>JAXCHB010000340.1:2400000-3000000 GCA_036926305.1 Uropetala carovei
CGAGTTTCTTGTGATTGAGATGGAGTTAACTGATTTCCTGTGTTCAGACATGTGGGTCGATAAGTTTTCATGTATGAAGGACGAGGTTTAAAAGAAAAACGGAAACCGTTGCTTAGACATTTACTCACGCACTCGGTCTCAGCTTCCAACAATATTATCGGCAATGAAAAAAGTTGCATACTCTCTTTTGTTTGCATTTGAAACTAGCTACTGTTGCGAGCAAGTGTTTTCTTTAATGAATAATACACTAAACCCTGTTCGTAATCGGCTGACAGTAGAAAATTCTGAAGCTTGTCTTCGTCTTCAGACTACCAACTATCAACCAAAATTGACAAAAATGGCGTAAAAATGCAAGGGTAAGGGAGTCATTAATTATATTATATTATATTAGTTTTCTTCATTTCAAAACAGTAAAAACTATTAATTTAAAAAATCATGCTTGTAATTCACGCTGAAATGTCTTATTTAAAGGTTTTATGTTAGACGCATTTTTAGATGGCACTATTAATTATGAAGAAAATGTTTTTAAAATCGTTTCAATGAGAAGTTTTTAAAGCGGTTCATTATTAATTATTGTAGTTTTATTAGAAATAAATCATTCTTAGCAAAGAAAATTAATATTTTAACCTGTTTTACATAAAGTGGTACGCGTAGAAGGGCGCAAATGGAAATATTGATAGAAGTGGTACGCGACAGGGAAACGTTGCCGTCCCCTGGTCTATAGTATCAGTTTGTTAAATAGAAGAGCTTAAAAGTTTTTCATAGTCATTCATGTTCTGCTTTTAAGATTAGCATATAAAGTGTTGATACATTTGCTTGCTATTCTGAAGATTAAAAATGCGAATAATACAAGAATGAATTCTAGAGATGGCTCTACCTTGAAATTAAAAAGGAAACTTCTCGAATGACTACTGAAGGAGAAGAGAGGGGAGTCACTGATATTGCAACAAAACATTAAACCTTTTAGGAAAACATTGGAATCGGCGACTTCAGCGGCCTAGAGACTTATTGTGTATTCAAATATACGGTATTTTTTTGCGATTTTCCCCCTTTTTAAATCGGCCGAATGACAGCAGGATATTTTGTAGATCGCGAGGGTTGCAAAAAAGTTGCTCTTGCCTGTCTTGAACTCGCGAGAGAACACATTTTAATCATAGGCATCTCGAGGCGCTCATCTCACTTCCTCCCGTTCTTAATTTGTCTCGCGAGTCACCTCATCGGTTTGAGTTAGGGATTCCCAGGAAACAGTTCCTCATTTTCGCAACTCCCTTCCCTCCTCCACATCCTCCTCCTTCACCTCTCTTTTACCCTCCTCTCGCGCCATACTTTCGCCTTTCTCCCCAAGGGGAAGGTAAAGTTCACGTTAATTAAACCCTCCCCTGAGACGATCGTGAAGGAAGAAAGGGAGGAGAGAGGGAGAGAGAGAAAGGGAAGGGGGAAAAGAGGTGGAAAGAGCGAGAGAGAGAGAGAGAAAGGCTGACTTAGGTGGGAATAGATGGCGTTGGATGTGGGATGAAAAAGGTAGTAAGGAGAAGCTTCGAGAGTCGGGGTGGAAGAGAAGGTTGGGAGGGAGGTGGAGGAAGAGGAGAGAGAGAGAGAGAGGAGGAAGGGGGGAGAGAGGAAGGAGATCACGGGTGAAAATGCAAGAAATAAAGGAAGTCGGGGGCATCGAACGAACTCTGCCCTCGGATGTGTGGGAGAGCTGAGGTGGTGAAAAAGTATACGAAATGATCCTTGGGCGGAAGGAACAGTGGAAGGGTTTTGCGGAAAATTGATATGAAGGAGAATAAAAGGGCGTGCCTAGCAACAAACGCTAATTCACGAGGTTGGAAGAAAGAGAGCGAAGGGCGTAGTCAAACGAGAGGGTATTGAAAATGACACATTCTCGAGAGTTTCGTGCAGAAACGGCGGTTATTCTAAATATGCGCAGTATGTTGTAGGATGGGAATTACTTCCATCCGTTTCGTTTTTAAATTATAGTCGCGTGATAGTCATAAAGCAATAGCAGACATAAAAATGTTACTTATTAAAACGAAAACACTCTGAAAAAACGTGATCAAGTTATGAAGGCGATTGAATATGAACCACAAAGGAAAATAAAATTATCCATGTTTATTTCATGGTAATTTAATGATCATTTTGTAACTTGAGTCAACGAGATTATTTTATGACTTCTCGCATTAAAATTTTGATTCAGCGTAATTATTATCGAATTAATTTGAGAACGATTGGAAAATCATTTCATATATTTTTTGTGAAAGTATTTAAATTTTATAAATGCCGCACCAGAACAAAACTTCACCTGAAAAGCTGTTGAAATAAAAAGCCTATGGGAAGATAGGGTACAAATAATTTAGCATTAACGCGTGATTATTTTTTGGAATGAGCCTGTTAGAACAATTTATTTTTAACTTCTTTTCCACTCGAAAGCACAACAGACGGCGATAATGAACCATGGTAATGAGGCCTCGGGAGTATATTTCATCAACGTTAATCGCCATCCTAATATTTTTTGCCTCAAAAAAAACTTCCATCCACCTGGAAAACGTGTACCAGTGAACAGAAACATTTTCATTAATTCCTGAGGATTAAAAAAAACAAGCGTAGGCCACCCTTTCCACTTTCGCGTAAGCCATATTTGAGCCGTCGCTATGGGAACCGAAGGAGCACTCCGCGTCGAGATTTTCCGCTCAAATCCTCTTCAGGGATTGGTCGCGGAACATGCGATAGGTCGAGGAGAAAATAAATTCGAGGCTAAGCTGAAATGAGGAGTGAGGGTGAAGAGGGATGGGATTAAATTGGAATGAGGTACAAAGTTACCTTATGGATATAGTGAGCGGAGTTGTGAGTTCTGCGGGCTACGGGTTGGGTGGTTGCGTCCACGTTATTACGCGACCAAAGAGAGAAAGAGAGGTTAGCCGACTTGCGTGAGAGAGGATTCAACCCTTGCGGTTTCCGTGCGGGTTCCGCTCGGTTAAATTGGGTTCGATTCACCCCTCACGTGAAATGGCATATCCGATAAAAGTGAATAAAGTGTTTCAATTCTCTTTTTATTTCCAACATCTACCGTAACGTTACGGGATTGGCTGGATCTAAACAGTCCTCTTTCGCTCACTTTCTCTATTAAGCGCTTTTGTCATTGATTTTTCCAAGGTTTCTCCCTTAGGCACCAACTTGTTTCGCGCTGACAAACATACCCGCACCTGCCGGCATAATTGCAGATTTTTTCTAAATCTTTCATGAATTTCTGTCGCTAAAATGATTCTCCTGCTTTACGCATCATATATTCATTTCCCGTTCTTTATTATTAAGTCTTTTGCCCAACCTCTCCCCCTCTGTATCTCTCAAACGCATACGCGCACACATTCTCTTTCCTGGGGAATAGGTAATGAAGCGTGATAGGCGAGGTGCCTTCAGTTTCGTTTCCATCTCAATTATCGACGTAAAAGGCGCCATCGCTCATTTCACGGTTTATTCGCTTGTGTTTTTCTTTTTAAGGTGGGTTCATGCGCATTCTCCTTTACAATTAAATTTCCACCTGGGCTCCTTTCGAATTTCCTTGCCATCCTCCGCTGTGGTTAACCAAGTAAGAGTGTTTCCAATCTACTTTGTTCTTCTCTAGGTAACATTTAATGTATCGCGAAATATACTTTAATGTATGTATGGTTGCATGTCTGTATGTATGTATGTATGTATGTATGTATATGTATGTATGTATATGTATGTATGTAAGCATTTATGTATGTATGCTTGAATGCACGTAGAATGAAGTATATTATTTAAAAGCCCTGATATTGCCAGGAATGGAAAAACTATTTTTACTCGCTTGATTTTAATTGGTAGACTCATATCGGCAGTGTATTTAATACAAATTCAACTTCTAATTTAAAATTACAGCAACTACTGCGATAATGTGTACGGAAGTATGTTCATTTTAATTGCTGTATTCTATGCTAAATCCTATGTTAAGGTTTTAGAATTGGACATATTTAGTTAATATAAGCGTGTTATTTCCGTAAAGATTTATAGAATTCAAAATTTATGGTAAGTCAGAAGTTATTAGACAATATTTATGAGATAAAATAAAAATTATATTTGTTACTTCAAAATGTTGATTAGGAAAAGCTTTCTTCAAGGAGGAGGTGAATATCCCAAAATGCACTATTAGAATTCAACTACTCCCAGCTTGTCTTTTACAACAGCACTTAAACCATTTCTACCTCAGCGATGACAATTACGAGGAAATCAACTCAATTATTTTCTTTTAATTAATTTAGTAGATCCGAAATAAATTCAAATCTCTCCGCGGCGTTAACGTGAAAACGCGAAATGGTGGAAAATTTCCTTCGGGAACGGAGAAATCTCAGTCGACGGATCGTTCTCTTTTTTTGCGCAATAGTGCGGGATCTACTTCTATTCACCGAGAGGGCTCTCGGTTTTTAAGGGGGCATACCTTTTCCATTTCTTGCGCTCCCTAAACTCATTTATTTTTATTATAATTTTACCTGCAATCTAAAATCTGTTCTTTCGCTATACGACTGCTCGTATTACGCTTTAGCCTCTATAAACCTTTTTCGTGCGTCTTTATATCTCCGTGCATTAGCATTTTGTCTCACAGAGGCCCTTTTTTACTCCCTCTTCTCCCTTTTGTCTCTCTCCTCTTCCTCTCGCGTATTTATTTCGCGGGGCGCTAAAGTATTTCCTTACGCGCTCACAGATTCCTTTTTAGCCCAGCATACGCTTCGGCGCAGTGCAAACTTCGCCCTCTCCCCCGCTCACACAATGCAGTCCCAATCCTTTCCTTCCTGCAAATTTATTTCTCTTTACCGGGATCGCTAGTTCACACTCGGTTTGTTGAATTCGTTGTGGGTCTCATCCACCTCGCCTCTTCCCCTCTTCCATCCTCTCTTCTCTCTCTCTCCACCTACATATCTCTCCCTATCTCTCTTTTCTCTCTCTCTTCTCTCTCTCTCTTTTCTCTCGCTCTCTCTTTTCTCTCTCTCGGGACCGTTTCGAGCGAGGACGTGAGTCGAGAAGCTTACCTCACCATTCGCTTTGATCTGTCTTTGGAAAATTGTCTCCCTCTCCCTTTTCCCAATTCTCTCTTTTGCGTCTGTATTCAAATTATACCGCCCCCTCACTTCCTCCGTCAATCAGCTGCTGGTTGTTATAGTTGTGTTTCTGGGTGTTGTGGTTTTTTTTTCTCTTCTCATTCGAATGGAACCTTTTGCGTCGCACTCGCGTCGATTTTATATTTAGCGGGTAAAAAGCTCAAAAGATCTTCTTTCAAATTTAATCCAGCCAGTTGAAAAATGCTGAGAGAAAAAAATTTACGCGCTCCCGACAAAGGGTTTTTCATTTGCGAATCTTTTCGGTGTTGGTGCTTTATTTTTACTTCTAATCCGAGCCCGTGCTTGTTTGCCGCTTTGTGATCTTGCGTTGTTAATTCCGGTGTTATGTTATCGTGAGGTTGAAGAATGTATTGGATAATACTTTTCCTAGTTTAGGAGAACTACGAAGGATTAGTGTCTTCGATATAAATAATAAAATTTCGATGTTTGCAGGATAACGCATATCCAAGTTCAATGAATAATCGGACAAAGTGTGCTAAAAAGTTGCTATAGATTGTTCCTACTATTGAACCGCTATGATTGGACGTTAATGGAAGAATAAAATAATTCAAACTGAATACATTTTGGGAAAAAATTTTGACTCAAACGATTTCTTCCTCGAGTAATGGAAAATTCTCACTACAGAAGTTGGAGTTATGGCGGTATAATCGTATTTTACATGTTATGAATCAATCAATCTATTGTAAATTATTCCAGACAAAATGTGTAGTACTCATTATCTTTGAACTGGTATGTACTTTAATATTCTTGAGAAAACACGGAATATTCACGGACGATATAAAATAACTTAAACTGCATTTTTGTCATATTTAAACGTTAGCATTTCCTTAATTTGAAAATTCTAATTCTTTTCCCCCGAAGTAATAATATTTCTCATAATAACATCCTTTTATTTGTAATCACCTCCCTCCTTTCCTCCGATCCCATTCTCCACCACCTCTCTCTCGCTATCTCTTAACCCTCTTTATCCCTTCCATCCACAGCACTCTCACCCCCACCATCCCTGACCTCTCACTCGACTCCTTGTTCCCACTGCTATATAGCACCGACTCACGCCTTAGGTATACTCTCATTCTCCGGCCGCCTGTCATCCTTTCCACAACTCCGAAATTAATCTGTCCCCAAACACGAGTGGGCAATCTCTCTCTCTCTCTCTCTTTTCCCTCCCCCCTCCCCTCCCCTCACTCCCCGTCCACTCCGCCTTCCCACCCCTCCATTCTGATCTTTCAGCTGTGACAGTAGGAATTCTAGGGAGGATTTGAGGAAAAAGAAGATTGGAAGGAGGTCACGTTTTCTTTTGTTTTGAAAGAGGAAGGATAATACGAAATGTGTTTTGGCGAATTGGAAAAGCTTGAAGGTTTAATTTGAAGGGGCAAGAAGGGAGAAAGAGAATCTTAACGACTAGCTAGGAGTGTAATCGAAGAAATTTATTCTTCTTTGTGAAAGAGACGAGCGGAAGTCATCTCGGAAATCGATTTCATAATTTAACCAGCTCTTACCAAAAAATAGCTCCCCGAAGGATTAGTATTAACGAATTGCATTCTATCGAAAATGGAGATCAAGGATTTGGGCTTCTCGGGTCGCGTATAAATTCCTCGATTTTAAAATCCCTTAATTCGAAATTAAGATCCGCCCGAAGGGACCGACCGTTTGAAATGACCGAAGTTCTGGGAAGTTACAACTCCAAAGCGCGATTAGAATGATTTACGCACCGCATCGCTCCGCTATCCACTTGGAAAAGAATTATTCCACCGATTCCGTGGATGCACGTTCGAACGATAGAGATTCACGCGAAAATTCTCGAAATGAGAGCCCTGATTAGAGTTAAAAAAAAGTTTCGTGCAATGCATCTCTCTCACGGAAAGTAAGATATTAAAATATAATTTAACCTCACGTTCAATTAAAAGCGGAGTTTGAAAAAAAAAAAAAAAAATATATATATATACATATTATAAATTAAATTATTGGTGCGCATATTTGAAAGATCCTCGCGGACGACTTCCACAAATTTCAGATTATTTTGGAACAGAAAGAGAGGCGATTTTTGCGAGGAGATAGTAAATGGGCCGGGTCGACTGATCGATGGAAGCCTCGGGACGAGTAGACGGAGACCTGGCGATAGAATGCTCGTGGCTAAGTCGACACTAATAATTTACGAGGCGGAGTTGGGCCAATGAAGGCATCCTTTGCCGCAGGAGCATGCTAATCGCTTAGGTTAGGTATGGGCGGCGTGGAAGAAGGAGCTAAGGAGAGCTAAGATGGAGTTTGAGGAACATGGCGCCGGTATTAGGGAACTTTTTCGAAAGGCGCTGTTTTGGGTCATCCGTCTTTGGAAGAAGACGCCTTTCTAAACGCCTCGGGTGCTATCTTGTTTTCTCCTCGGTCGCCTCGAGGCGGTGGTCATGATTCAACCCTTAAAGGAAGAGATCCACCAATTCGAATCGGAAGAGCTTCCCGAAGGCTTCGGCATAATCTGGCGGGCCTTCAAAGTAATGCGACGCCGCTCAGGGCCAATTGCCTGGTAAATTGGTTGTCGGTGGGATACGCGTTTCCGGTGTAGTGCGTCGCTCGATGAAGTGTTCGTCAGCGGAGGGTGAGTGGGACTGCGGTTTTCCGGATTAAGCTGATTATTGGATCGGAGCGACTCGGCGGAGTTCGTGTTTTTGGAAATGGAAAGATACTCTTTTAAACGCGTCACCCAGAAATTTGCCCTCCTAAAAAAAGTTAATCCTTCAAAACATCGAAGAACCTCTCTCCCTTCTTAACCATTGACTTATTCTATTTCCTCCACCACTATTCTTAGATTAGATCTTTATACAGCTGCGTAATCAAGTACTATTCTTTTAGTGCTTTGTATTTACTATTCCATTCTACTATTCTGGTGAAATATTATGAAAAAATACGCGATTTATCGAGTGAATACTTTAAATTTAAATCGATTGTCTTTTTATAATCTTGAAATTAAATTAAAATTTTTATTGATTGATGAAGGTCATTTTATTTTAAGTGATAAATTGCGATACGTTGAAATACTTGCTTCCACATCTCAATGCTTATATTACTTTTATTCAAAAAAGAAGCGCTTTTGTTAGCTTTGAGCTCATAAGAGCAGATTTTGTCGTTGAATTTGACTTTAAAGCGTCAATATTTTTACTCTCCTATCAAGCTTTTCCTTCATACTAGAGGTATAAATTTTTACGAATGACGCATGAGGTGAAACAATATTTCCTTCTACGAAGTTGCCTTTCATATCGCAGCGAATCTTATTAAGATCTCAAAATCGGAATTTGTAAAAATCTGAAAATATGGTGGCGGCGAAAGCGAAAAGAAAGCGGAATTAAAGGATTGCGATAATGGAGAAGCGTAGGGAGAGAGGGAAGAAAGAAAACGACAGAGAAAGGAAGAGGATGAGAGAAGGGAAGGCGCGAGGTAACTCAAGAGAGGTAATTTGAGGAATTTATGGAGGCAGATTCCGACGTGGTTTTCATCATCTTGATATTGGAATATTCAGAAATAACATCATAGACATTTATAAAGGCCAGCTAAGTAAAGTAAATTTTGGGGGTCTCTAGCACTCTGAACTTTTTACGTACTCTTAGGATATGAATTAAAAATATTGTAATCAGGAAAAATTTGACGTTTCCTGACAATTCGCTAATGATATTGAGGGGAGATAAAACGAATCGGGTGGGGTTTTCCGAAAAAATCGAAGGAAGTTTAGAACCAAACGCTTTGAGCAAAATAAAACTGAAACAGTTGTAGCAAAACTGTTAAATGGAATTAAAGGAGCTGAAAAGGAAAGAGATGTAGGAAATCGTTAATTAGAATTTAAGTAGCTGAATCATAGTTTAATAATGAGTTTAAAGAAAATGTCAAACTATCTAACTTTAAACTTTAATTGCGCATAGTCTTTAATTGCTGACATATCCCTCTCATGCTTCAGGAAGTTTAGAGAAGTTTGATTCCTTTTATGGATGAAAATCAATTCCAGAATAAGCACTTGAATATAAAAATTGAAAAATTAAGTACTTGTCTTACGTATAGCCAATAGCCATAACAAAGTTACAAATGGTTTTTTATAACCTTGTTACGGCTATCGGAGATACCTAAGGCAAGTACTTACATTTGCAATTTCTTATACTTAAGTGCTTTTTCTGGAATAGTATTATAGTTTTCATTTTGCAAAAAGTTCTTAAGTGCCCTTGATGCAGAAACCTTTCCAATCAAGAAAAAAGGAGGACAAAATTCAGCAACCGTGTTTGACCGCACATTACGAACAACCAGTAATATAGTGCCATGATGGAATTTTTACACAAGATGTAAAAGGAGCGAAGTGATTCGAACACGGTTATAAGATTTGAGAATAAATATTACGTAAGGAAGTAGGCTTAGCAGTTCAATCAGTTCATCATGGGTAGCATGGATGGAGCGATTTATGCGGATCATGAAGCTATGATGAAAAAGTGGTCGGTAAAATATAATATAGTAAAGAATTTCATATTTTCCATTAAGTTGATGGTCTCAAAACCCTTTCTAGTGAAATATTAACTTCACTAAATTATGCAATCTTCACTTTCACTAATATGTGAGCACAGAACCTATAAGCAACTGTTGTTGTAATCGTTCAACCGGCCCACCGAAGCTCTCTTGACTTCCAATGCGGCCCTCCAAAGCATTCACAACTACGAATGTGGCTCACTATGCTGAAAAGGTTGCCGACCCTTGTGATATTATATAAACATACGACAAATTAAAATTCAACTTCGAGTTCTACAGCTTTTCCTTTTTAGAAAACCATAACTGAACACCGGTATTCAGCATAGGTCATAATAGAAAATCGCAGAATCGTTATAAGCACAAAAATTTCTAGTGGAATACATGAAAACTGAAATTTATGACCAAATCAGAGTTTTGATATGTAAATACACTGGGTGTGAACTTAGTAGAATTATGTATTCAGGCTAAAGGAATTAGTGCCAAATGCTAGAAAAAAATGAAGATCTTCTTAGTCATACGAAAAAAGCAAATATCGGTTAAGGAAAGCTAATGTAGATGTTGATCTCTAACGATTCAGTAGAATAAATAGGATTCAATCTGGCAGTTAATAACGATATACGTTGTAAAAGGAAACGTAGATGTTTTGATATGTACTTTCAAAGAAATTACGCGAAATTCAAGCCCAGGCAATGTATTAAATAGACCAAATTTAAGCGTTGCGCTAAGAAGTTTTATAGCAACTTAAGACGATATGAATATCATCGCCGTCTCGACTCTTTGACTCCCCGTCCTCTTTCATCCAACCGCTCTTCTCCCCGCCTATCCAATCGCGCCTCACCAGTTGTCAGCCGCCTCCATCCGCATCTTCCCTCCTTGTATCCACGCCCCTCATCACCTCCTTCCATCGACACCGCCTCACCCTACTCTCACCTCACCCCTTCCTCGACTCCGCCTCCAATCCACTGAGGCAACGACAGCGGCGCTTCTAAAAGTTTTCGTGGGAGAGCGGCGCTCCTCGACTTTCAACCGTCGCGAGGATCCTTTTAGCGAAACGGGGAGAAATTCATCGCCGCCCGCGGCGAGTTTTTGAGGCGTCCCATCGGCGTTTTCGAGCTCCTAGCTCCCGGAACATCATCTCGGAGCAGTAAACAGCGAACGGCGAGGGCGGAAGTCATCGCTTCAGTTTTATCCCCGCTCCCGGCACCCGATGCCGGGCGCGGTTCCTTCTCTCTTCTTCTTCCCTCTCTCTCTCTCTCCTCTTTGCCCTCTCTCCGTTCCCATCTCTGGATGCGGAGGCGGCATGAGTAATAGCGCCGCCGGCGATGTCTCCCGCACCGCGCAGAGATATTTCCACATGGCGCGGTATGAGAAGTGACGAACGATTCGGCATGATGGGAAAAATGTCGGCTTGATGGGAAAAATGTTCCGCTGCATGTCTCTTTCCTCGGAGCGCGGTGAGGGATGAGATTCCTCGCATAGAGAACAAGTATTCCAATTTGAGAGTGGTTTTGGCGCATAACTCTCGTACTTTATATTGCCCGCCATGCGGAAGGCTGGATTTCGAGGAGAAAAGAATCACGATGCCTCTTATCAAAGCCGTTCGAGATGATTTCTTCACCTCTTTCGTGACTTTGCTGGATTATGTGTGAACAGTCGGTAACGTATAGCATGATATGAGCTGTGGTGGAATCATAATTTTTTACTTAGTTTTATTTCGCATTTCTACGTTTATCTTTGGTGGATGAAACTAATTTTTTACTAACATTTCAAATATCCTGCATATGAAATGTTTAGTTTGATACCCATAAATTACAAAAGTGTCATTATACTAAAAGTACGAATAAACCATGTCGTATATATCGATGTATACATAATGCATGGGATTGATCCTATCGAGTTTTTTTATGTGGATGGAAATAACATTTCTCTTGTTTTTAAGGTATCTGATTTTATGGATGGGAACCTCGCATGATGCCTCGTTAAACAGTTACGATCGGTTACGTGACAAGATCGTGAATGAGTAAGAACCATCCGAGTCGTCGATATCATTGCGTTTGTGTTTCCGTCGTATAGTAGGAAAAGGGCGCGCTATAAAAACGCTATAAAAGTTTATGATTGGAACAGTTATAAATATACTAGCTTAGTAAAAATTACATTGAAATGCTTTTTGCAAGTTTATGTCGAAATTTTGAGGCTGTGTTTGACGGTTTGTTCATTACATTCGGTGATTAAACGTAGAACAGTTTGATTTCCTTTTAAAATAATTGGAATGGAATGCTTTGGTTTTCGAAAATACTACTGTGTGAGGCTTTTTGGCATTTTATAAAATATTTATCGGTATTTCCAAAATAGTTTCATTACTATTTCGGTGAATTGCGATCCCCATCTTGGGAACTTTCTTTTATTAAACTTCTTTGATGTGGCGCCGCAGCTTTTGTCCGTGAGATCACGCAGTCTCATTTCACTTTGGATTTTTCTTGGTTAACCTTGATTAGGATTATTGTAAGGTAATTCTTTTTGAAAACACCGTTACATTAGTCAATTTTTAATGGCCTAATAGGGGATATTAATAGGACAAAGATGTGCAAGTTACTTCGAGTTGATACAAGAAGACTTATACAGTTGATTTTAATACACGTTTTAATGCTAATTCAGGAAAATAAATTATATTTTCCAATGAAAGTCTTAACTTTTGTCATACGATTAAGTGACAATGTGGATTTAGAAAAAAATCGAACTTTAGTAGATGAAAATGTGATATGGTATACGAATATAAATTGTCTCACAGTCAGAGAAAACAAAAAAATTGCAATACATGAAGCAACCAAAGTTAGAATATAAGTCCGTGCTTAATCTATTAGTATGATATACAATAGAGTTCATATAACAGTAAATGGCGAAAGCTAAATGTGACGTTCAATGCGTTACGTCTCAAAGGAGTTACGGTTTTGGAGTTGGCGGTCTTAACTATAAGAAGTTTTGGCAGGGATTTATTGGAAAAGTGAAGGTAAACAAATCTGATAGTCTATTCCAAAACTTTAAGCCAAAATCAAGCAGAGAAATTTTGCTTACTAGGACAGAAAAAAACTAATTTTATCGGGAAAAACAACTTTAAAATTAAATTGAGGATATAAAGATAGCGAGGTATTCATTTATACGCTAGAAGACGGAAGGTTAGCATAAGATGTTTAAGAACTCTCGGAACCTCTGCCAAAGAATGCGAAGAAATTTAAACATAAAGTAAAGTTGCTGAAGTTATAATTAATGATTACGAAGGAGTTGGAAGCAGGAGAGGAATGCATGGTTAGGGTGATGTACGATGGAGACCCCCTTAAGCTCTTCGCAGCCCTAAGAACTTACTTTAAACCTTGAAACTTATAACGCTGAGCGTTAATTTGAAGGTAATTTATTTGTTGTGAAGTTGTGAAATGCGCTGCTTGAGGGATATTGTTTTAATCCGCCGCTTAACCAAATTTTTACTACTACGTTATAACATGTAATTGCTTTCCTCAAATAATTTAGCATAGGCATTTTAACAAAATCGAAAAGAACCAAATTTGTACTGCTACGTTATAACATGTAATTGCTTTCCTCAAATAATTTAGCATAGGCATTTTAACAAAATCGAAAAGAAGGGTTGTTGAAAGGAGGTAGAAATATGTATAATTTAGGTTAATTTAGCGTGCTAATCAAAATCGTTTGTATCGGAACGGCAGTCTCCAACATTTGGCCAGCGGGTAAAATTGTGTGGCTCTAACATTCATTCTGTTGTAAGTAGGAGGAAGATAAAGTACACACGAGATAATAAACGAGAAACGAAAGAATATAACAATTTTAATAACCAGGAATTGTAAGAAAATTAACTCTTTTTAAAAATATGTACTATTTAGAGTTGGGTGCTTATAAGTTTAAACAAAAGATTTAGGCTCATTATTCTGACATACAACCCGTGATATACTATATTGAAATTATCACATATACTTCAAAATTATCCATTTGGCCTCCGTAGAATTTGTTTCACATCTCTGTTCCAGCGCAACACATGTTATCGCGGTTGCATAAGATTAAGGATAGGAGATAAACTCGTTAATTGGACATTTAGGCAAATAATAATTGTGTGTGAGAGATGAAGATATGAAAAGGGAGTTTTTTCATCTATAAAACGTACTATAGATGTTAAACAGGTTATTTAATTGCGCGAAGGAAATAAGGCGAGCGTAATAATTCAATATATGACCTTAACATTGAGCGTAGAATTTTAGTAATTTACGCGAAACATTCATACACATAATTTCGAAATATAACGCTAAAATATTTTCACTTAAGAATTAAAAAAATAACGCTAGTGAATTTTGTAAACCTTTACTTTGCGGTACGCTGGCCATCTTTTCCCATTAAGACACTTTAATCCCGACCAGTCTCTCTTTCTCATCGCGTCCTAGTTTCTTCCGCTCTCCGCCTCTCTTTCAAAAATCGCAACTTCTCCGTATTTCCCGTACTTTTCCCTCCACCATTTCCTCTCTTTCTCCTCTCGTTCCGCTACCTGAGGCAGCCCCACGGGTACGATCCACAGGGATCGACGCCCACCCGCCGGCTTCCTTCTCAGCCGTGGTAAAAAGGGGAAGCGAGAAAGCCGCGCGCTTGATGCCGGAGCGAGATGCGGCGGAGGGGGATGAGAGGAAGGGAACGGGATGGGATGAAGCTGAGGAAGGAGGAGGCACAGAGATAGGGGCGGGAGGGGGGCTGCAGGGGAGAGGGGGCAAGACTCGGGTGACTTTGCTGGGAGGAGGCTGAAGGAGCAAAGGAGTGAGTGAGTGAGTGAGGGAGGGAGGGAGAGCAAGTGGGAGGAAGCTGGCAGGTTCATAAGGAGACAAATATCTCGACGACGAGCGGTAAATGAGCGTTTTGGCTGCGGAGGCGTTAAGGAAGATGCGGTCTGGGATGCGGAAAAATGGAGAGAGAAGTGGTGTAGATGGGAGGGGGGGAAATGGGTGAAGGAAGTAGGAAATGGGAGGGGTTAGAACGGGACGTAATATTGGGGGTGGGTGAGAAAATGAGCGGAAATGGGAGTTGGGGAGTGGGAGAGAGAGTGAGAGAGAGGGGAGGGAGGGAGGAAAGGCTGGGTTGTAAGATAGGTTTTCAGAATATATGGGAAATGGTCTAGGGCCGTTCAATTCTCGATGTGGCGCGATTTTCGCATTTTCAAGAGAGGAAAGAAGGGAGTGAGAAAGAGAGGGGGGAATTGGAGAGAAGTTACTTATGGAAGGCGGAGGTAGAGGGAAAAAGAGGAATACGTTGAGGTGAGGGAGTGATCTTAAAGGTTGAGGCAGGAAGAGGTGCAGGGGTGGAGGGTAGATGTGGGGCATCAGCTGCAAATGCGACGGAAAATCGCAGGACGACACGAATTCTAGGAAAAAGAAGACCGTGTACCGAAGGAAACTCTGGAACGAAAGTAGTCTGATATCCGGAAAAGGTTTTATTTGCGGGTTTATTTTAGTGTACAGAGAAACATGGAGGGAGTTTTTTTTATAAAAACAATGATCTTAGGTTGCCCTCTTGCGTCTTTGCGTTACTAAGTAAGGAATTTGCGGTAAACTCATCATTTTGATGAAGATATTTAAAGAAAATTCTAATGTCAGGTTTTCATTTAAAAGTAATTGCGAATCGGGTTTTATTGAAGTGGTGAGCTTATCAGAGAAGTATTATTCGTGCTTAAGGCACGGATGGAATTTACGTTTCTATTTGAAGATTACAACGAAATGATGATATATTCGGTGTCAGCATTTCGTCTTCCGTGAATGATTTCTACGAGATATAGCTTACTAAAACAAAAATTAAAAAAATTCATATTGCTAGATTGGACTCATTATCCATTTAACTCTAGAATTGCATAGCTATGGCTAGTATTTGAGAAAAACACAGCAATTGGAGCAATCAACTAAAGAATAATTTAGTTTGCGGAAAGGTTAGTCACTTGGGCATGAAAAAATAATATGAAATGGATTCATATGCTAATGTGCACTTTAGTTTACGTTGGCTAAAAATATAAAAAAGAACCCGAAGGTTTGATTTTTCGAGGAAAGATTGTATTTTAAAAGGATATTGCATAAATTATGAATCGGGCGTTTTTATATCAAGCTGGCTTAGCAATATAGTTGGACTTTCGAATTCATTTAAATTGCAGAAAGTAGCGCATTCAAGAAATAGGCATTCTGATTTGTAAATTAAACGTTAAATTTTAGCTGGTGGAGATAATAAAGCGGTTTCCTGCAAATGTCCTCAATTCAAGCTATTCAAATTTATGGAATAATTCAGCGTTGCCAACGGACGACGCGCTGCTACGTAGTCCTGATAATTTATTTTTCTAATAATAATCATTTGTCTTCATCAACGCTACTTCCTTCCGGCGTGTATATTTATATGTGCATATAGAAAAAAAAGAGGCTTCCGCGAAACCTTTTCGGCCTGAATATACCCGAGGTGGGAACCCGCGTTCCTTTTCCTCCCCGCATAAATAAATAAATTGAACGCCAAGAGGACTTTCTTTTTTCGAGGCGTCGGCCACCGACTGGATTTTATTTTGCGCGGTGCGGAACCCTACACGCCGGATAAAAAGAAATGTCGCGGGATATTTTTTTCAAAACATTTTTGTCTCGGTGTCGTTTGGCGGACAGTGCGGACTCCACGTTCCTCTTCTTCTCATTTATTTATTTTTATTCTTAGAGCCACAACTCGATGGGGAATCCGTTTGTTCTCCTCGCAAAGAGAGAGAGAGAGAGAGAGGAAAAAGAGGAGGAAAGACTGGGATAGAGAGAATGGCGTAGCGAAAAAAAAGAAAGAGGGGTTTCGAATGGAAAACACCGACGCCTCCTTCGCCGACACCAGCGCCAACGTCCGACTCTTTTGTCCCTCTCAGAAGTCACGGACACGAGAAACGGACGCCGTTCGAAAGAGCGTCAAATTTCGCGATCAAAATTCCATCGCCCATGACATAACGCGCGCGGAACTCTTTTCCCTTTCTCTCCCTCCTTCCTTCGATCCCCCCTACACTTTCTTCTCCTATCTCGTGCGTTCTTTCAAAAACCCTTTTTCGAAAGATTCCAGGCCAAGGAGTCCTCCCGAATTCGGAATAGGAAATCGATCTCTCTCTCACTTCCTCCCCCACCCCCTCCCGCCTCCCTGCTCCCCGTCTCCCTCCCCTCAGGGTGCTACGTTCGGAAGGAGTGAGGGAGCGGGTTGGAGAAGGGGAGGAGGGGAAAGCTCATTCGACGAAGACCGAGAAGGAAAAAAATGGGGTCCGGAAACGCGACATCGTCTTTGCCCCGTGGGTGGCTCACCCTCTCTTTTATCCCCTAGGAGGAGGTGGCGAGTTGGATTTTCGTGAGAGAGGAGCTTTCGAGTTTCGATGGGAGTGGCTGGAGGGCGGGAGGTGCGGGGGAGAGGAGGGGAACGCGTGTGGCAGGAGGAGGATTTAAAGAGTGTTTCAAAAAGAGAGGGGATAATGCCGGTGGGAGGGCGGAAGGAACGGGCGGGCGAGCAGGTGGCGGTTTTAAAGCATGAATGAGTGACTTTGTTAATCGGGGAGATGGGAGCGAAGCGGAGATATGCGGTGAGGCGGCGCGGCAGAGGAGCCGACGTCCTCGCAGCCGCGGATATAATGAGGGAGCAGGGTGGTAGGGTGCGGGGGGCGGAGAAGGGGACGCGGGGGGAGTGGGAACGAGGAGATGCTATAAAAGAAGGACAGATTCCTTGAGAAGACTTTGCCCGCTTCAGAGGAAACGCGGCAGAGAAGGGAGGAAAAAGTAGACACTCAGGAGCGACGAATAGGCTGAGTGGGGAGGACGGGAGAGGAGTCAGAAAATGAAGCGGTGAGTCGCAACGGGAGAAGAGCGATAGAGAGGGTAAAAATAATATTATGATGAAAAAATTTTAGGGTAAGATAAAATTTAGGTGGAAGATAGCCTTAAAATAAAGTAGGTAGAAGTGGCACGCTCTGAGCCGGATTATAAGATGTAAAACGGAGGGGATGGAATTAAATTTTAGCCGACCTCATGAATAGTAGAACTTAGTTTTTCATTGCTGGAGTTTTCCTAGAGTTTTATCTCGTCCTCCTAGTTTATCGCTATCGCGCATTTATTAAGCACTTGAGCATATATTTACCCCAGGTTATGGTTACGTTTCTTGGCAGTCGCCTTCGGCCTGAAACATATAGGTGACTAATCACATTCTTAACACTACTTGGGTTTAGTGCTCTTCTTTCCTTACGTCCCTAATCTGGAATATAAGGGGATATATGTTGAACTTTAGTCGGGTGGAAGAGTAGATATGACAAAAGAAATAAGCCTTTACAAAACAGACCAGAATTAAGGGAGTAATATGCGAAAAAACTACAAATTTTTTAAAATGAAATGCGAAATAGTATGGTTTATTCAGAATAACTGCTGAATTATCCAAGGTGACCTTAATAATAAAAAACAGTGGATTTCAAATGGATTTTTAAAAAATGTTGTAAGGAAAAGACGCTTTAGATATACAGTACTATTACGAAGACTACAATGAAAACTCTAAAAGAGACACCTTAGATAAACCTTGGAATTGAGTAAGCTACAAAAATTTTGATGCGGAGGGACATAGGAATAATATTGTGTAAACATACAATTTAATTTTTCGTGATAATTTGTTGAGATTAAATATTAATTTGTAACCCAAGTAATTCAGTTATCCAGGACGATTAAATTTTCCTTTGACATTGATGGTGTCTTGGTTTTTCTTTCCACGATAATAATTTTTCCGCGGACGTTCGTGATTATTGGTTAAACCGGATTCTCAAAATAGCTTTGTTCTCCGAAACTATCCTCATATCTACATAACTATCTCCATCTTTAGATTTCGAATTGAAATTTTCGTCTAATTTCATCTTTAAGCATTAAGTTTCCTCTGAGGATGTTTGGTTCACCTAGCCTTCATCTTTCTTATCTTTTAACCAATTAAAATAAAATGACTAAAACTTGACTCTGAGAAATTTTTGACGCTTAGTAAAGGATAACTCAAATCGGTCGGTAAAAATAGAAAATAAAAAGTGATATAAGTTGTTGCTGAAGGTCAGTTATCGTTATTATTAAAGGATCCCAGAAGTTTGGAAGCATAATGAAATATTTGCAGGAAATGCTTTTTACGAAGGCGTAATTAAATGCATTCACTAAAAACTAGCAACTTTGTATTATTCACTGCTATAATATTTCAACACGACACGGGTTTCGATGTGATACATCATCTCCAGGTGAAGATATGTGGTTACAGCGACAATATATGTATATAGTCTACGAGGAGGCATAGTGGTTTCTCCTCCGTTTACGAACCATCACTGGCATCTCCCATCAACACCCCCACCTAACCTACCTCTTTCCCTTACGATGGCTACCGATACTTCGAAGCCCCTTTTCCCCACTCCAATCCATTTCCCAATCTTTCCCCTTCTTTTTCCCACACTACGCCTCCTCATAAGCTATATATATTTTATCTGTAACCACATTTCTTTTCAATGATGCATCACCTCAAAACCCGGATCGCTTTGAAATATTAAAACAGAGGAATATACAAAGTCGATATTTTATTTGTTCATCATCGAACAGTTCCACAAGGTTACGCCTACCACCGTGAATTTTTAAATGCCTTCAGTTGAAATTTTTTTTACTTTTTATTGAAAAATCTACTTTATCAATACCATTTAATATATTTAGTTTAAATGATGTTATCTGAGTATAAAACTCGTCAAAAATTTTTGTAAACGACGATCTAAGAAACATTTAAATCAATGGTTCCTGTCCTTTTTTGCTGCGACCTTAAACTGACCACCAATAACACCTCGTGACCCGTACTTGAAACTGGGCGAATATACAATATAGATAGGCCGGAGAGAAAGCAGTAACTACGCCCCTGCCAGATGACACTGTTATTAGTCACTGTCATAACCATTTTCGAGAAAATTTTCGGTCACTTCTCTTTTCCCCATTCATATTTGCACATATGTGCTTAAAGAGTTGAAAGACGAGGGTTAAATATGCCCCGTGACTGATCAAGGTTATACACCTTTCCTATAATGTATACTAAGTAGAAACCTACTTTCAGGAAAATTTTTTTCTGATGACCCTTCGCGAGCCTACTGAGGACTTGCCGTGACCCTGATTTGGGTCGCGATCTAAGGTTGGGAACCGCTGTTGGATCCATATATTTTATTTACTTAAAATTATGTAAATAATTGAATTTACTATTTTACTGTCGCATCTGCTAACGTGATCTTTGATATAAGAAATTAGTACTAAACAAATGAAAGTTAATTATACTATTTACCCCAATAGAACTCGTCTCTGGATATGTGACCATCTCCCTAATAGAACTTTCTAATCATAGAAAAAATATTCGAACAGTTCCAAAAGAGCCTCTCCTGATCCCACAAATTATTTCTACTTTTACTTGGCGCACTTCGGGCATTCGCTTCGGTGACGACGAATCGTCTTTCTTCAACGCCTTTGATTTGATCTGTACCAAGTTACTTCTCTTTAAGCAACTACAAGACCACTCTTAGAATTTCAAGTGCTAATTCATTGGAGAACAAGGTCTTTTATTCCGGTAAATACGGTACGTAGGCACCTCACATAGGCATGAAACGTCTTAATGAACAGCATTTATATTTAAACTACAAAGTAACTAAACGATCGGTGAATCGCTACTGACAAAGGCTCCTTTTATTTTATATATAAATATGGTTGACTCAATAAAATTATGGGTGTGAGAGCCACTTTTATCTATTGTATATACTAGCTAATTCATATTTTCACTTACCGAGTTGAATATTGAATAGCAGATATATCCCATAGATGAAGACAAAAATTAGGACTTCTCGGCCAATTTCCATTCCGGTCAAGAGAAGCGCCTAGCAAATGAACTACAAGCTTTGATTGAACTCAAGTACATGCCTGTTTGTGTGCGCATACGCGCATGTATTTGTTTGCAATTATCGAGCTATATTTTATGGCGCTTATCTATTTCCAAATATAGAACCGTTAAAGCGTACGGCAGTTCAATATGAAATGGTTAAAGATTATCGTTGCAGATTGTTGCATCGAAAAAATACGCCCTCGCATCCCATTTATAATAACCAAAGTTGCTATTTTCATTTGATTTAGTAGAAAATTAATCGTGGCTGAAAAAACAAAACAAAAGGATGGCGTATGCAGCCATTTCAGATATTTCAGAGAAGTGTGCGTCGACGATTTTTTTCCGTTTAACACTTACATTTTATTTATCGAAAAATACTTTATTTAACCTAAAGCAGGGAGATCCTGGTGCATTTTTGCTCGATTCTGTTGATTTTTATTCGCATTAATTATTAACTTTCATCATTAGTAGGCACGACGAGTCGCATTCCGAGGACTTCCGTTTCTTGCGGTTCAATGCGCCTTCACTCAATAGAGTGCTGCTGGGACGGAGAAGGAAAAGAGAAAGAGAGATCCAGGGAGTCGACGTTGCATTATCAGAGCTTCCTATGCAAAGAATGCCATCGCTCCCTGCCAGATACGTCTTCCCTTTCCGGATTAATCCTAATGAAACACATGTGTGCGTCTGGTGCATTGTTTGTCGCCATTTCCAGCACCTTCGAGTGCGAACTTTGAAGTTGTTGATGGGGCGGAAAAGTCCTCGTGAAAACCACCCTTCCCTCTTCCCCTGCCTGTCGTCTCCTCTGAAAATCCAGACTACGCTTCATATTGCCCAAAGCGGCAGAATGCTTCTAATCAAAACTTGAGACTCCGTATTACTTAAGTATTCCGCGAACCTCGTTTTCTCTTTACATAGGTACACTTCGCGCTCTCTTCACTTTGTTCCTTCTCTTCTTCAGCCAGTTTCACGACCGACGCATCCATCGTGACGTCATCCGCGCACCTCAAGACGACGTGCTCACTTAACCGTCTCCTCTGTTACTACTCAGCTCTTTCTCTCTCTCCCTCTACCTCATAATTCCTCGACCTTCTTTTCCCCCCCTTCCTTCCTACTCTCTCTATCTCGGGGCAATAATCCCATCCTCTTTCCCTCGCTCGCTGCTCATTCCGCGAACGCGGTTCGTACACTCGTACACGCAGGCACCTTCCTCTGTCTGCTCGCCTCCAAAGCCTTATCACGCCGCCAACATTCGCTCTACAGCCTTTTTCACGATCTCGCTGACGTGTGTCTTCTGTTCCGATTTGGGAATCCAACTACCGATATCCCGTACAATTTTCTCCTCCGAAAAGTACTTCGAACCTTATATACTTGTGTCAATGCTGGAGGAGCCGTTTCCGTTTCTTCCAAAAAATTGCGATTTTGAAAGTTATTTATGGCATGGAATTATTGCACTTTCACGTGCGACTGGTGATTTAACGGCGTAAACGATTCTCTTAGCATGAGGTGTAAGAAATGCTGTTATTAAAAACTGTATTAGTGCGTTAAGAAGAAATCGATTAACTTGAGTCGTACGCTTTTAAATAACCTCGCAAGATATTTTAACTATAATGATAATTTTCATATTTACAAATAAACGTAGGCCTTGTCATGTGGTTTCCACTCTGTACACTGCGGCATGTCGCTAAGGATGTTGCCATAGAATAATATCTATACGTTCTCTTCCGTAGGCATTCAGCGCAATTCTAAGTAAATGGGTTAGGGCGTCGTTAGCAAAAGTTGCAAAATCGTCTATGTCTTGTAACTTGATAATAAAATTAAGGTTTCAACCATTTACATTCTGCAAAAATTGTTCAAACTACACGATTTTCCTTAATATAAGGCGAGAATTGTATGTAAATAAATAAAATTACGTTAGACTTGTTTATAACAGTACAGATTAGTTGAATTACGTTAATCGAAGATAGAGAAAGGGAGTATGTGCACCGACATACGACAATTTTTTATTACAAGATAAAAATATTTGCATACATTAAGGAGAATGAGAATGCAGACGTATGAGTCATTCGGACATCAATAAAAGTTTTACAGTTAATTCAGTTCATGAGTATTGAATGTTCGAAGTTTGTAAAATATGAAACTAGCTCAGGAATTATGCTACTGATCGTATGTAAGAATACTACATCTGTTTTATAGAGGTTTAACATTGAAAACTCCTATTAAAATATATTAAGAAAATTGAAATTTAGAGATAATTATTCGTTTATCAAGTAAACGTCGTCAGGGAAAGTATTAATGGTCTACATCGAGTAAGTAAGAGCCATTTCTAGATTAAAGAGATATTCAATTAGAGTAGGACCAGGATCCCAGAAATGAAGTCTTGAATGAGATTGCTCATTTCTAAAATGATTATTTTCACTTGGGTAAACCACTCAAATATTTACTCTTATGATGCTTGCCTGGTAACGTAAGTACTCAGCTTTTACTTATTTTAATTTCCGCATCATGTCGGCAATGGAGCTTACACTGTTAAATCTCTATTCATGGGCATTCTTGTTGGCGAAGGGTGCCTTCGCCTGACCAGTGGATATTTCTTAAGCCTTTTCAGCGCACTCGAATCTACTGTAGGTCTGCTCACGCTTTCCTACCACTTCGAAGCCTGTGGAAATTATATATATATATATATATATATATATATATATATATATATATATATATATATATAGACTGTATTTAGCGAGACTTTTTACAAGATTAGTTTTTTCTCAGAAAACAGCACGAGAAGAACCCTCATGAAATTATAATTTAAGCAGCAGGAGAGAAAAAAAAGAGGTGGATCCGAAGTACGCTCCAAATAGCAAAAATGACTTATTTTTTTTAAAGAGAGGACCGTGGGATTCTTTTTTTGGCAAAATGCGTGCAAAAACGGACAATGGGGATAAAAATAGAAAAGTGAATCGGAAGAATCGGTGGAGGAAGAGCGAGGAAAGAGAACTCATTAATTCCATCCGCCGTTCATTGTGTCTCGGAGAACGCTCTCGTTACCCCCTACGCAGCTCTGTTATGTATTTCTTTTTTATTTCGGACCAAATCCAAGTAGGAATCTCAATAGACTACCGTTCCAGATTTTAGTCCCGAGGATGCGCACAAAAGCTCGAACCTGAGAGAAGTAGAAAAGGAATAAAAAATTAAGAGAGAGAGAGAGAGAGGAAGAAGAGGTATGAAAGGAAAGACGAGGAGGATAAAGGAAAGGGGAGGAAGAGAGGAGGTTAGAAAGAGAAAAAGATAGGTAGAGAGAGCGGTAGAGAGAAATACAGGGCTGTGTAGGGGGGAGGGGGGGGGAAGGAAGAGATAGAGAGAGAGAGAGAGCAATGGAGGGTTAAGAAGGAAGAGAGAAAAAAGAGGAAGGGCGAAAATATGTTGGTAGGAGAGGAAGGATGCCGAATTGCGTCTCCTCGGAATGAGACAGGGAGCCAAAGAGAAGGGACGGCTGAGACAAAAGTGGCAATAGAACAAACGAAATAAAAAATATCTCCGCAGTGATGATATATTCCTAAAGCCATATTTTCCCTCCCTTTGAATTCATCATTTCTCTCCACATTCCTCGTCGAGCGTTGCGAAGGGGTCTGAGGAAGAGGAGAAAAGGGGTGGTGGGTGCTACCCGAGAGAACGAGCAAATGAAGGGGAGTTGGCGGAAAAGGCTGGAGAGAAGGAAGAGAGAGAGAGAGGGAGGGAGGGAGGGAGGGAGGGGACGCGCCACCCTTGGGGGGAGGCAAGGGAAGGCTTTCACTCTTCCGAGTTTGGGAACGGGCAACGGCGAAAAAGTGCGAGGGGAATCGAGTGCGCGGGAAAAGGCGAGGCAGCTCGCGGGAAGAGGTTTCCGCCCTTCCCACTTTGTGCCTCTCCCACTCCCTCTTTTCATTCCCCACACCCTTACCCCTGAAACTGCACTGCTCACTGCTCGTCCTCCCGCCTCAGAGACCGCAGTCTAATGAGGCAGAGGCGCACTCCCACGCCACGCCACCAACATCCCCTCGCGAGATAATCCTAAACGAACTCTTTTGCGGCACGGGCGGAGGTGGAGGGAATTGAGCGGGGGAAGGAGGCACGTGGGAATGACGGTGTGAGATGAAAACGGAGAGGTGGTACAGAGGGAGCAGGAAAGGAGGGAGGAGGAACGGAGAGGGAGGAGGAACGGGGGAGAGGGAAATGTGTGAGAGCGCGCGCGAGGATGGAAGACAATGAAGGTTGAAAGAAAGGAAGTACGGGATAGTGTGCGAATCGGAGGCGTGGAGGGAGAAGCGAAGATGACGAGGGTTTGGTCGGAGTTGCTGGAGATGGTGAGGTCTTCATAACACTACTTTGGAAGGACAGCGGACTCGGAGTAGCGAATACTAAGCGGGATAGCGTCTTTCATGGGAAGAATATATCTTGTAAGTTAGTGAATTATTTTGATTTTTTTTCCATATTATGAAAGGCATACCGCGGGATAGCACATTTTCAACTCGTTGAGACTTGAACATTTTAATCTAAACTGCAAATTACTTGCTACGCTTTCAGTAAAATTATGGAGTTCCTAGCCTGAATCATATTTCTAAATTGAGTCCCACCCTGATAACTCGATTTTTTGATAACTGGAAGATGTTAATATAAAATTAAAGGTTATATAATGAGTCGAAGTATCGATAAGTCGAGATTTTGTGTCTTTTCTTGTAATTCGATTTATCCGAGTTGAACTGCATATTCACCTTTTAACATAATTATTTGTACCTGAACACTCACTTTATAAACGCTTAAAAGAGCATTTTACACTGAATATATCGCTTTGTAAAATCTTTGGTTTTTATATAAAACTTTTCCTATATTCTCTAGTGCAATGCCAATAATTCTGATAATGAATACGTTGTAATACTCATAATGAATGTCAAATCCATTATATACGTACATAATTAAACATTCGTAAAAACTTTCGTAATTCAGTTGTAGATTACGTATTGTAAGTGGGTAAACTAAAATCTTCCTCCCTAAATTTAGAACTACATCAGTTGCACTCATTCATTTTGTGCTGAGCAATGAGATTCGGTAAAATTTAAAGCAAAATGGTAAACTAAACCTCTCAATGCTGGATTCGCATAAATATTGGAAATGAACAAGACTGAATTTTTATCTCCAGAGACTAGTTAGATATTGCTTTTCTGCAAGTCGCATCCTACCACTAGTATCTCATGCATTATCAGTTCGACAGTTGACACATTCTTGACAGTTTATGTAAAACGCTCATAGAGTGAAGTGGCGATTAACATACCCGTCGTAGATTTATGAATAGAGCTACGATATGCATTTGACGACTAGCACAGTAAAAATATTGCCCTGCTGTGAACTCCACGACTCCACGTATGTGTATGTGAGAACCTGAAATCAACAATATCAACTTCTTCTAGTTCATTCGAAATATATAGCACCCAATTTACACGAAATATCGTTGAGGAGTTAGAGTTCGAGATCATGGTAAATCTATTGTGTTTACCAGGACTAATACTCTGCAATTTTATCCCTTACTGTAGATTAAAAATGAATTGAGAGGTTGCCATTTTGAGTTAGATGGTTGGCTAAACAAGTCTTTTGGGATGTACTCAATCAACTTTCAAACAACGGTTTTTTCACATGCCTTAGATAAATGGAAAATAATATGCGTTTAGTATATGTAGGCAGAAGTAGATTATTTGAAGGAATGCAAATACATTTCATAATAGTAAGACATTTAAATTAACTTTTCCCACAGCTTTATAATTTTCCTATTACCCTTCGTGTAACAAGAGCGAGCGAAAAATTAAGCAGTTTTTCTCTGAAAAACAATAAATACGTGGCTGAGTTATGCAACTAAGCAATTGATGCGAATATAGCATTGAAAAAAGGCGATGGCGACATTTACTGAACGAAAGGAAAAGTTATATCAGTGAGAAATTTTTCTAACAAAAGTTGCGCAGGTATATCTTTGTAGCGTTGCATTGCGATTTTTATGTACTATAAACAAATCGACCGATGAAGAAATAAGCAACTTAAAAATGCCGAAATTAATAGATTAATAAGCGCATACACTCTAACTTCTATAATACAAAAAAATATTTTTACTGTCTGTATTTATATATAAAATACATTTCAGGTTTTGCACTTGGAGGGGTAAGTTGAGCATCTCTCCTATGTACACGCATGCACGCAAACACGCATTTACATCAATATATGACCGTGCTTATTTACGTGTACTCACAAGCGTAGCGTGTACAGCGGTTAAAGAATGGGAAGACAGACGCATCGGCAGAGGAATTCCTTCCTTCGTGTCTTCTTTGTTTGACCCCAGTCCCCTCTCGCTCGTTTTTGAAAGGAAAGTTGAAGATGAGAGCGAGCAGAAGGAGGAGACAAAGAGAGGAAAACGCGCAGGATATCTGTTGTGCGAACTAGAGATAAGGAGGCATCTCTAAAAACGCAAGTATTATGCAAAGGGAAGGGGAGAGAGACAGAGAGGGAGAGGAAGAGAGGGAGAGAGAGGGGGGATCACGAGAGAGGTGCGTAGAAGGAGAGAGTGAGGATTAAAGAATCAGCGGAAGTGAGAAGGTGGAGAGAGGGAATGAGAGTGAAATTCCGACGGGTGGAGCTTCATCTTGTCGAAGAAGGAGTTGCGGAAACGCATTCATTTTTCTTTCCCTCTCGTTTCTCACGGAGTACACTTAAGCGAGGAAGAGACAGAGGCGACTTGCCAAAAAATGAATCTTTTCGAGATAGTGTCTTCGAGAAGGCGGAGTGTGTATACGTCTTCAAGTGATATGTTTAAAA
Organism: Uropetala carovei; assembly: GCA_036926305.1. Classification (NCBI taxonomy): domain Eukaryota; kingdom Metazoa; phylum Arthropoda; class Insecta; order Odonata; family Petaluridae; genus Uropetala; species Uropetala carovei. The sequence goes on from JAXCHB010000340.1 coordinate 2,427,396, forward strand.
CGTTTATACTCGCACGAGGCGTTTAAATGAGTCGGTCGAAGTACGTGCATCACCACGAGTATTGCCGAGAGGACCGAGAAAATCTTTTACAATTTTAACGCTAATCCTTCTGTAATACACACTTAAATATCCTTTGAATTTGTAGTTAATCAATTTTTTGATATTTCAAGCATGTTATTTAACAAAAATAATATACCAATAAATTTTCGTTTATTTGTTTCATTTTTAATATGCTTTGGAAATTTAATTGGCTCCAAGCGCTGGAAGTTTCCAAATACAGTATTTTCTGGATCTCCATATTATTGGATGCTCAATATTACGGAATTCGTATTAGTAGTTCCAAATTTAAAACTACGGTCAATTTTTAATCGAAATGGTATCGTTTCTAAAGTGTTTTGGATTATTTTAGCTATCTATCCAAAAGTGCCCAAATAATAGCAATTTCGTAGGAAAACGTCCTCACTTTCTCTGTATGTATTTGTCTACATCACTGTGGACAATTAGCTCGAGGAAAACGATTTTATCAACATTTAGGATCTTTATATGTATGGTGAATCTTTTAGAGGAAAATTTATGGTTTAGCAACTTTTATATATCATCATCATCATAGGTAGTCTGTCCGTGATTATTCATGGTTAAACTTGGTTCTCCATATACTCCTATTTTCCTCAGTGCTCTTCATGTTATTTAATATATATAAAATAATATATAAAGCTAGGGACATTCACAAAGAATAATTTATAAACGTTGAGTTAAACTTTGCCATCACTGAGATTGGCAGTTACGTCTTATCGTCAAATTACAATAAATAAATAGCCCGCAAAATAGTATGAGTTAAAAGAAAGCCTCGTTTGATCATTTTGTTGACATTTTAAAACGCGAACACTGTCATCTACTTTTTATTAAGTTTTGAAGGCTTGCATACTTTTATAAAGACACTCGATAAAATCACTGTGTATATATGTTTATATATAAATAATATTCCACAATTCAGTTACCAGGCTCCTAAGAGGGCTGTTATTATCTATAAAGAGGAGTAGATGAGTTGCATTTGAAATTTACGGAATATTTGATTTCACGAACAATCTCGGCCCGAGAAGTTTATAATTTAGCGCTTTCACTTTGTTTCTCATTTTTTAGCTACCAATGCTGCTTGTACGATCATTCAAAATTATGACATTATATTGCGGTAGACTTTTTGATGTTAGGCAATTCAGTTTTTAAAAGACGGCAAAGCCTTTGTGGACTTTTAAGATTTGACGGAAGAATTTTCCCTATTTATTTATATAAATGGTGGAAAATATCCTTCCGCTTTTTAATAATATGTATTCTCTTATTATGGTCGTTCAAAGCTGATACAAGGCCTCAAGAAAACTTCTTACGCCGTTGTCTATGTCTCATTAAACGCCCACTGATTTAACACCGACAGCTCTGCCGGCGATTCCTCTCTCCATGTCTCCGGTAAAACAAGATAACCCCTGGCCGTAAATCGAATTACTTCCCACAGGGCGAGATTGATCCAATCTTAGGAATTCCTTCGATATCTTTGGTCATAATACTGAGAAATAAAAATGAGATCGAACCCTTAGTGCATTAGCTTCTCCGTGAGTAAAATATATGTAGAAGATTGACTGATAATCTTAGAGTTGGCTAGACAACTCTCCATCTTCTTCTTATTTTATGACCTTACAAAAACTTTGGTTCTGTTAGTAGTTTAAACACAAGTACATATGTTTTCAAATCGTATAATTAAGATAAATTTAAATTACTACGTCAGATCATTATACACAATTCCCTTTGAGTTGAGAAAGCAATGTCGTAATGCAGTAGAAGTGCGCATCTTTAATCAGAATTTTACATATTTCGGAAGAATAGAAATACAATATTACTTTGACACACGGTGGTTTCTGGAAATAGCTTGCTTTATGCATTTTTATTATGGAATAACTAGCAGTTAAGGAAATAATCGTCCAGTTTATATATTATGAAAGATTTGTTGCAAACTTTGAAGCAATATTAAAAAGATAGGATGAAAGAAAAGAGAATTTTTATAATCATAAATTTTAGGGGTTGTTTTTACCCCAATATTGTCCAAAAAGAAAAACACGTAAATCGGCGCAGAGGTGCACACTTTTGCTTTTAAAATTATTACTCTTTATATTAAGGTGAGATAAAATGCTTTCAGTATGCAAGCACATATTACTAGTGTATATATATGTGTGTGTGTGTATATATATATATATATATAACGACGTATATAGATGTTCGTGCTACGCTATACGCGTGTGGTGTACGTATGCGTGTGCACGGAAGCGGGAGAAGTGTAGTGAGGGGTAGCTGGCACGAGTTGAGGGACAGGGAATGGAAGACGGCTGTCTGATAAAAAAATAAGCAAGAGAGATATGAAGTGGAACCTCGCGCCCAGCGTCTTCTCCATTTGTCTTGCTTCCTTGTCAAATGAGGCTTTGGAGTCGTTGCAAGACTTCTTGGAAGGAAATGGAGGATGGGAGTTGAGCTTAGAGAGTGAGAGGGGGCGAGAGGGTGTTTAGGAAGGAGGAGGGAGCGAGGAGGAGGGTTGGTAGGAAGGGGATGTCATGGGAGAGAGGGAGGGACAGTAGAGAAGGAGTGGGAAGGTATGGGGGAGGTGAGAGAGTAAAAGGGGAAGGAGGGGAGGGAAGAGGGAGTTCCAAATGGGGAAGACAGAGGAAAGAAGGAAGGGGGAGTTGAGAGAAGAGTGGGAGGAAGTAAGAAGGGAGAGAGAGAAGGAGGAGAGATAAAGGGAGGTTACGAGAGGGAGATCGAGAGGAGAGATAGGATTAGAGAGCAAGGAAGCAACCGATAAAGAAGAAATAAGGGGGAGGATTGAGGGAGGGTTAGAGAGGTAGGAAGGGAAAAAGAATGATTGAAAGAGGGAATTAGAAGTAGATAGTATTATGGGCTGCGGGTAGAGAAGGAAAGGGATTTAACAGTGGTGAAATTAAAAAAAAAGTCTTGCATTGGGTAAAGATGAGATGTGAAAAGTGAAAGATATAGAGGGAAAAAAAGCTGAAGAGGATAAAGGATGGGAGAGAAATGGACTGTGGCAGGTCTGAAAGGTGGAGTATCACAAGCGGGGTGAATGATGGAAATTTTTAGCATGTGAAAAAGCGCGCCAAAATGAAGAAATATAACGGATAGCGAATATCATGCCATCGATAGTGAAGCAGAGTGAGCGATGGGTAGTGGACAATGAAAGAGCGGAATAATAGTGCTGCAAAGAAAAGGAAAGGGATTGACTTTTTTCCTAGGAGCGACAGTTGCGTAGGAAAAACCAAATGGGAGAAAATGACGGCAAAAAATATGGCATCGGTAATGTATCTTCGGGTTTCTTTTTCTTCATTCAAGCCATTTTGCGTTATCGCTGGCTTAAGACTCGGCGTTTCTAGTCTCAAACGCGCAGTCATTCTTCCATAAGTATTTGTTGCTCTTTAACGATGAATATAAAGCGCATCTTTTAAAAAAAAAACTCTTGGTTGCATCAAAGTGTGAGGTATGCGCTTGTAGGATATTCAGTAATGTGAGTTACACTATTGCACTTGATATCATGCGAAATATTTCTTAAATTTTTACTGTGCAAAAATGAATTGACAATTGCTTCCTTAAAACCGTAATTATTCCAATTTTTGTTTTATTTACAAAAATATTCTCCCTGGTTTCATGCGACATAAACAGATTTAACGATGGCTAAATAAAAAACAGAATTCTTTAAATAGGTCCTTGTTTCGTTCTTGCACAAGAGAAAATTGGCAAACCTGTAGATTCACAAGAGAATTCTCGAACTCGCCTCATGGCTTGAATCCAATTGATGGACTATTTAGCTCCAATAGCAATAAAAACTTTGGGAAAACCAAATGTGCATTTCGGCTGCAAAACAGCCATCATGGGTGGCGTTTCACCGAGAGTAGATTCTAGAATAGAATGTTCAATTGTATAATATCAGGATCCCATCATTCAGAATAAGTGTGTTCAGTTACACAGCCATACAGCAAATCACTTAGAGTTAAGTCAATATTAAAATCGTTTAAATGCATTGAGGTCTTCCAAGTTCTTAACAATCTCATTTTGTACCTTAAGGGAGGACCTATGATATTCTAATAACCTTATTCGTTGCGTCTCTGCAAGTAAAAAAGTTTAGACTCTCGACACAATGCTTCATAGATTCGACCCTGAAAGGGTTCATCAGATTTTCGCTTTTGTTCCAGCTTGGTCTCGTTTTCAGTTAATAAATACGTTCAGGAGATAGAATTCATTTGAACCTTTTGTGGATTCTGATATAAATCATTCTTATCCAGATTCTCGGAGCTTATGGCTCTGTTCCCATAAATTTCGTTTCATTACCCATCCATTCTTACTTATATTGCTTCATTATATTCCACAGTGCATAACTTGCCCGAGAATAATTTTTTTTACCCTTCACTACGACCATGAATTAATTTGGCGGGAGGGTGCGAATTATTACCTGTTTGCTGAGGTTGCTTTTTTGTTAGAAAAATCCAACCGTATCCATCTCGCGTTGTAATTTTCCGCCGATCAGGAAATAAATCTCTCCAAATTTTCTCTTTGACAAGGAAGACTAAACAATTCTCCTTTTGCCCCTTATGTTACGTGGGCACACTTGTGAGAAATCGTGTAGACTGTGGAGTAATTCCGCTCAAATTTATTTCCTCGGAAATGGGAAGGGTGGTGCATTAACCACTCCGCGCTCAAGCGGAAGAATGCATTGATATTCTTTTCTCTTTCTGCGCTTTCGAAATAGCCACTCGTCTTGGCCCAGCTGGGGATATTACTTCAGGAAGATTGGTGGACACCATAGGAAACTCTCAAGTCTTCCACATTATATTTCCGCTTACGCTGATGTTTTATCTTTATATAAAAAACTTGCTGACCTGTGTCGGTGTCTTTTTTGCAACTTATGCAAGAAACTCGCATGGAAATGCATCATTTATCATTTTGGCCAGTCTTATTAAGTAATATTTGCTTCTTATCGAAGTGGTTATCAATTGTATTTCTCAGCCCCACCGGAAAGATATATTCTTATTTTATTTTGAAGAGTTTATATTTCACGTATTAATTTATTCTGAATCTTTCTGTATGAGCCTATGACTAATATATTTTATATTATAAAGTCAAAATTAGTACGGATTCCTGATTTTTGTTATTAAACTTCAAATTTCCTCAATTTAAACCGTCTTATAGGATTTTGAGGTAAATTAAAATAATAAGAGAGAGAGGGAGAGAGAGGAAGGGAGGAAGAATCGGGGTCCGTTCACATACTTAAACTTCAAAAACTTAATGGAAAGCATTCACGGAACATTTTCCGTGCGGAATTTGGATTATTCAGGCCCCTCTACCGATGGCAATCTTAAGAGGGAAGAAATTCGCATTCAGATCTCCGGGAAAATATCAGAGAGGAGTGGTTTGTCCAAGACATGGGTTGTAACACCAAACTGGGGACCGTGGAGTGTGAGTGGAGGCGAGTTGGAGATCGGGAAGGGCGAAAAGGTTCGGGGGAAAAAGGGAGAGAAAGAGAGAACGCGGACGGTGAAAGGGTAGGAAATAATAAGGGTGGGCGGAGGAATAAAAAATCCATAGAGGAGTTGAAGGGACGAAGAACGGGATGGAAAGATTGAGTCTGAAAGGAGTCGAGAGAGAGAGAGAGATATAGAGAGTATAACTGGGCCATTTTCACCGTCAAACAACCTTGGAAACACTTCACTTTCTTTCTTTCTATTCATGACGACTTCCAGTTTTCACTCTTTCCACGAAACAGACGCTGTCTGACTGTTTCCATCGAAAGCCGCATCTAGACACAGTTCTCAGACGTTTAATTTGATTTTATCTCGCATAATCGCGACGAAATACGAGTGTCGCCCAGCTACGCTACAGGAATTCCCTTCTGAATCGGAAGGGCGGTGCCAGGAAGGGGTGGTATAAAGTTTTTTTTCTCTGGGACGGTGTCAGGATTCTGGAAGGACAAAACGGGTGCGATGGTGGAATGGGACTGGAGAAAAGAGGAAAAGGAGATAGTGAAAAATAGAGGCGAAGAGAGAAAAAGAATTGAATAGAAAGGAAAAAGATAGAGAGAGAGGTAGGGGAGAGTAAGGAGGGGAAAAGAGAGAGAGAGGGGAAGGAGGGCGGGGGAGAGAGATGAAGGGAGAAAGAGAGAGAGAGAGGGGGAGAGAAATGGAAGATAGAAAAAGTGGGCGAAGAGAAAGAGGGGGTAGGGGATAGCAATATCTGTGACCTTTCCACCAGAACGCACCACCCTTTTCTTCTGTTTTTTTTCTCGCAGCATACCCACCCTACGCACGAATTCTGGTATCGCCAGAAACCCTTTCTCCATCCTTCCCGGGTTTGAGGGGAGATAGAGGAAAAGGGGCCAAAAGGTAGGTGGAGTCTAGGGAGGAAGGAGTGGGGATGGATGGAGTAGTAGTATAGGGAGTGGGGGGGGGGGGGGGGGGGAGAGTGTTCACTTGAAATACGAGTAAGGTTTAGCGAAGTCGACACGTAGGAAATGAAATTATGGGTCCCTTGTGGGAAGGAGGGGTGGGACCCGTGTGAGTGTGGCGGGAAGGAGTGGAAGCTGGGGATATGGAGGAAGAGGGAGGGGGGTGTGAGGGGGAGAGGGGATGGGGAGAGATGGGTGAGGGTAATGGAGAGCCGAAGAAGAATGGGGAGATGGGAAGGTGTAATGTTGAAGGATTGGTTGTCTGTTTGGGAGGGTGGAGAGGGGAGAGGCCGGACGGAGGATGGAAGGATGAAGTCAGTTATCACCTGATACGGACTAATGTGCGCGGGGAGTCAGAGGTTCAATCCGCGATGAGTTTCCCAAATGAGCCGACCTTGGTAACTCCGCGGCAAATTGAGGAAATATTGCCTTTGCTTCCGAGAAAGTCTGACAAAGCTGCGTGTTATTTGCCATGACGTTGCAATTTTGGAATTATGTCCCATGTTTTATGATTACAGCCATGTCTTGAGTTGGGATTCGAAGATTAGGCGCAGGTGTAGGTAGAGGGGATTTAGCCTTCCCACTATTGATATTCTATATAACTATGACCAAATATAACACTATGCCTATCTTTAGAGTAAATATTTATGTTATAAAATTATGAATGAATAAGAACATTTCTTTTGCGTATAGTTTCCTTCTGTCGTTAATCTCACTTTATTAGCATGTGCTAATTAATACAGATTTTATTTTGTAATGTCTTTATAAATAATTAATACTCGTTTAAATATATACATACGATGTATTGATACATACGATATTATTTTATTTTTATTCTTGCACTTAACGGTTTGCGTTATAATATTTTATCACTAATTACCATGATGGTGATAAAACTTTCTGCGAATTAAATAAAGGAATAAATTGTTTCCTTTGATTGATAGATTGCTCACAATAAACTACTAATCCTATGTATTGGATTAAAATACGCTCAGCATTAATGCAGAAATAACAAGCTAACTCAGAACAAACTGCTGGAGGCGCTTATTCATGGTAATGCGATTAGTGATAAAATATTATAACGCAAACCGTCACCATGCTATATACAAACTGTATGTCTACTTACATAGGTAGAATGAAAGTAATTTATTAAAAGTGGTTAAGTTTTGAGCTATAACAAATAATCATTAAAGATCGGATCTTCACCAAAATACGTTGCGTTTGTCTCGAGAAAGAGGCCGGATAAATGATGAAAACACCGAAATATAGAACTACTTCTAAAAATTGCTACTTGTGGAACATAAATGTTATCTTCGACGAAGCTTCATTTTACCTTTTCGGTTTTATTCACCGCCACGACGTATGAAAATGGGACTCTGAATATCCAAAGATTATGCGCTCATTCACGACAGTATGTTTTCTTTGTCACTGTCATAATTCTAACTTCTACACCATTTTGTGAACACTATGGCAGAATAAACCCATCCATTCGTAAATAAGGACACTTTCATGTAGTAAAGTGGACAGCGCACAACGTATAGCTTTCGGAAGTTTATAAAAAGATTCTTCTAAGTAAAATATATCAAAAGTATTTCCGCAGTTGGATGTGACCTGAACTTTTCTGAGTAACTTGATAAGTTTTGATACAGGATTTTGGCTCCACAGAACTCCAGGTTTCCTCGCATCGATCATTTAAATACTTTAATTGACATTCTGAAGCACAATTTTTTGTTCATTCATTATTACATTGCTTACAAGTATAAATTTTATTTACTGAGTTATGTATCGCACTGTGCCGTGTATTTGTTAGTTAAAATCAACCTCAGTTGAATTTAAATGATTTAAAAGAAACTTTTCCCTTAAAACCCGATTTTAATTTCTTTTTCTTCATTAAAATCTCTTCTTCCTTTTATACCTGCTAAGAGACAAGCCAATGTTTGTAAAGGCAGCCGAAATTCAGGTTGATTCCGCGAATGCAAGAATCTACGGCCGGAAAAAAATGAAGACAGAGAAAAACTCTTTTTCGACGACATTCATCAAACGCTGCGCACCATGGAATAACCTCTTGACACAAAATTCATTATTTCTACCCTCCGCAATTCTTGCAAGTCACCGTACCATCATCTCCCTTCGCATCTTTAAGTATTTCCTTGAGTTCGCTCTCACAGTATTCCTGCATTCCAATCCTGAAGCTGACTTTAATAGACTTCGTTTTCTGTTCTCATCTTCCCTTTTTTTCTCGTCCCATCCATCCATCTTTCTAACGCTTTCCTCCTCTCGATTCCTCCCTCATTTTTTCTCCAATCCTTCTTCCATCTGCCTTTTCCTACTTCTCTTATTTAAATGTTTATTTCTCTCTCTCTCTCCGTATCTCCTCCTCTTTAATTGTTTTCTCTCTTGTGTTCTGTTGCCTTCTCTCTAACGCCCTTCTCTTCTCATTGTCTCTTCTCACCTGTATTCCCCATCTCATATGTCTCTCTCTGATCCGTCCCATGGTCACTCTCCCGTCGCTATAAATGATGACGTTCTCTTAATGATCTCTTCTAGCCTCCTTTAAACTCACCCATGAATTTCAACTCCGCACCTTCGTTTCTCTCTCCTTTCCCCCTCTCTCATCCCCCGCAACTCTTTCCCTTCACTCTTTCCTATATGCACTCCCCACTCCCTCTCTCACTTTCGACTGGTACTAACGGGAAATATGCCAAACGTCGTCGGGATTCCTCTTGCTATTCGCACAACGCCTCTCCCTATTTGAACTCTCGATTCTTATTTTTCACGTTTGATCTCAAGGAACCTCATGGTGATTATGCATTAATATATTTATGAATGTATGTATCATTGGAAACGAAGACGACAAGCAACTGCAAACAATACACGTCATGTGATTAGTTGAATACATAAATGTACTTGAGCAACAAATGATACTTTTGTGTAAGTGTTGGATCGATTCCTAGTCAACGGTAGTATCTATGCTAAAAGTAATAAATTGATTAACAATAAATAGAGTTTTGAAGAAATCATTTATCTTGTGGTAATTGTTTTGACCGAATGAATTAATTCCAATTAAACAGAGGATTTAATTGCCTCCAAATTAATAAAAGTATCTTACATAGTGCTATACGATTAAGAAGAAATCAGTTACTTTTCATGTTGTTAAAGCAGAAAGATTAATCTATAACTAAAATGTAGATGGGTTTTTCGCTGTCAAGAATTCCGCCGTGGAAAGAGTCGTTTGGCATTAGGTGAAGCAAACGCTAAATGACAACAGTTCATTCCGCTGCATTTGGCTCGTGTTGCGTTAATGATCAAATAAAGATATCATTTTAAAATAATTTTTCATGCCAACAGCTGAGTTTAATTTGATTCGTATATTTTATATTTATTCTACGGAAGCTTTGATCTTAACCTATCCACATTCCATTCCGTCTTCTTCCGTTCCATTTGTTTTCTCTCCATGTTTCTACTACTCCATCTCCATAATGGAATTTTTGGCACGATAATGGCGAACCTTTATTCACGAATATTATTCCTTTGCTTTTCCATGAGTCTCGGAAAGCAATATGGCCTAAGATATTTTCGTCTCCAGTATCAAATTCAGCATGCTCCACTCGTTAGATTCCAAATAATACAGTATTGTGGGCTCTAACATGTTTCGAGCTCTCATTACTGGTTATCAGAGAAAGGTGCGACATTGCTTATAACTGCGTAGTTTCTTCCTACTAGTAAAAATATAAAAAGAATTACAATTTAAATGGTAGAAAGAGTGTTATACAGTGACATCCTTTTCCATTTGATTTTGAAGTAATTGTTATAATAGCTTGATAAATTCCAGCTGGTTGAGTTTCCTCCAGCATATGATATTTAGTTTAGAGCTAAGATCCTTGTGGAGAACAAATTAATCGTCTTCCTTTATAACCTTCCTGACAGGTTTTTTTCAGCTAGATACATTTTTTATTTAAATAATCTTAAGAAACTAAAAAGCATTTATTAGTGAATTGTTCTCGGGTTTCACACCGGGTGATGTCCTGAATAGAATTCGACGTTTCGGCGTATGTCATATCCGCTATCTTCAGAAAAACTGAGGATGTGACATACGCCGAAACGTCGAATTCTATTCAAGACATCACCCGGTGTGAAACCTGAGAACAATTCACTAATAATATTCGCCGGGAAAGTTTTAAATCCTTTTTCAAAAAGCATTTATCTCCAAATTATCACTCGCTTAAATTCTCTCCCATTGTTCTTCCCTCCAGTCTTACTTTCTTCTCCGTGACTCAACCTCGCTCTCCCATTTCTCCCTCTTTAATAGTTCTACCCCTGTGAAAGCTCCTCTCCCTCTGTATTCTCCCTATCTGCTTCCAAAATGCATCCACTACCCCCTCCTCCTTTACTCCATCTTCTATTTCTCTCGCCCCCCCCCTCTCTCTTTCTTTCCCTCCGCCTTCTGCCGCTTCTCCACACGACCTCTCAACGTCAAGCCATCTCTCAGCGATTAGATTCGCTGCTCTCCGACCTAAATTTAAGGGCGCGACGACATTCACCGAATATCGCCTCTCTCACTCCTCTTTCTCCATTCCCTTCGCCCACCATCCCGGTATCCTCTCTCTCTCTCTCCTTTCTCGCTCTCACCCGGTCTTTGTTGCCGCGGGAATGTCGGGAGAGGGAAAAGGAGGGGTCGTGAATGATCTGTGAAACAGATCCCGCAGCCTCCCGGCATTGTTCCAAGCGATGGGATAGGTACAAGTAGGTCGAGGAACAGAGGGTGAAAACCCCTTAGGGGGTTGAGTTGGGATATAAGGGAAGAAGGGTGGTGGTAAGGGGCGCGCGAAAGGAAAAGGGGTCAGTGGGTTGACAGAGAAGACCCGAAGTGGAACGGAGGAGAGAGAGATATGAGAGGGGTGTGTGTGTGTGTGTGTGAGGGAAAGAATTTGGGTGAGACCCGTCAAGGGAAATGGCTAGAGAGAGAAAGGGTTAAAACTGGACTTGAAGGATAAAGAAGAGAGGGAGATTCTGGAAAGGAGGGAGTATTAATGGACACGACGAATAATGCATTATGAAAAACTACGTGTCAAATAATCCGTATAATGGAAGAATCACGATGCAATATAAAAGTAATAAATCAAACAAAAACTCGCAATATTGCTCTGACTAGTCATATCAGAAAATGCGAAGAAGAATATCGATTTAATAGTCTCTTTGGTCTGTCCTTATGTGCATGTGATAAAACAAAAAGATCGTTTCGTTTAATGTATCTTAGATTGAAAGATTGTGAAGCGTTCTTGATCATAAATCACTCCATCATCCAGAATATATAGTAGTAGTAAATAATTCCGACTAAAGATTATTTTTTACAGTGACAAGTTCTTTGAACGAAAACCATTAAGACTTTTGTATAGTGTCTGAAAATTTGCAATGGGATAAGTTTATTTATTTTTTCGAGATCTATTGTTCTAAAAATGAAACTTTATTTAGGGAATGTTCAAGTTAAAAAAGACCATTATTTGTCTGTGATGAATGGTTAAGTGGCCGGATGTTTTTTAATTAAGAAGATTTTCATGGTTAAAGCTTGTATGCTGTATCTCTAAAGGATACAAACCCATGTTTTTCCTATAACGTAGGAGAAAATGTATCTATCCCGCAAATCTTATATAATAAAAGTGAATGTCTGTCCGTGTGTTCCTTATACTATCGGGACCAAACTTTGCAGATTGACTTCATATGACTCTACGAGTAACATGGGGTACCTGGGATTTCCAAAATCGACCCGGGTTCGATTCCAGGATACAATTTTATTTTCCCATAAGTTTACACGGGATTTTCGATTTTTCAAAGTGCAAGGTTTTTTTCCTTCAATCGTTAAAATACGTAAATATGAACCGATTTTCTTCGTTTTTGCTTTATTCGATGGCTAAAACTCTATACTATCTTATTCTTGCGATGTTTACATGTTACACGGTCGAATCATTCAGAAATACGCAATTGTTTTCGAAATTTTACGGATATTTCGTACTCTTTCCGACGTTGTCAAGGCGACCGTAATTGTTGTCTCCGATTCAATTAATGCCAATTAAACCTTCAAATAGGTGAAAGAATAGCATTTTCGCTTCGAACTATTGTTTAAGCATCGAAATTAATTATGTATAGCAACGTACATAGTCTGTTGACTGTGTATGGGAAGCGTTTATAACGACAATTCATCGTGTGTATGCTGGAATCTTACCTTTTAGTAAGTAAAACCTTTATATTATACATCTGTAATGCTTACTAACGCACATTTATAATACTCTCCATAGAAGTCACTCGACATAAGTTTGTGGTTGTGAATAAAACGTCTAATCTATACAAGTTTTTCTAGGACGCCAACATTTCCCCAGAAAGTGACAAATGCTTCTTTGGTTCGTAAATGACACACACACCGCACAGCAATATATGGGGCATTTGCTGTAATTAGAAGGTAAGTATGCTTTATTAAAGATTCGATCCCATTTTGAATGTTCTTACAAGTTAAAATTCTTAAGATTTATGGATTACAGTGTAAAGGCGACTTTCTCTTGGTCACTTAGTTACGTGTCTGGCATAACCCGGGCATCGCCGGGTACTTTCAGCTAGTAATTAATAAAAATAAACGAATAGTATGTGGTAATTGCATCTCCTATGTTTACAGCATTTGCCCTCTTAATTCGAAGCAAACAAGCGCCCTCTCTGAATTCTGATGGAAATGCATCTAGTGTGACGCGAGCTAAAGTAAAACACGTTTCTCTAGGGAAGGAATTGATGCTCACTTTAATCCAAACACATTTTACTTATCGTCATGAGCGTAACATAAAAATTGTTTTGCATCCTCGAAACATAGTGTGAAATCTGCACATGAGATAATACTGTTGCTGTCGTGTTAGTTTATTTAATTGCGACGCTATATGAAATAATCGCTTCTTTTGTGGGTTTTAATAGGAATGAGAATGACTCTGCGTTTGGATTATGGAAGAAAGTGAAGAATTTAAGAACACATTACCGAAACTAAAGAGTATACCTTTTCCCAAAAGGAAAACAAATATTGATCTTTTTCTTTTCATTCAGGTTGAATTTATGTTTACATTTACTCCTTTACCATTCAAAGAATTTATAAAATACATTTTTACAATTTAATAATATTTTACCCGAAATCCGGAATCCTAATGCTATGTTAAATGCTTTGTTACAAGTTCGAAAGATAAACTGTGGTAAATGTAAATGTGAAAGAACTACGCGATTAAATCTCCATGGATGTAAGTATTGCTATCCAACGATTGGAAAATGACTTTTCCACAGTCTAAACCTTCCATTAGTATATGACAAATTACCAAACATATAGATATGTTAATCTAGGGAATAAACTATTAAACTTGGAAAGTTTTCTGTGGTAAGTTAAACAAAATTAAATTACTGTTTATGTATGTCAGTAAGCTTGAACAACGTTTAGCGATATATTCATGGCTACATTCCTGTTTGATATCTGTCAATCGAAATAATCCTGTTATTTTTAGGCGCGTTTCGCTTACAGCGTGAGCGCCTATTATCGTCGGTTTGTCCGTCCGTCCGCATGTCCGCATGTTCGTTCTCGGCTTCTAACGAATGGATTTTCATCAAATTTGATATTAAGGACTTACAATCAAATATAATAAGAAAATCGCAAAAATGAATCACGTATGCCAATCAGAGGTACCACTTTACTGGTGAAAAAAATTAAATTTTCGTCATATCTCGTCAAGTATTGCTCATTTCAAAATATTTTTCAAATTAAAGTTGTAGAATTGGTAAATAAGAGTATTTCCTTTCCTATACATTTTTATCGTAGAAGTAGCCGTTATCGAGAAAATCAAACAAAAACGTCTTAAATCGAGTTGAACACAATTAGAAATTTTCTTGCATGGTTACTTCTTCATTGTTGCTAACATAAACAATCTCACAAACGTTTAATTTACTTACGTGTGCATGTACTATTTTAAAATAGGAAGAAAATGGATTATTTATGATGAAGAAAAGAGCTTTAAAACGCTATTTCCCTTACGTAAAGGTATATGATTTCTTTCTAACACTTCATTGCACGAAACGCGCCCATTTGTGATACGTTGTACACTTTCCTAACTTGTTTGCATTGTCTAAGGAGATAAAACCAGCAACAATTACCAGTATCTCTCCGATGGCCTAGTCTATATATCTATCTTCTATAATATATTTTGAAGCGTGTGTTTGTGTGTTTGTTCATGGAACTCCTCCTAAACGATAAAAGCTAGAATAACCAAATTTGGTACGATTCTTCCTTACATCCTAACTTCATAAATGGTCAAGATTTGGTCAACCGGGATTAATCAGTGCTGCCAATATGAGGGATTCACATTTTTCCATAAGATAACACGTATGAATCCATTTCTTGACTTTCAAGGTATTCTTCCTTCAAGCATCAAAATACGTAAATATGGATCGATTTTTTTTTTCGTTTTTGCTTTATTCGACGAATAAAATTCATTGCTATCTTATTCCTGCGAAGTTTACATGTTACACGGTCGAAGTTTTCAGAAATACGCTATTTGTGGATTTTTCATACCCCTCCCGGGCGTTGCCAAGGCGGCCGTCATTGTTACCTCCGATTCAATTAGCTTCAATGAAGCTTACAAATAGACGGAAGTTTAACGTTATTCGCTTCGCACTTTTTTTGAAACAACGAAACGATCGATGTATATGGATGACAACGTAAATAGTTACTGATTATTATTCAGGAAGCGTTTATTGATGAAAGTAATTGAACCTTTACTCTATTGAATACTAGAATCTTACATTTTTTTGTCATTAAATAATTATATTCTACATTATTATGTTTATTAACGTAAATAAGCTCATGTATATGGTGTACATTTACCAGTCAGTGTTCAATCATGAACAACTGTACGTTTTCACGGGTTTCTTGCTTACAAGAAATAAATGTAAACATTTCAGCGAGGCATGATTACACAAGAAATTAAGCTGGATTTGGCGAAAGTGATATATATGATAGGAAATGCAATTATCGTTATATTTGAATGCAATACGTTCGGAAACGGATTGTTACAAGCAAAGATGATTAATTGTTAAGAAATGCTAATTTTAATTTAAAAGGTATCTACTATATAGGTATTTAAAGGTTTGTATGTTGTGCTGTAGTAGCTTCACTAAATCCGTTGAAATTCAACTGAAAATTATGATAGTTCTATATAAAGAGCATCCGAAAGTTACTTTGGAATCTTTCCGAGTGACTCCTCTTGTTGAAAGATGTGTCCACAAACTTTTTCTTTTGTAGAGAGCAAATCCCACCCAAATAGTACATCGCGAGAAGATCGATGCGTTGGATATTTAAAGTGGTTGTTTTCTCACTTAAAAATGGATGGCTTATTATCGCGACGATGACCATCTCGGATTCATTCGAATTCTGCCGCTTAAAGGATTTGTGCAATATATTTTGTTTGTTGCTTGGATTAGCGAGCGGTGTGGAAGATGAAAGGTTTTCGCTGAATTGGGGGTGGGCTGATCCGTTGAATCGTTCGGACGGAAATCCATTCGTGTCATGGGTTGAAGTGAAGAAGGTGGTGGGAGGAAGAGCTGTCAAGTGACGGGACTGGATCTCGACGGCGTCGTGGTAAGGACAGCAGAATCACAGGATGGCCGTTCGGAGGTTCTTCTCATTGAGTCCGTTGCTGTCAATCCAATTCATACAGTGGGAAGAAGGCACGGAAAAGGGAGAGGGAAAAAAGTTACGTTTGACGTTGATTTTTTCTATTGCGAAGATAATTCATAGATTGGGCGCATTCGCTAAAAAAAGTCAATTTCGAAAAACGTCCATTGAAACGTGTAAAAAAAAGTCCTTGAGCGGTAGTTTCCATTGTTTATTTTATATCCAGCAGTAACTATATTTTTGTCTAATTTCCAATTATTCATCTACCTATCACTCATTTCCCACGAATACAAAGTTAAGTTAATATACATTTTACTTGAAAAGGAAGATTGAGATATAGTGACACAACAACGAGATCGACCTTGATATTTTTGTGAGGTCACGGGTACTGCGACTTACTTGACAGGAAAAAACGGCTAGCGCACAGAATGGTCATCTTGTGCTCCTCGGATCGAAAGGAGGCCGTGGGAGTCATTGCGTGAGCTCGTTGCTTACTATCACGCGGAAACATCGAGACAGAAGGATAGAGTGTGACAGATCACGAAGCCCTTGAGTTTTTAGCGCAAGGATTTAGAGTAAGTTAAGAAACGAAAAGTCTACTACTAACATAAGAACGATTCAAGATTTAGTGTGAAAGGAGTATAGGTAGAGATAGAAACCGTTTCGCGGAGTCTTTAACATATTTTGTGGGAAACTCAAAGTTTATCACCAAGAACGAATCAAGATTTAGCGTGAATGGAGTATAAGTGGAGGTAGAAACTGTTTCATAAGGTCTTTAACAAATTTTATGGAAATTGAACGAATTTAAGTCTGCTTTACAAAAAAATCTGATGTGGCCAACATGACTTTCTCCATATTTGGGGTATAGATATTTAAATTATTATGAATAGCATTATTAGGCAAAATTATTATTTCGTATCGTAAAAGAATACAGTCGTCCTTATTGCCCTAAATTAGGTATATTTTGAATATGTTTACAGAATTCACCGCTACATGGTGGTGGCGCTGTATACTGGAAATTAAGAAAAGGCAAAATATCTCCGAAATGGACGGTCCTACGAAAATTTATTTCAAACAAAACTTGGAAGAAATGTTATTCTCTACAATTTTGGTCCTCACGAAGATTACCAATAAAACTACGTTATTAAGGAGATATTTGATGGAAACCGAAAAAACGGATTATTTATAAATAATTCCTAAACAATAACTGCTATGGAAAATTGTTTCAGACGAAAGTTGTAGAAAATTACATTCTCTACATTTTTTGTAGTGTTCAATGTATACTATAATGAAGTATTACCGGAGAAATATCGCGAAAACCGAATCGGGTTTCGAATAAACCTCGACTTTCGGTTAACCGATATTGTCCAAAAACTAATCAGCTCTTCGTGCTCATACTAAAGTGTTATATATGAAATTTGGTAATGATTTGGCAAGCACTTTTCGACTTAGAGCGTCCACAATCACATACACACAAAATATTCTCAACGTGTTCTAGGGACCTCAAAACATGTATTTCCCTTGATATCTCGAAGTCGATTTTTTTCATGAAAACAATACTTTTTCTATACTAAGGTAGCGTAGGAAAGTTTTTCTATGTCATCAAAGCCAGTTTATTTTATGCATACCTCTGGGTGCCTCTTTTGATTTTAGGTTAGCGGATCCACGCAATCTCACAATCAGTTAATGCGTAAACAGCTTTTTATTTTATTACCATTTAACCAATAAATGAAATATTACGATGACATAATTTCTCGTGTACAGAAATAATTTTTAACTAAGGTTTCGCGCTTTTATATACAAAGACGAAAATGACCCAGAGGATGAGAAAATTCAAAATTTGAAATAAGAAAAAAGCTTTCTATAAAAAGAATCGAGCGTGAGAGATGTCGAATCCACGCGCTACACGACATGTCGACCTTTTTGTTTCGGATCCTTCCGTCCTTTTCGCGACTGATACAATCCCTTAGAATATATCACGCGACGTTTTCATCAGACACCTGATTAAATAATCCCTCGTCTCTCTTTTTGCCCGACTGGACAAGGGCGTGGAATAGAGATCTCTCGCGCGACCGTTTTCACGGGACACTCAGGGATTGAGTGGAAAATAGGGAGCGATCCGAGGGGAGCGGAGGGGAAGGAAAGTGAGAGATGAGTCGGGATTTTGGACGGGGAATGTGCTCAGCCGAAAGCTGTTGTGTTGAGGAAAGCTTCGCTTTGGGTGATATCGTGCTAGGGCGGAAAAGGTTAGCGAGCAAGTGTTGCGCGTTGCCTGTGAAAGGGATTTGCAGGTGCTGTAGAGATGTAGGGGAGAGGGAGATGACGGGAGGAAGGGGAAGGGAAATGGAGGGCGGAGGGGGAGGAGAGAGAAGAGGGGATTTGAGAAGGGACGAATTAATCAGTTTATCCGATTCTCGCGGAGGAAGTCTTTGTGCGACCGCGTCGGTCGTGTGATGCACGAGGGGATTGTTGTCGCTGGCGGTACGCTTTTGTTTGTGAGGAACCTCACATCCAAATCGTCGATAAGGATTACACATGCTGTTTCACTCCTGTTTATTTCTTCCGTTTGTTTTCCATTTTCGAACGGAGTAGGAGTAGGAGGGGAGCGTGAGAGGGAAGAGAGAATGACCTACTTTGCTCTTTAAATTCCCACTCGTTCCTGCACTCTATTTTCGAAATCATTCTATCCCTCGTGCGTTTTATTTATTTTTTTTTTACGCCTAACCGCTTTTTAAATTCCCGAGCGTTGCGATGTTTCCTAATGACACGAATCCGTTGCGCGGTCACAACTAACGTATTTTCAATTCGCGGCAAAAACATGCCGCCGCAGATTTATTAGCGAGGATTTTTTTGAGGATGAAGACGTCCCCGGGTGTGCTAACGCTCCGAAGGACACGCAATCACGCTTGTGTTTGCTCGGGCTGGTCGAGTTCATTTAGGTAGCCATTTAGCTGGATTGCGTGCGCCCTGTGCAAATATAACTGCAGGCAAGTAATTTCATCATGATCATTAGAGGCAACAAAGATGTAGCATAACCATTCAGGGTGCTATTCCATTAATTTATCCGGATATCGTTATAATTTTGGTCCAAAATATCACCAAGATTATGATTCATAATGGGAAGACAAGAACAATCACAGCCTATTATATCAAAAGTCGTGTTCTTATGTCAAGTTATCAACTAATTGTAAATTAAAGCCATTTCTCATGTTTCATCGGAGAGTAACTCTCCGAAATACGTGAGATTCTACGTAATTTAACCTCAACTTCCATGAATAAGTAAATAGCGTCTTATTTGTGACTATTAAATATTCTGACATGAGAATCGAAATATAACATTTTAAATTGACGTAATATTGTTGGGAGATACCACAAGATATGAAAAGTCTCTGAGACAGTTTTTGTGATTTAAAGGAAGAGAATGTTTTTCGATGGTAACAACCCGTTTTTAGCGATTTGTTTTTACAAATCGCTTATGTATTCATTTTGTCTGTCTGTCTGTCCGTTCGTCCGTCCGTCCATCCGACTGTGCAGGCGATATCTCTGAAACGGTTCAACCTAGAGAAACCAAATTTTCTGAATGTTACTACATATGAGAGCTACATATGAGAATCCGAAACTGTTAGAATTCCAATTTTTAGGGGCTAATTTTTCCCCATTATTGACCCATAAGAAAAGCACGTAAATCGGTTTAGAGGTTTTTAATTTTCTTTTTAAAATTATTTCCCTTCAAGATTCGAACTCGGGACGAACTATCGGAAAGTTTAGAAATTGTATTTTCTTATTTTTGAAGACGGAATTCACATCCCTGTAGATTTAGCATAATTGTATGGTTTTTATCAGAAAAAGTGGGAATTTTTCTGCGTCCCAACAATATGCTACCATGGCAACGAGTTCAATGCTTTTATATCTTTCAAGCTATTTATGGAGATCAAATTGGCATCAGAAACATAAATTGTATTGAAAGTCATTTCCCTCTCCTTCATTTCCCTTCTCCCACTCTCTTCCCCTCTCTCCTTTCCCTCTCCCTCCCTCTACCTCCCTCTCCTTCTCTCTCTCACCCTACCCTCCCTCCCGCCTCCTCCCTTTGTCCCCTCCCTCTCTCTCTCTCGCATTAAAAGCAGTCAAAGCCCGTTTACACCCATAAGGATTGAAATAACAATATGATATCGAGGTCTAACAATGGAATTGGTAGGCAAGTCAACATCCCCTTAAAATGCCTAGATTTCCTCTAAATGTGTGAATTAAACGTTTAAATTGAGCGATTTCGAACTGTAGGCGGAAAAAGACGAACAGAATAAGAACCTTTATAATGTTTTCTTCAAAATGGTTCACATCCAAAGTTCGTAGGTCAATTATTTCTAATTTTAATCTCAAAAAGACTGACTGCCTGCGGGTCGAAAAGTTCATTTGTACGTGAAATTACGTGTTATATTTTTGGAAATGGAAATTATCCCCTGGAGTCGAACACGGGTCTTTGATCTCGAGTTTGATACATTAAAACGTTTTGTTATTATATCATAATGCTATCCTATAAATTTCATCAAATTCGGTTCAGTCGTTTGAGAGATACAAAGCTTCAAAAAGCATTACAAAGTGACACTGTCTTTTATATCAGTTTAGATGCCATTAATATTGAACTACTACTGTAGATTTAGCGTAAATTTTTAATATTTATCGAAAAAATGTGTTTTTCTGGATTTCAACAAGGGAAATACTTAACTACCATTGAGACGAGCTCACTGATTTTATTTGTACAGCGTACCATCATAATAGGCGGAAGTGCTTGCAGAATGGGGAAGATTGTTTTCAGAGGATATATCGAGAGCCATATCCATGGTACAATATTCCTTGGTACAGTATTCCATGGTACAATATTCCTTGGTACGGTATTACTTGGTACAATTGAGACCAATGATTATCTATTGAATTAGCACTCTCACATATATTTACGCATGAATATTTGAGTGTTACCTGGTTATTTTAGTGACTTTGTTTCAGCAGAGAGCTAATTCAACGAAATAAATGGAATCGCGGTGGTAATCTTGTTTCAACGTATCAAGACGGGCAAAAATATTCATCAATGGTATGCGTATCAATAGTAAACCATTGTGGAGTGGTGTCGAAAAATAACAATCAATCACTGCGAAGCGTTATGCAAATTAAAAGTCTTTAAATTATAAATAATAAAAAATGTTCATTTAAAACTCTCATAAAATAAAATATAATGCAATTAATATTTAAAAGAATGATCGATTAACATTTTTATTGCGATGACTGGGGAAGAATTTTAGAACATTACGCATTGCTGATATTGCTAAATTTGTTTTTTTCACAAAGATCAGTTTTGTCGAAAGATTCGAGAGATTAATTTGTATTCCGGTATACTTTCAATCTAAAAGTCACACGGCGGTTTGCTTTTAAATTCCATTTATTACCTCTCACACACGTGAAAGTTCAATCATCTGAGATTCAACTTGTCACAAATTGTCTGCCATCGGAAACATCCCATGGGAACAATATGTGGTCGCGTCATTATTAATTTTTCTCGCTTGCAATTCCGCACTCCCTAATTCGTCGTCCTCCTCAACGGACGCGAAAAAAAAAATTCGGAAACGTGTCGGGAGCGGATTTGGAAAATCAGTATCCGTGCATGCATCGAATGAGAGCAACTAATTTAGCATTGGAAACCTCAAGATGTGCCGATGAATTGATAATAACGATTACCTCGCTAAACATTAAAGGGTTGGAGAAACCATATGCGCGTTTTTGTCGCAATTCAATCATTTTCAGGTGCGGTTTACTGGTTGTAGCTTCTGAAAGTAAAGTTAATGAAAGTTCGAGTTGACTTTATTATCAGTTAAATTCCAACATAAAGGTTAAATTAAGAGCTGCAGTAAAACTCCAGCGTCCCCATCACTCGCCACCAAGAACATAATTCACCTCTCCACGAACGGCTGTTCTTTCCTCGAGAGACACTTCATTTAGATGAATTAATTTCTTGATTTCTTTCACTCAGCTTCGATGACGCAAGTCCCATCCAATCGCCTACTAATGCCATCGCATTCCTTCCAAGTCAACAATCATTCCGCTTAACTGTCCTCCAATACCGTATTACATACTTCTCCCGAAGATTGGTTACATTTGTGTCGCTATATTTACACGCCGTGCAGTAACTAAAACGCCTTACATTTAGATTAGAAACTTTAATCGTTCAGCTTTGAGTACTTACGCCTTTGTGGCAGATTTGGCTGGATTCGAAATTTGACCACTTTTGAAGGAGCAAAAAGGGTGGTGAGAGAACAGGAACGCTTGCTTTTCCTCCTCCTCCTCGATCTCATGCACAAAGTTATCTTTCTCTCTCTTTCGCTGTATTTTTGTTTCTTAACGCTATTCTATTTGAGATATTATCGCGATGGTAGTTTAGCATTAATGATCTTCGACAGCGTTGCCCAAATATTTCGGATTGAAGGGCACACAGTCTACCTCTACACTAGCCGCGGGCAGTCGAAAATACAGTTGAAGAAAGTAGGGTTGGTCAACCGGTCAATTGACCGAATTTTTGACTGCTTTTTTTGACCATGTCAAAAATTGGTCAAAATTACATGCGGGTTTCTTGTTGCCATTCTGGACCTGTTAAAGCAAAACTTGAAGTAGCACTAACAAATTTGGTGGACATTAAACACATACTATGAACTTGGGATATTTTCTGGTTAAGTATCAAAACATTGCTGTCTGCATAAAAACGATTAAGTAAATGAAAAATGGTTTAGGGATAACACATGCACACACAAACAATCCCCGCTTAATATGTATATAGGATATTTTTATGCTGAACTATTGCAATCTCAGCACAGCAAAGCTTCATAAAAATACAAGTGTATGTAAATACAGGCGACTCCCGAGATTCGACGGGGATGCATTCCTGAAAACGTGGTCGAATCTCGAACCGTAGAATGTCGAATCAGCACAAATTAAAACAATTTTTGACTTTTTTTTGAACTATTTTTGACAAAATTTGACCGAAAATTTTTGACTGGTCAAAATCCCAACCCTAGAAGAAAGGAAATTAAGTGTTAATTTGTGAGTGAATCTTACCTTATTTGCTGTGTGAATAGAGAGATAAAGACGAAAAATATTGTTTTTGTAATTTTCTAATATAATTCTACGTCACACTGTGCCCTTTTATTGCTATGATCATGGTGAATTAGTTGATAGTATGTTTCTATAAAAGCGTTAATTCCTAATTAATATAAAAGGGAGACGTAGATTCTTTCGGACAACTCCCTCTTATTCTTGGATTTTTCTGCCGTTAGTTGAGCGGTGAAATTATGGATATTTCCAGATGGTGGCTCATTTAGAAGTAATCGCACAGATTCGGATAATGTCGAACCAATCTTGATAGGAATTTTCAAAGAAAAGTCTCAATTGCGCAGAATTGTTCAGGACATCACCGCTGACCGAATGAGATTTCTTCCTAGTTGAACGTTCGAAATTTAATATAAAAATAATAATTAACTACATCTTGTAAGTGTGAACAAACTAAGCGCAGTGAATAAAGCTAATAAAAATTGGTTACTAAAATAGTGTAAGTGTAAATGCATTCACGGAATCGCTTAATCGGTATATAAAAAAGTTATTACCTAAACATACTGTCATGCATTTTTTAGCAAACTCATTATTTTTCCATTGTTAAAAGTAAGCAGTTTTCAGAAAGAAAGCTTGTAATTCAGGAAGTCGATTGAGTACATGTTAAGGGAAAATCTGCCGTACTTTCCTAAGGGCTCGGAAAATTTGATCAGGCTCGCCATAACTCTTTTTTACACAAAACAGCGTAATCCAGCCGTAGACTCGAGGATGATTTACCGATTTTCATCATCGGCTTCACCTTAATTGTAAAAGGAAGACTTTTCCCCTCTGCTTTAACCGTCGTCGGTATCTCAGTTTTTGTCGAATTTCGGTCGGTTATTCGGCTTCTCAAAGCTAAGGGATAACATTTTTACGGATTCTCTTTGCTTTCATTCCGTCTGGTAAGTGCTCGTGCGGCGGAGGGAAAAAGAGAAGTCGGGGACTGAGATTGCCCGATGGGTTAATGGCCTTGTTTAATGACGAGGCAGTCAGGGCCCAGTGGCTCCACCCGCGGGGATTTACCGTGACACCACTGCCTCCGCTCACGCATGGCCGGCGTTGCCGAGGTAATGGAAGCGGGCAATCGGAAGGAAAGAGGCGGGATGGAAGGAGAATGAGGGGGAGAGGGTGGCGGGGAGAGAGCATACGTGTGTGTGTGTTGCAGCGCACGGAAAGGATGCAATGGACGGGAGAGGAGAAGAGGATGAGGGGAAGGAGGAAGAGGGTGCCATGGCCGGACGGTGATTAGGGCGATGAAGTGAAGTAACTGCGGGGGTTGGTCCGGGTATCGTGTTATCCCGCGCCGAGATTGAAGGGATGATCGAAACAGTGTGTGCCGTGTGATTGCGGGAGGTTAGGAGTGCAAGGGAAAGTGTGGAGGTTAAAGGTGCGCTGGAGGATTCATGGCGGTGAGAGAGAGAGAGAGAGGGTGGAGGATGGGAGGAGGAGGGACGAGGGAGGAAGGGACGTTTGCCCCATTCATCCGACGGAGCCTCGGTGTCAACTCCTACCAAAGTGGAGGCGAATAGGAATAGGGCGAGTTTCCCAATCGGAAGGAGAGTTTGTGAGAAGTCTTGCGGGTGTGAAGAGAGCAGATGATGGAAGAAGAGAGGGAGTGAGAAGGCGTGGACAGAAGGAGCAAGAGGGGATAGGAAGAGGGGAGGGGAGTGGATGAATTGAGTGTGAAGAGGATGGGGAAGAGGGATGAAGGGAGGAGTGGAAAGAAAGGAGGAAGAAGCGAGGAGAATGGTAGGAGGTGGAGGAAGAGGGAGAGAGGGGGGGGGGGGGGGGGGGAGAGGGAGAGGGGAGTAGAGTGGTGGAGGGAACGGGAGTTGGGGTCGGAATTGAGAATTACCGATGCGACGACAAAAGCTTGCGGGACTGATTGGAAAAAGCTAGTCTAGGGAAATATATTCCGGAATCATTCGAACGTATTTCGTGTGGTTCGCGTGGAATGGTGTACTTCATCCTCGATGCCGCTGAACTGGAAACCAATTTAGAAGTTGTCCCAATCTTTTTTTTTTTTTTTGAGTTTTCCGATTTTTTTTATTGTCTGGTCGAAAAAATCAGCCGCAGCGTTATTTTTTTGTTAGGTAAATTTGCTCGGATTTTTTGATCGAACTTAGAGATTAACGTCTCAAGTTTATAAGTTGAGAAATGCAACATTAGCTGGGTATTTGGGTTTGAAATTCTTTTCCTTCCTCACGAATTTGCCTAACGAAAATTAATGTTTATTTTTATTAGCGCTAGAAGGTATAAAAAGAAAAGTTTTCCACGTAGAGCGGAAACATCCATTTTATGCTACGCTGATGACACGTATTAAAGAAGTAATTTTTATTAAAAGTAATAAACATTCATGTAATGTATATTATAAATTATTTTGTTATAAATCTTTTATTTCGTATATAAGAGAAATTTAAATTTATCGGCACTTATAGATTTTTATTCTAACAAATTCGATGTATACTCACTATGAGCCTTCAGAACCATCTTGATTCTCCCCAACCCAGAGAGCAAGCTGGATTTCGCAGTGGTTATAACACGATGGACCACATCCAAGTCGTGAGAGAGGTAATCAGTCGGACTAACGAGTACGAATTACCTCTATGTATGTGCTTCATCGACTACGAGAAAGCATTCGACTCTGTCCGAACTTCTTCTGTGTTACGCGCATTAAGAAATAAGGAATAGAAGCAGTGGCAGATTAAATTATCCGAAGGCCCCAGGCGCAAAAAATTCGGGAGACTCCCAACTGACCGGGAGTGATAGGAGATGGGGGGGGGGGGGGGGGGGGGGGGGTACTCAATCTACAAAATTTTTTACAAATTACGAATGGAAAAAATGTATGCAGCAGGTTAAGTGAATGGAATTACAGAAATGCATAAATAGAAATTTTAATATTTATTATATAAACTTGCACATATTGAAAAATGAACAAAAAATGAATTATAACTGAGAGATGTGTTTTCAAATGACACAAGGGATGTTACATTGTAACAAACCTATGTAAAAACACGAGATGTGTACGTAAGTAGCAGATTATACTGAATAAAATTTTGAAAAAATCGAGTTTTGACTGTTTTGAGGCCCCCATGAGTGTCGAGGCCCCAGGCGAGCGCCTCATGCGCCTGTGCGGTAATCCGAAACTGAGTAGAAGAAACATAACCTTGATCAAGAATATCTACGAAAATGCGACAACATCTGTCCAGCTGTATGAAGAAACGAGTGCCTTTAACACCGAAAAGGGAGTGAGACAAAGAGATACTATGTCCCATAAATTATTCACAGCAGCTCTAAAGGAGGTATTCAAAACGCTACACTGGGAAGAAAAAGGCATAAAGGTAAATGGAGAACATCTGAGTCACCTGTGCCTTGCAAATGATATCATACTGTTCGCAGGAAGCCCAGAAGAGCTCCGTAGGAGAACTGAAGAGCTTGAACAAGCAAGCCGAGAAGCTGGACTTAGACGAATCATAATAAAACTAATTCTTCACAAATTCTGAGAAGATACATATCAACGGAGCAGAACTCGGAGAAGTAACCAGCTATATTTACTTGGAGAAATCAACCGGAGAGTGAAGATGGCATGGAGTGCTTTTGGCAATAATGCAGACATCTTTAAAAAATATTCCAGTCTTCATATAAAAGAGACTGTACGACCAATGTATTCTGCCTGTTCTGACATATAGATGTGAAACATGGACCATGAAGGTCAGAATGATACAGCGCCTGCAAACAATACAGAGGAGCATGGAGAGATGCATGTTCGGGATCACCCGAAGAGACCGCAAGAGGGACTGGATAAGAAAGAAAACTGGAGTCTGTGAAGTGATTAGAAGAGTGAAGGCGCTAAAATGGCAGTGGGCGGAATATATTGGTAGAAGAAATGACCAGCATTGGACGTCCAGTGTCATCGAATGGATCCCAAGAAACATCAAGAGAACGAAAAGATCGAAAGACGGGTTGTGCAGAGAGCTTGTTAAGTCTTGGGGCAAACTGAAAAAGTCTGTGGGAGGCCTTCATACGTCAGTAGATTGAAAAAGGCTGATGATGATGATGATATACATATATATATATATATATATGCATACTATCTGAAACGCCCGGCTTCGCTCGGGAAAGTTTTCTTTTAAGTAGCAAACGATTTTTATTGCTCGGGGCACTCGGGGCACTGTCGGTGCCCCAAAATTTCTCAAATGTGTTATTCGGAGAAGAGGTTCATACGGAATTTTAACTACCACCTAAAGAAACCACTGAAAAATTTTAGTCAGGCTTGTGCTCATGGGTGTATCTCAATGGCGAATCCATCATATAATCAAGGCAGACTGCATTAACGTCTTACTTAATATTCACATGGATAGATGCACCGAAGCATTTAAAGCAGCAATAAAATTATGTGGATTATGTCAATACTATTAGCCAAAACGTAAACAATATGTTTCGATAAATCTTTCAATGTTAATGGTAAAATATAACAATGTTCTAATATTCCTTAAAAATCTTTTGACTCACTTTAAAAGTGTTCATAGACTATATTTAGGCATGAATCCATTTGTACCCTTTATCTTGGCGTTGTCTATTCTTCCTCTACGGCGCGCCACGGAGTGGATTTTCCTTGCATTAATCTTTACGTGGCTATCTCCCTTTGAAGAGGACAACAATTAAGAAATATAGCTTTGTTGCCGCCTGGAAAATGGTCATCTAAACCGATAAATGCTGCGCTTAAATGAAAATTTCGAGGGATTTAGCACGTAATACGACAAAAAATGAACAGAATTAAAATACTCTGTGTTTCTTACGTAAAATAAGCCATTTCCCATGACCGTAGGTTAATATTTAGGTATATTTATATCCATATCAGTGAAGGGCTGCATGGCATTTTGGGGTTTCTCCACTCCATTTCCAATGCATTCTTATGGAAATAGTATTTTGTTGATCCCATGGGGTATAAGAGACCCCACGGTCTGCAAACCTAGACCAAGTTCTTCCTTTGGTCCATAGGATGGCCCATGAAACTTTTGAGTACGATAGCTTCAACGGTGTAAAAACGTATAAAGAACATACACACACTAAAATATTTATAAGACTAGCAGAATTTCCCGTTGAATTTCAACGGATTTAGTGAAGCTACTACAGCACAACATACAAACTCTTTAAAATATATCGTAGAGGATTTTTAACTAACAATTAGCTTTTTTAACAATTAATCATATTTGCTTGTAACAATCCGTTTCCGAACGTATTGCATTCAAATATAACGATAATTGTACGTATTTCCTATCGCCAAATCCAGCTTAATTTCTTGTGTAATTATACCTCCAGTATTTATGCCTGGTAAATGTACACCAGATACGTGAGCCTATTTACGTTAATAAACATTATAATGTAGAATATAATGATTTACTTACAAAAAATGTAAGATTCCAATATTCAATAGACGAAAGAAGGTTCAGTTACTTTCATCCATAAACATCGATCGTTTCTTTGCTTAAACAAAAGTGCGAAGCGAATAAAGCTAAACTTTCGTCTATTTGTAAGCTTCATTGAAGCTAATTGAATCGGAGGTAACAATGACGGCCGCCTTGGCAACGACCGGGAGGAGTACGAAAAATCCACAAATAGCGTATTTCTGAAAACTTCGACCGTGTAACATGTAAACTTCGCAGGAATAAGATAGCATTGAATTTTATTCGTCGAATAAAGCAAAAACGAAAAAAAAAATCGATCCATATTTACATATTTTGATGCTTGAAGGAAGAATACCTTGCAAGTCAAGAAATGGATTCATACCTGTTATCTTATGGAAAAATGTGAATCCCCCATATTGGCAGCACTGATTAATCCCGGTTGACCAAATCTTGACCATTCACGAAGTTAGGATGTAAGGAAGAATCGTACCAAATTTGGTTATTCTAGCTTTTATCGTTTAGGAGGAGTTCCATGAAGAAACACGCACACACACGCACGCACACACACATATAAACTTATGGAAGAGGAAAGGTAAATGGGGATATTGAGGGCAACTAGGTGTTGAAGGAAATCCAGTGAGCACCTACCGGAAGGAGAGCCGCTAGGGTGTTGGAGAGACACATTTGTAGAAGTTATTGGAGCTTTCGGAATGATCCCTTCGTCAGCACAAGACACACACACAGGAACGCACGTGCACGCACACGCTCGCAGGCACGCGCACACACACACGCACGCACAACGCACACACACACACATACATATCGAGTATGCAACAGAATAATTAAATTTTAGACTTTTAATTGGGTCCTACAAATCAATTTTGAATGACAATGAGGATTCTGTGTTGCACCCAGGGTTGTTAAACGAAACCGAACCCACTAAAGAGGAACAGTTCCAGATAGGTTTCGGTTCAAGGAACGGTTCACAGGAACCAAACCGAAAAAGGAACCAAAGTCGTGGAACGAAAGTGGAAACGGAACGAAAGAGGAACGAAATCTTCGGAACGAAATGTCGATGGGACTAAACTGAACTGTTCCGGATCGGGTTCGCACATGAAATAGTTTCGTTCCGGCTCCTTCTACTTTGGTTCCAGCTTTGGTTCCAGTCAGTTTTCAATGGTTTTTACTCGCGTCTAACGGCGAGAGGAGAGGGCGAGGGGGGAATGCGAGAGGGGAGGTCGGGGAGAGGAGGGGGATCTTAGTTCCTAATATCACCACCGGGAAGATGTAGAGTGCACAGTGAGTAGTGAACGCCGACCTCGTACGGAGTTGTTTATCTCGCTGACGGAAAATGGGTGTTCGCCAAAAAATCACCATATCATTAACACATTCAATGCCGCCGTCGATGCGTAGTCGACGCATCTCCCGCTCCGTAATAAGGGACTGTCCATATATTACATAAGACGTTTTAGGCCACTTTTTGACCCCCCCCTCTCCCCCATGTAAGAAAACATAAGAACCAATGGGACCCCCCCCCCCCCCTCCTAAATCTTACGTAAGAAATCTGAGGTTTTTTTCACTCGTGAGCTCACCACTACTGTTGTTTCACTTCGAATGAGTATGTATTAGATAATTTTCAGGGGTGGTAGTCAGCTGGTCTAGTAAATTCCCCTATTATTTATAAACAAATGTTTATTATTTCAGTGAGAGGCCATACTTGGCTAACAGTCACATAAAGGTAAACTTTTTTCACAACATAAAAAAATTGGTAATAAAAACCTTCCATAGATTTTGGAGTATCGAAACAAAAATAAAGACATGTCGACGTATTGGCACCCCTGTTGTGGTGAGCCCCCTAGACATCGAATAAAACTAATAAACATGGGCCAGACATGCGGAGGGGCATTCTACGAGACATTCGTGCATGCAGAGACAGGCTGTAATTGCAAAACATATCTGAAATGTGTCATCCGCTATGCTTACCTTCACAAAAAAGCTCTTGAGAGTAGCTTTCCTCTTCGTAGCTTCTTGATTCAGTTGTTGAATTTTACTGTCAATGTGTTTTTCAAATGCCATACCATCCTTCCCAAATTCAGATTTAGCTCTTCGCCAGATGACATTTGCCTCCTCCTGGGCTTGTTGTGGAGTTTTGCTTGGGTAGCAATTCTTGAAAGCTTCAAAGAGCCTTTTATAGAGATCTGCTCTAGACCCCATCATTCGAGCGTAAGTAAGTCATTTAAACCCGCGGTACCCTTGCGCAGCACTCCTGTCTGCCGGTAGCGGCTCGCGTCAGGTTGGAACTTGCAGCATGTGCGTCATGCAGAGTGGGACTCAGGGAGCGGGGTGGGGGTACAAGAAAGCTCAGCAATAAAAGTGCAGCGCCCCCATGTGGCAGAGCATCGGCGCCCGCTTCGACTGACAGTGTCCTGCTATCGCTGGAGCGCGGGAGCGCCGCAATAGCGGTGTTAAATGCGTTTCATTCAGAGTACTGTTCTGGGACGCAAACTGCGTTTTCGCTAAAGTAAAATCTTACGTAAGACCAATCGTAGACTCTTCCTCCCCCCTTGTAAGACAACGTAAGACTCATCCGCACCCCCCCTCCCCCCAAACGTCTTACGTAATATATGGACGGCCCCTAACCGTACCGTTAAGCGACGGCTTCGCACATTGGCTCCTCGTAGGAAGCCGGCTCCTCAGTTTAGTTTTTGTCAGTTTGCTCATCGGTTAGTTTGTATTTAGTGCGAATTTTTCCGGAAAAACGATATTTAAAAAAATAGTGAAATTTCGGTTGGCCATTGGGGATGGATCTAAAAAACCAAGAAGATATTGAATATGTATGATTTGCGGGCTTCTACTCTATGCGAGTACCTCACTCTCTTCTCCGCCCCACGACCAGAATAATGGTGCAGTTTGCTTGGAACGAAACTACTGAACGTATCTCCCAATAACTCTCAACTTGAACCCGAACCCATTCAAGAAAAGGAACCGTTCCGGAACGAAATATTTCGTTCCGATAAACAATTTCGTTCCGGAACGGAACTAAACCCATCACGGAACATACAGTTTCGTTACGAACCGAAACTAAATGGCAAGAGAAAAGATATAGTTTCGATCCGAATCGAAACTATTCTTTGGGTTCGGTTTCGTTTAACATCCCTGGTTGCACCACGCCTTGTATAAATTTATATTCTTGGCGATTAGAGTTAATGGTTTATTGACTTGTGTTTTTCGTATAGGGAGATGTCGGTTTCATTTATTGGATTATTTGATGATCTAGGCAATCGATAATTCATTGTAAAAACGTAGTTCGCAGAAGAATAATCCATTTAAATAATTGGCGGTGTTAAATTAGTTATAATCGAGCGAAGCGTAAATTATTTCATGAAATGAGTTTCTTTATGTGTAGTAATAAATGAAGAAAATGAATTATCGATCTAACGATTTGAATTTGAGTTACTTTTTAATCTTAAGTCTTGCTTAGTTTTCTCAGGTGTATAGTGATTTTTAGGGTTACCTCTGTAATCAAGGCTTAATAAAAAAGGAAATATAGTCACTATAAAGGGCATCGATATATTTATAATAAGAGGTATGAGATTTGTCTCAGTTGCTAATTACTTTTGGTTTAGGTTTTGCAATAAAAAGCTTAAATAAATTTTAATTGAATGTAAACAGCCTCATTAATCGACAAAAAACCAGAATAATGTTTGCTCTAACTCTCTGGAGAGAGGTTTTAAAATTTTTAACGATAAACAGATATACTCTTGCCGTTTGTAAGGGTTACGTTCCCAGAAAACATCGCGAATAGCAATACCTTGATTAAATGGGAAATAGGGGGTTAGGGACTGGAATTAGCAGAACGAAGTCTATTTTTACTTTCTCCATACATAGTATGGGGAAAGTATTGTGATCACGAAAAGAAACGACTTCGATATTTCAACGGAAATACACGTTTTGAGGTCCCTGGAACACGTTTAGACTATTTTCGGAATGATGTATGTGTGTGTGTGTGGATGGATGGATGTACGTGATTGTGGGCGCTCTAACTCAACAAGTAATTATCATATTAATACAAAATTTCATATGTAACACTTTAGCATGAGCACAAAGAACATTAGTTTTTGAACAATACCGGTTAACTGGAAGTCGAGGTTTATTCGAAACCCGATTCGGTTATTGCGATATTTCTCCGATAATATGTCATTATTGTATACATTGACCATTACAAAAAAATGTAGAAAATATAATATCCTACGTCTTTTATTTCAAACAATTTTCCGTGGCAGTTATTGTTTAGGAATTATATATAAATAATCGTTGTTTTCGGTTTCCATCGAATATCTCCTTAAAAACGTCGTTATTGGTAATCTTCGTGAGGACCAAAGTCGTAGAGAATAATATTTCTTCCAAGTTTTGTTTGAAACAAATTTTCGTAGAACCTTCCATTTCGGAGATATTTTGCTTATTCGTAAATTTCCAGTATACAGCGCCACCACCATGTAGCGGTGAATTCTGTAAACATATTCAAAATATAATTTACGGCAATAAGGACGACTGTATTCTTTTAGGATACGAAATAATAATTTTGCCTTATAATGCTATTCATAATAATTAAAATATCTATACCCCTAATATGGAGAAAGTCATGTGTTGTCCACATCAGATTTTTTTAAAACATATATTCAATTCTATAACAGGTATCGTTTATTAACACATTATTCTCATATAATAATATTAAAGCTGAGTCCATCCTACTTTATTTCATTCTGTCACGCTTGAGAATTCATTAATTTGCAGCTGGAAGTCAAAGCTGAAACTCGGGACGGTAAAGTTGATTGTTATTCTAAAAGTTAGAAATAGTATCATAATTTATGCATTATTAACATTTGAAAATTTTTAATAAGGATAACATTACGTCCAAATTAAAATACTAGAAGTTTCATTTTAACAATGTTTAGGGTTGTGTTACGAAAAGGGTAGTGGCCTAAGTTCTGGATTACATCCATTTCCAATATGACCCTCTCTCATCTGCGATGAATAATTGCTAGGGCTTACATTCTTTCTCTTCTACGAAGAAATTGTTGACAATAATGAAATTTTATCCGGACGCATCTGAAAAAGATGCCTTTGAAGTAACGAAACAAGTTTTGAAGATTCTTACGTCGTGCAGACGCATTTTCCAGGTAGATTTAAATTTGCGAACCTACGAGTCCGCGTCGCGAACGGCAAGTTCTGGTAAAAATAAATAAATACACCTCGAACCATAAAAACCGTGAACGGCAAGGATTTTCTGTACTTTTCAGGATTTATTTTTCAAAAAATATAATCCCGAGGCGTCAGACTGAAGCAGCTAGAGTAAAGTGGAGTCCGTAAGAAAAGTTTAACGGCATCCATTTCGCAAAATCAACTTACGCGTCATGTGTTGATAATACATGTACGGCATTTAAAGTTTGGCATTTCTCGTTAAAAAAAGACGAAAAGTAATCTGCGCGATTAGTTGCATAGAAATAGGTGAGCTAATGGGGTAAATGGGACGGTAATAGCATTTGAAAAGGCGGCGCCGTATCAAATGTGAGCCAGCCATGCGGGGGATTTAAGCGGCGGCGGCGCTGTTAATGACACGGACACTTCAATGGGCTTTAGGCCATGCAAATTAATGCGTTCTTACGCAAAGGTAAGCACCGCATTAAAAGCTTACGTCTTATGGAGGAATAAATAAAACTGGCAGCGTTTCAAAATATCAAACTGCTAAACGCAACAGTTTCCTCTGCATGCAAACACACACAACGCACACAAAGAGCTTTTTAAAACCCTGGAATTATGAAAATGGAGCGGGTGCTTGTTCCATGGCGAAAACGAGCGCGTCATTCGAAAGCCTAGGAAACGGAGAGCGTCTGCTCCGGTTGCGAGTGTAGCTATGGGAGAAAGGTATCAATGGAGAGCGAGGGTAGAATGGGGGAGAAGGGAGGAAGAAAGAGGGGAGGAGGAAGGGGGGAGGAGGAGAGGAAGGAATCGAGGAGGAAGCCCGTGAGCTATGATTTGGGTCCCTGCGTCAGAAGCACGCTCATTCAATCACGGCGGCGGTGGCTACAACAGAGAGCGGCACTTGTGTGTCTCTCTCTCTCATCCTCTCTCTCTCTCCCCCTCTCTCAATTTCTCTCTCCTCGTTCTCCATTCTCCGACAAAAACTCCATCTGCGTCATGCGCGCCCTCTCTCGCCAAATTGGAAATTTAATTAATTGGTGCGGATTTCGTTCGTAAATTTAAAATTGCGATTTTTAAAAAACTTTTTTGTTTTTGGAAATACATCGCGGCCGTTATATGCCAAATGTTGCATATTTTTACCTTACGTTTTGATGTACGCTTCGAATGAAAAGGTCGTTGATGAATAGGTACGATGTTTTGATTTTATACTTGCGTTTTACATCGCAGTGTTTTTTGTTAAGGGAAACATAGGTGATAACTCATGACATAGTATTTTTTTAAACCCTTGTTTTTAACTAAAATTGGCATGTTTCCCTTATCATTATATAATCTCACTCTACCGGATTGAATTGGTTAGTCCTCCTGTTTGTGCAAAACTTTACGAAATTTGTCTTGCATCTGATTTTTGGGCGTGGTATTTTGGTGTTCACCGTTTGAGTTAGTCTTTTGAGTTGTCACGACATACAATTAGCTTGCATTGCATGTTTTTTTATGAGTTTTTCACGAAAACTTCAAATTTAGCGAAAGGGTTGTTTTTTATCGTGTCTGTATTTTACTTCGAAGTTCATTTTGGTTCCGTCGAGAAAAGTAAAACCATTTCAGAAATAAATATGTTGTTTCGAAATTTATTTAAGACCAAGTGCCGTAACCTCATTCCGACTAATCAAACAAAACTCGGCATACCTTTCGTCTCCACGGAAACGAACAATCGTCAGAGATCCCCACCAATTAATTTTTTCCCCGCGTCTACCAGTTCAGTAATAGGAAACGGTTTTAGCCTGCGCGGGTGTGCATTTCCGTTGAACCGAGATGCAATTGCGCCAGGTAACCACGACTGAAAGGGTGTCACGCAGATAATATATCAGCTCGCTCGTCGATTTCCTGGGCTCGTTCAAACACGATCGCATCCGTAACATATTGTGACAATTAATCTCCGTCGCCTCTCTGGTCCCATGGCTCCAAAACGGAACCTTAAGTAACAAACGATTTCCTCAGCATCACAGCATATTAATTTATCGGCGAAAAATTTTCTATTAACGCTTTCAGCGATAGAGCGGTTTTATAGAGTTTGGTTAGATTTTGTTTTCTCTTTTAAACTGCTCCTTTCATTTTGCCATCGCGTAACCGAAGCAAAATTTTTTTCGTTCCAATAGATCTATTAAATTCCGAATTCTGACAGTGTCAAATATAATTCCGATACTAACGTCACAAAATAAAAATCTAAGCGTTGACGCGTAATATAATCTGGATTTAAACTAAGTTTCTTTTTTAAGCTAACATTGGAATTGATTCAGTGGGAGTTGAAGCGCTTTTTTTGTATATATGTTCGATTTCAATGATTAGATTCACATACCATTCCCTGCATATTTTGTGTCATCAAAAAGAGGCTAGCAATTATAAAGTAAAATAAATTAAAACAGGTAACTGTGAGACGCTAAAATTTTTTTCATATAAACAAGATGATTGTTCCATTTGTACGTAACGTTTTTAAAGACATTTAGTTGAATTTATTAAAAACTTATACTAGTTTAATCGTTTTAAGCATTATTAATTTTTAAAATCAATTTTTAAAGACAATTGATATTGTTCTTAAAATGAAAAGGAGCGTAATAAAATATGTCATTCAGTTGGTTTTTAAATCATCGTACGTTTTTTAATAACAGGGTAGAGTCCAATTCATTCTAATTGACACCGATAGTTATTGTAGTATTATATTACAGAGTTTAACTTTTCGAGATGACAGATATTGAGGGTAGAGAATATAATGCGTTACGGAAGCGGTTTCCAAACTTTACAAAGCTGCGCCCCCCTTCAACTATGAAAAATGTCCCTGCACCCCCTTATATGTCATACATGTGTATGACAAATGATAAGCCGTAGCCACTTGAGAGCTAGATTTCGGCGACTGCATATTGTAGGTCTCTCGATTGTGACAGTTAAAATGACAGTAAATGCGATTTGAAGTATTTTTGAGCCCCTTTGACCTGCCCACCGCGCCCCACAGTTTGGAAACCCCTACGATACGGAATATGCAGTGGAATGATCGGAAAAAAAATTTGAAATTCGAAATTGAAACGGTAGAAATATCAAATAGCTCGATTTTCAGCTGCAGAGAAAAAAACCACTTAAATTTTAGTGATAGAAAGCATCGGGAGTTAGTTAAAATAAAAGTCTCATTTTTATGCATTTGTCTGGGGAACAATATCAGCAACGTTGGTGAACTGTTTTTTAAATTTCACAAACAAAATTAACTTTTGCATGGAAAGTATGTCATAACAAAGAATATAGACTGAACAAATACAATCATTGATTGGATGCGTGCAGTTGAAATGCTCTATTATCCTCATGTTTACCTTAGTAAATCCATAGCCGAAACTTGAAAATTGTTAAATTTTGCATTCGTTTCGTTTACTTTCTTTTTGTTAATTTAGATTCAAAAATCTGATGTGGCCAACACATGACTTTCTCCATATTAGGGGTATAGATATTTAAATTATTATGAATAGCATTATAAGGCAAAATTATTATTTCGTATCGTAAAAGAATACAGTCGTCCTTATTGCCGTAAATTATATTTTGAATATGTTTACAGAATTCACCGCTACATGGTGGAGGCGCTGCATACTGGAAATTTACGAATAAGCAAAATATCTCCGAAATGGAAGGTTCTACGAAAATTTGTTTCAAACAAAACTTGGAATAAATATTATTCTCTACGACTTTGGTCCTCACGAAGATTACCAATAACGATGTTTTTAAGGAGATATTTGACGGAAACTGAAATACCGATTATTTATAAATAATTCCTAAACAATAACTGCTACGGAAAATTCTTTCAAGTGAAAGTTGTAGGAAATTACATTCTCTGTAACCTTTGTATAGAATTGTATGTACAGTAATGTTTTAACGGAGAAATATCGCAAAAACCGAATCGGGTTTCGAATAAACGTCGACTTCCGGTTAACCGTTATTGTCCAAAAACTAATAAGTTGTTTGTGCTCATGCTAAAGTGTTATATATGAAATTTTGTATTAATATGACAAGTACTTATTGAGTTAGAGCGCCCACAATCACATCCATCCATCCATCCACACACGCGCACACGCACACCCACACGCACACACACACACTTCATTCCGAAAATAGTCTAAACGTGTTCCAGGGACCTCAAAACGTGTATTTCCGTTGAAATCTCGAAGTTGATTTTTTTGTGGTCAAAATACTTTCCTCATGTATGGAGAAAGTAAAAATAATATTTGATTTCCACCGAATGGAAGTCTTATGAATTCGTCATCAAACAAAAATGAAATATTCATCTATATCTATATTAGCCGGATTTCCGTCTGTCTTAAAAGCCGTTCGTCGTAGAGATATGCGGTAAACTGCGTTTTGTTTCTACAAAGTAGGTGGTCCCTAGAATACCATTCTCATTTTCATAAAGCCCCAGGTTCGAATCCAGGAGACAATTGTATTTTCCCATAAGTTTACATGGGATTTTCGATTTTTCAGAGTGCAAGGTTTTTTTCCTTCATTCATTAAAACACGTAAATATGGACAGATTTTCTTCGTTTTTACTTCATTCGACGGATAAAACTCTATACTATCTTATTCTTGCCATGTTCATGGATGTTACACGGTCAAATCATTCAGAAATACGCAATTGTTTTCGAAATTTTACTCTTTCCGGACGTTGTCAAGGGGACCGTCATTGTTGCCTCCGATTCAATTAATACCAATTAAACCTTCAAATAGGTGAAAGAATAGCGTTATTTGCTTCGCACTTTGTTTAAGCATTGAAATTATTGCTGTTGCAATGTCAACATTTATACATAGCAACATGAATATTTACGGATAATTATTCAGTTAACTGCATATAGGAAGCGTTTCTAACGATTTAATCAAAGCAGTTGAATCTTTCTATCATCGTTTGAATGCTTGAATCTTACCTGTTTGTAAGTAGAACCATTATATTATACATCCATAATGTTTATTAACGCAAATAGGCTCACGCATAAATTTAAAATTAAATGAGAATACGGACACACGTTATTTTTTAAACATGGTTAAACATGGTTATCTTCTCTTCATTGATAATCTACATAAATGGTTGCGTTGATTGTTATATAAAAAAGAAAGGACATATATTTCAATAAAAAGGAAAACGTAAAAGTTTGCGATCAATTGCTGTGTAAGGAAATGCATTTTTAGAGTTAAATGTGAATTATTCAGATCAACTTATTTTACATACTTCATCTTTATTTTTTAAATCAATTGAAAATTCGCCTCGAAAAGATTGCGCCGGATCAGCTAGTATAAGATAAAAGTTTAGATTATTGCTACTCAGCTTCCGAAGTGTGCATCAAACGAAGATTGAGAAAAACCATCAATGTGGCCCCATTTCAGCGATTTTTCGTGTTTCGAACAAT
Organism: Uropetala carovei; assembly: GCA_036926305.1. NCBI lineage: Eukaryota > Metazoa > Arthropoda > Insecta > Odonata > Petaluridae > Uropetala > Uropetala carovei. Next base: position 2,466,732 of record JAXCHB010000340.1, read on the forward strand.
GGAGGCGCAATGTCCCAATATTGAAAATATTCGTGCCGTTCTTACGGCTGCTGCGCTCATATTTCATCCAAAACAGACGGTCCGCGGAAATCGCCCGACTTCGATATTCACCGTTCGTTTTCAGTTACTCTCCTCCACCCGTTCCCCTATGGGTTGGCCCCGTTCCTCCTTTGCACTCCCATCCTCCCACATTCACTCTACCAGCTCCCCGTCCTCCTTTCATCCTCCCTCTTACCCCCCCTCCCCCTCCCTCCCTCTCTCTCGACCCTAACTGTATTTCCAACCAGACTCGATATTCTTCTGCGCCATCCCCTAAAATTCCGATCCGGCGGCGTACGTTCTGGTCATTCCCTCGCTCGCCCGCTTCCTGCTAACACTCCGCACGTTATATCGAGCGGGTCTTATTCCAATAGAGGCGGCACATGATCGTTCGGCGGAGGCGGAGATGGGCAACTAACGAGAGAGTGAGACGGGAGATTGGGGGAGTCAATCGGAGAGGGGCAAAAAAAGAACGAAGAGTTTTAAAGGGAGAATTTATAGGACAGGATTTCGGCAAACTATTTGAGGAAGAAGTACGGAGATGGATTCACAAAAGAATGAATATTTTTGGGAAGAAATGGATCGGGCAGTAGGGGAAGGAAAGGGAATATAGGAATTTAGGGCGGAGAGGGGGAAGAACTGTGGATAGAGTAGGAGAGAGGATGTCATAAAACAATGTGCTTGGATCAGTTTGTTTGGAGGATTTAATGGAAGAAATGAGACGGGAGAGTGTGAGGGGAATACGGAGAGAAAGAGGGATATGCGGTCAAAGAGGAAGGAGATAAACAGGAAGAGAGAGAGAGAGAGAGATAGAAGGGAAGGATTTCAGGAGACAGCAGAGAGTGAGGAGGAGAAAAAGTGAGGGAGGGAGAGAGGAGAGGGAGAGAGGAGAGGAGAGGGGGGGAGTGAGTAGGAGGTGTGGGTTGTATCGAGGACGATCAGATTGCGTTGGCGAATGTTTCGAAGCGGCGAATGCCGCAGCTTGCAAGTGAACCACCCGTCGTGCATTCGGAATTATTCCTCGCAGTTTTACATTCGCCTTTGTGTAGTTTTTCTCTTTTTCCGTCCCACCGAAATTTTAACTCTCTTCTCTCGCATTTGCGAACCGACTGCGACTGCGTTTGATGCGGCCGCTCTCCCTCCTCTCTTTTGTTTTCGAACCTACTTCTCGATTTATTTATCCGCATGCCTCCTTTTTAATCTACAACAATCACCTCTTTCGTGGCATTTGTTCCGAGTACGTTTTTTACGGCTCGCTGACTAAATATAACTCCCATTTTTACCATTTCCTACGGGTCTTAATGTTTAGTTAAGGATCCTATCCGTCATTCGCAGTTTGGCTCAACATTTGCATAAGTAATTTTCCATTTTTGAAGTCAAGAATATGTTTGAATGTATATTTATAGGCATATGCTCGTACGCAGACATTCTATCGAGATGTACTTTGCCCGTCAGATATTTTTCTACTCTGGGAGTAGCCCACTTTTTATTTATAAATTTTATTATTATTAATTATAAACTGTTATTCATAAATGGATTGTAAACGGAATATTGAGGCTTTGTCGAATGAATGCCTAAAAGAACTCAGCTGAAGAGTAAATTATAATTCACGACCAAGTTTTGTAAAAGTATTCTCAACAAAAATATGGTAAACGTTTGATATAGAGCCCTCTTTTGGTTATTGAGTTTATTCATCATCCACGTGTGTTATAAATTTCAAAATAAATAATTTGAAATTTATTCAGAAAACAATCCTATGCTGGAAACAAGTCCGATCCGTTACGCACTCCTCTTAAGATTTCAAGATCGTCAATCGAAGTGACCTGAATTTAATCTCTTCACTTTGAGCTCATTGAGTGTATGCGGCCTGTTCCTCTATTCTTTTTCTTTTTAAATATTCCACTGTGAACAATGAAAAGATCCGTGAGATCTATTTACATATCCAAATCTGGAATTGGAATAAAACGCCGTTTTCCCAACTTAAAACTTACCTTGCTATTGTCCCCATTATGAAGACTTCAGCTGACATTTTCATCCAAACAATGTAGATGGCATTAAGTTTTTTAATCATGGCTGCAGTTATTTTTAAACAAAATAAAAATCAAATAAAATGTTATGCATTCGGTTATATTTGAATATGAATTTAATCAGTTACATTCACAGCATCTAAACTGCATAAAAGACAGTGTCACTTTGTGTGTAATGCTATTTGAAGCTTAATATCTCGCAAACGACTGAACCGTTTTGTTGAAATTTTCAGGATAGCATTATTATGTAATAACAAAACGTTTCAATGTATCAGACTCGAGATCAAAGACCCGTGTTCGACTCCAGGGGATAATTTCCATTTCCAACAAGGTAACACGTAATTTCACGTAAAAATGAACTTTTCAACGCGCAGGCAGTCAGTCTTTTTGAGATTAAAATTAGAAATAATTGACCTACGAACTTTGGATGTGACCCATTTTGAAGAAAACATTATAAAGGTTCTTATTCTGTTCGTCATTTTCCGCCTACAGTTCGAAATCGCTCAATTTAAACGTTTAATTCACACATTTAGAGGAAATCTAGGCATTTTAAGAGGATGTTGCCTTGCCTACCAATTCCATTGTTAGACCTCGATATCATATTGTTATTTCAATCCTTATGGGTGTAAACGTGCTTTGACTGCTTTTAATGCGAGAGAGAGAGAGAGGGAGGGGACAAAGGGAGGAGGCGGGAGGGAGGGTGAGAGAGGGAAGGAGAGGGAGGGAGAGGGAAAGGAGAGAGGGGAAGAGAGTGGGAGAAGGGAAATGAAGGAGAGGGAAATGACTTTCAATACAATTTATGTTTCTGATGCCAATTTAATCTCCATAAATAACTTAAACGATCGAATCTTTACTCCCGTTGATATTTCAACGGGCATTACAATAGTTAAAAATAATAGAGACCGATACACAGATCCAGTTTTTAAAATATCCACAACGTTTCTGGAATTTTTCTGCGTTGTAACCACGGGCCCTGTACTAGTTGTTTTCAAATAAGTATTAAGGAATGAAAGGAACGAACGTTCTGGATGTGATAATATTACAGCGTGATTTAGAATTTTTTGACAAATTTAAGGAAGTGAGATCTGTTTTGTTTTCTATAAAACAACCATGGGAAAAACAATTAGTCGGTCAAATTATGAGTAGGATAATGAGAGTTATTAATTCATATGTCGTGGGTTTATCAAAGTCGTTTATCAATTTCTTCACTGCAAAATGATTCTTTCCTCCCCCGTCAATGCGGTTTTCAATCATGAAATATTATATTAATGTAAATATTACGCGAACTCTGTATTTAAAAAATCAAATTTCTTATCTCAAAGCTTACAGTTTACTTGAAGTTTTTTTTACGTGGAATTTGTGATTTAACGACAAATTGGGTAGAGATGAATTTATCGAAATGAATTTGGAATTCCTAACGATTCAAAAAGAAACATTATACTTTTCCAGAAAAAATACGTTGGAAATGTATTCGAATAATATGAATTAGTACTTCGAAATTTGCGCGCACTCTCTGTAAACAGAATGAAGCTGTTGTAGCTTATTTTTCAGTGGGGAATTATTTCCATCAGTAACTTTTGCTGGAAGTTTGCATAACGGGAATAGCCAATTTATTTTCCGATCATCTGATTAGCTGCAGCCCATTGTACTCGCTTTGATTTCCTAAATTACACACCCGTCGGAATCGACTTACTCTCTCTGTTTTCATCAGTTTCGACACAGGCCTCAAAAAAGTGAATATTTGATGCCGATACCCCGCGAACATTTTCAGCTTACTTATCGAACCTTTTCTAATTTTTTACAGCTTTGGCGTTTTCCGGATGATGTTTTCGGGCGAGCAATGTTTACAAGAGGGATGGTCGTGTAGCGTTTGCTTTGGTTGGATAATGAATCCCCGTGGCTGATGTTGGTCACAAACGAATTTATTTTGCCTCGTTCACCGTCAGAGAGAGAGAGAGAGAGCGCAAACGCCGACCGCTGATACGGATGTACTCTCCCCTACTCCCTATATCCCCGTTTGAAAAAACAAAGTCTACTTTTTTCCTAGAGAGCGAAATAAAATGCGTCAATAACGCTACATTGAACTTTTAAATGCCACTCTTTATCTCTTCGGCAATTGATTCCGTCGAGTCTTTTTGATTGAGGCGCTCTTTTAAGCTTGAATTATTTATTTTATTTCGTACCTGTTCTAAGGGCATATTGTGCATTCGACGAAAAAGATTTTTACCCAGTGTTACTACTGTAATTATTCGTTTTATTTTTCGCTTATTGTTAGTGTAAACAGGGCCGGCTCAACAATACAAGCGGACCAAGCGACCGCTTGGGGCGCCGAATTTTTAGGGCACCGAATTTTTAGGAACGCCATATTTTCCTGGGAAAAACTTTTGGAAAATACCTTAATTTAGTTTTTCCATTTGGCTTTTTGTTGATATGTTTAGTGTCTGCAGCTGGCGAATATATGTTAAAATGTGAGTACAAATGAATGTTCAGCGGCAACAACCCGGCTCCGAATGGTACAATGGTATTTCCGAAAGCCGTCTCCGGACGATTCACCCTGAGCGATTCGCCCATGGGACGTTTCACCCAAAGACGATTCACCCATGGGACGTTTCACCCAAAGACGATTCACCCATGGGAATTTTTCACCCAGGTCTTTTCACCCAAGGGTTTTTCGCCCACAATCCAGTTCACCCACATACTGTTTCACCCAATGATATTTCTCCCATAAGTTCTTTTAAAACATCTGACCTCCCTCTGTATCAGATTGTAATATTCAAAACTGTTAAATCAGTGGAAGTCAAGAAAAAATTTCAAATAATATTTATTAAATTTTATCCCATTTATTTAATTTATAAATGAATTGGAAAAGGGAAAACAATAGAAATGTTCATATTCCAACATAATGAACTCCTGAATTATATATCTTTTAAGGTATTTCAAATTAACTACTCCATATTAGGTGTTTGAAATACTGCCACAATCGCTCTCCTTTCACATAAGATAACATGTAAAAACAGACTTTTTGACATAAAACTTTAATTCTTTCTCTGATTCGAATTAGAAAGAGTTAACTTAAGATATATGGACCAAGTCTGTTTATAAGCGCATCTAAATTGTTAAAACCAATGTAATGATTGTGATTTAAAGAAATAAATGTATCTGCATTTATTACATTTTAAAATCAAAACATTGTCAATTATATATAGATTTAAAAATATAATTGGGAATGTGTATGTCGAACCCTAAATCAACCTTGAAAATATGGCGGCCGTAGCTTAAACAGTTACCTAGATATTTATTGATCACAAACAGACGGAGAAAGGGTGAAAAGGTCAGATGTTTTAAAAGAACTTATGGGGGAAATACCATTGGGTGAAACAGTATGTGGGTGAACTGGATTGTGGGCGAAAAAACCTTGGGTGAAAAGACCTGGGTGAAAACTCTCGTGGGTGAATCGTCTTTGGGTGAAAAGTCTTTGGGTGAAACGTCCCATGGGTGAATCGTCTTTGGGTGAGACGTCCCATGGGTGAATCATCTTTGCGTGAAATGTCCCATGGGCGAATCACTCTGGGTGAAACGACATGGAACCCCGAAAGCGACTTCCGAGAATACTATACCGACTACAAATGACTGGATGTGGTTTTTCCAACATTTTGTTGTTATGTTACATGACGGGGATCTTTTCAAATTTATTTTTCTGTGAATAAAGCCTTGTTTTTTTTATTAAACTGTTTAATCATAAAAATACACAAAACATCAAAATAATTATATCCTATAAAACTACTAAACTATCGAATTTGAATGAAAAATTTATGTATCGATGGGGCGCCATAATTGAAATCTGCTTGGGGCGCCAAAATGTCTTGAGCTGGTCCTGAGTGTAAAGACAGGCTAGAAATTCAAAGGAAAAGATTTTTACGTTTTCATTCAATTTGGCAAAAGAAAAACGCTTTGAGTTTGCAGGCACAAATTGAGTAACCTGATTGTGATGTTAATTACCTTCTAATATAGGTAGTATAATACAAAGAAAGTATTGTAATCACGAAAAAATCCACCTCGAGAATTTAATGGGAAGTTGCCCTTGGACCCATTAAAGTGGTTTTCGCTATGCAGTCTGTCTGTGCGCGGCCCTATACGATTCAAAGAAATCGAATGATGTTTAGTATATAGGTATATTATTATTAAGAGTATAAACTATGAAGAGATGAACGATATAGCGCAGAATGAAGGGTAGTTTATTCTTGTCGATTTTCACATAATGTCGATTTATTCAAAAATGGCTCCTACAATCTTGATTAAATTTCACTCATTGTCAGTTATAGATAATACTGCACAAGATATATTTATAAAAATTAACTATATTGTGGACGCACAAGGAAAATACACTAATTGTAAGTCCTGAAAACCTGTTTTTGAGTAAATTGGATCATTAGATTCAACCTTAAATTAAAAATACATGCACATGTTTTGCTTGCTCAAAAATATTTATTTTTTATACTTAGTGTATTGTAGTTACACAATTAAGTCCTTCAATGGCAATGAAAATACAAACTATGCTTAGTGGCATAAATAAATCAATGTAGCCTAAACATGGACTTAGTGGATTTTCATTGTCCTCCAGCGACCTTATACCATATTGATTCTTACACCCAGCTCTCTCGACAGTCTTCGTCCAGCAATGTTTCAGTTCCTACATGCCTTCACCAATCCACTTAATACTTGATCTTTATTTACGGTATAACTATTTATCACGTCTGAATTTCACATATATGTGATAATCAATATACATATAATTACGATTTACGTTCAGAAGAGATTTTCCGCGGTTTTTTTGTTTCTATAACGGCAGGAGTTCCTTCCAGACATGAAACATACGAGAACGTTTGTGCAATGTATATTTTACTGTTATTTTTAATTAAAATATAATATTTTGGATAAAACCAAACCATAAAAAAACCCATTAGTAAATTAGGATAATTTTAACCAATTTGGTTTTTTGTTCTATAAAGTAATTGTTTTATCTATTTATGTAAACCTTTATAGAATTTAATAGCGCATAACCATTTTGTTAATAAATTATAAGATAACATTTAGTCCTATTGGTGAATTTATAACAAAAGAAGCACGCTAGTGCATTGTAGCAAGTTGCCATGAATATTGTGCGTAGGTATGAAATTCAAATGTCTTTTCCACACATATGCCAGAAGCAATGCCAAGCTAAATTCTACAGTGGTACTGCCAAAATAAAAGCAAAAGTGTCAGTGAAAAAGTGTGTAACACACTGCTACATCTTTTTCTACATTTTTTATAATGTTAAAATCCTACGCTATGATTCCTAAGGCATGACTTTCTCAGTTTTTCTCCCTTCCTGCTTTCATTATTCAATTGTTTCCTCTTCTTCCTATATTACACCCAGAAAAACACTTTGTATTTGTGGCATATCATAGTAATAAGGCGTGGAAAAATCCGAAAAAGATTTTATTCCGTCCGTCCTTTAAACAAGGCGGACATTTCTTATTTCGAATTCCTGATAGAAACGAATCCGAGAACTCCGTAGCTCGCAATAGAAACGCGGAATCGAAACCATTCCCCGGCATCACGAGAGAATATATTTGCGAAACAAAACGAAAGCGGGAAGAGGGAGATAGATAGAGAGGGAGGGAGAGAGAGAGAAACAGTCCCGGGGGAAATGCTCTCTCCCCCTTCCACCCTCTCTCATACATACGAATTCGAGAGTCAGGAGCGTTTGTGGTCTCGGGGCGTTCCCACGGACACCTGTGGGTCGACGGAATTCCGAGACGACGACTCAGGCGTCCGTCGTGGGCGGAGTAGTCAGTCGGAGGGACGGCAGAGGACGTGAGGGAGGGAAGAGAGAGGTTGGAAAGGGCGTCGTTCTGATGGACACAGGGTCCTCATCGAAAAGGCGGGCAAAATAAACTCGAGGCAGGAAAGCTGCCATGTCGAGGTCCCCGCGTGTTTAATGCTATATTGGCGGACTGGGTTGTTTTCAGAAAAGCTTTGTCCAGAAAAAGGGAATGACAGCACGGTGGGGGAGAAAGGACTTAATACTCCGACCACAGTGGGGGAGATTCGATGTTAGTCCTGGATGTGGCCTCGTGATAGCGCCACAGAATTTCACGCATACAGCCATCAAACGACAGAGCGAGTCACCTCTCTCTCTCTCCGTCATGGTGTCGATGAGAGGTATTTACGGGCAGGTGAAAGAAGGGGCTAAAAGTGAGGCGTTAAAGGGAGAGTTGGAGGCAGGGAAGGAAAGGGACCGGCGAAATTACTCTCGTAACTTAGCGACCAAAAGTTTGGTTTAGGACCACATAGCTAAACGGCTTTGAGTTATTAAAAATGAACGTTGTATTTCAATTATCAAATAATATATAATAATCAAAGTAAACTGACCAATTCGATAGAAAATTTCCCGCCAAAATTACCGCCAATATCTGGGAGGTGGGGGAAAATGTCTTTCCTTTGGTTCTTTACTTTTACACCGTCAAATGTAGACAGATAGGTTTTTTTGAAAGGCATTTCTTGTGAGTAGGCCAGTGCGTGCCCCTGTTGTACTTTGGCGGTTTCGTGGAGGGCATTCCGAGTTCCTCCTCTACGCTGATACCTTTTATGGTCATAGGAAAGGAATTTCTCCCATTTCCCCCACCTCCCAGCACTTCATTATTGATTATTTAACAGTCCAAAGTGACGTCGTCGTGACGTCTTCTGATATTGGCGGGAAAATTTCTACCGATTTGGTCAGTATACTTTGAGATGTGAAAGTGTTCGGATGTGGCGAAGGAAGTTAACATGATCTCCTTTCGAAGAGAAGGCCATGCAGTCTCTAAAGATATGTAAGTATTTTCTGAACTTTTGGCAAATTTATTCGCCGAATTAAGGCAATATATAATCTTAAATAAATGTTCTTTTGGTAAAATTATAATGTAATTTTTAATTTCTCGCGAGAATAAAAGCAATCTATAATCTTAAATAAATGTTCTTTTTGTAAAATTATAGTATAATTTTTAAATTCTCGCGAGAATCAAAGCAGTTTCATGGTGTCTACGGAGAATTATTGCAATATAAGCTACATGAATGGTTTTCCTAGCCTTAAGTCTATTTAAGACGCATCTTCTATCGTGATTTTTTTCTCTTGCCATTACAGGTGATACGGAATTGTGATTCCCACCAATTTCTTCAATTTCCAATATCAAACCTTTACCCTTTATTTCATTCGTCAACTCCAAAGTGCTTTTCACTTACTCCCTTTTGCACGTCCCTGTGTAGTGTAATGGTCATTCTGTGAGGAAGTGCTGTGTATATTTGAGTGTGAGGAATTTTTCTCATCGCTGGAGGAAAGGGATTTATTTCTTCTTCCACCGCTGGAACGTTTACACCACAGCAAAGGTAAGAAAGTTCGTACCTCTCATCTAACGAATAAAATCCTCCATATCTCCTTTTAATTTCAGGTCTGGTTGACTGGCGTGTAGATAGTCGTAGGCAAATGTATCCGATTGATAGGAAAATTAGTGTGCCCAGAATTTTCAATTTGGATATGACGTAATTATAAATGGGTTGAGTGACTGTAAGCCTTTGGTTAAATATGGACGAATGGGTTTTATTATAACAAGTAAAAGACGATTCGCCAACTATATCCCCGCACCGAATTAAATAAATACAACTATACCGGTGATACATAGCAATTATATGCTCATAAAAATATTGTCGTTTAAAAATTAATTTTTATATATTTTATACGCAATAATATTTCGTAGAATTTTCATATTGGCCAGTATGTTTCCTTTATATTGTTTATTTTCAATACAAATGTCTCTCAGATATCTTGGAAAGCATTAAATAAATTCCTCTTTCCTCCCTATATTAAAATTAATTTTCTGTTATGCAGTTACTATTTCAACATACAAAAATTGCATTTAGTATTTAAAGCAATATTGCAAACAGAGTAATTACAAAATATTCCCTGTTTTATTGTATGACGACGACGGTTTTAATTTGTTATCATTAAACTACATTTTCTAATTACGCTGGGCGATATGAAAAGTAGTAATAAAGTGTCTTTCAAAATCATATAATTGAAATATAAATTACAATCATTAATTAAAATATCGCCTTCCGAGGACCATTGCTTTGAATATATAACGAGAGTATGCAGCCGTAAATCATTAGTTTTGTCAGGGACTATGCTCAATATTTTTCCCTGATTTGTATTAGCAAGGGGCCTTATATTGGTATAAAATTTCCGTGCCAGAACTCATCGTTTTGTTTTTCTTAGTTTGAGATCTGTCTAATATTTCGAAACTGTGAGAAACCTGGTTTTATTTGTTATTATAAGGAGGTTTCTGCTCTAAATCCCTCGTTTATTCGTATAAATGGTGCTGGATCCGAGGGATTCTTGCTTTATGCTTCTCCACGTTGTATTTGATCTCCAGATCTCGTCCACCTTAAAAATTATGAATATCCGAGCAGTCCTTTACTTAATCGCGACTTACCACCGACCGCTGTACAATTCTTCTTGTTTCAGGATTCCTTATATCTTCTTCATTATTTGTTTACCCTATCAACTACCTCCCTCCTCCAAGTTAGCCCTAAGAACTGCACAAGCTCAATTCCATCTGCCTTTAGGTCTCTTGGCGTCCATTCGATGGCACTGGACGTCCAACGCTGATCATTTCTTCTAGCAGTATGTCCCGCCCACTGCCACTTTAGCGTTTTTACTCTTCTAATCGCGCCAAAGACTCACGTTTTCTTTCGTACCCAAAAGCACTCAATGCCATCTTCACTCTCCTATTGATTTCTCCAAGAAGCGCTCTGTCGGTAGTGATTAGTTGACCCAAATAAACATAACTGGTTACTTCTCCGAGTTCTGCACCGTTGCGAAGGAGTTGTATGTGGCCTTTGCTTTATTAAGATTCATCTTAAGTCCAGCTTCTCGGATACCTGCGAACATTTTGATGTCATCTACAAAGGGCATATGACTAACAATCAGATATTCTCCATTCACCTTTATGCCTTTTTCTTCCAATTCCAGCGTTTTGAATACTTACTCTAGAGCTGCTGTAAATAATTTAGGGGACATAGCGTCTCCTTGCCTCACGCCCTTTTCTATCTTAAAGGCACCGGTTTCTTCATGCAGTTGGATAGACGATGTTGCATTTTCATAGATATTCTTGATCAAGGTTATGTACGTTTCTTCTACTCCTTGTTTCTCCAGCGCACGTAACACCGATGAAGTTCAGATAGAGTTGAATGCTTTCTCGTAGTCGATGAAGTATATACATGCATAGAGGTAATTCGTACTCGGTAGTCCGACTGATGACCTCTCTCACGTCTTGGATGTGGTCCATCGTATTATACCCACTGCGAAATCCAGCTTGTTTTCTGGGTTGGGCGGAATAAATATGGTTTTGAAGGCGCATAGTGAGTGTTTTGGTGAATTATTTGTAGACTGTTGGGAGTAGGCTGATCGGTCTGTAGTTATTCAAACCTTCTCTGGAACCTTGTTGCTTGCGCATAAAATGATGCTTGGTTCCACGTTTCTTCTTCTTGTATGATGTAAAAATCTTGGCGAGAATCTTTTCTATTTAATTACCTGTTGCTTTGAATACTTCCGCTGTGATACCATCCACTCCAGATGCTTGTCCATTCTTCATAATTCTGATTGCGTATGTCACCTCTTCTGGAAGGATATATGAAACCTCTTCCGTGGGCCTATTTCCTTCTTCATTTACTTCATCATTTGTTATAGGATCCTCATACAACTTGGTGTAGAATTCTTATATCCATTTTAGGATTAATTTCCTATTATGGATTATGGAGCTGTATCCTAGCATCAAAGTCACCATCTGTCTCTTTCCAATCGAGAGATGTTGCTTCATTTTCTTGTAACTTCTATTGTTTTCTCAATTAGTTCAATTATATTTCTTCGTCTTCTTTGATGAACTTGCTTATAGTTTTGTTTACTTCTACAAAATGAATCATTTCTTTAGGAACATTAATAGTTTTCATTTTCCTTCTTATTTCCGTCTAGTTCTAGAGCGGTTTCTTTGAGTATCTCTATTAATTGTGATTCAACTACATGGTCTTCCAGCGCACTGAATCGATTTTTCAGTTGGAGCTGAAATTCTTATTTTCGTTCTTTTAGCACTTGCGTGTTGATAATAGACTTAGGCTTCATCTTTATAAGCTTCTATCTTTCCAACTTTGAATTGAACTTTATTCTGCATCTTACCAATCGATTGTCGCTTCCAGTTATAAACTGGTTAAGGACTAAAAGTATGAGGGTGTGTCAGAAAGTATCCGCAATGTATTTTTTTAAATTAATACAAAAACAATAGAGAACTTACAAGAGTATCATTTTTCAATATAGTTCCACTGCTTTTCAACACACTTAGTCCAACGTTGCACAAGCTTCTGTATGCCCTCAGAAAAAAATGTTTTCGGCTGAGTGACAAGGCACGCATGCACCGCTTCCTTCTTGGTCACTGGCAAATCGGCAGCCTTTAAAGCGTCTTTGAGTGGACCAAAGTGGTGATAGTCCCAAGGGGCGAGGTCAGGGCTGTACGAAGGATGCTCCAGCACCTCAAAGTGCAGTTGCCGGAGGGTTTAAACAGTCTGGGCAGTGTGTGGACTGGCATTGCCGTGCAACAGTGCAACATCTTCTGACAATAGTCCTCGGCGTTTGCTTCGAATTGCTGGCTTCAGCTTGTCTCGCAGCATCTCACTGTAACAATCACTGTTTACTGTTGTGCCCCTCTCTTGATAGTGTTCCAATATTGGCCCTTGTGAATCCCAAAAAACTGTGAGCATCACTTTTCCCGCTGTTGGTTGAGTTCTGAACTTTTTTTGACCGTCGATTTCGGATGTTTCCATTCCAAACTCTAGCGTTTACTCTCTGGCTCGTAGTAGTGGACCAATGTTTCGTCCCCGGTAATGATTTGTCTCAAAAAGGCGTCACCTTCTTTATGATAGTGGCTCAAAAGGCGTAGGCAGATGTTCAAACGGTTGCGCTTGTGCTCTACTGTGAGTTGTTTGGGAACCTATTTCGTACAGCCTTTATGAAAGTCAAGTCTGTTGTGGATGGTTTCATGGGCAGAACCATGACTGATTTGCAGGTGATATGCCACTTCATCAATAGTCACCCGTCTGTTATTCAGAATCATGACGTGGGTCGTTCAATGTTCTCGTCAGTGGCGGACGTGGAGGCGCCCCGATCGTTCTTCATCAGTGACACTTGTGCGACCGTTTTTGAACATGTTAATCCAATCGTACACACTCCGCTGCGGCATAGCACTGTTCCCATACTGTGCTGAAAGTCTTCGATGGATTTCTGTCCCTGGTACACCTTCAGTCCACAAAAATCGAATCACTGCACGCTGCTCTTCTTTGGTGCATATGGCAAGTGGAGCGGCCATGTTAACACCGCTACAACGACACGATAACTGACCATTCAAGGTAGTAACCACACCGAAATGACTAAGAGAGTCCACACTTAGAGTTCCGCATGCAATTAGTAGCGCAGCCATCAAAACAACAATTTAAAAAATACATTGCGGATACTTTCTGACTCTCCCTCGTAATATTCAATAAACTTTCAAGCTTCTCTGTGTTTATTATATAACTGCTGGCATCATTTCAAATTTAAAATACAGGCTTCTGTAGTGTGTGTGTGTGTATATATATGAGGAAGAGGGAGGTGGGGGAGTGGGCTGGGGAAGGAAGGAATGAGCGGAGGAACTGCTGATGTTTCGTGCGTAGGGAGGGAGATGTTTGTCCGATTGACTCGAATTTCAGTCCCTCCTGTCAGTCTCCATCCTCTCTCTCTCTCTCACGAAACCCTTCTGTCTTTCACCTTTTCATTCTCTTTCCTTGTCTACCATTGTTTATTTTTCAATTCTCCCTCCGCCTTTGTCACGGCCCTCCGCTGTTTCCCACTCTTCCTCCAAATCGTTTTCCCTTTTTATCGCGAGAGATTCGTTCAAGAGTTTGTCCTCTTCGTCGCTGCCTCGATTTCTCTTCCTCAACACTTTCCGCGCGTGCACCGAACATACGCTTGCGCGCATGCGCCGAATCACGGATCAGAACAATCACGTCCGCACACAAGCAAGCATCCGGTCGCGAATCTCGGAATCGGTGAAATTCGCCGGCTCCCTCTTCTTTCTGTCTTTCCTCTTTTTCTTTTGCCCATTCGTCTCTTCCATGTCTTCCCCCTCTCCTCCTCGCCTTTTCCAGCGCTCGTTGCCAAAATAAAGAACTCCACCTCTACGTTGGAGTCATCCTCTTCCCTTCTTATCTCTCCTCCCATTTTCCTCCTCCTCCCTCTCTCTCTCTCACTCCGCTCTCCTTTTTCTCCTGAATTTATCTCCCCAACTCGACTTTTTTCGTGCGCAGCATATCTCTCTACTCATATTTTCCTACGCTTCCTTCTTTTTATTCTCATTACTTCTTCTTTATTTTCTCGTTCCTTTTCTTTTTCCTCTTACGAAATAGTCGTTTTTTCCCAATTTCCCGTTCACGTTATCCTTCTTCGTGATTTCCCTTCTCTCTCGTTTCTCATTTATATTATGGATTCCTCTTCCCTATTAGGTCCTTATATTCGGAACGATTGACTAATTATTTCTGGGAAATTTAGTGTTCCTTTGCCGGAAACTGCGTCGACAATTGATTTTTACATTCTTTTCTTCTTCCGCAGTCGATCTTTTTGTTTTCCCTTTCCTGTCATCCATTCTCTCCTCTCTCTCTTCCATTCTTTTTGTCTTTTTTCTCTCTACGTCCGTTTCCTGTTTACCCCAATCATCTTGAAATTTAAGGCTTCAGTGGCGCAATCTCCGAGGGAGGAAGAGGCGAGAGAAATATCGGTTCATGACGTTTTTTTTCATTCCTCTCCCTCTCTCGCCTGAGCAAAGCTCTCTAATGTACAGTGAAATAAGGGAGCGGTCAAACGTAAAGGAATTTGAGGAATGCGGAGAATAAAATTTCCTCTTATTAACTTGGTCGATAATTTAAGCATACTATCGTACTATTGGAAAATAATATTAATTTTTCATAAACGCGTTTTTCTTGTTTAATAAAGAAAATATTCCGTGAAATATTTATCCCGAAATAAAGCACGCAGAGTTGTGTATATTTCACGCCTTTCTCAAAATTATCTGTAATTACTTTTATAAAATAAAATAATTCCTTTATTTGCTAAAATTCGGATTTATGTCAATGTCAAATTGGTCGATTAGTTTAAAAGAAACATCAAATAGATTAATTTAAAAAATGTTACTAATGTATTTGATATTATTATTTTTAAATTTTATTAAAAAAGTATTTTACTATTATAAATGCCATTTTGTTCATTGAAAATTGTGGAAATAAAAAAAAATCATTAATATCTTTATTTTAAACGATCCCGAATATATGCAAAATACACTGCAGTGAAATTTATGACCGCAATTTCATTCGGCACTTCAGTGTTTTCGTTTTTTATCTCTACTAGACCGATTTTGTATATACGTATGTATTCTTAAATGCTGTTTTTATAGGGAAAATAAAATCTAAAACTGATCATGGAAACTCCTAAATGTTGGAATGAGGGAGATAAGAGACAGACAGGCAGACAGACAAACGACTTTATTTAGGGCGAAATTGAGACTGTGAAGTCCATTCTTACAATTAACCCTTTCGTCAGGATTGAGGATTATATACAAGTTAAATTACAGATTTTCTCATACTTATTGATTACAAATTTTGTTAGTTGACTATAGAGAATTACCTTAGAATAATGTTATTTTTGTGGGTTGGAAAAAACTGTGTAATCACTTCTTTTGACACAGAAAAAAAGTCCTACGAAGAGGAGGGAGATGTAAAAAAACCGCGAAAAATCCCTAAACAGATACAGAAGAAAAAATATTAAGAGATAAAAGCAAAGGATTTGAATATCAACAAATAAAAGGAAAGAAGTAACATAGACATACATAGAACATAAGAAAAAATACATAAAAATATACAAATACAGCAAGTACTTATACAACAAATAGGGATAAATTCTGAGAGTAATCATCCAATACCAAAAAAAAAAGAATATCCTGGGAGTTTTTCCATAAAACCTGAATTTAGGGTTATCAATGTGTATCTACGAAAAATGTCCCTTGTTAAAGATGTATATACGTAATGAAATTATGAACTTTTTATATAGATCACATTCACTAAGAAATCATAACAATTTGAAAAGTAAAACTCCAATTCGTTTCTATACATTTGTTATGACTTATTTGCGAAAAACGTATCTCGAAATAACAACATAGAACTGGCATGTCAAACTGGCGGCCCGCAGGCCTCATGCGACCCTTTCTACAGGACCGGCCCTAGAAATTGCGGGGCCCAATTAGAAAACTTTTGGCGGGGCCCCTACATCTAAAAAGCGTAGTTTCCTGCATCCTGAGAGCATCAGATGGTCTCTCATGAGACCACTTGGGTATGGACTATGGATAAATCTAAAAAGAATCATCACCAATAGATAGTTTGGAGCCCCTACACCACTGTGGGGCCCCCGTAGCCGCGGGGCCCGATTGGGTCCAATAGGTACAATTGGCCTAAGGCCGGCCCTGCCTTTCTATGCCTTAGTGCGAGAGTGCGAGATTTTGTCTTAAATAAATCGATCGAGATTTTATATAAATACTTTATTTTGTGGCCTTTTCTTAGCTATTGAGGTGCAAAACAGGCGTCCAATCTTCTAGACAAAAGTATAATTTTCGAACTCTGGTCCTTATTAAAAAACTAGCAGTCCTAATGCAATCCATGACATTCGTTGCCTCTTCGAGTTTGACGTGCCTGACTTAAAGGGCTGCTCTTATTCAACTTATTTTGAAAGAAATCTTAAAAATTATGTCTGGTATGCTAAGAAGAAATTAAAGCATTTCGATGACTCATAAACTAACATAAAAAACGATTTTGAGTGAGCTCTGTTTTTAGCTATTTCTAACGTTATATGAGTGTTTTCTGTCAAATATCATATTAAAAATTAAAACAAGAAGGATTATTCGTAGGAAATTTGTTAGCCTTAACGTAGACTGCACGAAAAATAAAACTTTGAATGAAAGTAATAAAATTAATTTCTGCTAATAAATATGTTAGTTTTTAATTTGGTTGGTAGGAAGCGAATTAAGTTTTTAATTAAAATTATAAATCTGACGTATATTTTTCTAAGAAAACATTAGCATTTACCGGAAATTGATGTAATCTTCATACAGTGATATTTTGTTTTAAGAATCAAAGCATACATTACTGTCTTTGAATATTTTTAAATTACATAAACTCCCTATTCATAAAGTTTTTTTATTTATAGTCTAGTCTTTTTTTTGCGTAAACATGCCGACAAGAAAATGCCGATGCTTCTATTTTTATTAAGTTCGGAAGCCATGCCAAAAGGGACCCTATCTAAATGTAAAAGTAAATGTTAATTAAAAATAATGGCCTAATATTTTAAACTCCACCCTTCCTCTCTCGCATCCTTCCTTTTCATCATAATAACTCTGCTTCGAATTCAATTTCCTCTCACTCTCCTGGGCCGTTCTCTCGCCTCCGCCCGATCCTCCCTCCTTCATTTACTTAGCCCACGTCCATTTGCCCTTCATCACCCTTTCCAGCTTCCCCTCCCACTTCCACTATGCTCTCACCCCCTTCCTTTCTCTCTTCTCCTCTCCCCTTCTTATCTTTCCTCCTCTTTTCGTTCCTTTTCCGGTTAGTCCTTCAAAGAGTTTTTCTCTCTCTCTTGGCACCTCATCTCTCCATTCTTCTCTCTCACAATTTTTTCCTTTCTCGCGAGCTTATTTACCCACCCATCCCATCCCACCTCCCTCCATCTCTTCCTCGTGTCCTCCTCTCCCTCTTCAAAGGATGTGATATCCCTCCCACGAGAGGGAGAAAAAAAATTCCATCCTGTTCAATCAACAAGCTTCTGATGTGGAGACTGTGAAATTAACTCCGAAAGCCCACGTATTTTTTTCGCACGCGTTTTTTCCATTTATAATTTTTATTACTACCATTGCATTCGGAGAACCACCCAATATCTCATATCCTGTAAAAAATAAAGAAAACCTTCCAAACTCTCAAACCTCCTTAGAATTCACCGCTTAAACTTCCAGGATCGAAGATTTATTTTTTTTATTATTTTTTTTTAAAAGATTGGAAACTTAAAATGGTGGTAGGGAGAGAGGGAGAGGGAGAGAGGGGAGGGGGAGAATGGGATAGGAATAGGAAATGTGTTAGAGGAACGAAGGGCCCTTGGGAAGGAGGGAGAGAACGGAGGAAAGAAAAGAAAGGGTTCACAAGGAAGGCGGCCGTTAAAGTAGGGTAACTTTTAAAAGGAACCATTCTCCGTCCTTTTTCTCTCTTCCTCTTGCTATTTCTCTCCGTTCTGACGCCATCCCCATTAAAAATCAAACTGCTACCGAAGAATGCGGATCAAGTGGGTTCGGCTTATGCTTTCAGATCCCTCGCGCCACCGTGAATAACTGTTTTCTTTTCTCCACTTCAGAATCTCTTCAATATGATTCGAGGGCTCTCGAGCATTATATTCTGCTGTTAATTCGCCTGTTTGCGAGAAAATAGGATTAGAAGGTTAATATCAAGGAAATGTTGTCGAGGGTGCTTTTCTTTTCAGGGTAAAAATTGTGTCTTAGATCGTGGGTTGCCAGTCTGCGGCTCTTCAGGCGTTAATTTGCGTCTCCTTGGATATATGAACAAGATTACTGTGATTTAGATATAATCTTGTACTTACTTTATAACCAAAACGTAATGAAGCTAAAATAAGGCTAATTGAACGTACATGGGGAAATTGTATTGAACGAGCAACAATAATCTTACGAAATGTATGTTTTCCGCATACATTTCGTAAGATTTTCAACTTAAATATATATGTAATACATTGGTAAATTCTGGCTCCTCCTAAGAAAATATTCCCGTTCTGGAACAGGAGAATTAGTCTGCCACGGTATTTCAGTGGTAGAATATCCGCCCGGCAAGTGGAAGACCCGGGTTCGATTCCCGGTCATGGCAGATTTTTTCACGTTTCCTCATTTCCCAATCACAAACATATTTTACGCGGATTCTGCAAGGATATGATTTTTTTATAAAAAGGAATTAATTCCTTCAGCTAGAATCTCAGTTTTAAATAATTTAAAACTGAAAAACGCTGCACTGCTTTCCATACCTTTTTTTACAAAATGAGTATGAATTTGGAATTTTGAAATTTTTCCATCTGATGTATCAATGGCCTATCATCATCCTAAATTTCGGATCAGTAGCTCTTCTGCACCTTAGGTCTTATTATCTTCATCCTCCATCTATATATGTAAAAATCTCCTATTTATATAATAAATATAATTCATCGCATTAAGGCTCGCAACACAATACAAAAATATCATCCGATTCCACTTAGATATTTATTCGGCTCAGCGGTTATCACATGAATCTGATGCGGCAAGATGAGAGATAGAAATAGAGGATAAAAGGAGGGTTTTTTTGGTTGAAAGAACTATATCGAATCTGAAAGAGAACGGCTGAGATGATTGACGGATCTGTAACAGCTCTCAAGAAAGCGACGTGGAGAGTGCTTGGAGGCAAAGCGCTTGAAGAAGAGGCTGAGAGAAACGAATGCCTGAATGACATTTGGAATGGCTTTGGAGTGCAAAACTGGGGATTGGGAGGGAGAGAGAGAGAGAGTCGGATATATTGTGAGGGAGGAAGTGAAGGGCGGACAGAGAAAGAGAATGGAAAACGAGAGAAAATGATGAGAGGGGGGGAAAGGGAAGGATAAAAAGAGAAGAGGAGAAAGGTAATCGGAAAGGGAGGGAGTGGACGAGGAAGGGAAAAGAAGAAAGAGAAAGGACGGAGTGAGGGGTTAAAGGGGTTAGAGGAGAAGCCATAGTTTTTGAAAGGGAAAGAAGCATAGGACATTGAGGAGAGAAGAGTAAAGAGGTGAAATAATCGGGATGTTGAGATTTGAGCAGGGGAAAATTGAACCGTGTTCGGAATGTTGGAAATGGAGACGATGTGATCAAAGGTTAATGTGGAAGGAGGTGAATGTCGGCTTGCGCTGTGGTCAAAGGAAAACTCATACAGATAGGGCAATGTAGAGGTGTGTACAATGCCATACAGCAATGAACTATTTGATATATGCATTTTATTTAATCATGAGCGGTAGATAAAATTCTGAATTCATTTTTTGCTGAATTTAAAGCTTTTCCTCCATGCCATTTACTTCTCGTACGCATAATTTTAAATCGCTTTTTTTTGGGCAAAAATCCGTTCATTTCACTCACTAAATTTCATTCGATAATTTTATATCTTTTAATTGAGTTATGGCTTTTTTTTTCAAACTCTGTTTTTATCACTTTGGGGATCTAATATTTTACTATATGACATTGATGGGAATTCGAATCCATATAAATGTGCCAAGAATTCTTCTCTTTTACCGAATTTGTAAAAATGTTATTATAATAATGTAATTTAATGTATAACATTTTCATTTTAAAAAAACATTGCTTTCATAATGATTAATTTACAGTAAATTTATTTTTTATTGCTAAAATATTCAATTGAGTGAGCTTACCATTATAGGTTGGCCAGTTAGGCATTTGTATAAAACAATTTATTTTATACTAATGTAATGCCCGTCAAAAATGACGGGAGGAAAGATACGATCGTTCAAACTATTTAGGAAGTCATATTAACATCAGAAACAACTGTCTTGAAAATCGTTTCCCCCTCCCTCCCTCTCCCCTTTCTCTCCCTCACTCTCCCCATCTTTCCCCCATCCCTTTCCTCCACTCCCTCTCCGTCTATCTCGTATTGAAAGCATTCAAAGCACGTTTATACCCATAAGGATTGAAATAACAATATGATATCGAGGTCTAACAATGGAATAGGTAGGCAAGGTAACATCCCGTTAAAAATGGCAAGATTTTCTAAAACTGTGTGAATTAAACGTTTAGATTGAGCAATTTCGAACTGTAGACGGAAAAAAGATGAAAATAATAAGAAACTTTATAATGTTTTCTTCAAAATGGTTTATTTCTAATTTTAATCTAAAAAAGAATGAAAGCCTGCACGTCGAAATGTCTATTTTTACGTTTTACCTTATGGAAAATGGAAATTATCCCCTGGAGTCGAACCCGGGTCTTTGATCTCGAGTTTGATATATTAAAACGTTTTGTAATTATATCATAATGCTATCCTGAAAATTTCATCTAGTTCAGGTCAGTCGTTTGCGGGATATTAAGCTTCAAAAAGCATTACACACAACGCTTTCTACAGAATAAGGCTTTTAATTATATATGAGAAATGAGGTGGTCATAGGAGATGGGGCGATGGTGACAGCCTATACGGATGTGAGTGGAGGAAGGTAAAAGGAGGAGAGAGTAAGGGAATGAAAGAAGGAAAAGAGGGCCCAAGTCAAAAGGGGCCAGGAATAAGTGTAGAGAATGGTTTCCGAGGGATTTGGATCTCTCACAAAGCTCGAGTTGCGTGGGAAAAGAGAAAGAGATAAAGAGAAAAACGAGATCTGCATCGTATATACGGTTTCGTGGAAGCAACGAATGACGGAGAAATTGACATATCCACGCATTTACATCCCTATTTCGCGAAATCTTTCCCGCCATCTTTTTGTTTCTCTCGGAAGCTAAAAATATGAGAGGGTAAAACTCGGTAATAGCTCCAAACCGCTTCAATCTTTTCTCCGCTGAGGTTTTAGAGAGAAATAAAAAACAAAACAGTTAATTCCGTGCCCTGGCAGAAAATGTTCCGCCAATGCGAATGAATGGCCACGGATAGAATCAGACGGAAAGAAGGACATGTAAGCTTTTTTTCCTTAACCAAAGTAACCAATACATGAGAAGTTTGGCGAAGCGATGGATTGGGAGGAAGAAGGAATAAAAACAGATCGGAGGAAGGGGATTGAAGAGAAGGGGAATGTTGGGCAAACAAGACTAGAGGTTCACGAGTGCGTGTGTCTGTATGTGTGTCGGAGACCGATATCCTACTAGTTTGGACGGCTGAGAGAGAAAGGCAGATGGAGGAAAAGAGAGGAGGGGGAGGGGGGGAGGGAGGGTTGTCGAATCAAGCTCCGAACAGAGAGGGCGAAGCGAGAACTCGGAAATCGGCGGTAAAAAAAGTTTTTGCTTTTCCCCTTCTTCCTTTTCCCGCCCTCCCCCCTCTCCTCCCCACACCCTATCCTCTCCCCCCGGCGCTGTTTCCCTTGTCCTTCTCCCTTCGCCGCCTCTCTTTCATCCCTTCCGCAGCCCACTCTTTCGCCCGCCGTCTCCTCAGCCGCCATTTTCGCTCCAACTATCTCTTCCCCCTCTTTTTATTCCTACAACGGCCGCAGCCTTCCCCTACTACCAACTCCCAGTCGGTCCAACCAACTATCCTCCTCCTTCCCCAATATACCAAACCTTCTCTCATAAATCATGCTGCGCTATTTAACGCAGCTTCCTATTCCAGACTTCTTTCTATGCATAATTTATTATTACCCTGCCCCACGGTTCTCGCCATCTCGATTCTTTCCCAAACTCTTTTTCGGCACTCTGACTTTCTCATGCTCAATAATCCCGCGCCTTTAAAACCCCTCCTCTCCTTTTCCTCATCCGCTGCTATCCTTTATCCCTCCCTTGCAACGTGCCTATATACACAAACACTGTTCTCTCTTCTATCCTTCCTCCTCCTCCTCCTTCACCTTCCTCTCTCTCTCTCCTCCTTCACCTTTCTCTCTCTCTCCTTCTCTCAGAACCCTCGCTTCTTCCGCCGTTTTCTAAAGAACGGCCGGCGCCGGAGGAACTCATCCTCGTTTGTGCACTCACTTTGCTGGAAAGGACGCAGGCCTTCGTGGTACTTGGAACTAAAGCTTCCCGAGTGGAGTTGGTGGAATCCAACGCTTGCGCTCGCTCTGGGGCTAATTGCAGTGGATTTTGGGAATTCGTGAGCCTCCTTGCGAAACTCATTTATATTCGGTGCAAAGTCGGAAGGCCTAGACGCTGGAGATTGCGAATCATCCTGATTGTATTATTTTCAAGAAGTTTGTGTCTGACACAGAAAAAGACCCTGGAGTAGCCAGTCGGATATTAATAAGGCGTAAGAAAATAGTCGACCTCAATGCGTGGTAATGCGCGCTGCACATTTGTACGATCGTGATTGGTATATTTCATGAAATAAAAAAAAGCATTCGTGTGTATGTTTGTGTTCGTTGGTGTATTTATACACGCGCGGACACGCGCCCATTTACATTTCATGATATTTCTTTAGCCAGAAAAAAACAAAAAGCGTTTTGCTGTTCACATAAATTAGCCGACATACTTCCCGTTGTTACCGCACTGCATACTAAATATATCTCTATAGCAGCTGTTGTAAGTCGAAAAAGAGCAATAAATAACGAAGAAAATTGTTTTTCTGTTTGAAATCCGACGTCAAAAAGAGTAGTTGTTTATAAAATATTGAACTTGCTTTTGCTTTAATGAATTTTAATTTTATTTTACGGTGTAATGTGTTTTGATTTTATTTTTGGAATAAATTTTCTCCGAAATGTGTTAATTCAGCAAAAATTCAATTACGCTTTAATGATCCCTTATGTGAGCAATGCTGACCAAATGTTTGTGGGCGATAATTGCCTTTGCAGCGGATGCACACACACAACAAAACGTTTTTTTCCTCAAATAATTCATGGTCCAAGTACGAGTGTTTACTCTTATTTAGCCTTTTGAAGTACTGAATAATTAAAATGGTGCTCCATTTTGGAGTAGAGTGCACTTTAAAATATTTATTTGTTTTTTCTATTTTAATTTTCGCTCTAAAATTTCCCCACAGAATCACAACCCTTTCTTTCGGTTTATTCGGGGATAAATTTTTATATAAAGAAAAAAAAAGGGGATTTCAATGATTTGGTTCGGATATTTGGTCGTGTTTATTCGTTCCAGAATAATTAAGCAGTTAATTCAAGTACAAATTTTGAAGGAAAATGAAATCGACAAAAAATACATACGATGGAGGAAAAAAAAAGCGGCCGCGAATCGGACTCGTGCTCCCATTTTCTATTACGGCTGCTGACTGGGAAGTCGATCCTTTCTGCATGGTCATTTTGAGAACGATGCGGATTGGAGCTTAATGGAAGGTGACGCCGCGCCCCATGTGACCTCTAGCACGCTCGTTCGAAGCGAAACGCACGAGTGTTTTCCTCTTCACACCGGTGGCCAACGAGCGAAAAAAAGTGGAACGAGATAAAAAATGGAGAGTTCTTTTGAGATTTGCGATCGTCACTTGAGTTTGTTGCGTAGTTCAGTAACGATGAATTTTCAGATGTTCTAAAATTACGTAAACGGTCAGATTTATAATGTAATATAAATGAATCCAGGCCATCGAAGATTAAAATTTAATCCGATAAAACTTACCTAATTGTTAAAATATAAAAACATGTATACGGAAGATATAATAAAATTGGTAGAATTACTCCTTCTAAAACGCGATTTCTCTCGGCGTTAGAACAAAAATTTTAGTACGTTATTTTTACACTTATTGTTAGTTCATTTGATTAGCTTCGAATCTAGTATTCGAAAAAGATTGTTCACGAGATACTGCCTAATAAATGAAATTTATTATATGCAACTAAAATATAGAAAATTCTACTGTAACTCAATCGCTGAAAATTGAGAGAACAGTTTTTATTTTCCCTTTTCGTGAAGCTCAGTGGAAAATGTCGAATGATCTTTTTTCGTTTTAAAGTGAGTCAGCACATTTTCCATGCTTTGACTTTAAAAAATAATAAGCTGTCATTTTAAGCTAAATATATTCATTAGTATAATTTTAATTGAAAAATAATTTTTTAAGAAACTTTCGTCCAGCTGTTAATTCTTAGAAAACGGAAACAAGACAATCTTCTATTGCGCTCGGAAATATTCATCATTTTAACAATCCAACGTCAGCCAAAATTACAAGGATTCATCTTCATCGGACAAGCTGACGTGAAAAATGTCCGGAGAATAAAATTGAAAATGATTTCGGCGCAAATATTTTACGATAATCGCGCCGAATTCGGGAGTTTTAAAGCGCGCTGTTTTTTCGAGGCACGGAATTTCGCCGCGTAATACTCGTGTACGTTCGTTCGTTCGTCCGTCCGTCCGTCCGTCGGATGGGAATTGGAGCTTTCCGCGCGATTTGCACTCGCCGAAAAACGTCGCTTCCGATGAAATTTCTCAGCGTCTCTCCTAAATGAAACACTAATTGAGTAGCGAGACGAAGATAAGCTGTTTTAATGTCATTCGATTCCGACCGAAGGATTAATTTGACGATCCAAAACTGATAGATGAGGGCGGATTTGATGAGAACGAGGGAAAAAAAGAGGAGTTTTTGCGCGGATGCCGGCGGAGAGGATTCCGCTTCCGCCTGTCCAGGTTGAAAAAAGGCCTCACGCGCTATTGCTCTATTGAATATGCTTTTATCAGAGTTGAAAAATCGATTCCTCTGAAGTGGTAGTTAAATACAATTTGGACTTCTCCTCACGCTTCCGCGCCCTGGCGAAGGCGTAGTTCCCTTCAGCACCATTCCCGCGGACCGACTTCAGATAGGGAATAATTAAAGTTTCCAACTACTTAAGCTTTGACCCGGCGAAAAGAGGTATTTCCATCGCAGCAAGCAGTAAAGGACCTTCAAGATTGCCTTTCCGTCGAAGGATCGGGTCGGAACGACTTTTATCCCATCGCGGAGGTAATATTTCGGATCTGGAAAGCGTTGCGTACTTCATTCGAGGATATAGACGACGAATAAAATTACTCGTAATATTTCTCATAAAATCTTAGTCGTGGAGGAATAATTGGGAGTTCGAAGTTTTACGGGCAATACCATTCGGGCACTAATTCTCAGACATCGCAACGGAAATCGGTAAATCGTTGTTAAAGATGAACTGTAAATTTGCGTATTCCTTCGGTGAAATATGAGATGTTAACATTTATTTCTGGTAAAGATCCTTTTTTTAATTTGGCCCTCAACATTATTTCTGATAGCACTTCGCATTGATCGATGTTAAAATGTTAACGCTTATAAAAAACGAGGAAGAAAGAATTGAAAAAAAAAAGAAATTGTAATGGAAATTATCGGAAAAAGCAATTATTATTGAATGCCATACGAAACATATAATACAAGTTATAATTTCCAGCAAATTTAAAATTTAGACATGGTGAATGTCATGTTTAGAATTCATTCAGTATTACATCGTATTATTATGTAATTATATATATATATATATATATAAACCGAACATAATTTCAGTTAATAAATTACCATCATAATGTTTACCAGTTAAAGTAGTATAAATGACAGATTTTATTTTTATTGTTTCAGAATTTCATAATGCTTATTTTAAATATTATACTATATGTGCCACACTCAATAAATTGTATAAAACAATTCTATTTTGTGTCATTTTAAAGCGAAAAATGGGTTTTCACGCTTGTTTTTCGCAAATACCTTCTGTATTGTTGTGCACAGAATTCTGACGTTAATTATTCAATTCTCTTAAATTTCAGAGTCAGACACTTACGCTTTAGTATTGTAATTAAATTTCATTTGAAATTCACCAATAAAACTAGAAATAACTTGGATATAAACATAATATCTAATGTAATTGGGACAAATTACTTAAGAGTCGAGGTTTCAAGCTAGATGCCGCGTCCATTCGTCATAAAATGGCTACAATTCGAAAAAAAAACCTTTCGTTTGGATTAGCAATTTATATTTTTCTGTTCAGGACCTATTTAGTTGAGCATGAAATTATGTCATTCTGATCATTCACAAAGCAATAGATAGCTGGGCCAAATTCCAGCAGACTCAGTTTGATTTTTTGTAACTTCAATTCCAACTTTTACAATGACCTCATATCTTTTTCGAGAACTGCTATCAATGATCAAAGTGTTGTAATGTAGAAGTTCTGAATAAATTTACCTATTCCCTCCTGGCAATAGCTACCTATGTAGATTTGTAGATAGAAGATATGCTTTAATTTATCTTTTTCTGATTTTGAAATAAAATTTGCAGACAAAGTAAAATATTATCAATTGGGAATTATGTGAAATAAATAGTTTTTCTGACATAATTTTCCTATTTATTTAAAATATTTGGTTGAATGGAGTCTCAAGCGAGTATAACTAATCAAGGCAGGTTTTTTTGTGCAACTTTTGTGAGCATGACTAGTTGAGGATGCGTAATGGTTTTAACGCTTAGAGAAAAATATTAAATTTAAAAGTAAAAAATCGAAATAAAATCTATTATAAAACCTTTAAAATATATGGATAAGGGTCTAACTAGACAACCATAACTGCCTCTAATTACTGTACAGTTACCTCATGACGGAATTGACGTTTATAACGCTTGTATCCATATTATATGCCGTCAAACAAATGAATCAGAAAGAAGCTGATATTTTACGCTGTTATTCTACAAATATTAATTTACATTTTTGTAATCATTTTCGTAGTGCAACTAATATTGCAATATTAACTAAATTAAAATTGATGGCATTCTGTCGTAAAGAAACTTTTGGACTTCTATCACAATTGCATGCCATACATTTCGTAGATAAAATTTAGAATGGAAGAAATCAATGAGTGTGTCCTTGTATAGAGTTTCAGTAACATTTAAAAAAATCTCTTGCTTGAATTCTTCCCGTCTGTTACTTTATTTAGAGAAAACAAAGGAAGACCAATAGTCAATTCGCCCGATTATAATTTGAGGAAAATTGCCTCTAAACACTAGATATTTACAATCATCATTTTGGTGTTGAAATTATTTGATCCTGGTAAAACTCAAGATTTAGCAAGCTTATATCCTCGTTGAGATAAAATGTAATAAATATAGATAATTAAAAATCTATAGTGAATAATCGATCTCAGCATACAGATTCTATTGAATAGTTCAGGCAGCTAATCTTAAAGGCTTAAGAAATGATCTTTATAATTTATTTAAAGTAAAATTATTAATATCACAAAATTATTACTGTGAACAACAGTATATTTTTCTTCGTTATAATTTTTTAAAGAGGTTTTTTATCTCATACAATCCAAACATTTCTCAGAACATCAGAGTATCTAAAAACATAATGAGTTCTATTACATGACATATGATAAGTCTTTGCAGCAAGTTCTGAATCGTTTTTTTTTTTGCGACAAACGAGTCCACTGAGGGAAAAATATTAACCTCGCGGCAAGTTAATACGAATGTTCTTTAATAAAGAGATCTATTGGAAAAATTTTGTCTCAGAGATAAATGATATCTTTTTTTGTTTACTGGTTATCAAGAGTAAAAAGTTTTTGTGAGTGGAAGTGAAAGGGAGGTGCGAGAGCGAGCGAAAAAGAAAGGTTCTATCTTTCTCTCCGAAATCCAAAATGATGTGGAAACGATAGGAAGGCACTGGAGGAGTTAGCGGAAGAGAGAGAGAGAGAGAGAATGCGAAGGGAGAGAGATAAGGAAGAGAAGAAATCCCTTCGACGGGGGTTGTTGGATTCGGGAGTGTACATGGGTAGAGGGAAGGTTGAATAAAGGAAAGGGGGAGGAGGGTGGACGGAGGCGGGATGAAGTCGGGAGGGTTGAAAACGCCCTTCCTCACGCCCACCGGGTAAAGATTGCAATCTCTTGACTCCACCGTTTCCGCTAATCGCGCACCGTAACTCACCCCGACCCTTTCGCCGAATTCGGGGGAGATGCGGCGGGTTGGGGGTAAGGGAGGGAGGGGGAGGGGCGGAGGATGATAGGGTGGAGGGGGAGGGGATGGCGAAGGGATAAAAATGGACCTAGGCCGGAAGGTGGCGAAACGGGGGTTGGGAAAAAGGATGAGAGGTGCGACGAAGAAAATTTGGGGTTAAATTCGAGAGTTTTGTGGAAGGGGATGGGGGAGAGAGTCGTGGTGGGGGGGGGGGGTAATGAAGGAAGGATCGTCGATGGAATGGGGGTCGGGAGGGTCCTTCGATAGTAAACGTGGCACCTTTATTCTCCGTCCCCACCTGCCTCCCTCTAAATTGGTTGAGGGGAGATAAGCAGATTTATTTAAAAGATACAAAGTAAGGCTAATCTAAATGATTCTCGCGGTCATAAAGTTGATTCTTTTTAATTAGTTTCCGGAGTGTTTTAAATGTATTTTTTTCATAAGATCACTTTCTAATCTAAGGGTGACTTTAATGTACTTGAAGTAATTTACAATTACTGCTCCAATGGGACCGGAAAAATAAGTGATGTAAAAGAAATAGATAGAATTATACAAACATATTATCGCTATAACTTTATAATTACATTGCACATAAACCTCTAGTACAACATTTAACCGCCTGCGTCTGGAAATTATAATAAAATTGTACGCATAAGAAATTTATGCCTAATTTAAATGGATAAGTTCTAAGATGGTAGAGCGATCATTTTATTATTTATAATTACTGTTACTTTTAAATGAAATCGTCTAATTTAACAACAAACAAGTTAGGAAAGTACTGCGAAAGCAGATATTATGAGGCGATTTTTTTTACAGAAAATACATTTCTTCCATTGGGCGTTGTTTAATATTAATGGCATTATAATATAGCCCCCTTATTCCCATTAAAAGCTTATCTACCCATATAAAAGCATTGAGTTCGTTACCATGGTAGTCGATTATTGAAACCCAGAAAAACTCCCACTTTTTTCCGATAAAAACTAAAAATACTGGCTGAAGTTACAGGGATTTAAATTCCGTCTTCAAAAGTAAGAAACTGCAATTTATATACTTTTCCACAATTCAAATCGTGAGTTCGAATCTTAACGGGAAATAATTTAAAAAAGCAAATATATAAACCTCATCACCGATTCATGTGCTATTCTAATGGGGCAATAATGGGACAAAAGTATCCCCCAACAGCTGATCCCGGTCCACCAAGTTCTTGCCACATGTACCTCTCATATATAATAGTACTTAATCTGAAAATTTGGTTTCTGTAGGTTGAACCGTTTCAGAGATATCGTTTGCACAATCGGACATACGGTCGGACCGACAGACAACGTGAATACATAAGCGATTTGTAAAAAAATCGCTAAATCTTTCAGTCATTAGTAATAGTAATCCATTATTACATATAAAATCCACAATGTATTCTTTTAATATAAATAACGTTCAAACCAGTTTTATTGAAATGTCACCTTGAACGAAACCTCTCATCGCTAAAGTGATCCCTGGGCATAAATGGGTGTAAATAAATGGATGATGTGTCCTTTGAGTGAAAAATCCAGATGCCATATGTCACATCTCAACATATATTTAATTTTAAAACGTATCAAATAAAAGAGTACTTAAATAAAAGAAGAACCAGATCGGTAAACTTTTATTCGATAAATTAATCAGGTATCTCCTTTATCCAAGATAAAAAATGAATGCGCTTTTTATCTTCATCACTCAAACTATTCTCAACAAGATCAAGAATCTTGCTGAGAATCGATCTTAGATAAAAACGTTTCTCTCGTTTTTTATAGCTTCATTGAAAGCATCATTTTAATGCTAAACTGGGAGAAAAATTGACATTACATATGGAGGAGGATATGAAGCATATTGATCCCTCAACGGTAGATAGCCCATGGCTCTTGATTAATGATGACTATTAGTCTTAATAGTGGAATCCATCGCAAAAAGCTTTATTCGGAAGTTTTTGGTTTCTTTGGTCCCGCTGTATAACTTGTATTTCACGATCTACTATACCTCAGGGAAACTAGTTCCGTAGGTAATACACGAAGGCAGTATTAAGATGGATTTACGAGGCTCACGGATGAATTCCGTGTACAATGTTTTCCATTAAGAATTCCCGCGCTACTTGAGCGCTTCGCCTAAGCCCCACTGGGATCTGGGTTGATGTTGACAAAAACGAGCTGAAGAGAGAGATAGAGGCGGGATCAGAAAGAGCGCTCGCGAGGCACATGGCTCGCTAGTCGGCTCTTTCCTGTCCCCTCCCTACCTCCCCTCCAATCCCTCCCTTTTTATTTAAGTCGCCCTTCGGCTCCTGAAACTCCTCCCTAAAGCACGCGCTGGCTCATGCCGCAAGGGCTCGTGTAAAACTATGCACATATAAGGGATCTTCATTTGTTTAATTTGCATCAATCTGCGCATCCCAATCCTCGCAATTTGCGCCATAATTGGGAGACTGCAGATGCTCGAGGTTCTGCTTTAATCGCTGCAGTCTTGGATCTGTCTATACTTTTTGATTTTTAATATAATTTTCTGCGATTCACGTTCACCGACTTATTGGTGCACCGAACGTTATTCTTTTTATTTGGATTGAAAAAAATGAAATTAAAGTTAGCAAAAAGTAAAGAATTATCACAGCTGTTGTTTAATATGAGTCAATTTAATTAGTTTAATCATTTTTTAGATTTTGCAATTTGAATATAATCACAGATTTAAAATTATTTTATCCATTTTTCTAATTAAAATAAAATTGGTAACGAAGTTGGTTGTGTTAATGTCAATAAAAACACATTCTCATTGTATATTTGTGCACGAACTGATTAGAATTTGTATATAACGAACCCACTTTTGAATTTTTTTTACTGTTACAATATATATATCGGATTACCGTAACTTTTTACTATGAACTGATTAAGTTGTATAACATATCCGGCCGACGGAATGGAATTGTATCATCCATGAGGAGACAGACATTGTGGAAAAAGAATTCCATACCACTCCTAATTACCCTTCTTCCCGCTTTTGCAGCATAAATCAATTATATACAAGGAATCCCAAAATAACGTAACATCTTATTTCCTAACAATTTTTTCTTCTTAACATGAAATGTAACGCGCAATGTTACCTGAAATGTATTTATATACACAGAGACGAACGCATATTTGTTCATACAGACACATTCAGCTACTGTTAGAAAGGAATTAGATCAACAATATGAAAAATTAAATTTCAAGTCTACCTCAATTTGCATCATAATGATATTTTCAGTAATCAGGTCGGATTTTCTTAGTTCTGAAACTTTTTTAACCACCTGGCTTATTTTATCTTTGCGGCCTCACCCCCTCCTCTTCTTCCCAAATTTTCATTGCTTGGAACCGCTCTCTCTCTCTCTCGCCCTTTCCGAAAACAACTCCTCTACATTATCCTCACGCCTCTTTTATTTCCCTCGGCTCCCCTACTCTTCTGGTTCGCAAGCAGAACGATCTTTTCTCATACACGTGTACCAATTATATGCTTCTTTAATGTTTATTATCTATCTTTCCCATTCATCTCTTCGCTCACCGCCATCAATTTCGCTTCTCCTTAATTTTATCTCTCCTTGCCTACAGCATTCCGCCGAGATTACCCTCCTCTCACCCACTCGTTCAATCTCCCTCCCCCGCCCTTATACTCTCCCTCGCCCATATACACTCCCCCGCCCCACTCCACTCCTTCCCTCCCTGCCAATAAATCCTACCCGTGTTTCTTATCCCCCTCTTAACTTCCCAGCGTAAATCGCTTGCTTAATTTATCCAAATTCTTCTTTACTTCTACTAACTCGCTTTTTTCCATCTCCGTCCTCTTTATCTTCTTTTTGTTCGACCCCAAAGAAATCCTTTCTCTTTTTCTCTTACCGCTGGTGAGGCTAATTTTGCCACCTCTCTTTCTCCGCCTCTTCCGTTCGTTTTCCGATATTATTCCATTTTAGCCCTCTTTCGTCCACTTCCATCCTCTTTCGCTTCCATTCGTCGCAAACGAGCCTCCTTTCTTTCTCTCTCTCTCTCTCTCTCTGGATCTCCTCTCAGAAGTTCCTCTCATTTGCCATTCCATCCGTTTCGTATAGCCCATCGGAATTTTCCCACCTTAATCATTCATTTCCTTAATCCACTTACCGCTTCCCCGCACTCCTTCCGTAGCCGTCACGCCGCTGACCGTCTCTTGTTTCAAATTTCCCCCGCGTCTCTTCCTCTCTCTCTCTCATTTCCACCTGCATCCGTCAAAACTTTTTCTTTTTCTCACTCCCTCTGTCTTATTCTCTTTTCGCTTCCTCTCCATCCCTATCTCTCTCTTTTCCCCTTCTCACTCCTCCTATCCCACGTATTAACCCCCCTCTTCCCATCATTCCTCCCACCACTCCTCCCGCCTAGCTTCACGACTTGCGCGCTCATTAGCGGCGACGCTCATCTTCCTCCCCTCTTCTTCCCCTACCTCCTTCCTCCTCTTTTTCTCACATTCCACCTCCCATTCTACCTCCCTCTCCTTCTCTTCGCGAATTGGAGGCCCATATTCCATTACAGCGGGTTTTAGTCATATTTTCCGCACATTTTATTTCTTCCCGAGAAACTTTCCATATTGCTTCCCTTATGTTAACCGTGACGTGCTATTCTAAAACACGTACGACATCCGGAGCGGGCCTGCGTCGGCGTCGTCGAAAGTACCAAAAAAATAACAAGTGGAATTAAAGGGTTACAAGACGACGCGCCGGGAAGAGGAACGCTGGTGTGGATTGGGGGAAAGGATTGGATAATTAGGACGCAGTACATTGGCGTCTAGGAAAGGTGGGGGAGGGGGAGACATGGAGGAAGGGGATTGGTAAGTTGAGAGGATGCTCCGGAGTGTGATGGGAAAGAGCGGCGGTGGGAAAGGCGGGAGGGAGAGAGGGTGTGTGCAAGGAAGGAAGGAAGGGGCGGGAAAGGAGGTGATTTATACGATGTCTAAAACTGACCCGTGCAACAAGGGAAGAGAGCGATCGAGAATACACTGAAGAATAGCGTAGGAGAAGAATGGAGAAGGACGAGGACCCAGAAGGCAGAGAGGGAGAAAATAAGAAGGAAATGGAGTTCGAAAGGGAGAGAGAGAGAATGAGACGAATAGAAGGGAGAAGGAGGAAGGAGAAATCTAGAGATAGGTAGAGACAGATTTGGAGAGGAAGCTGGAGAGAGAGAGGAAGGTGAGGTAGAGAAAGGGGGAAAAGGAAGAGGAATTACAGGGAGAGAGGAATGTCGTGGGGGGGGAGGGGGAGGAGTTTGAGAGAGGCAGATGAAGTGGAAAAAAAGAATCGTCGTGCGGAGTGCTTTTTGCGAGGTCTTTCTAAAAAAAAAAAAGAGGAGATGGACGTGCAGTAAGGGATGAAAGACTTTCGAACCGATTAAAATAAAACACACACACACACAGGTCACCCCGAGAACGCTTCATTTAAAATTTTCTTGCCTATTTTTTCTGCTCCTTTTGCCCTCTTTTATTCGTTCCTCGCGGTCAGATTTTCATTTGTTCGTGCTTTCTGCTTTTTACCATCATAGGCTCAGCGTTATTTGCGATGACCTAAATCCAGACGGTCACGTTACTTTGTCTGAGTTATGCGAGCTCTTTTTACCATGCATCCGCCTTGGTCTTGCTTTTTTGATTTTTTCCCCCTAGCTACCGTGGGTTCTGCCCGAGAGGACATGGGTACCGATTCAATTTGACATCTAGTTTTATCACATGAATTGACGTTTATATCTACCGCTTCCTTTCAAACAGAGTGTTATCGAAGTGTATTAACTCCATCCAGTTAAACCTATAAAGGGTTAAAGGAAGTTTCTCAAAAAATGTATTTAAAGTAGCAAAATCCATTCTTATGAAAAGAATTGAAATTTCTAGACCGCCCATTTGAAGGTCAGTTATATTATGTGTCGTATTTAAAAACGGAATACTAATTACTCAATTTAAAAAATTGAAAAATGTTATAAACTCAATACAAAGTTGTGGATGCCTATTTTCCCCTTTAAAGGAATTCTTGTTTTTAAACACACATTAAAACCAATTAATTTTTATTTTTGTCGAGAGAATGTAATAACACAAATTTCTTAAATCATAATGAGATATATCAACTTTAAATTCGAAATCTAATGTTAATATAAAATCTTATGAAATTATTTCTTGATACAGTGTAGACAAATTAATAAAATTAACGGTCCATTTTACCTCAAAATTAGTACTAGCAAAATTGTGTTAACTATTTTCTATCGCTTGGTCCTTTGGATTTAAATTATACATTTAATCATTATATAAATCAGAATATTTATGCTAATAGCATATTGTTTTTGAAATTCAATATTTTTTATTTAAAGTAAATTATAAATTAATGCCGTAATTACCAAAATATCGAGTTTAGTAGTTTTATGTAGTAAGCATTTTGTTTTTATTTCAGCTAATATTCAGCCCCGTGTTCAATAATAGAATATTTTGCAAATTATCAGTTCGCATAGTATAGAGCAGGGATGACAAATGATTTTTGAGATTTTTGAGTCGCGTGCCAAAAAAGTACTGTGAACCATCAGAATGTTGTTCGCTTGCCAGTAGTTTACTCCTTTAATAAAATTCATGTTTTATACAGAAAATATAAGCTTACGCGTGTCAAGTATAATCGCCTGCCTGCCAGTTCTGGCACGCATGCCCCGTATTTGCCATCCCTGCTAGTTACATATATTGTAAAATTTTCACCTTTATCAAGCATTTTTTCACCTCATACATTTTCCTTTCGCATTTTAAGCCCGTGTATTTCTTCTTTCGGATCGACGGCCAAAATACTTATATTAATGAATTAAACTTTCCTTGACTAGTTTTGCGCTCGTAAAATACGAGTACACAAATGGAAAACGAAAATAGGACAAAATTTTAGTCTCTAAGAGACTTAAAGTTGGTTTTAGGTGTACTTTATATATGTTTACTAGCGTATTAATCCTAAAAACAGCGCACTGGAAGGCCATAGATGAAATAATACCGATGTTATTTGTAAACAGGGAAAATATTTTAAACATAAAGATATATAACCTGCCTCCTTCCAATGTTATTACCAACTGTTGAAACCAAGTAGAGCCGTCGGTTGGTGCATATGCGAGGTAGCATAACATGGATTCACATTTCCGATTACACCTTATTTTGTATAAAATTTCGGAGGGAAACATGGGAGGAAAAAATCTTTTGGATATCTTCCAAACCCTTTCTCGTGATAAATGGCGCGATAAGGACTCTTTAAGAGCGAAAGGGAAGAGTAGCAAAAAGATCGATACGGGATGAAAGGAAACTTTAAAAACTCATTTGAATTGATTTTGGTATGAAAAATGTTTTATTCTACTTTTCCTCCACCGGCCCATAACCACCGTTGTCTTTAGGTTCCTTTTGTGTATGTGTGAGAGTGTTACAACAGTTTTTAAGGTTCCTAGCCTAGGGAGCGAGCAGCGGTATAAGAAGAAGCAGAAGAGACTTTTGGGGGAAAATTAAGTTTTTTTCTCCTCCTCCGTCCTGGAGTGACGCCAAACAAAAGCACTGCACGTATTTCCTTTTTTTCCTCTATCCACGAGGTTCCGCCTCCCGCGATCTACCCCTCCCTCTTTTCATCTAACCTCCCTCCTTTCCTCTCCTTACGCTTTAGTCCCCTCCTCCCTACCACACCGATCTTTTCTCTCTCTCTTTGTCCGCCTCCCCATTTATTCTTCCTCCCTCCCATCCGTCTATTTCGTCGCATCCCTTCTTCCCCGAGGAGGAAAAGAAAAAACTTCTCTCGGATCTCCTTCCCTCTTTTTTCCGTGTGTCCTTGCTCCTCGTTCAGCCCTTCCTCGCCTGCCTCTCATGTTCACGCATGGTTTCAGGGACATTTCATTCGTTTCTCTGCGAAAACAACTGTCTTGAAAATCGGAGGGTTTTACTGGTCGAACTCGGTGTGAGTTTGCTTGCCCTCAAATTAAAGAGTAAAAAGAATCGCTTACATCATATTCATCTATGTGCCTTTGATGGAATAGATTCGTAAAAGTGTATGTTTAAACGTGCTTCGGATCTGTCATGAGGTCATTAAGAAATATAGAAGCACGTTAAGTTCACTTATACTGGATTAAAACAAAATGACGTTTAAAATATCGTGTATAAAATGAAAAAATCATTTAGATAAATCTTAATGATTCGTTTAAAAGAAGTGGCTTCAAGTTAATAAATCGCAATTGTTTCAGACGACATTTGTTCATTAATCAAATTTGTCCTTGGAAGTAAGTAGTTCCTTTCATTTAAACTTTTCTTTCTTGTGAAAAAGAAGAAAGGAAAGCTATGGAACCTATTATGCGATTGCGTAAGAGCGGTATAGCTACGATATAATTCTTTAAGTAGATTCTAGAATGTTTCATTGAAAAAATGAAATTAAACTTTCTTGTAATTTAATATTATTCGTGGGTATTTTGGAAATAGAATAAATTGTGGCTATCAATATTTTTCTCACGAACCTTCTAAAGTCTTCATTTTGTTGTGTTAGTGCAGTTTCAGTTAGTGTCTAAATGCCCCTCAGAAACATCTGATTTCTTGAAACGTGAATTTAATTCAGACAGTTAGCCTTCTAATTTTATTTCCATTCGAGAATGCTGTTAACTTATCTTTTTATTTAATTTTCCTCAGGTTACGTTTGAAAGAAAGCCTATTTCATGAAATTTTTTTGAATCGTTAAAAAAGAAATGTCTTGCTTCTCCTTTGAATAATAACTCTTATTTTAAACACAATTCCAGCTCAAAATCTCGCACAGGAAACGTTATGCTTTATCCCATCTCCCGCGTCGATTTTTGCCATTCTCAAAAATTGTTCTAGCTTCCCTCTTGTTTCCCCTACAGTCGAATCCCTTCCCTCTTCGCTTTACTTTCCCACCTACGTTTGGTAACCCTTTACACCAATTTCACTTCCACTCCTCTTCTCTCTTCATCCTCTCCCTCCCTTTTGCCCTCTTTTTCCTTAATAATGTTTCGCGCCCCATTTTGATTCGCTCCCCTGTAGAAACCCCATTCCCCCTTTTTCCATCTCACTTTCTCTTTCTCCCTTTCTCTCCTTCCCTTCCATTTCCTCTCTCTCTTTCCTTCACCCCCTCTCCTTTATTTCCCTTCTCTTCCCCTCTCTTTCCGTCCTTCCTAGCCCAAGTCCTTTCATTTCTCTTCTTCCGCTACCTCGTTTCCTTCTCTCCCTCCAATTATCTCCCAACTCCCTCCCCTTCCCTCTCCCTCCCTTGCCTCCTCCCTCCGCTCCCTCCTCCATCCACCCCTCCTCAGTTCCTCCCTCTTATTTTCATCCAGCACCATGCTGACCTCCTCCGCGAGCCATTTCTCAAAACTCGCCCATTTATTTTCCGCACAGCA
The DNA here is from genome assembly GCA_036926305.1 of Uropetala carovei. Lineage (NCBI taxonomy): Eukaryota > Metazoa > Arthropoda > Insecta > Odonata > Petaluridae > Uropetala > Uropetala carovei. Next base: position 2,504,942 of record JAXCHB010000340.1, read on the forward strand.
ATTTCTCTCTCGCGCCCTCTCTCCGACATCCTCACTCAACTTCCTCCGGCCGCCTACTCCCCTCTCCCCTCCTCCTCCTCCTCTGGAACGGAGGCTAATGCACATGCGGGTCTCTGCGATTCTCTCTCTCTCTCGGAATGGGGAGCAGGAATATGACGGCACCGTTTTAATAACACAACAGTTTTCATACCAAAGGCTGAGGTTTGCTTTTTCCTGCTCAAGCATGAAAAAGATCTTTTTTTTTGCCTCAGCAGCAATCTTGAAGGCAAAATTTTTTTAATGACCTGCCATTAGAGATCAATTATTTAATGCTCTGTATCGATTACAAAGTGTTTCGCTGAAAGAAAAAAATGAAACAATTACGTGATAAAATTTATTTGATAATTATTAGTCGAGAATATGAAGCTCTTAAAACAAAACTTGTTTGAGGGGAACGGGTTTAATTTGAATTAAAATGAAACAAATTCTACACTCTGTTGTAAAATTGGCACTATTTTCACATAAATAAGTTGTACGGCCAGTTTCGATGAATGCTCGTCATCACTCGCTGAAATCGTATATGTGGAAATACTGCTAAGTTTGCAACAGAATATGTATGCAATTGTTTAATTTTTAGTTGAAATTACACCCATTCCACTTCCACAAGATATGGGACCCTTCAGCAAATTAAAAACTATTTTTGAAACATATAGTGTGATTTATTTGGATACTGATTTATCTTTCAGCTGTAAATGTACTGGTTGAAAAAAATGTTGAATTTCATGAACAAACTTCAAAGGATGATATTTTGATAAAATTTATTCTACTTTCACAGCGTAGTTCATCTCTACGTAGAAAGCATTTCTTCCACGATTCGCTTTGGTGAAAAAGTACGGATTTGTATAAACGGATAGGATTTCTCTGAGGATAACCACCATAAAAGGAAATAATCCCTTTGTAATCTCTTTAAAATAGATGTGTTACAGCGACATATCTTTGAAAAAATCCAAGATTTAAAGTGCTTCAGAACCAACATAGTCGGGAGATAATCCTGCCAATCTCACCATAAACATTGGGTTCGACAACGGTATCTAAGTCATCGCCGAGGGAACCCGTAGAGCGCAGCGGTGTTCCTCAACTGCGCCGCCGGCCCAATCCGCCGACCATCAAACTTCTCTCTCCCACCCACCTCCAAAACTTCCCCACACCACGTCCCCAGAAGGCAGATTTTCGTCCCCTCCTCCTTTCACTACCCTCCCCATCTTTCCTTCGCGAGGGAGACAATCTTTTTTACAGTCACTCTTCATTTGTTTTTGCACCGACCGCCATAAAAATCCCCCTTTTCGCCCGGAAACCTTTCATGTTGTTCCTCCCCTCTTTTCCCCGCACCCACGCAAAACTTTCTACTTTTTGGAATGGGACGACCTCTTAAAACCTCTTCTACTACTTCAGCGATATATATATATATATATATATATATACACACACACACACACCTCTATATATATATATATATACACATAGAGGGAGGGAAAGAGTAAGATAGAAGAAGTGAAGGAAAAAAAGAAGGGAGGAAGGGAGAGGGATAAGGGAAGGAAGGAGACCTCCGTATCTTCATTTCCTCATCTTTCTCCGATTCTTTCGCCTGTTTCCTCCCTCCTCATCCTTCAAATCCTCCCATATGCGTTTTTTCCCCCAATCCTCTCTCCTTGCCCACCCTCCCCTCACTCTCACTCTTTCACACACACACTCCCTCTCTCTCTCCCTTCCTCCCTCCCATCGCCTCCTCTCTTTCTCTCTCTCTCTCCCTCTCTCCGTCAAACCTCCCTTTCCCAGCAGCCGAAACCTTTCATCCCCTCTCACTGTCAGGTTGCCGGAGAAAATCTTGCAATTTGTGTTGCTGGCATGTGACAGGATTTCCAGAGCATGCCTACCTCTCCCAGAGGTCCCCATGTCTCACCTCTTTCTCTCTCATCTCCCCCTCTCTCCCTCTCTCTCTATCTACCTCGATGCTCGTCTTCTTCTCCCCTTTACCCCTGCTTTCACTCTTCATTTCCCGCATCTCCACTTCCTATCTATATATTCCGAGACACCCATATTTCATCAATTCCCTATTCGCTCTCGTGTCGCGCTCTCTCTCTCTCCCACCTTTCTTCCTATCGATATCTTCACTTTCCCACTCCGGTGCTTTCTCCAGCTCTCGTTCCCACAACTCCTTCTTTTGCTCTCACTCTCCTAAAATTCTCACTCGCTTATTTTCTGTATCACGCATGTCTCGCAGTTTCCCCTCTCTCTCTCTCTCCTTCCTCTCCTATTATTTCTCTTCCCCTTGCCACACTTATCATTCATTATCAACTCTTCCGTCTTCATCACTTTCCGGGAACTAGCTCATACCCTTTTTTAGGCGCGTTTCGCTTCCAGCGTGAGCGCCTATTAGCGTCGGCGTCCGTCTGTCCGTCCGCATGTTCGCTCTCGGCTTCTACCGAATGGATTTTCATGAAATTCTGTATTGAGGACTTACATCAAGGTCAATAAGAAAATCACATAAATGAATCACGTAAGTCAATCAGGGGTACCACTTTACTGGTGACAAAAAATGAACTTTCCGTCATATCTCGTCAAGTATTGGTCATATCAAAATATTTTTCAAATAAAAATTGTAGAACTAGTAAAATAGAGTATTTATTTTCCTATACACTTTTATCGTTGGAGTAGCCGCTATCAAGAAAACCGTAGAAGAAATCCTTAATTCGAGTTTAACTTAGGAAATTTCTTGCATGGTTACTTCTTCATTGTTGCTAACATAAACAATCTCACAAAAATGCTTTTAATTTTCTTACGTGTGCATGCATTACTTTTAAATAGGAAGAAAATGGATTATTTATGTCGAAGAAAAATACTTTAAAGCGCTATTTCCATTAGTTACAATGTATCATTTCTTTTAAGTACTCCATTGCACGAAAGGCGTCCATTTGTGATTCTCTGTACACTTTCCTAACTTGTCTTTTTTAAAAAAAATAGGGCGTTTTCCCGCTTTTTTCTTTATTTCCGTTTCTCATATTTTTACGTCACTTAATCTCCCTCTCGCGTATTCTCTTCTTCCTTTGTCCCTTTTCTCTTCTTCCTCACTTCTCTTCCTCATGCAACGTCTACGTATTCGCTCATCCCTCATCTATCACCAGGGATAAACCTTCCACACGCCTTGGCGCGCGCAAACTCACACGCACTCTTTTTCCCTCTCCTTCCTCCTTGCCAGGGAAATCCCCTTCTCCCGCTCCTTCTCAGGGTAAACCCCTCTCGCTAACACCGTCACGTCTCGCAGGAATTTTTCCTCTCCTCTCCTGATTCCAATTAATCCCTTCCCGCCCCTTTTCTCTCCTCTCCACCCCTTCCCCACCCCATGCTCCATCCTCTTCCTTCCACCTCTCCGTCGCGTCGTTTACTCTTTCTCCCCTCTATTTTTCCTCGCCTCTTCGTTTTTTTTCTTCCTCGTCTCCTCCACCTCTTCCGCCTCCCACTTCATCTCCGAGGATCAATCCGATTCGAAAGTCGTTCCGATATCCTCGTCTCATTTTCCTCCATAGTCGTACCTTTTGAAAAGTATCATGAGGGCGATGAAAATCGTTCTTCTCGGTGTAATCCGCAAATTTTTGACGCTGTTTTTTCTTTTTTCGCATCCATTTCATTGGTATTTTCAGAGATTTCGAATGGTTTACTTAACGTCAGAATGACGTAAAAATGAATTTAAAATCGTATTAAAATATAATAAGATGACGAACTAGTTAATCTTCAGAGTCGGACTATTTGGCATACACAGGCTTGTTCAATCCACGTTAAAAAATAAAGATGTTTAAGATTCTTTAGATATTTTCATACACTTTATTGTAATGATAGTTATTGGTCCATAAACTTATTTTTTGAAAACGAATAATTTTTTTACCTTAATAATTCTTATATCCAATTACACTGCAAACATCGATACAATAATGGAATAGAATGGATACTTATATGTCAAATATATTATTAAAATACGTTTATATATTTTTCCTATTTATTTTGATCATCATAGAGACAGTTAAGCGTTAAATAAAACGAAACACCGTATGTATTGGTTCGCATGCGATTCCTAAGTTTTTCGTAACCAACTTTTCTGTTCCAGTTCTCATATGCCATTCAAAACCTCTGTGGGTGAGACTAATACGGGATTTTTCCCACCATGATAGTTGGCAGAGTCTAAAGGAGTAATATATCCCGATTAAGTTTTAGTTGCGTGACGGAGAATGCATTTTCCGAGCACGCTATTCGTCTGCACGAACGAGACAGCTTCCTTCCGCACTATTATTAACTCCAGAACTTTATTATTAGTTACCTTCAGCGTTTCGCTATATTACCCTCTTACATCCAGACAATAGACCGCATAATGCATCCTCAGGCAGAGAAAAAGCTGGCTCGTGGCAAACTCCCCTTATCTCGCTGCCTCTGCCAAAAGCAAAGGTAGAAAGAATAAGAATATCTACATAAGCTCGGCTCCGTTTATCGAAAAGTCCATTCTGGCACGATTGCCAGTTTTTCTCTTTATATGTTTTTATTATATTTTTTAAATGATCAACGCAAAGAGTCGCGTTTTTCTTTTATTCCTCTTTGTTTATCCCAGTCATCTCAGCCAGAGAGAAATTGATAGTTGGGTAATGAGATTATTGTCGAGTCGAAGGGAGCTAACGCCTCTGCGTTCTCCAGATTATTCAGTTAGTTGCAAATTATACATAAATTTCACCAATCACATGTAGCTTATGTAATCATAAATCTTAATGTATAAATCATCATCCACATTAACTAATCAGCTGCACTATAGAATGCAAACCACTATATATTACCGACAGTAAGTTATAAATGGTATTGATGGTGAGCTTAGGAAATCCGACCCATGATCCTTTAAAAATATTAGAGAGACGTAGAAGATTCAGAACGGAAGCTGGGTGATGTCATCTAATTTCGTTACAATAGAAATTTCCAGTCTTCTTCCAAGGGAATCCGTTTTCCTTTCCTGGAATTATCGTGATGAAGGAAAGGGTAAAGACATGGTTCCTTTATTATAAATGATAATACTCATAGGGCAACCTCGTACGGCGAAGTTTGTGCCCAGTTATCTGTAGGTAAACCAGTTATGGCTGGAGATTTTTATTTTAACTGTGCCGACTGGGCTGAATTTTGGGAACTACTCCAAATCCTTTGTTAGAGTCTTCTTTATAATACCAAACTTGTATCATTCAGTTGGCAATAATTTAAGTACTCGTCAGTCTTTGCTGAATTAAGACATATACCTCCCAATCAGTTTTTTATTTTGTGATCAATATCAATATTCCAATTGAATGATTAAATTGTGATATTATATTCAGCATGAATAAAAGAAAGACCCTTTTAAATAATAAAAGGAAAACATTATAAACTGCGCACCGAATCAACTCTCGTCACATGTTTATTTTTTTCCATGAGCGTTATCGTTGCTCTTCCTAAGATCATATTTTTCCTAAAGATACTAAACTACACTGCTGAGTGACTTTAAATTTATAAAAAGAGAATCTTTGTGAAACGATGTTAAGCACGATAATAACCGCGTAGAGTTCACGAAATCCTAGAAATGTTTTCCAAAGTGTATATCTTATAAGCAATCAAAATTTTGTTTAAAAATAGTATGGTAAAACATATCGAAATATGTACCCATAGTGTGAAAAAGGGACCTTGTTGGATATGCGATTGTTTTACCCTTAAAGTCTTTAATTTGAAAGCATAGCGCATATTCAGGGCGTTTTTATTTTTTTAAAAGTTTATTTCCGAGGAGAATTTAAAAAACTCCAATCGCACTGCTTCATCAATACCTCTGTTGTTTCTCGCTAACGTTCATCGACATCCGATGCTTCGTCTGGGAGTTGACGCTGCGTGTTCAATACTACCGAGATCGTTGTTTTGGAGACATTCTTACAACTAGAGGCTTCGGTATTCTCGAATTTTTTACTTCTCCAATGCAAATCTCATTTTATTTCATTTTGTTCAGTTTGTGTTGTTTCACTTTTCACTTTATTTTGGATTACGTGTCAATTTATAAAAAAATATCAAAGTATTCCTTTTTAATATGAAACGTCTAACCATAAGATGTTTACCACAAGATAAATATATCCCCTTATTATGAAAACCGAGGTTTTTCAGCATTTAACTAACTTTTTAACAGATGGCGAGATTTTGTTTGGTGTGAGTTTATAACAATATGGATCGAGAGGGGAATAATATGAGAAAGGTCGCATTAGCGATGCGTTGATTCAAGCTGAGATTCTAAACGTCGCACATAAACAAATGCGATAGTCTTGAGATGGCGAGAAATAACCGAACACAAAGATTGGGAGAGCCTTTGAGCGTTTTCGTCATCCTATGTTTCATCGCGCGCTGCGTTTAGGTGCGACCCCGAGCGATGGTGACAGAAATTACGAGGTCATGCGATGCCTGCGAAACGACGAACTTTGTCACACCCGATCCATAGAGAGACAGGCAAACGAAAGCACGAAGCTTTTCCAGTTCTTCTCTTTTGTGAATGCACGGACGATAAATCATCAAAGCGTTGCGGTTTCACCAGTGAATATGACTACGTTACTATGGGCTCTAATGAATATAACCCTATGGCAAGACGAAAGATAACGAAAAGAGTGTCTTTCTAGGAGCCACGAATACATTATTTAGATAATCAGATCATGTTTGATGTGTGACTAGACGTGAAAACTTTCATTTTTATAATTTGAAATTTTTAGCAAAATTCTATGGTAACATGTTGATCCAGTCGAAAATACTCGTCCTAAAAAAAACAGAAAAAGTCGATAAAAAAGAATTTTAAGGTAAAAATCGCATGTAGATAATAAAAATATAAACAATAAAGAGTACGCATAGATGATTGAGAACATAACCATAGTTTTACTCATACGGAAACCCTTTTTTCTCCCCGGATCATGATCAAAGTTTTCCAGCCGACGTTCTCTCTTTCTCTCTTTCCACTTCAAAATCTCCTTCCATCCTCGAAAAAGAAATGAGGAGGGTATCCAGCGTGGTCTCTCCCACTCCTTCAAAGTGCCGGATATTCCTTGGTCCTCATTACGGGAAATTCCTCGGCTCTTTCGCCCCTTCCTCTTTCCTACATCTACCAACCCCTCTCCCCCTTTCATTCCTCTTCCCCTCCCCCCGCATCCCGCCTCCCTCTCTCCATTTCCGACATTTTCATTGTTATTTCTTTAGAGGCACGCGGCCCCATCAATTCGAATTCCTTTCGTCCATTGTCTCACGTTTTGTGTGACCGCGGTCGATTCTCTATTGTGTCTCTGTGAACGGGCGCCATTTTCCCAGGACCCATTTTTCCTCCGTTCCGCGGTCGCACTCCTTAATTTGCCCCAAACTCTCTTTTTTCACCCCGTCTCATCGCGCCGTTCCCTCCACCTCCCAGCTACCCTCTCTTTCATATCTCCCATTCGCTCCCCCCCCCTCCCCCCCCCCTCTCGCTCTGGGTTACCTAGTTTGGTTCCTCCCCCTTTTACCTCGTCCCGCGAGTGCTGGATATGAAGGCGGTCGATTAAGTCACTTGCTTAATTCCCGGCTCTATTACTGTCAATCATTTTGTAAGGGCGAATGCTGGGAAGTAAATCGGATGGATGAATAAGCGAAATTAAATCTTTATTAAACGAGCCAATTACCTCTCCGCTTCGCACGTGATTCCAGGCGTTGATAGGCGATCCAAAAGTAAAGCCAGTAGACGCACAAATTCGAGTCGCTTGTGAAGGAAATGCAATTAAGGTCCCGTTCCCACGATATTGACATCAGTCCTATCTCACGACTGAGCGGATGCGGGATTCGCGATACGCGTATTTTCGGTGTTACTCAACTTCCTCTCAATTATTCCTCAAAGCCGGATATCGGTGCAATATTCTAGTGATCCTGGATCTAGTTTTATAATACCTTCGGTAAAAGTTTTGTCTTAGGCGTTGCGTCAAGTATAGTTTTTTTATTTCAGTATATACGGTCGGCCGATTTTTCGTTTTTCTCTCGGATTTATTTAAGATAAAATGTTATGACAGGAAGGTTTCTTGGTTTTGTATTAGACATGTGCGCAGTATCATGTTAAAATTAAAATCCAGGCTTTCGGTAAACAAAATTCCTGCGTCTGTTTCCTTAAAAATAACAGCCGAATACTGTTGTACTTCCGTCGGCATTTTCGGGTGAGATATTCCCAACAAGGCGAAAGTATCATTTTTCACAATTTTCCCCCTTGCCGCTCCAAGCGCAATACATCCGGCCATTCCGACCCCCCCCCCCCTCCTCCGCACCCTCTCCTCTCTTTTCAATTCTCCCTCCTTTATACTTTCCTCACGAAGATTTGTACCGTATCATTGCTGAAATCCATCGTTTAGAGCGGTGCTTCAGAGGCCTATATTCGGTGCACATACTCCATCCTCTTCGGATAGGGAAAAGCAACGCTCCAACAGATCTGCTCGCACCGCTCAGTTTCCTAACTCTCTCTCTCTCTCGTATTCCCCTCCTCCTCCGCCGTATAACTCTCTCCTTCTCCTCTTTCAAGCCCCCTGTCTGCCTTCATTGAGTTATTCTCCTTCCTTCTCCTGCCATGCAGAATGGGCGCCAGCGGACTGGGCCGGGTGGTTACGGATTGCTTGGCGGAGGGGAGAGGAAAAGAGGGGCTTCGAGGTGGAGTCTATTCCTCCTCGATTTATTGGATAAAAAAATAAGGAGATGGGATCCACCGAAGCAAGGTTGGAGCGTGGTATTAGCGATACCGTAAAAGATGAAGGGAAAAAATCAACCGAAGATTTTTATCTCAGCGGAATATCGAGCGAGGATCGACCGATGTGGCGATAACCATCGAAGCAATTGCAGAAAGTTCGTTGGATAGAATGTCGTAGATGTAATTTTTAGTTTAAATTAATGTGAGTGGTTTTCTGTAGGTTGAATTATAATATGCAATATATATTTTTCATATTTTAAAGAAGCCATTTAAAAAAATTTTTTAATTAACCGAATAATGTGATTATATAAGCTATCTGAAATCTACCCATGAAAAATCTAAGGGATAGGTTGAAAGTCACGGGTTCATGAAAAATATTTTTCTATAAAAATTAAGGCAACGTATTATTTATTATAGCCTATTGTAACATGCAACCCTTATAAAGTGGAAGCAATGCAAAAATATTTATTTCCCAGCTCCATAGGTATTATAATACGAAATATACTCCAAATTTATTTTTCCTCAATGCAAAGTCATCGAAATTGTCGATAGAATACCGATTTTTGTAAACAAGAAATCTAAAAACATATTGAATAAATAATGAAATTGAAATAAAGCTGGATTAGGGAGAACACAAAGGTCATATTTCAACATTAAGACTCAAGGTGCGACTTTTAAATAGTATGCTATTTGGTCTACCTTAATATGTTTTCAGAAGATGGGACTAGGGCAAGTCAAAACGTGAGAGAAGAGTAAGGATATTGGGAGGGGGGGGGAAAGAGAGAGAGAGAGAGAGGGAGGGTGAGGCGAGGGAAAAGAGGTTTGGAGAAATCGGAGGGAACCGAAATCGAGGGTAAAAGTGTGTTACGTGATCCAGTTAAGAAGGCAGTAATAAGTTTCCCTAAAGCGCCCTCCCTCCTTAAAAACCAATGCCGCTGCGCCACTCTTTTTCTCTCTTTCCCACTCTCTTTCTCTCTCTCTCTCTCTCTATATATATATATATATGCCCATTCCTTAACCGTTATCCGGAATAGAAAAGGACTCTCTCGAGAGGGAATGGGTGGCGGCTTAAGGGAAGACGGAGCCGGTTTGCTAGGGTAGGGGTAGGGGAGAAGGGCAGGTTTATGTAGGGAGGAGGCAGGAATTACGGGCGTGGGCGGAAAAGGGAGTAAGATGTAGGTATGTAAGGTGAGATTGAGGATCGTGGAGGGAATCCCTTTTTCTCCCACTCAGGGGCGGAGGAGAATTGAGGAGGCGGATGGGATAGCGGAGGCGAAGCAGGAGGGTGTGTGCGTATGAGTTGTCGGAAGTCACGACGAGATGATCTTCATGCAAGGAGAAAAAATTATTTTTTATTTAATCCGGAGAGAAGATTAAGAAACCTAACGGGAGGAAATGTTGGTTCGAGGAGGAGTTGGGATCGTCCATTGTGAAGCATCTGAGGGTAGTGATTTTGGGTGGGAAGAAAGGAAGAAAAGGAAAGAAGGATCAGTGATGCGAGAATATGGAACAGAATATTAGTTCGTTTCAGAATCGGCTGTGAGTGTTTTATGCTTCAGATGATTCAGGGTTATCTCGACATTCATAAATATAAATTGTGTTCCTTCCCACATGATTCTAAATCTCTTATTCGTATTTATTTATTATTTCCTTACGTATTTATTTTATATACACAAATATGTACTTTAAGCATGAAAGAAAATGCACTAATTTTGTTTTCTCCGTCTGCTGCGCCACTGGGCGTATTTCAATGTAATTTTATATATAGGTTTAAAGTTATGTCATAAGGCAGAATGACACACACACACAGGTCACATTATCGAAACAGGACTGCCCCTTTATTGCAAACAAAAGTGAGCTTTCTGCTCCAACTCAAAATATTAATTTGAAAATTATGTAGAGCAGGACAAAAATGTATATTTTGGGCCTATCGCTCTATAAAAGCTGCCACGTTACTGCAATTATAATTTGTAACGTCGGTTCCTTAATCCTAAAAAAATAATTCAATAAATTTGTTATACGTAAATTTCAATAAAATGAAGCCTATTTTGAATCATGTTGCTCTCTCAGAGCTTCCCCCTTACAGGAAACAAAATAAGTCATTTCAGCGCCTTAACGTCTCGAGAGAAACGAATTTATTTTGCGTATGTTATTATTTATATAAGCATTTTAGAGACAGCCTAAGAGCCCGCAATTGAAGGTCCATCTTGTTTAAGTTGGAACCACACTCCATGAGAGTTAATGGGACAGAATGGGCGTCTAATAAACAAAGAAGAACTAATGCTTACTGAGATGGAAGACTTGAACTTGATAAAACGTGCTTGATGCGTATGCGGAAGTTTAAACATGATCGCGATGGTTCATGCATTATAACACGTGAAATTTATGGCGTGTGACGATGTTTAATTCGCAGCGGTTTGTAAGAGTAAATGCCAACAGAATTTCGATTCAGACAGATGAAAAGGAGGTTTGAAAGCATTGTCCCGTTAAAGTGATTGGAATCTGTTTTAGCGTATGCGACTACAGAACCAAAAAATAGCTCGCAGTGACCTATCGTTATTCTGAAGTTATGAGCATAGCTAACATTGCTTCTGTTTTAAATCCTTCTATGAAATAAACTGTCATTTGGGTTATCCAAATATTAAGAATAGGTATTAGCGTGTCGTTGTTCAGAGTTGTATGGGCTGCCTAAGTGTAAGGATACAAATATTTTATGGGTAGTCTAAATGAAGTATACATACAAATTCTTGGTTGCTCGATATTAAGTAGGTATGTGCATGTAGGCGTTGTTCGGATTTCGTAAAATGAAGGATTTACGCATCGGTGTTTGAGTTGCCTATCATTAAAAAAAACTAGTGTAATGCCCGTTGCAATATCAGCGGGAGTAAAGATTCTATTGTTCTGGCTATTTATGGAGACCAAATTGGCATCAGAAACATAAATTGTATTGAAAGTCCTTCATTCCCCCTCTCCCACTCTCTTCCCCTCTCTCCTTCCCCTCTCCCTTCCTCTACCTCCATCTCCTTCCCCCTCTCACCCTCCCTTTGTCCTCTCCCTCCCTCTCTCTCGTATTAAAAGCAATAAAAGCACGTTTACACCCATAAGGATTGAAATATCAATATGACATCGAGGTCTAAAACTGGAATTGGTAAGCAAATCAACATCCCCTTAAAATGGCTAACTTTCCTCAAACTGTGTGAATTAAACGTTAAATTAAGCGATTTCGAACTGTAGGCGGAAAAAAACGAACAGAATAAGAACCTTTATAATGTCTTCTTCAAAATGGGTCACATCCGAAGTTCGTAGGTAAATTCTTTTTCATTTTAATCTAAAGAAGAATGGAAGCCTGCGCGTGGAAAAGTTCATTTTTACGTGAAATTACGCGTTATCTTATTGGAAATGAAAATTATTCCCTGGAGTCGAACCCGGTTCTTTGATCTTGAGTTCGATACATTAAAACGTTTTATTATTATATCATAATCCATTCCGAAAATGTCATCAAATTTGGTTCAGTCGTTTGCGAGATATTAAGCTTCAAAAAGCATTACACACATAGTGACGAAGTCTTTTATATTAGTTTGGATTAAAAAAATTCAGGGTGTCAAAATTATGTATAAACACTCCATATCAATGGGTCACCAGTTAATCTTCAAGATATTGTTAAGCTATTGTTATTTTGTTAATTTATTAAAATAAAAAATAAACAATACTTGAAAGGCTAATTGTTTATTTTATCTTTAAAATGTACAACATTTTATTACAATTTGTCATAATGTCAATAAAATATGGCTATTTAAAGTGTTTATACATAATTTTGACTCACCCTGTATGTATTCACCACCGTTCGAGTTACCTAGCATTAAATCTAACAATAAGCAGTCGTTTGGTCTGACTAACAATCAGACTATCCGGTGGAGTTGTTTGGGTTGCCTAGCAATAAGGATACCTTGGAGTCGTTTGGGTTGCCTAGCAATAAGGATACCTTAGAGTCGTTTATTGCTTACTAGTATAAGTGCCCGTCAAAATGATGGGGAGTGATCTGGTTTATTGCCACGGTACACATTAAATAAAAATGTATTGAGTGGGCATAAATTCGGACAACGCACACACAGAGTTGGTTAGCATTCTTAAATTGTGGAATTTTTTCAATTTCATATTTTTCCCATCGGTTTTGTCCAAAAACATATAACTGTGCCAAATTTCAAGCTCATCTGATATAGCTGGAGATCGGTTTTCTTAAAAAAATACCGCAGGAACGCAAATAAAAATCTATTTTGGTGTATTTTTCACAGAGAATACGAATAATTCATAAAAAGGTACATATCTTGATCGATTATTCTGAAATAAAATTGAGGCAGCCTTCTTTGACCTGAAATCATATCTCCTGCTGAGGGGGTTGATTCAGCAGCTAATTCTTTTGGTTTTTTGGTGTTTACCGAGACACAGACGGCCATATCTGGTAGGTGTCCGGCAGCTAATGCCGAAGGTGGTGAAGAAGCACAAAGCTACCTTTGTATGTCCGAGACAAGTCATATGGAAACTTGGTTGCCTTCGATCCGAGCGAAGGTTCGAAATCCTCGCCGCGAGTATCTATTGTGCTTCAAAATCTGACCTTAGATTTAAATGTTATATTTATTCGTATATGATGAGTTATACCTTTAAAAAATATAGCTAGATATTGATTTGCAGTTAATAAGAACCAAGTTTTTTCGTACGCACTCCAACTACGTTTTAAGATACCCTTATTAAGTTTCCCTTAGAGGAACGATTTCTTGAAATGAGAGCGTGTAAACTGAAGAAATGAGTTCCGCAACTGGATTCCATAATTAGGAAAGCAGAATTGATCAAAAGGGATCAAAGTATCGCGGTGGGGTGAGCGCGAGAGAAACCCGGAATGAGCGTGTGGCGAAGGCGCGGAGAAAATGTCAACATTTTCCTAATATTGCCGTGGTCGGGGGAAAATAATGTTTTCGGAGTACTATCACGGACTTAGCCGGGACAAAGTGGTCAAATGGAAAGGGAACTTCGTGGGAGGCGACGGCACAAGATTAAGGGGTATGGAGAAGCGGGATGAGGGGCGCGTGGTGGCGAAGGCAGAGAAAAAGCGAGTGAAGCGTGTTTAAGGAGGTCATACGAGGTCGTCTCCATCTTGACCCACATTTCGGAGGAGGTATTGCGTATCGACCCTCAATACAAAAATGCATAAAAAAAGGCGACGGGAAATAACAACCATCTTGAAAGAAGAGATCGCTCTGTGGCTTTCGCGGATGAAAAGATTCGGTGCTCTTTTAAAAAAAAGGAAGAATAGCGAATATGAGAGGCCAAAGTCGCATCTCGAGGCATAAGTTTCAGTTTTCAGTACGAAGCGAGTTCGCGTAAGGGGGAGGATGGATGGGAGAAAATTTAATTGAAAGACCAATTCTTATTCCAGTGTATGAAGGCTACTTTGGATAGCTTTTATGGATGACGCAAAATGAATTAGAAGAAATTTATTTCCATCATAGCCTATTATCTATTACCATACCTATTACTTGCCTTTCGACTGAAAAGTTTTTTGGTTTTAGTTTTTTCGTTCGCCAAGAACTGCGGGAAATCCTATACTTCAGCTTTTTGTTCACTTCATGCTATTATTCTCGTATACAGTCCGACACTATTGCAGGATATGTTCCAGAATTTTTATGATGTTATAATAAGATTCCAAGAGCTTTTAGGAGCTTTTTTATTGCGAAGTCTTTTGGAAAAAGTTTGACTCGGTATACTAGATGTTGGTTTGTTAAAATATTAATAAGAACCTAGGCGACAAATAAAGTAGGAAGTGAAGAAATATACTTAGGCAATATTAATTTCGTCGAGATAAGTAGAGAATTTTCCGCAAAATAAGGATTAATCTACAAAAAGCTAAGAGATTCCTTGCAAGAGCTTTTAGAGCCCACTTTGTTTACATAGATTGAAGAGAGATGTTATGAGCTGAGAGGCTGCAGAAGGAGAAGGGAGCGTTGGAAATGATACTGGTGCGCGTGAAAGAGACGGAAGGGGAGAAAAGTACCGAAAAGGAAATTTTAAGAAAGAAATGGATAAGAAGAGAGACGCGGAGAGGAGAAAAAATGGGTGAAGATGACCTTGGTAAATCTCGAAAAGAAGAAGAATTTTAGAAAAGCTTTCGGAGAGGAAATGAAAGAAGTATTTGGAGAGCACTACAAAAAACTTCGTTCCACCAGGAGAAGGCAGGGAGAACGGCTGGAGGATAAAACCTTTGTGCAGAATAAGCATATCGAATGACATCCTTTAATAAGTGTAAGCTTATGCTTCTGCAAAATTGGTTTTTTTCCTCAGAAACTTGTCTAAAATTTTGGCCGAGTTCGCATCATAATTTCTAGGACTAACTCTGTGAAACAGAGCAATTAAATGATTAAATTTTGACTAGAGTGTTTTTCCTGTTAATTAATGATGAAAAGCCTTTTATTTTTCTTGAAATGGTATATTAAATTTATATTAAAATTATCTAATTGTAGCACATTTTCCGTGACATTTTAATGCCTATTAAAAAAAATATTTTCAACAAAGAATTAACCTTTACAATATGTGGTAGCAATTACATAGAATTCCTTTTAATGTGAATTTCACGAATACATTTTTATTTATATTTTTAAGAGATCGCATAATTTCGCAGGAGTTAAGCACCATAGAAGAATTTTACGTCTTTTATGCTCAATTAAGCCGTTGTCCGCATTACTTCGCAATATATGTATATTCCGCTGGTTATTTACACGTTTTACTTGAAGGCTTCATTCTTTTTTTTTGACACCAAACTATCATCACGGGCTACTGCTCCCATGGTCCTCATAAACTTCCACCTTGGCAGACATCGTTTTCAATAACACCGAACAAAGCGGCCTCTCCTCCTTACACTCCCTCGGGTTGTTAGGAAACTTTAACTTCATCTAAATCCCTTCACCATCTCCCCGGCCACTTCAATTAATTTCGAGCTGACCACTCCGTTTAACCAAAGCTCGCAACGCTGACTCAGATCTCCGGCGAAGAAAAACGAGTATAAATCTCATTCATAGGTGACTGGTCGCCAAATGGAAATGGGGGGGTTGTTCCATAAAGCGCCTCGGTAATAGACGACACCGACTCTTCTGCATCATGGCTATTTATTTCCGTACCGATTTACCCAGTACTCTCTCAATTATTTCTCGGAATCGCGGATTACTTCGCAGTTAGAACCTCTCGACCTCGTTCCTTCAATTTCCCTCCACACCCACGCTTCCTCTCTCCACTAAACTCCTCTCCCTTCCCTTCATCTCCAACCATCCTTCCCTTCTCCTTCCACTACTACAGCCCATTCTAGTGGTGCTCGGAGCGATATTGAAACTAAACTCAGCTCTTAAGCTCAAAATGAGGATGGAGTTTTGAGAAAGGCCTCCCGCATTAATGGAGACGGTTGGTGAGAAGTGGTAGTAGGGGCAGGGGGTGAGGAATCTGAAGAGCTAAAATGCGGAGTCGGTGGGATGAGTAGAGGGCGCGACGCTTAAGAAGGGGGAGGGAGAGGGATAGAGGGGTGGGGCACAGAGAGAGAGAGAGAGAAGAGCGCTAGGCGAAGAGTCAACTCTTTATTGTTGCGTCATTCTAATTGCTGCGAGACCGCGCCCCGCCTCGAGAAAATCTATTCCCGGACGCTTTTCTCGCAGCGAGAGTACAGATGAGAGTGCCGCAAAAGAAGGGGAAGTAGTCTTTGTGGAGGTGATTCTGAAGCGTTGAGAACCATGAGCTAAGAAAAGAATGTTGAAGATTGAGTGCCTTCAAGGACTTTATGGGACGTTGAGAACAAGAATTACGGCATTCAACAGAGACTAAGGACTATTGAGGGTGGAGTAAATTTTATTCCGTTCCGAGAGGTTTTTGTTTCAGATCCGCTTTTGATTCGACTGTGAATCAGTGATTGATGAGTTAAATCGCTAACTAGGACGGAGCGTCTAATTATGTTAATTTATAAGATTACGTTTATTAATGTATCAGACGAATAAGTGCTACACGTTTAATTGAAACGATTTAATAAAATTAGCCTTTTTAGGGTGAAGAAGGAAAATAATGAGTGGTGGCTCAGTATTTTATTTGATGTTACGTGATTCGTTGACGATCGTTTTGAAGACAAGTTTTACACGAAATTCAGTCGTAAATGGCTTCGAAATTTCACACGCAAACGGTACATTAATTACTTACGGTTAAGTAGAGTGTTTTCGAAAATGGTCTTAGCTATAAAAACTTTAAAGATTATGAATCGTTTAAGCAGTAGGAAAAAATATACATATTCTTTGAAATATGAATAAAGTGATGTATTTAAGGAGAGGCTAGGCTGAAGATGTGGAAGTCTCAGGATTTTCGGAGTGGAGAAGCGGGAAGAGGCGAAAGAAGAAGCGAGGGAAGGGGAGGGAGGGAAACGGGAGAGAGGGAGGGAGGCGAGGGAACTCTGAAGGAGTATCCCCAGGAGAACAATAATGTGTGTATATCCTATGGTGCTGCCCTCCCTCGGGACTTCCACCGTGGAATTCATCGCATTGTCTGCCGGAGTGAATGCTGGGAAGAGATTGCTGGAGCCGTGGGTGTGAATTTAGCGGAGAGAGAGGGGGGGGAGAAGGGGAGGGAGGGAGGGGGAGAGAGGGTGGGAGATGGGGTGAGGGGGAGAGAGAGAGAAAGACTGTGGAGAGGGGGAGAGAGAGAAACGTGGAGAGAAGTGGTTAGGAAGACATGTAGTTGAGCAAAGAATAGAAAGACGGAGAAAGGAAGAGAGAGAAAGAGGACTCGATGGCAAAGTTCGAGGGTGGGGTGAGAGGCAGGAAAAGAGAGAGAAGTAAAATGAGCGTAAAGGTGCAAATTGGGAGAGGGCGAGCGAGTGAAAAGAGCAGGCGAATGCGCGCAGAGGGGGATAGGATAAGAGGGAAAGGGAGAAAAGGCGAGGAGGGAAAATAGGCAGATTGATGTAGGGAGTGAAAATTAGTGCGAAAACGATGGAAGTGATAGCGAGGGGCCAAAAAGATGGAAGCGATACAAGGAAATAGGAATGTGAGAAAAGGAGACAGCAGCGCGAAATTAAATGCCAACTACTGGAGAAGAAAGTTTTGCTTTGGATTTATTTGGGAATAGAAAGAACGAAGGTCCGCGAAAGAGAGAGAGAGAGATGGAGAGAGAGAGAGAGGGAGAGGGAGAGATGGATTCGTTAAAAGAATATAAAGAGCAACGGAGAAACTTGGGTTTGTTTTGAAAATAGGGAGAGGCGGAGTATGGGCGGGTGGGGAGGGAGTTGGAGGGGGGAGGTGGGGGGAAGGGGGGCTGGCATGAAACGTAGAAGCGAAGAGGAGGTTGAAGTATGCAAAGCGAGGGTTGGAGGATAAGAATGAGAGTAAGGGTGAATGAGTACAGTAGCGTTGCTGGGAGAGAGAGAGAGAGAGAGAGAGGAAGAAACGAAGAGAGAAAGAAAGAGGGAGGGATCAGTGCGGTGCATAATGGGTGGGTGAGGATGGTTGGAGGGACGAGGCAACGGGTAAAGCGGGATTGCGAGGTAGTTTGGCCCTCAGTGTGTTAGGTTTAAGGGTTGGTTTGGGAGAAGTTATAGCATAGGCTGAGGTTAAGGCTAGTCGGTGAAGGCAACGCGTATGAGAAAGAGAGATGGTTATAGTCGGCATAATGGGTTCAGGGCTTGAGCGTCAACAGTTTCTTTATCAGGAGGTAATAGAGATACTGGATATATATACACATTGCTCATAAATTTCATAGACTTATTTCATGTAGAGTTGTTAAAAAGGTCTTGTTGTATTTTATAAAATTGTTCCTCGAGTTTTTAATGCTACAAGAAAATTTTAAAATGATTACGACAGGAAAAGATAGCATTTCATACGAAGAGAGATAATAAATAGTTTCAGTAAAAAGGATAGTGACAGCTTGTAAAATTTTTTACCAAGATAGATTTTATTCCCATGACAAATTTACTTATACTGATTATTGTATAAAATTAGTTTACATTCAAATGTGGGCTGCTTAAATATATGATATTAAAATTTAATCAGTTACCCATCATCTTTTAAGAGGCTTCACTAATTAAAAATTCATGGACATTACCCTTTTGTATAGAAATAATTAGTAATAACATACAGTGCCATCCTGAAATAATGTAACCGAACTCTTTTCGTAATTATATACGATGTCTATTGAATTTTAACAGTTTTATATTCGCGAGTTTTCAGAAAAGAACGCTGTTTTTACATTACAAAAGTCTCTCCTTCGTTTGCTTTTCCGAGCAACAGGATGAGATGCCGCAACCAATTCCAGGAGCCTTCTTTTTGTTTAATTAATGCCATTAATAGGGATAGTAAAAGTACGGAACCAGAGAGGTTATAAGTAGAATTACACTCTTAAGCAATCAGAAGGAAAAAAGTTTTAGCATTCGATGTAACTTTTTCCGCGCTCTTTTCTTTAATTAATGAACGTATTTCTCCAACAGTAACAAAAAGCTATTCCCCGCCGTTTACTTTTAGACTCAGATCGTAGCACTTTTCCTGCACGGGTATTTAAAAATTAAAGTCTGCTAAATTTGAAGACATTTACTTGTTATCCGTTTTCCGTGAATAGTTTGCTATCTTAAATATTTCTCAATAAATAAAATTTCTTCGTCCAGGATGAGCGTATATATTAGTAATCCACGAAACAAAAGCAAACGAGCATTTAGAAACTATGAGCTGTTCAAGTATTAGTCAAACACACCTTGCTCGTAATTCGACATTGTTATTGGAGTGACTGATGAGAAAATATATACCTGCAAATAGTTGTTTTATTGACCGCGAGTGTTAAATTTAAAATTAAATGAACAGTTATGTAAATACGCGCGAAATTCCGCTAACGGGATCCGTTTTTCGTGAAGGACATCTCAATTAAAATTTAAAAACGGTTCCCGGCGAAACGGCCAAACATAAAAAAGGCCGAATTCTCATCAGCGGCCTTGCGTCGCTGCCATATTTTGGCCTGCAACAGCTCCACAAAGAAAGACTATCCAACTACGGGCGGAGAAGTGCGACTGAAGAGAAGGGTGGAATAATGTGGCAGCACTTGTCTATGGTTTTAACAAATGGGAGGACCTCTATTTTACTTTCCACATTTGGTGTATGTGTGTGGATCTGACAGTTTTGCAGCGAGTGTCACAGGCGTTAGAGGGGAGAAATATGACGAAGTGGGATATTTCTCCTTTATTCTGGAACGAGCTAAGTGCTAGCTCGGAAATTGAATGAGATTTTGCAAGAGAGACGGATAGTGGAAGAGGTGAGTGAGTGAGGTACGCGGAGCGAGATGAAGGACGGAGAGAGTGAGAGAGATGGTAAAGCGAGGGATAAGAGAGAGAGGGAGAGAACGTTAGGGAAGAGAGAGGAAAGAGAAGAGAGATGGCATCGTTTGGACTTAGCCGTGACGTGGAACGGATGTGTGGAATAAAAGAGTGCGGTTGAATTTTGGTTAAAGTGGGACGAGTGGCGCCATGCGCGTCCCCTTACGAGCACATTAAAGGCTTCCTTCAATTGTTTTATTTTCTTCATTTTTACTTCTCTCTCTCTCTCTCTATTTATATCTCTAGAAAATTTGTGCATCTCTTGTGCCAGGTTAGCCGTGTCAGGAGCCCTGTGCTCGGACTGAAATATAACTAGTGCTGCCTTGTTAAGGATAAAATTAATTTGTTCATCCCAGAGGTCGCATAGTGGAAATATGTTCACAAGCGTGTATTTCCGAGGTGCGTTCCGTTTCTGATTCCAAACCGTGGTTTTCTGTTATTTCCTGTTGTTAATATATATTCTAATGAATGATGAGTTCACGCCGTGAAGTGTCGCCGGGACCAATTCTGAACCGAATATTAATGCACTCGCGCTTCCGATATTTCGATCTTTTCATGAGGCAAACGAAAGAGTCTAGCTTAAAAATTTTTAATAAACATATTCGTGTAAGCTATTTCTTGTTAAATCTGGCGTTAGCTATCTATAACAGTATAAACACTATTAGCACTCTTTGTTTTTTTTATTTTAAAATTTTTACAAAAGTTGGAAAAATATGCCCGTCCGTCGCGCTTCATTGTCACCCCGTCACTATGAGGCGGGAAAAAGACCAACAAAAATGTACTCAAACGAAGTGGCCGAGCCGGTAGTTTTAAAAGTTTTTTTTAAAGGCGAACTTAAAAAATATGGTGTTGTAAATATACAGACATGTAAGAGAAAGAAGATACAGTAGTCCATCACCAACTGCAGGGGTTAGGTTCCTGAATTAACCCGCGGTTGGCGAGGACCAGGGCTTATGGGAAATTGGGTGTTTGGGGCGTGATCCCTGAGTGACATATCTCAAGTCCTATAATGTACGCATCAATCAGGGGCGTATCCTCCATATATGCCCAGAATGTGCAGTGAGCTACGATTAATAGTAGGCCTACAGGTGGTAATTTTTATACACTTTCGTCGGGTGATGCGTATGCACAAAGAACGCCTTGCGCTAGCATTTGTGTCTTTTTAATTATATGCATAAAATATTGCATTATGTCCCGGAAATGAAAAGGGCCCACTGCATCCAGGACTGGCTTTAATGTTAAAAATAAGTACGCTGGTGTTAAAAAACATTTATTGTATAAGGATACAAAAGAAACGTACGTTCAAAGTACAAAGAAGTACTGTACGTAAATAAAATGGCAGAGCAGTCTCTGCTGACGCCTCCCTCCTGGCCTACGTTTTAGGGAACGCCAGTAAAACCAATTCTTCTTAAACTTTCTAGAACCTCCACCTCTAGATCTGCGAATTTTCTTTTTTTATTTTCCCATTCGTTTAAAGAATATTCAATGCTTAGCTCCTTAACTAAAAATTTTTAGTACTAGTAAAATTAGCCAATTAGGCACGGCGGACAATCAAGACTGGATACCGCGTTTGGCAAAACCAGGTGCAAAATTTCATCCCTAGATACTCAAAACCGCGGTTGAGAAAACCGCTGTTTGCGAGGGACTACTGTACTGATCACAAAAATATATTCAGTTTGCATAACACTCGAAAATATGTTCAAATTAACTCATCGCATGAAAATTTACCTTGAAATCTTTTATTTCAAACAGCTAATTTTAACGTCCAGCCAGAAGCATTAGATTAATTTCTTAAAACTTCAAATAGAACTCCGATATTTTAACAGACATAAGATCTAGTCATTTAATAATGAAGCATCTTCTATTTGATTATCTAAAAATATTTGTTATTTGATGATGTAATGAATTTAACTGTATTAAGCTAAAATTTTTATTACGACGAATAAATTATAAGCTGTTACTTATATTTGAAACGTGGTCTGAAATTATTTTATTCATTATTAGAGTTGTGTTCTATTTTACATAACCAGTAAACTTTAGGAGAGAGCTTTGTAATTGATTAAACGTTTTAACCATCGTTAAAGAGATTACAATGAAGGAATTCCTTTACAAAAAGAAGACAGTATTTCACTTTAAATTTATTATTAAACGTTGAAGTAAAGGAATTTTACAATGGCTAAACATTTTTAAAACCTATTTATCAAAAGCTACTTTGTTACAATTACGAAGACCTTTTTTCTCGTTACTAATAATAATTGATGAAATTCATCGATATGCAAGAAGTTCGGGATTCAAACCAGAGATGGCAGACGTGAGATGAGGCAGTAAGAGACCCTGCAAATGTGAGAGATGTGCAGACACCCTTTAAATACCAGTGCTATGGTATATCTACATTAACCCTCTATGGTGGGCTGCTATTTCTCACTTTTTCAGCCCACACTCGATTTATCCTTCTCTACTCAAGACGCAGCAATTCTATTTATTTATAGCGCCCATACCATTCCCTCTCCACATCAATTTCCTCAACTGAATGCGTATAGTGTTGTGGTGGCAATAATGGACCCTGGAAGGAATAGTCCGGCATTCAGACCATATAAACAGAGGGAGCAACCATATATTTTATATAAAGAAGATGTTGGTGAAAAGGAAAATACATATATTATATTTTATTGACAATTTCAGATAGACTTCTAAAAAAGGGAGAAAATAATTCTGCGAGTAATTTTATTCTATCATTTACTGTCAGATTCACCAATCATACACTATAGTTTTCTTTAATTTGCCTCGTAGGGGATAGGATTATCAATTATCTTTTTCGATGAAAAATAAGCTATATTTCTTGTATAGGATAAATCAAATAATAAATAGGTACGGGTGTTAGTATTATTATTAGTTATGGCAGTATTATTGTTAAAATAAAACAATGACTAAAATTGGCATTAAAATTTCCCTGCAAATTCGATTATAATTTCATGTTGAATGTTTCTTACTGCAAATAATTTGTAATTATTTCCATGCAGTTGCGAATATTTAATTTATTTAACGTTTGGATTAAATTTAAATTGGCTAATAAATAAATGTTATCTCCTGGAGAGCTTGATGGTGGCGCAAAGTATGAAGTTGTTAAAGATCTCCTAAAACATTTATTCTTGCATTCATAACTCTGCGGACATATCGTAGTTATACATACTTGTACGTAATAAAAAATTGACAATGTAAGGAAATTTAATATTGATATAAAAATGATTTTTTTATTGCTATTGTATTCAGGATCGCCTTAACGGTGCTGTAAACCGTGCCTTAATTTTAAAGTGGTACCCGCCATAAAAATATATTAATCCCTCCGCGTTTTATAAGCGTTCAAACAACGAGAAATTATTAATATGTTTCAGGTAAAATAATATATATATTATCCTCAGCTTATTTTCTCAATTTCGGAGCCTTTTAAGGTCTCTGTGTCTAGGCGCCACTGTGCCATCGAACTGGCTAATACGGCTGTGAGCCTATTCCCTATTATGGAATATATAAAATTTATTAAAAATAATAAAAATATAATTTAAGATCAACATGCCCCATTGATTATGATGAAAATATTACGGAAAAAGTTGAAAAAAATATATATACAATGATGGTTAGAGCTCTGAACATACACAGCACACAATAAACGATATTAAAGAAGTTTAAGATGTTTTTAAAGTAGCTATTAGAAAAACTACAGATAATGTGGGTTTTCTTATGTGATATTCATCTCTTGAACAGTCCTTGCGTATTAGTTTTCCATTAGAATTAATTTTTTTGGACATGTGATATAATTTCCTCCATTTTGAATTAAGCATATAAATTTATCCAATTTATCCTCCCCTTTTATTAATTCGTATTAAAGGATCTTGATATCACATTTTAATTGCATCTTATTTGTATTTTTATTTGGTCATTTGAGCTTATATATATTGGAAGCTAATCGAACAAGAAATATTTATTCATTGTAGTTTTATTGAAAGTCTGGCGTAACTTAATTAGTAACCCCATTACCTTATCTTCTAGCTATTTACATTCGATATCCGAACTAAATATACTCTCCTCTGGTGCTTTTTAGTTTCGAATTCTTTTCATTCACCTAGAGAATCCATCTGCAGAACCCTTCTTCATTATGTGACACCGATTGCTAAAATAAATGGAAAATGCGGAGCGAGCACGTTTCCAAAGTCTTTCACCCAAATTGATCTCCTTTCCATTCTCGTCACTATTCCATTCTTTGTCGCCTGGCGCCTCAGCAAATTATTCTGCTCGGGCGCGAATGCGGGGGTGTTTCGCGTGCATCCCTTGCCAATGTAATTCCGTGAAATATCCATCAGGCTAGATCCATTGCCTTTATCATAAATGGAGTGGCGAGGAATGCATTTCGATTTCCAGCGAAAAATGATGAGTTTTATAAAATTTTATTCTAAATATCTCTGAAAAGCAAATAAGATGTATCATGTCCCGTTATCAGTGAGCGAACATTTGCTTTCGAACTTATCATTCACTTTAGTCTAGGTGAATTACCTGGTCATGAAAACGTTAATTTTCGTAACGACATGAAATATGTATTCATCTCAAATATATATTCATCTAAATTAGTTGTAGGAGTTTTTTAACTTAATAATTGACTTTTTAATTGCTGTTAAAGAAAATCATTTAAAGTTTTAAACGTTAAGCACTTTGTTCTAGATATATTAAAAATTTCTGACCTAGTAAAAATAGACGGCTAGTTATATCGGAGTTGTATTTAAAAATGTTATACGCTATACCTATTTATAAGACAAATTAATTTAGCCGATGAAGTAGACTTTATAATTTGTACAACTTTGAGCACCGGAAAACGGCGATAGTATCTTGCGAAATGTTAAGTTATCTTACCTTCTTTTCATCTCTTTAAAGATTTAAACCATCAGAGAATCTTTGTTTTCTTAGAACAGATCTCTATTATGGATGAATCCATCAGACTTATTCGGAGAGCTCGATAAGTTCACATAACTGAGAAAAGAGGGATAGAGAGAAAGATCTACGATGGAGAAATTTTATTTCATTTTTTCCCCCTTGTTTCTTTGAAACAAAAGGCGGGACTGCAAGCCTCCTCCATATATATTAACTCCAAGTTTTCCTCAATTCGAACGGTTTTGCCACGAGGAATACAAATTCTCTAAGCCTCAATGAGACTACATAGTGTGAGGGAGAGTGGTCTTTGAGGGAAGGAAGAGGGCGAGTCGATAGGGATGGGAAGGAAGGCGGGGATAACGGAGGGAGGGAGGGGGGAGAGAGAGAAGGGGGAGGGGGAGAGCGTCGGCATAAGAGGGGGAGGGGTAGGTGTTGCACGTTAAAGATGGAGGATGTGGAATGAGGAGAGGAAGAAGAAGTAGAGGGATGGAGAGAGAGAGAGAGAGAGAGGGGGGGGGGATGGGGGATGTAGAAAGGCGAAATGAAGACTCCGTGAGGAATAATTACTGTGACGAGAGTGACTTCTTGGGGAGTTCCAAGCGTGTTTCGGGCTCCCGGAAACTTTCCCCATCGATCAAACAGTGGTGCCTTAACAGCGATAACAAGTGCAAATGGGGAGTTTGAACGAGCTGTTCTTCACCACCATTCTAACCTCACTAAAGCGTGTCTTCGCCGCGGTGTTTTTTTTCCGCCTCCCCAATCCGCTGACACTTCCCCTCGGAAAAAAATCGTCGTCTCCCCTTTTACTCCATGGCCTCGCAACGCCGTCCCTTACATTCCAGGAGACCAATTAGAAATGCCTTTGCGTCGCCGTGAATATATATTGCGACCTGCCTCTGGAATGGATTGGCATCACTTTTCAAGTAGTCGAGGAAAGTCCGTGAAAATCCAGCTAAAGACTTTATTTTGACATCGACTCGTTAAGGTTTCATTTGTTTTCGAGGAGGTTGACTTTTTTATACCGTTTTCAGTTCCCTAATGCTATCCTGCTATCTCGTGGTCACTTCAGGTTTTCGATGATATTTTAATGTGCAAATTTGTCAGTAAAATTACAATTCTGTGGAAAAAATTCGTATTTCTTGGAAGGAGTAATGTTTTCGAAAATAGGGGAATTTTAATATCAGCTTGTATTATTTCTTATGGTTTTTATGTCGATACATTAATTTTCGAAGCAATAGAAAAGCGCATAGAAAAAATGTTAATTTCTATTAATTTTCCAGAATTGAATCGGAGGATATGCGGTTCGTTTCTCTCTCACTCCCTTCTGATAGTAATTTCTAATGAGATATTAAACAGTATATTTCTGTGAAAGTTGTCATAAATTAAACTTCATTAAGTTTAGGGGAGTTTTGCTTTGAAATCATGTAAAAAATAATATTACACAAATCTATTTTTCAAAAAATCTGTTATTTAACATTCATCCTTTGCTTTTATAAATATACCTAGGTAGTTACAGATGTGGTTTAAAACCGCCCTCAATTGCGATTATATGCAAACTATTTGTGAAATTAACAGCACCAAAACACACTCTTATTAGGGTAATTCTTACGGATGATATATTCTGTTTTGAATCTATAGTGAACAACACGTTTATACAAAAAATTCCTTACAATAACGCGAACTAGCAGGTATATTTCGTTTTTCCGCAGGTTTCGCTTGGTGAGGGTGAGAGCAGTACGTTCACAAGCGTGATATCAATTCAGCAAAGGTTAATAAAACAGCAATAAATAAATTTAAAAGCATGTAAAAATGAGCAACTAACTGTAGAAATAACTGAACAAACAAACAAACAAATATGCAACCAAATAAATAAATCAGAAGATATTACAAATAAAATGCATTTATTACAAGTTTCCACTTATTGTTTTGCATGGTCATGGTATACTGAAAAGTACAGAATATAAACTTTAGCTATAGTATCACATAAATAAGTAAGAATTAAAAAAAATTCGAAAATAAAATCTTTTTGCTTTATAAAAGAATAAAACAAGAACATTTTCTCATTATTTGTTCGTTATAAAAGATTTTGGTGTCATATTATTTTCATTACTGTTGCTTTACATGTCATTTACATAATAATTTCGCTTTGATAGGAAGTTTTCAAGGTTGAGCTTCATTAAAAAAATGTGTTTTGCTATTAACTTTATATTCAGAACCAATTTATTCCAGATTAAGGAATGAGATTATTATGTAGATGATATGTAAATTTATAGTAATGTAAAGTACATGACACCAAAATCTTTTATAACGAGCAAATAATCTGAAAATTTTCTTGTTTTATTTTTAGAAGGCCGCCTATTTTATAAAGCAGATAGATTTTATTTTAAATTTTTTTTAAATTCTTACTTGTTTTCATCTTGTAAGTGCGAAAATGAATAACATTCAATGAAAAAAACGAACATAAATAATTTACCTCAATCGCTTTCTTACAGTAATTGATATCAAAGTTCGTGATTTGTGGAACTTTGTGACTTCATACTACTCTAGCGCTAGTAGACTCGTCGGTTTAAATCACAAAGCTAATAAGAAGAGAAACCCAGGGACCGCAAGATCTATTGAAAAAAATGCATCTTTCGCAAGTTTTCAATAGCTCAGCGTAGCAGGCCAACGCGGTAGCCACTACGCCACGGCACCAAATTACGCAAGTTTTGACATTTCGAAGGTTCTTTTCTACCCAGAAGCAATCTACCGCAGCGTGAGGAATAAAAATACACTCCCAAATGAAACATCTACTGATTTCGAGTTGTTAATTGTTTTATGAAAAAGTTCAAAGTTTTTATAACAATAGTGAACATTATTGAGGTATAAAATGACATTATAGAAATAAGCTAAAATTTTCGTACAATTAAGCGTTATAACTTCTTCCTCCATATATTGATCAAAATGACAACTCACGTTGAAATCCGCATTTCCCGCTATCATTTCTAACTTTGGGGCAAAGAATGCTGCGCCTATATAGTAGTTTAATTTCTTGCTACTAAAACGCCCCCAATCATGCGTGCAGAGCCACCGCAACGAGATAGACTTTTGGAAAGTTTGAACATTCACAGTTGAACTTCTAGGTGAGATACAAAATTGTTTATGGGCTAAAAACCATCTGCAAGCCATAAGCTTTCAAACAATGTAATATTCTTTGCGATCCGACCATTCGTTCAAGAGATATGAGGGAACAAAAAATGGTCTACCCCAAAAAATATATATAAATAAATAAATGTCGGACGAACGCATATAAAAGGTTTTATAAAAAGCGAAATATATCTCGAGCCTCACTTTGTTTTCCTGATCGTCCTAATGGCACGAATAGCTGCCAACGCCTGTGATATAAGAATCTTATACTCCAGGCGTAACAGATAAGTATAGCGGGCAGTCTACATATAAGGCTCTCTCTCCGAATCGGGGTCACGTGCTATCCTCCATGCTTTCTCGAGCTGTGAGTGCGTCCCTATGTAGTGCTAAAGGGGAAACCGCCGGCCCCACAAAGCTCTTGGATGAAATACTAACGGCCTTGAGGGTGCGACAGAGGAAAAGGAGGAATCAGTTTATGATGTCGTCCGCTGCGATGCAAAAGGATGGAAGTAGACACTGCCTTCAAAAGGGCACACGCTATACGATCTGTTATCCGAGGAAAAAGGTTTTCTGTATAAGTTTGTCATGGCCTATATGAGGAAGTAGATGGGATGGCTTCTTATCTCGAGGCGTCCAAACAGGAGTATGTTTATTGTGACACAGTACTCGTGAGCGCCCCTAGGGAAATCAAACGTGTTGAGTATGGGCAGTAACTTGATGAAATTGCATAATATTTATTGATGGGAATATAGACCGACAAGAAAAAGAGATGTCACCGTCTCAAAGTAAATATTTACAACTAAATGCTCTGACAAGCTAAATATATTTTAAAAATTAATTTAATTCACAAAACAACATATCTGACATCTCCTTGGTTGAATTTTATCGATTCTTTGTCCATTTAAATTTGTCGTTAATTTGAATAAAATATTATTTATTCAAATATAAAGGCATTCCTTCATTCAGAAATTACATTATTTTCTTATAATATAAGACGCTAATTCGGAATTTATTCATAGTTTAAAATATTTTCACTTTTTTAAAAACATAATCTGGTGATCGGACTATATTTTATAATTAATAAAATGACAATAATAAAAGAGTTGTTTTTGTATTTGTTTGCATTGCTAAATAATGTTTACATCGAAACGAAAGCTGGAAACGCATATAGAATTCAATGCCTTTTTCTTAGTTGCAACTATTATCTAACGGAAAAATAATTTTGCCAAATAAATTTAGGCAATTTTTTAGCATACAATCAAATAAGTATTGTTAGTTTTTTGGTGTAAGTATAATTTTCAGCAGGTATCGTATTACAATAATTGACTTACATTCGTTAAAGTTAATTTATATTCAACCCAAACATAAAGAAGTACATTTGTTTTCTATTGTTCAACTGAAAAAAATTATTTTATTTCGTAATATATCTTAAATTAATAATTACATGTATATGTCTGCGCGTATGGTGAATAGTAATATTTTAATAATTTGAGAAATGTTTCATCAAGTAAAATTAAAAGAAATGATAGCACATTTGATTATTTTAATTGATAGATTGTTTGAATTCATAGTGATATTCTTAATTTGACTAACTCAAGGGCAAAATATACGCACATATGCATTGGAGCAGCAAGTGTCCGAAGATCTATTATTCCAAACGTCTGTTAACCGAATACCATTCTACCTTAAATATAGTTTTAAAACAATTTTAATTTATTTAATTCGGTAGCGGAAATGTTTAGCTAGTAATTGATGATGCTTTCACTTAAAAAGTTCGGTTTCAGCAGCAAAAACGTAAATCAAGTTTAGTGAAGCATTAATTCAATATTTAATTTGGAAATAATTCTATAAAGCCTTTCAATCTTATTTGTAGTATTCCACTACAATGTGTATATGTATAGCCTAAAATACAATATAATTATGTACCTGCATCTAACTCATTTATTATTCCATTCATTAGTCATTGGTTACATTGGTCTGCATTGATTTTTGTTTTCAAACTTGCAGGTGTTTTTAACCCATTTTTGATGCTGATTGCGAAAATGAAAACAGTTTTTGGCTATCACGTGCGGTTTTGTTGCAAACAGCCTGGGTCTGTTTTTTTCAAAATTTTCATAAAAATTGTGTAGGACTAGATAGGAACACATGCGTATACATATATATATATAATTCACAATAGCTGATCATGTTCAAGTGAGAAATGGATTTACTAGACCAAGGCTAGAGGTTTCCTGTCTGGTAGTTGGCAATCCTGTTTTGAGCTGACCGTTTGAGCTTGAGTAGCCTGTGCGGTAGGTATCTCTTCCCGGCTGGCGATTTGTTAGTTCAGTTGCTTTCTTGGTGCGGTAGTGTCAACAAGTCGGTGTTGGGCGATTCATGTGATACTTATTTTTACTGTACACGAGTCATTGATTGCTCCTAAAAAGGTATTGTTAACCCCCTTGCATATTAAATTGGGTTTGATGAAACAATTTGTAAAATCCCTGAACAATAAAAGTGATTGCTTCAAATACATCTGCATCAAGTTTCCTTCACTCACAGTCAACAAAATCAAAGAAGGAATTTTTGTAGGCCCTCAAATCCGAAAGTTATTCAAGGACAGGGAATTCGAAGAAACTATGGACAAAAGTGACAAACAAGCATGGAATAGCTTCAGAAATGTTGTCCATAACTTCTTAGGAAACAACAAGGTTCCAAATTACAATATGATTATGGAAGATATGCTGGAGAACTTCCGAAAACTGGGTTGCAATATGAGCCTAAATGTGCACTTTTTGCATTGTCATTTGGACTATTTTCCCAAAAACCTAGCAAGCGTTAGTGAAGAACAGGGTGAAAGATTTCACCAGGATATCAATGAAATGGAGAAGAGGTACCAAGGACGGTGAAATGTGAATATGATGGCGGACTATTGTTGGATGCTGAAAAGACATTTCCCACGAAGAGAGTTCCGGAAGGAAGTTAAAAAAACGGAAATTTAATCATTTTAAATGGGCATAAATGTGATAAATTGCAGTATTTACTAATGTTGTGTTCTACTTCAACACAATTCCATATGTAAAATGACCGTTGAAATTGTATTGCATACCTTTATTGTGAAATGTAAATTTAAGACCCGTATTAGAATTAGAGAAAATATTTCCTTTCGTTTTTTTAATTCGTCGAAACTTCTGACGTGATAGAGCAAAATGGATGTTATTTAGAAACAGCTATCACATTATAAAAATCGAAAATTTTTTTCAAAAATGCAGATCAGTGTTATTAGAGCTAGTAGATAGTTGGAACTGATTGTGAGTCTGACTCCGATTATTTCGCTCTACGGCGACATTACATATGTTTAATTCGTAACTTTATGCATAATGAACGACATACATAATTAAATACAATACTGATGTAAATATGGATCATTTATTAGGTATACGATCATGTAGAAATACCAGAATTGGTTATAATTAGTAATAAAATTTAAAAAATCGAAAAGGTTACTTTATTGTAAGCATACGAAGCCATGAAAATTTGTTAAATTTACCGTGTTTACAATTTTGTCTCGACATTGTCCAGTTTGCTTAAAACTCAATCCATCAGTATTGATACTGAAATTAATTTAAACAGTAACAAAAATCGTTTACGATGCTATTTATAATGTAACATGGAGAACCATGAGATGCACTGTAGATGCGTATGTATTAAAATGATAGAGAAAAATGTTACATGGGATTGTGATGGCGAAATGGAGTGGGAGAGAGAGAGATGGAGAGATAAACCCACAGCGAAGCGAAAGGGGGAATAGCCGAGGAGCGGATAGATGGAGGGGAGGGGGCGAAGGGTCGAAAGGGCGTTGAAGGGACTCTTGGGATCACTGGCGAAGGGCCGTAGGAGAGATGAGTAGAGGAATGGACAGGGGAGCTCGGGATCTCGGGAGATGCGCCCGAGGGACTAGGATGCTGCGGGGTGAGAATTATGGCAAGGGTTGGTCAGGGAGGAGAGAGCGGGGGAGGTGGGAGGGAGGGAAGAGGGATGGGAGGGAGGGGAGAGAAGAGACAGACCGCAGTATCCCGTCACATTGGCTTCAACCAACAAGAGATTCCGTCTTCGGTACGAGGAACGTATGTGTATGCGTGTGCATGAGTGTAGTATGTAGGTTTCTGTTAGCGTGTGTGGATACATACATAAATACAGTATATATTGTGTGTGTGTATATATATATGTATATATGAATGATGAACGTGAGATGTTTCCTCAGAAAACCATCTTTACTCCCCCTTTTCTATATGTATCTCAATATCTCGCACCCATGCAGGGAAGAAGATCCCTCTTCCATCCTATGGACCGGATTCGCGAAAAAATCCCTCCGGATCAGAAGAGGGTGCCGGATTGTAGGTCATAATGACGGAAAAAAGGGCGGAGGGAGGGGAAAGTGCAGATGGAGGCGAGAACGGACGGGTGATCATTCCCTCTCTTTGGCGTTCTTTTCCCTCCTCTTCCCACCGCATCGCAGACCTTACTCGGGTCAAAATGGGGCTGTAAGAGCACACTTTCCCCTCGAAGAAGAGGAGTTCTAGAGATTTAAGGACAGCCGGGCGAGGAGGAAGCGAGAAAGAGAGAGGGAGAATGGAGGTTGGCCGAGTGGCGTGAACAATGGAGATAAGAGAAGGTTCCACCTCTTCGGTCAGCGGATAGATCCGGGGAGGGAGTGGGTGGGAGGGCCGTGGAGATATTTTATGGCACAGTGCGCGCGAGAGAGTATATATATATGCATGTGCGGCTACCCCTATCCTCCGCTAGACCAACTTATATTAGCCCCTCTGTTCTCGCCCGAACGTCCCAGATTTAATATAGCTGCTTGAGTAAGAGGCAAACTTGTGAGTTATGATTTGACGAATAGAGCTACGAGTATTCTATAGCATTTATGTTGTTTAGATGTCGAAATCCAATTATTACTGGGTCGAGCCATTATCGAATAGGATTTATGAATTTTGAAGATTAGATTGCGGCTCCATTTTTGTCCCCTCCCCTAATCTATGGCCATTACGTGGCATTCATGAAATATTTATTCTCTGAGTGTTGAAAAGCACTTATAACAATACATTTCCTGCTTGGAAGTTGCAATACGGCTTTATCAAAGTATCTTGCTGTTGGATAGAGGTTATAATGTTTTTAATTAAACCGGAAAATTTAATTTTATATAGAATTATGTAAACAGAATTTATTTACTTAACTTCTCTTATGAGATGATATTCGTGAATAAAATATAAACGTAAAGATCGTAAAATTGTTATTTTAAATTTCACCGGTGAACTGTCTTTTTTAGGTTGGGTATCTGAATTTGTTGAAATGATAGCATTTTTTATAAAAGTCGAAAGAAGGGTGTAATATTGTTATAATAAATATTTATTATCATATAATTTTAACCACCCATAATTGTTATTCCTATAAATACACAAAATGCATACTGAAAATTCTCATTAAAGCAAAAATAATTTAATCAAAGTGTAAACATCAATTATTTTTTGCGATTTTCATGGATATTTTTACGATAATGTTCCATGAACATTTTTTTGCCGAATTATATCTACGCACAATTTTATTTGATGTGACATCATGTAATTAATTTAAATAATAATATTTCAGCGGATCGCAAAAAGTTATTTTAAACTCTTTATATTCATATTATAATTTCATTATTTTCTACTAATGCCGAGATATAATAGAAAAATGTTTCTGCCTCTGTCGTGAACGATATATGCTGAAGGCTGTCTTGTTTTACGCAACTCGAAAAATATGCTCTTCTAAAAGAGGATAATTTTGCAAAACTTGCTACTGAATATAACGAGGTTTAGTCCTTGAATGGTGTGTGCTTGGAGGAAATATTGCTCTAACAAAGGACAAGTTATATGGAGTGAAAGAGACTTTTACGTCCCGCGCAAGAGCCAAAATATGGGGTGAAAAAGCAGCGCAAGGAGTAAAGGATGGAAATATTCGTGTGGGATTAAGATAGGGATGACTTAAAGAGAAGTCAAAGGGGAGGAAATATTGCAATGGATGAGGTATATGGGATGGTTTTAGGAGAAGAGAGAGAGAAGAGGGTTTGGAACGGTTAGGAGGCAGGAAGGACGGAGAAGAAGAATTGGCTTGATGTGGGGGGAGTGGGGGGTGGAAGGAGAGATAAGGGAGGAGGAGGAGTGAGATGGAGGAGGAGAGGAGGAAGAGTGGGCAAGAGAGCGATAAAGGAGGGATGGCCGACGAGCAAGTTAAGGTGGAGGTGGCGCATACAGTGAAATGAGGCGTACACGAGGGGAAGATTGGAACACTCATTTTATTATCATGTGTATTGATACATGCACACACATCTTCACCTACACACACGTGCACACACGCCCACAATGATGTAACAACTCTATGGCCAACGGGAGAAAGATACTGACTAGAACGGTCACCGCGGAGAGTCACGACCAGAAGTTCCATGAAAAGGACAAACAAACAATGGGCCTCTCATTACGGAGGCAGCGTTTCGCCGACCACTGCGGTATACAGAAAAGCAGAAAGATAGATAGTGATAAGGAACCTCGGCATCAGTGGAGCAGTTTGGGACTGAACAGTTATTTTGGTTTATTTCATTTACAGGGTTCATTTTGGTGAGACTAAATTACACAAATTATAATTAACGCTAAACGTAGTGAAACTAAGAAAAATATAGCGCGTTAGAAGACCAAGTAAATGGGAAGATGATTTAATCATTCAATGAATAGGATTGAGATACATATTTCCTTTTTTTTCGCGACTAGAATTTCAGCGGAGTTAATTTTTAAACAAATGCATAAAGATCAAAATTTTATAATGAAATGTAAGAGAATATACGTCAATTTTATAAAAATAAAATAAAATAAATGAAACGAAATAAACTGTAAATCGTGTATAACATGAAGTTTAAATTTTAAAATTGAATAGTTCGGAACTTGAATATAGGAACTCTATGAATAATTAGACTGAATGAAATAAAAGCATTTAAATAGTAGATAATTGAATAAAACAAGTAATGGGTATAAAAATAAATTTTTATAAATAACTTTTATATTTTTAAATTTATTATACTCGTTAGTTCAAATTTGGTGAAATTACCTGCATAAGTTACCTTTTACTGGTGGAGCCGGTGTTATATTCAATTAATCTGGATATCAAGGCTGAAGACATTTCTTGTATACAAATCAACGAAGCGCAACACGAGTAATATCAAAGGTAAGTAATCGGTACTATTACACAATCATTATTGGCGTAAAGGTGCTTTCATTGCTTTTAATGCGAGAGAGAGAGAGGGCGGGAGGGTGAGAGAAGGAAATGACTTTCAATACAATTAATGTTTCTGATGCCAATTTGATCTCCATAAATACCTTGAAGGATCGAATCTTTACTCCCGTTGATATTTCAATGGGCATTACGCTAGTAATGTTTTAAAGGAGAAATATAAGACTCTGATTCCCATTAAGAGCTTACCCATATGAAAGCATTAAGCTTGCCTTAAGGTTGCCTAGGTAGCTGATTGTTGGACCCAGAAAAATTACCACTTTTTCCGATAAAAACTATAAATTTACACTAATTCTACTCGGATTGAAATTCTGTCTTCAAAAAAAAAGAAACTACAATTTATATCCTATCCGATAGTTTGTCTCGAGTTCTTATCTTGACGGGAAATAATATTAAAGTGCAAATATAAAAATCTCTACACCAATTTACATGTTTTCTTATGGGCCAAAAATGGGGCAAAAAGGGGCAAAAATAGCCCCTCAAAGTGGGAATTTCGAAAGTTTTGGATTTTTTCCTTCTGCTATGAACAAAAACCTATAATCCTACCAAATTTCAAGTTTCTAGCACATCTGGAAGTGCCTCAATTTTGTATCTTGCCAAAGTGGTTACAAATCACTATATATATATATATATATATATATATATATATATATATATATATCCTTTCCAACTGCCTCAGTTCACTGCCTCAAAGTCGGCGGAAGGGTGTAAACGGAGGCTAAAGGGCGAAGAACAGT
Organism: Uropetala carovei; assembly: GCA_036926305.1. Lineage (NCBI taxonomy): Eukaryota > Metazoa > Arthropoda > Insecta > Odonata > Petaluridae > Uropetala > Uropetala carovei. The sequence goes on from JAXCHB010000340.1 coordinate 2,541,144, forward strand.
GGTGTCCTCGGACACCGGTAGGTTCAACCATGCTGTGAAGTCTTTCTGCAATATCTCCGGCCAAAGTGAAAGAGGTACTCACCAACCCGCTCTGGGCCAGCGTGGTGTTTTAAGGCCCACAATCCCCCCATGACATGTACACCCATAAAAAACGGCCCTCATTCTCCGGAGGCTGGATTGCCTCTGACCGTGGCAGTGGTCAGGAACAAGGCAGGAAGGCAGAGGGTGCTAAGAATCCCCGGAGGTTAAACGCCCACTGCCACTCTTTCTCATCCTTAGCCAATTCCTTTAACCTCAACCTAACTACCTTTAACTGCCGGACTTTGTCCAGTGAAGATAAACTTCAAGAGCTCCAAGAACAACTGGAGAAGATCAAGTGGGACATTTTAGGACTTAGTGAGGTGAGAAGAAAAGGTGAAGGCCTATTGGAGTTGAAGAGTGGAGATATTTTTTATTACAGGGGAACTGACACAGGAAGAACAGGAGGTGTTGGATTCATCATCAACAAAAAATTGAAGAATAATATCGTGGAAATGGGAAGTTCATCCGAGCGGGCAGCTAGACTAGTGCTTCAAATAAATAAAAGATATCAACTTCAAATAGTCCAAGTTTATGCGCCAACGTCATCATACTCGGATGAGGAAGTGGAAGATTTTTACCAAGAAGTTGGAGAACTGCACGACAAAGGAAGCTGCCATCTAAAAGTGGTCATGGGTGATTTCAATGCCAAGGTAGGAGAACAAAAGGAAGACGACAGCGCAGTTGGAAAATGGGGCTATGGAGACAGAAATGAACGAGGGGACCGCCTTGTAGACTTTGCTGAATGTACTAGTCTATATATAATGAACACTTTCTTCAAAAAGAATCCCAATAGAAAATGGACCTGGAAAGGACCCAATGGTACCAAAAACGAAATTGACTACATACTAGTAAATAAGAAGCAATTGGCTGAAGACTGTTCCGTCCTCAACCAGTTTAAAACTGGAAGCGACCATCGCTTGGTAAGATGCAGAATAAAATTCAACTCAAAGTTAGAAAGACAGAAGCTTATAAAGAAGAAGCCTAAGTCTATTATCAACACGCAGGTGCTAAAAGAACGAAAAGAAGAATTTCAGCTCCAACTGAAAAATCGATTCAGTGCACTGGAAGACCAAGAAGTTGAATCCCAATTTATAGAGATACTCAAGGAAACTGCTGAAGAAATAGGCGGAACAGTTAAAACAAAGCCAGAGAAAAAGTTTACTGAAAAAACAAGACTGCTGATGGAAAAAAGAAGGAAAATGTTAATTACTAATGATCCTAAAGAAATGATCCATTTTGCAGAACTAAACAAAACTATAAGGAAGTGCATCAAGGTAGATGTGAAAAAATATAATTATGAACTAATCGAGAAAGCCATAGAAAACAATAGAAGTTACAAGAAAATGAAGCAACATCTCTCGATCGGAAAGAGACAGCTGGTGGCCTTGATGCTAGAAGACGGCTCCATAACCCATAGTAGGAAACTGATCCTGAAACGGGTACAAGAATTTTACACCAAGCTGTATGAGGATCCTCTAGGAAATGATGAAGTAAATGATGATGCAAACATGCCCACCGAAGAGGTCCCAGGTATCCTTCCGGAAGAGGTGAGGCACGCAATCAGAAGTATGAAGAATGGAAAAGCATCTGGAATGGATGGTATCACAGCGGAAGTATTCAAAGCAATGGGGAATCATACGGAAACAATTCTCGCTAAGATTTTTAATTCCTGTCTGAGGAAGAAAAAGATACCAGAAACATGGAACCACGCATGTATTATCCTTCTGCACAAGAAAGGTTCCAAAGAAGACTTGAATAACTACAGACCGATCAGCCTACTCCCAACAGCCTACAAAATATTCACCAAAATACTCACTATGCGCCTTCAAAACCATCTTGATGCTGCCCAACCCAGAGAGCAAGCTGGATTTCGCAGTGGGTATAGCACGATGGACCACATCCAAGTCGTGAGAGAGGTAATCAGTCGGACCAACGAGTATGAATTACCTCTATGTATGTGCTTTATCGACTACGAGAAAGCATTCGACTCTGTCCGAACTTCGTCGGTGTTACGTGCACTAAAGAAACAAGGAGTAGAAGAAACGTACATAACCTTGATCAAGAATATCTACGAAAATGCGACAACATCTGTCCAGCTGCATGAAGAGACGAGTGCCTTTAAGGCCGAAAAGGGAGTGAGACAAGGAGATACTATGTCCCCTAAGTTATTTACAGCAGCTCTAGAGGAAGTATTCAAAACGCTAGACTGGGAGGAAAAAGGCATAAAGGTAAATGGAGAATATCTGAGTCACCTGCGCTTTGCAGATGATATCATACTGTTCGCAGGAAGCCCAGAAGAACTGAAGAGCTTGAGCAAGCAAGCCGAGAAGCTGGACTTAAGATGAATCTTAATAAAACAAAGGTTATGTACAACTCCTTCACAAATTCTGAGAAGATACATATCAACGGAGCAGAACTTGGAGAAGTAACCAGCTATGTTTACTTAGGTCAACTCATCACTACTGAGGGTTCGCTTCTTGGAGAAATCAACCGGAGAGTGAAGATGGCATGGAGTGCTTTTGGCAAGAATGCGAACATCTTTAAATCAAATATTCCAGTCTTCCTAAAAAGGAGACTGTATGACCAATGTGTTCTGCCTGTTCTGACATATGGTTGTGAAACATGGACCATGAATGCCAGAATGATACAGCGCCTGCAAACAACACAGAGGGGCATGGAAAGATGCATGTTAGGGATCACCCGAAGAGACCGCAAGAGGAACGACTGGGTAAGAAAGAAAACGGGAGTCTGTGACGTGATTAGAAGAGTGAAGGTGTTAAAATGGCAGTGGGCGGGCCACATTGCTAGAAGAAATGACCAGCGTTGGACGTCCAGTGTCATCGAATGGATCCCAAGAAACATCAAGAGACCAAAAAGAAGACCGAAAGACAGGTGGGACAGAGAGCTTGTTAAGTTCTTGGGGCAAACTTGGAGGAGGGAGGCAGTTGACAGGGAAAACTGGAAGAGTCTGGGGGAGGCCTTCGTCCGTCAGTGGACTGAAAAAGGCTGATGATGATGATGATGATGATATATATATATATATATCGAGTGAGGTTAATATAAAAGTTATTAATAAAACGATTCAATACTACAAGTCGATAGAAGAAAGATAAAACGAAAACCAAATGTACTAGATAAAGATTTAAGTAAGGTAAAATCTCATGTTAAAGAATAGGTAATATGTCGGAAGTATGATGCTGAATAATTACAGGAAAGTTGCTGAAAATAATAAGTGAAGAGATGAAGTTTAGTGATAAAAGAAAACTGGAAATTTAGGGAGGTTTTTAAAGGAAGAATATGCCAACCGAAACTTGATGAATGGAAAAATGACGATTGATTGTTGGAAAGAAATTGGCTACGTCATAATGGCAAGAAATGAAAATAATCAAGAAATGAGGTATACTATAGAGATATTATAAGAATCTTACCAGACGTTTATAATAAAAAATAACAAAGGATTAAAAAAGACCTTTACGGCGACAGCAGTGAACCAGCATCACTATGAAATGACTGCAAGGTGCCAGAAGATAGGCCCTTCATTGAATATCTCTAAATAATGAGGGACATCAACATGAAAGATTCTTTATTTACAAATGTCTTGAAATTAGAATATGGCCTAAGATAGAATCAATACGAACACCATTTGCACTAGGTTAGGTATGGAAGAACATTTATTTATCGCTATACGTGCCACATTTGAACGGCCACATTTTATCATCAAGGAAGATGGCCTTGTTTCCAATTATCAGAGTTAATGAATATATCGGAGGCCCATGGCGTTCAAAAACGTCCTCAGAGAGCTGACTTTTACGTGAGATTAATACACATCTATATTCGGATTAATTTTTACTTTTGTTTCCTACAGTTTTGAAGAAGTTAATTCTATAGTTTTCAAATGAAACAGAGTGCACTTGGTAATGCTATATTTTAGGGTTTATATCAATAAATTGGAAGTTCATAGTCGATAAAAATAGAATTCTAGGTCTCTTGACATCATTTGACAGTGGTGCCCAACTATTTCAACGTGGTGGGCCACATCGATGGTTGCGAATCCTTCGGTGGGCCGCATTGGACGTTGCCAAATATTCGGCGGACCGGATTAGAGTTTTAATCGGAAGTTATCTATACTATCTGAGGTGTCATTTCAGTGCATACCAAATCAGAATGAGATTTTATTGTAAACATTCTAATGCGGGCCGCATAAAAACCCTTCTCGGGCCGCATCCACTGCTTTATGACACGAATTAGAGATGAATTACATACGTGCTAAAATTTATTCACGCGCAGAACGCCTTAGTTTGTCTCTGAGATTCCATTTACAAAATTTGAAGAGGAAGTATGTATTCTATTTGTTTTCGGTTATTTACTATTCTATCGTGATATAAATATAATAAAACTCTCATAATCTAAAGTATAAGTTCGATGATACACTGTTGAAAACGTTTTATATGGAGGAAATAGGACCTGTTATGAGATTTCGAAAAAAAATTCAACGTCCAAAAATAACCGTAATATGTTTCATTCATTCTGGAATGCTTTCGTTTTTATTTTATTTCATGTCTTCAGATGGGTGTTTAGTTAAAAGGAAGGGTTTGTGTTACGTAACCGGAATACTTTAAAGTGCATCCTTATTGAAAATTTATCTATATCCTTACGGAAAATAATATATCAAAAAATAATTTTTGTTACGCTGGGAATCGGAATAGGTCCGGAAATAGCAAAATAAAAAGCACTTTGCTCTTTGAAATACATTCAACGACACTAGAAAAATGAGCATTGAAGAGGAAATTATCCCATAGACACGAAAAATACGAGGCGTGCGCTCGAAAATGTTTTTATTCCTTCCGTGAAAGAGGAATATGAGTGAGGGAGATTGGTTAATGAAAAAATTGAAACCCAAGCGTATTGAACTCATTGACTCTCTCAGATGACTCAGGACCTCGGTGGCAGATGAAAATAAAAGCGGGAACGCTCGCGGCTTAGTGTTTTGAGGGAGTGAGATTTTGATGGGGAGTGAGGGTTCAAGCGGTGAGGGAGGGGGAGGGGGCGAGTAGGGAGATTGCAGAGGGATGGGAGGCAGAAAAGATGGGATGGGAACTAGAAAGGAAGGAGTGGGGAGGATTAGGGTGAGTAGGCGCACGGATAGGGATTAAGGGAGGAGAGGAAGGAGAGTTTGCGCCCGTTTCCATGGAAACAAGATCGTGGTTTTTCTTTCTTTGGGTTTAGCCTCTCGGTGGGAATGACTCCGGGAAGCTAGGCCGTGAAGGCGGAGGGAGGCGGGATGGGAGGGGGGAGAGGGGAAGGGACTCGGGGGCAGATGGAAAGGGAAGAGCGAGGCGTCCGAGGGCATGAGGGAGTAAGCGAGAAGGGTGGAAACGCTAGGAGAGGAGAGGTGCGGAGAAAGGAGAAGAGGAGGTCGGAAAGTGAGAAAGGCTGAAAAGAAGAGACTATAGGCGAGGGTGGCGTTGGACGCACACAATAAAAAGTAAATATATATGAAAATATAAAAAAGCGTGAGGCCGAAAACGATAACAAAAAGTGTGTGGGTAGCGTAGGGCCAGAGGTCATATTGTAACAGAGCGGTGGAAGGATATGAAGAAGGCGTGTGTTTGGGGGAGGAGAGAGATGGGAGGGGAGGAATGATGGATGGGAGAGAGAGAGGGAGAGAGGGATAGAGGGAGCGGGGAGACGGAAATTGGAAGAATAAAAGTAAGGAGAAGAGAATGCTGGTAAAGGGACAGGAGGAAAGAAGTATTGAGGTAAAGGATGCGTGGAGGGCGTTATAAAAATGAGAAAGAGGTAAACTGAGTCGAAAAGATAGGAAGAGAGGTAACAATGAAAGAGCAAATCGGAAGAGAAATGAGAATGAGACTGTCAAAACTCAAAAATATTATTACGGAAAATGCGAGCGAATTTGCGATAAACGAGAATATGAAAAAGGAGGGATACAAAAAAGTGATGATTTGTAATTGTAAATTAGGTTTGGAAAGAGATGGAAGAGAGGATGCGATAGTGGAGGATTAGGAAAGGTGACTGAAGAGGGAGAGAGAGGAATAAAATTAAAACGGAAACAGAACGAGGATGGTACGTGTGACCAAAGCGAGATTTTGGAGAGCGGTAAGTACGGGATTGGATAGTTGAAATGCTCAACGAAAGCGAGCCCAGTACGGGTCACACGAAGAAAGGCACCGCTTCGTTTTAAACAAGAGTAAAGTGAGTGATGGAATCGTTGGAAGAGAACGTTTGGAATGACCGGGGATCATATTCGGAAGTCATGTAGGCGAGTAAAGGAGAGAAGAGAGGGAGAGAGAGGATGCAAATGAAAAAGTGTGAAAGAGCGGAGGTAGGGAGAAGAGGAGAAAAAGAAAAATTTAAAATCTTTTTAAAAAGGGAATGTCGGGGAGAGAAGAGGAGAGGGGAGGGAGAGGGAGAGGATAGGATGGTTTAGGAGGAGGATTGGGCGGCACGAACGGATAAAGGATAAAAAGCGGAAGGACGGCGATCGCGAGGGTTATAAGCCTCCGACGAATTATCATATTTTTGACCGCCCCACGCGAAAATCTATTGAGCAAGTAATCATTTTCCGAATATATCGTAATAACAGAACCGACAGAATTTTCTCTTCTTTCCATAAGAAAACAAGAAGAGAAAATTTCAAGCATTTTTGTCGAATTTAAAGGTAAAATAAAAAGAAACCGATCGTTTCCTGTTCGTATTTAAATTCCCGTAATAGTAAACGGAAGGGAGTTAAATTCCCGTTTAATAATTAAAATTTTCCGATATGAATTTGGAATTTTTATTTCTTTCGTCAATTTTAAAAGCACAGACACACACATGAAAAGTTGGTTTTTATATGCCTATATATTTATGTTTAATCTCTATAATTTTTAAAATACGGAGATGTCATTTAAATTTTGTCTGTCTTAAGGGTTATAAAAAGGGGATTAAGCACGCCATTTAACTGGGAATTTTTCATTTTGAAGCTCGCGAAAAATAAATTTTTGATAAACACAGTCCATTTGTCTTTTACTCCGTAAGACCCACTTTTTTGCTATTCGCTGAGAAATTTTTCCGGTTGCGCACTCTTTCATATAATAAGGGCCGTGAAAAATCGACTGTGCACTCTCCGGTGACCACGAGAATTATGAAAGCTCAAAAATACGTTGTGCATGTTAGAGGTTTCCTCTAGAAAAGTGAGTGAAAAGTTCCCTCATGAAACTCCGACGCTTCGCGCTTGTTAAGAGCATGCATTTTTAAAACGAATAATGAGGTTTTTCCGCCTTCCCGATCCCTGTGATCGATGGCGTGGTGGCACTTACATCTACTGTGGAGTTGCTTCAAAGGCATTTATTTCATGTGAAAAGTTAATTATTCACCCATAAAACTACCTAGTGTTATTTATCGATGGATTATGGAAAAAGACGTGTATCACTATTTCTAACTCTGTTCAAATACTAGAGATGAATCGGTTTCATGGTCTGTGACGGATTTTATTTAAAAGGAAATTCGATGTTCAGCTTTTCAGAAATTGCTGTCCATTTTTGTAAGACGCCTTTGAAAAGAATTTCACCGTAAAAATGATGATATTGTCAATTTACAAATGATAGAAAGGCATAGACACTTAAATTCATAAATATTTATTATAATATTTGTCTTGGAATGCAAAAAAACGGCATCAAGGGATGGGAATGGATTCATCATAATTTCAATAGATTTTATTTATTCAATTTTGTGAATAAATATTTAAGCCTTGATAACATGAATTTTTTGTGCTTAAATCTGAGAAAGCAATTCAAAACATATATGTTGGAGCAAAATTTATAAATTACTATTAATATTTGTTTGTATAAAAGGTCTTTTGATCTCCACCCATAATAAATTAAAGGTGCGGTTTTAGTATTGTATTTCTAAAAATCCAAGCAATTTAAGAGAAATTCACAATCGATTTTATAATAATTAGGAATTTTGTAACTATCTTATTTCAAAAACATAGTATCTCAGAGAAATGTATTATATTGACTAATCATGTGATAAATCAAGTTAAAGCAAAGTAATTGTTATTCATGTGTCATAAAAGTAAAGTGCAGACAAATTTGGCATCAAATAAAATATTATTTCCTATCACTATATATCGATGCCAAAATTAAATCTAAAAAAATTGATGACAGGAAGTCGTTAAAACGTCGTCCGACGTTTTTTTCTTATTTTACATTGGATTTTTAAAAAGGACGAATTAATGCAATAATCCCCTGGTATATTGCGGATTTCGGGGGAGGTGTAACTGGGGACCCTATGTACACTGACTTAACAATTGACATACCTATTTAGTTTAAGTGGAACATGACAAATTTTAGCCTTTTTAAATCTTTTACTGGTGTGTTATTCTCGTAAACTGGGTAAACATAATAAGTTCAGCTCTCTTATGTGATTTATAATATTTGGTTCTTGAAATTGACATAGTTTTTTATGACATATATTTTCAGTCTTTTTAATTTCTTCAACTGTTGGAAAAACTGAAAATATTTTTAAAAATCTCATATTCTAAGCCCTCGTGTAAATTTCTCACTGCAGCCTCAAGACGTCCAATAAAAGTGAATCGAAGTGATTTCGAATAAGTTCCATTCCAGCCAAATACTAGCGTTTCATGTTTGCTATTCACTCGACTAATCTTCTTAAAATAAACTAAACATTAAACTAGAAATCAGCTATCGACCAACTAGGTTACTCTCACTCCTCGTCTAATTTATTACGACCGTTTCTTGTAAATCGCTGCACAGAATAACCCCATTTAATGGTGTTATCTTGAATATCATAATTAAATTCCGTCGTTTTATGTCATCTCAGATAAAAGTGAATCTGTAATTTGCATTCAAGGATGGAGGAATGGGGCAAGTTGGGGAAAGCGTGAAATGTGTATGTGAAAGCTTCACAGGAGAAGCAGATCGCACTCATTAGGATATCGTATTTGATATATGCCAGTTTTTCTATCAAAGGCAAAATCCGTCTTTTTCTATTTAACCTTTACGTTGAACCTCCGTTTAGTTTCTTGGAGGTCAGAGTGGTAGATACGAACGATGAAAATATGGTCGATGTTGGTTGTGATGAGGGATAAACAGATAATGAGGCGGATTGGGCCGTGAGGAATTTCCTTCTTTTATAGAAAGGTCATTGGAATTAAATAATAAAAGCGTTGGAAAAGAGAATTCAGAAGGCATTTTTCCGAATTTTTCTTGGGGCATCGGATCACTTCGTCTTTTGTCGTCAAATATTTACGAAGTCGATGATATGAATAGAAGTCAACTGCTTGATGAATACTTAAGCGGGGAATTGGAGATATGTTAACTGAGAGAGCGAAAGCAGCGACGACGTTCTTATTCATAGGCGGTGTGACGTTAGGGGTCTGTTAATCTATATGGATCCAAATAATACCATTTACTGCGCGCAATTATCGTCAGCATATCCGTAAGGGAGAGGTAATGAGAAACTTCGACGGGGGTTCAGAATATAGAACACATAAAAGATGGCTCGAAAATTGAAGTTAAATTGTAAAATAACGAGCAAAGTTGGCGACTAACGATGCCAAACTACGATAAGCAATCAAGTGGGATTAATCGCAAGTTTAAGGAAACCTTTGACATTCAAATGTGATGGCATTATCTATCTCCACGATCGTCTCGTTGCTTTCTCAAAAGTGAGATAATTTTGGAAATAGCGTGTGAGATTCTGTTTATGCTACTCAAGATTTGCTTGTTTACTGCCTGTTTCTTATCTTGAGGCGGTTTTTAATCACTTTTCGCAACTGATATTGGAATTAAGTTTAGACATACAAGATTAACCTTTCCGATCCATAAAGATGAAGGGTTCTTATACGAATGTACATTAATCTCACTTGTTCGTATGGCGAGGATTTTATAGGGGGCCTTTTTATGCGCTTAAATCATTCCCTGGAATAATATAAATCCAAACAAGAAGTTGATACCGTATTAATTAGAAAAACAAAAGGGATTTTGAAATATAATATTCTTGAAGTCAATTGGAGAAAAAATTTGGGTGATATTTTGTAAAAGCTAATCTGTAAAATGCCTAATAAAATGAAAGATTATATCGGAATAAGCAACCTGCCAGAGTGAAACTCTACCGTGGATAGCTCAATGAATTTCACACAGATGGGAGGCTATTTCCATTGCGCAGTCGTTATCAATTCCTGTGCTCACTATGTCCCTAGTAACAGTTGTTCTGTCTCCAAGGCGTCCAGTCTAACTCATCGCGTCCGCTAATTGGAGCTACGTCCGTTAAAAACTATAGACGGCACCTCTGTCCAAACTCCCAGATGCTCTCGCATACTATTCTCTTTTCCCTAATACTGCGTCGCGGAAGCAAACACCATTCACGAATCCCGTGATTCGGACCGACATCGACTGCATGCTTCGCTTGCCGCGAGGTCCTGTCACTCGCACGCCGGGTGTTAAAGTCCAACGCCGCCCGCGTCGCGGTCGAGGGACGTCGATAATATACTCTCTCCGATGCTGTCTATCTCGTCCAGTTTAGGTCGCGATGAGTCCCTCAGGGCAATCTGCGCGGTCGGGATTACGAGGCCGAGATGTAGGCATCGCCTCTGTGTTTACTGGAAGGATGAGCCTTGTTAGGAGCAGGTATGGAGTCCTTGGCCGTCGGCTGTATTCGTAGAATTGGGATCAAAGGTCGAAGGGCATGACCATGACTGAAATGGTTAATCCATTTCAATATTCCGTTTGTAATCCTGGTTGTGCTTAGCTGTAATAAACAATTTCCGAGGATTATGCTTTAGGATTATCCTGTCATTTCAACAACAGGTTTCCCCCTCTCGTATACTATGTATTCTTGGAGTATATTATTCCACCTCTTGAATGCAAGGTGCGTATTCTTTTGACTTAGTATATCATATATTTTCATTCTAGTAATTATTTTAAAATTCTCTTATACTTTATAATTTCCGTTACATCTTGGAAAGGCTTAACATTCTCACTTTAGTTAATTTTTAAAACTCTTTGTTTTTTTATCGCTTGCATTCCTTACCATATCCCTGTAAGATTAATCGTTAACCTCAGCGAATAATTCACCTTGTTCTATTTTTGGATACATATATGTACTTATTTTATGGAAAATTCCTCCGAATCGCTTAAATAAAAGTTTTCTTTCAAATTGTCTACCTCGCCGCACTTTGTGTAAACTCCTGTCACGCAAGGTCTTTCGCTTTTTTTATTATTATGTATTGAGCACATACAGGGATTAACCCCAATTGCATGTGAACAAATAGTGCGTTCGCCGAATTTTCTTTCGGATTTAATTCGGTTCTTCCGTTTGCCCTTAATGCCTTTCGGATGAAAATAGCAACGAAATGTGTTTCCTTCTCTCATTCCTCTCTGGAAAGCCATAGCAATGGATTGTTATTTTCCGGCGTTGGCGAATGAGATAGATCATCCGTGCACGGAAATTCATTAAACCCTCAACATTAGCGAGTTTTGATCATTCGTGGGAAGTTTCTCGGTACAACTATTCGCAGCGTATAAACGTTTAGGGCTTGTTTACGTCGCCGCTCTCAATGCGTAAGGGGACGACTTATGTTTTATTTTTTCGCGATATTCACGTGTGCGTTTTCATATTATTACCAATTTTTGCTTCGAAAATATCTCGTTTTACATGATTTTTTTTCGGATTACGGTATTTCTATCCTTGCGTTGATGTAAAAATAATTTTAAAATGCTAGTTAATCTATTGCCTGCGCGTATGCTTATTTGTATTTCCACGGAGAGGGCTTTAATCAGTTGTATGTACTTTCTGGTTCAGGGTATTTCCATTTTTTCGCATCTATTGGCGTATTAGAGGTGTTTGAGTTTTGAATTGCATGAAACGGTCTCATCTTGCCAGTAAAAAGAAGCAGCTTTTCGCGAGATATTCTATATAGTTTTCTATTCCTATTATCAACACTTATAATTGCCCCTATTAACTATCCAATTATAAAATTATTTCATCATTAGTATATGGATTGAACCATTTATACTTTTGTTTTCACCATTAATGGATCCTCAGATGTATCACTGTAGGAGTGCTCCACTAACTCCCTTTTCCCCGCAAACTGTTAGTTTAGCTAGTTTAGTTAGTTAGTTCAGAGATTTCTAGGAACGAATCTCCCCAAAAATAAGGCATTTAATTCCAAATTAAATGTTAAATGTTTAGGATGCGCTGTTTATATTTTCGCTACTTCATCTTAAATCAATCATTCTAGTTTCTTTTTACACAGTTATTTGAAAAATGAATTTAATAAATATGTTGCGGTTCTATTATCTTGATGTTTTTCGTATTTTGACCGGTTAAATAGCGTGCAATTGGCCTCTATAAACTTTGATGGATATGTTCTCCTTTTGAAATCTCACTTATTGTCATTACTGCAATCGATGGTCTGCTTAAAGGTAATTTGGACTCAGATTTTTTATATTTGTAATTGCAGTTACGATTTGGGGACTTCTTTTGGCTCACCCCACCTCCTCTTCATTGCGGGAGCATAGATGAGCCATTGGTCTCATCTCCACCACTGTATTGTGTCTGTCTATCTGTCTGTTCCTTTATGTACGCTTGCATTTCTCAACCGATGCCCACCAAATTTTACACTATTGTAGGGGGCACCAAGAGGAAGGTTAACGCGTGATTTTAGTGTCCATCTGTCCGTTTGTTTCAAAATGGCGGTCTTCCTTTATGAACGCCCACAATCAACCGATTCCGACTACATGTAGGATGAAGGTCATCGCGGGATTTCGTTTCCGTCTGCCTGTTTGATTAAAAATAGCGGCCGATTTAAACATTAAACTACGCGTTTTGTCTCGGATCCTACTATTGTTTTGAATGAAATTTGGTACGGTTGTGGAGGGCTCCCAGGAATAATTCATAATCGGTTTTTCTTTATCTCTGCCCGTTTTATTCAAAACGGCATCCGATTAAATTCTTAAATATGTACAGTAAAACCTGGTTAATTCGAACCTCTATATTTCGAAATTAGACGTAATTCGAAATTTTTTAACACTTGAAAGATCGAAAAAGCCAATTTCATACAAATGTGTTTCAATGATTCGAAAATCTCTATAATTCGTAATTCGAAAAAAATTTTTGCCCGATTCTCGGAATATCAACGCATTTTTGTCGACATAATTCGAAATGAAACTTACCAAAAAGAAACTAAATGAAATTTACTAAAATATTTCTGGCACTATGTCGGCTGGTTTACAAACATTGTGCGATCGTGATCATACCGATTGGGCGTTGGGTATTGTTACAAGATTCGGTCCATCCCCTCAATTTATCTACTGTTTTGCGAGTTTTGTGTGGAAAACGCGTTCCAATATTCCTTTGGTTCGTTGTTTGTTTCGTATTAGATTGTATTTTTCATCCTTGTTAGTTACTAGTTTAAATAATATTCTTAGTTTAATAGCTGCAAGAGAGACTACATTTAAATTTATTGCTATAAAATATTTTTTTTAAAATATACCCTCCAATGGCTCCGGTTCTTTGTGCATATAAGACTTACTCTTGCTGAAAAAATGTCTTTGCTGCAAGACATTGACAAGAAGTTAGAATCGAAAGGAAAGCTGGTTGGGACTCCGAACTCGTCTTTATCTACAATTTTAAAGAATCGGGCGAAGATGGAAGAAAGTTTTTATAAATTTAAAGGGAGCGCTACACGTCAGCGTTCACGGCCTGCGAAAAACGAAGACCTCGAAGAAGAACTGTCCGATTTTTTTTCACAAGTACGAGCGGCGAATTTACCTGTGACAAGCCCGATGCTCATTGAAAAATCAAGGAGTCTTGCGAACGCTTTGAACATTGAAGATTTTAAAGCGTCCAATTGGTGGTTGGAAGGTTTTAAAGACGCCACAGTATTGTTTGTCTCGCAGTATGTGGTGATGCCCAAAAAATTAACGAAGAGGAAGTGACGACCTGGCTGCAAAGTAGTAAACATGTTTTGGAGAAGTACGCGCTCAAGGACGTTTTTAATATGGATGAAACGCATTTTTTAAAAGACATGTTGCCCGATCGTACTTTGGCTCTCCGAGGCGAAAAATGTCACGGCGGCAAACGTAGTAAGGAGCGTCTCACCGCCGCGCCGTGCTCTGCACAAATATGGATGGGTCGAATAAAGAAAAACTTGTAATCATCGGAAAATATGGCAACCCACGCTGTTTCAAAGGTATTAATCGTGATTATTTGCCGATAATTTACGAGCATAACGAAAAGATGTGGATGACAAACAGACATATTCAAAAGTTTTTAATAAGAATGCAAAGACGTGTGGCGGTGCAAAATCGTCAAATTTTGTTGACACTAGACAACTGTTCTGCTCACCATGCGGCTCAGATAAATACGCCCAATGTTGAGTTGCTGTATTTTCCGCCGAACACAACCAGTGTTCTGCGGCCACTCGACCAGGGCATCACAAAATTTAAAGAGTCATTACAGAAAAAAACTATTGTCGTCATACTTGGTGCAAATTACTAATGGATGTTCACAGGATGATTTGCGAAAATGGACGACTTTAGACGCGTGCCGGGCCTTGTCATCGGCGTGGCAATTGGTGACTCCTCAAACCATCGCCAACTTCGCAGCCGGCAGAAGTGTTCCAAGGTACAGAAGTGGAGGAAGTAATCGACAGTACTGTATTGGGGCCTGTCAGTTTCGGTGACTTTGTTTCCTTTGATAATGACTTGGTTACGTCGGTTGTGTATGACCCCACGATCGACGAATCGAAAACCGTTGCGAGTGATAGCGACGAAGAAGACGATGTGGATAACGTCGATGCTAGGTTGGATGTGCCATTGCCATCTAAGGAGGATGTTTTAAAAGCTTAAGATACCCTTCAAAGGTACGTGTCCAGGATGCCAGACGTGCCGATGAATATCTGTGAAAAAGTTGATGCCATTACGCAACACATTGCGCTAGGGAGTGCCCTGAAATTGAAACGGGAAAATAACCAACTTTTTAAAATAAATTTAAATTAATATTGTATTACACACTTTTATTTATTTACTTTTAAGTTGAAATAAGTGAAAGACATTATTAACATTTTAGTGGTTTAATTATATGTCCATATATGTTTCAATGTTTAAATGAGTAATCCTAAATTTGACTTTTATTCATCGACATCATATTTTGAGGTATGCATGTGTAATACATCCTTTTTTTCTGTATTTTAATATAGTGTCATATTCTTTTGTTTTTCTGTAATTTATATTTGCATTTTTTAAATTTGGTAAATCACGCTTTTTTGTAAATTTCGAATTATAGAGGTTCTTCATAATTCGAAATGCTTTTTCTTTGGTCCCGTGAATTTCGAATTAACCAGGTTTTACTGTACCATGTATCATCTAGAATTCCAGTTCGATTTTAACGAAATTTCCCCGGGCAACGCCGGGTTTTTCTGCTAGTGCTCCATAATATACAAAATGATACTCCTTATTCTTTTGATTCGACCAACTTTACACTCACTGAATCAATAACGAATTTTTCTTCGACTTACCGTAATTTTCCGTGCACAATACGTACCTCGATTTTCCCTAGTGAAATGTCGAAATTGTCATATCACGATCTATAATACGCACCTACAATTTTTTTAGTAATAAGATCAATGCGGCCTTTCACTATGAATCTGATTAATGGAGCCTTATTATTAACCTTTGCGATTTGGGAGTGTAACTGTCTACCTATCATGAAATATTCGAGTACAGTGATATAAAATGAGAATTTACAGATGAATATGTTTACTAACTTCTAAAATAAATGAAATGCCATTTCACTATATTTCCAAAAATCTACTGATTTTACTGCATACGTGTAAGAAATAAACTAAATTTATCTTCTTAGTTATTACTTCTAAAACCACCTTTATAAAGACAAAGTAAACGATTATTCTCATTTTTAGTTTAAAAAAACTTTGAAAAGAAATTACCGGGAAACAATAATAACAACAACAACAATGAGATTTTGTCTGGAAATGACTATTATTGAATGAACAGAAAAAAGCTTGCGTTTGTTACATTGTATAATACGCACCCAATCTTTGTGTTCAATTTTTCGCGAAAAAATCGCGCATTGTACAAGGAAAATTACGGTCTGATTATAAACCATTAGTCTTTCCTTCCAATTTTTAAAATGTTCGCTGTTTGTGTTCTTTTAGCTCTTT
Source organism: Uropetala carovei (assembly GCA_036926305.1). Classification (NCBI taxonomy): domain Eukaryota; kingdom Metazoa; phylum Arthropoda; class Insecta; order Odonata; family Petaluridae; genus Uropetala; species Uropetala carovei. Next base: position 2,557,432 of record JAXCHB010000340.1, read on the forward strand.
TTCTTCGATTCGTAAAAACGTTTTCCATGTGATACGCGAAGACTCAATGGACGCTTGGTTCTTTTAATTTACCGGCCTTGATAAAGGATTGGTAATGGTCGCTGCGTTCGTTTTAAAAGGCCGTAAAGTGTTGTTTATGAGCTTGTTAAAAAGATGAACATCAAAGGAACGAATTTTTACCACACACACGAGGGCCAAAAGTATGCGAAAGAGAATGTATGTATGACCGAGAGATGCCCACTCTTGACCCGAGGCGATTTAGTAGATGGCAATTTACGATCCGGTAGATCTTGATGACATCGGAAATCTATGTAAACTATTTCTTTCAGCTTAAAAATAACTGACGAATACAAAAGGAATCGTTGATGACGTCATACGTTCCTCAATTTGTCTTAATATCTAATGGAGAATGCAATCCTTTGTTGTCGAAGGATATATATGGCCTCAATTTGTCCTAATATCTAATGGAGAATGCAATCCTTTGTTGTCGAAGGATATATATGGCCGCTTTCCAAATAACCTATTAAGTACGCCGTTGTGTGGTTGCATTTTCCGGTAGAAAGACTGCCATCAGCCGAGGACATAGCATCGTGCTATTTACGTTTAATTTCCTCTTGCCCACGAGAAACGCTAGCCCCAATCGACGAAAATTGAAACAAAGGGTGAATCCGAGTGAAATGAGGTGGCAACGTTGAATGCGTATTTCGTTGCTTGGTGCGTGAAAACTTGAAGCGATGCTGTCATATAAGGCATATTTTGTAACTAGAAGTTTTTAATCATACGAAAACCTTTGTATTTATGGTCTTTATATATATAGTTCATTTCAAAATTTAAAACGAGTAAAAGGAGTTATCAAGAAATAAGTAAGATTGGGAAAAATCAGATTATGTGGAGAACCAAGTTTAACCAATAATAAGCAGAGAACTATATAAGTACAAACTGTGATTGCTCATATATATCATCAGCCTTTTTCAGTCCACTGACGGATGAAGGCCTCCCCCAGACTCTTCCAGTTTTCCCTGTCAACCCTGTCAATATATATATATATATATAAGATTAAAGAAAAGGAAAGGTAATAATAAAGATGGCAAAAAGGTGTTGGAGGAAGCCCAGTGGACACTTACCTAGATTGGAGAGCCGCTGTGGGTGCTGAGGACACACGAAAAACACAAACAAACAAAAACAAAACATCTAGGTAAGTGTCCACTGGGTTTCCTCAAACACCTTGTTGTCATCTTTATATATATATATATATATATATATATATATATATATATATATATATATATATATATATATATATATAGTATATATATATATAGTACCTATATCCTCATTCGCCGCATGAGGTATAATAATGAATGAAGGAATATCTTTGGTAATCCGAGATCGTTATGACAAAGTCGTTTATATAAAGAACTTGGAAGTAACCGTCAAAATAAAAGCCAGAGATGAAGTTGAAATTGAAGAGAAATAATCTTCCAAAGTTTTCACAGACTTACAAAAATGATCTTTTCTGTGAATACTTAATGGGGCTTGGAGGTAGATGCAATGCGAATGAATAAAACGAGGTGGAGAGATACTGTTGCCAGGAACGTTTCATGAATAACTACTGAATTTGGTAATTGCCTTGCTTGTTTGTTTAGAAAAAATAATAGTATTCGATTTCCAGAATTTAACGAAAACTTCGTTCTTCTGAAGTTGTCTTACACACACGACGGAAATATTTTTAAGATGCAGAATTTTTAATGTTTTGAAGAGAATCTCATTCCATAGGAATCATTTGAATAAGATTTTTGCTTCCTCAAAGTTGAGCGTATTATTATTATTAATTATTATTACAGGAAATTGAACGTATTTTCTACGACAGAGAAAATCGTTTCTGATAATTGTCGGAAAAGTTTGGAAAATGATAACTTGGTAAGATAAAGCATATATGGCCTCATGACAGCTTTGGTAGGCAAGGAGACAATTTGAATCTCGTGAGCCTAAACCTGAACAAGGGTTTGCCCATTAATCATTCAGTAAATAGGATTGAGATACATATTTCCTTTATTTTTCGGGACTAGAATTTCAGCGGAGTTAATTTTTAAACAAATGCATAAAGATCAATTATAATGAAATATAAGAGAAAATACGTCAATTTTATAAAAATGAATTAAATAAATAAAACGAAATAAACTGTAAATCTTGTATAACATGAAGTTTACCTTTTAAAGTTGAGTAGTTCGGAACTTGAATATAGAAACTCTATGAATAATTAGACTGAATGCAATAAAAGCATTTAAATAGTAGATACTCGAATAAAATAAAACGATTCAATATTACAAGTCGATGGAAGAAAGATAAAACGAAAACCAAATATACTGGATAAAGATTTAAATAAGGTAAAATCTCATGTTAAAGAATAGGTAATATGTCGGAAGTATAATGCTGAAAAATTACAGGAGAGTTGCTGAAAATAATAATTGAAGAGATGAAGTTTAGTGATAAAAGAAAACTGGAAATTTAGGGAGGTTTTTAAAGGAAGAATATGCCAACCGAAACTTGATGAATGGAAAAATAACGATTGATTGTTGGAAAGAAATTGGCTACGTAATAATGGCAAGAAATGAAAATAATCAAGAAATGAGGTATTATAAGAATCTTACCAGACGTTTATAATAAAAAATAACAAAGGATTAAAAAAGACCTTTACGGCGACAGCAGTAAACCAGAATCACTATGAAATGACTGCAAGGTGCCAGAAGATAGAGGCCCTTCATTGAATATCTCTAAATAATGAGGGACATCAACATGAAATGTTCTTTATTTAAAAATGTCTTGAAATTAGTATATGGCCTAAGATAGAATCAATACGAACACCATTTGCACTAGGTTAGGTATGGAAGAACATTTATTTATCGCTATACGTGCCACATTTGAACGACCACATTTTATCATCAAGGAAGATGGCCTTGTTTCCAATTATCAGAGTTAATGAATATATCGGAGGCCCATGGCGTTCAAAAACGTCCTCAGAGAGCTGACTTATACGTGAGATTAATACACATCTATATTCGGATTAATTTTTGCTTTTGTTTCCTACCGTTTTGAAGACGTTAATTCCATAGTTTTCAAATGAAACAGAGTGCACTTGATAATGCTATATTTTAGGCTTTATATCACTGGTGGTGTAGTGGTTAGCGTGTCAACTTTCTGTTTCAAAGATACGGGGTTCTATCCCTGCGAATGGGGTTTTTTTCATTAAAAAATTAATAAATAAAGAAAACTATCATTGGTTCCCGGCAGTAGGCAGCAGTACTGTCAGTATGGTGTAGAGCCGAAAACAAATTATGTTCGCTGGGTCTATATCCAATAGAGATGTAGGCGTGATCAGGACTGTTTGAGCGACTACAGTACTGCGATGTGGAAAGCAAGAGGGAAACTACCACATTAAAATTCCCTAGTAATGATTATATGGTTGGACAATATGAGTTCTCTCGAGATAAAATAATCCGGAGATAAAATAGTCCCCCAATCGGATCTCCGGGCGGGGACTGCCTTGAGAAAAGCATTTGTTGAAGGTAACTTACGCATAGGTACTTGGAATGTAAAAACCATGAGGAAGGCAGGAAAGCTAGAGAAACCTGAAAGAAGAAATGAGAAGAAATAGGATTGACATCATAAGGCAGAGCGAAGCTAGATGGGAAGGAGAGGGGCAGTTCGACTCGAAAGAATTCACGGTATAATTTACTCTGGAGGAAATAGTGGAGGAAGGGGAGTAGCTAAAAGCTATCAAGGCATGAATAAGACTGCGGAAAATAGGAGTATATGGAGAACCAAGTTGAACCATGAATAATCACGGACCTGTCTACGGACAGACTACCTTTGATGATGATGATGATGATATATTTTTAAATTATTTACTGTGATAAGTTAACTAACATGTTTAATATTATCTAATTTTTTCCTGTCTTTTTCTTCGCTGAACTTATTATATTTTTGACAGCTAAGAACCACTATATACGTATGTGTATGCCTTTGATTGAATAGTGCGCTTTTAGTGTATATATCCAGTATTTGTATGATGAAGGGCTATAGGTCCGATTCCTTTTCAGGAATAAAATTTCATAGCAAAGAAAAATACTCGCTGTATAATCATATAAGTATGTACTATAATCATGTGTGATAAACGCTGGCCGCAAAAAAATTACATGATGGCTTTCTTTACATACTTTCAGAAATATTCGCGAATGACTAAAAACTTTTCCCCGAGCGCCTTGTTGCTGGAGGGCTCACTTCATACACTGTATTAGAAAATTATTTTTCGTTTTTCCGGAAGTCGACAACGTCAACATAAGACTGAGGGATAAATATAGAATTCAAGCATTTTAGCACAGATATTCTTTGCCGACCAAGCATGTAATTCCGATAGCCACCTTGGGTAAGAATTATGAATACCTTTATAAAATAGACGCCGCCACTAGGGATTGCAATCCCGGGATCCCGCCCAAAATTACAGTCCCGAAATTCAGGGATTAGGAACAAGAAAATCCCGGGATTTCAGGGTTCAAATTTCTATTTCAATTTATTGGAAATTTAACATACAGAAAAGTTTTTCCGTTTTTTTAAAAGCCTTCTGATGTATTTCCGGTATTCATCAAAGGTTAAATTTTTGTATATAGATATCTGTTGGAGGATTAGGTAAGGAAAAAATCCAAATACTTCAAAAGAGTGCTTGAAAATGTTTTTACGTCTTTGAAAAAAATCCTGGTTTCGCTTTTGCTAACGGATGGCGCTACTTCGACGTCTGATACTGATGTAGAACAACACGATTATTGCGCCAGTAATTGTTAATGAATATCTGCCATCGGCATTTAACAAGGTGTCATTAATATTAGAAACTAGTAAAAACAATAAACATTGAACCATATGAGGTGACAGTTGGGGAATATGTGCTTTTATCAAGGGGTTAAGATCCAAAAATAAGCAGCGAACGCATTCAATCTTCACCCACATGCAACTTCGCATATATTTCCGTTTTAAGTTTTGCTGGCTCGATACGGCACCGGGTTTCTTTCTTTCCTTGCTTTGTGATTTAGATTGAGAAGACTTCTAGCGCTGGAGTCGTTTGAAGTAACAAGGTCCCCCAACTGGTAGTTGACATATTCGAGACTAGAAACAGTGAACTTAAACGTTCATATTTCCATATATGGGGAACTCACCTTTCTTCCTAAACTTTTGAAACTGAGCAGCTTTTCATTGTACTATCTCTGAGATACTATTGTGCGTAGGCAAGAGAGAAACAGCAGGTCGTAAAAGGAAAAAAAGTTAGTTGATCCATCAAGTAGGTCGATATTTTTGAGCGCACACTACTCACAGTCATAAATTTTTACGAAAACGTGAATAATGAGTTTCAGTGGTATGCTGATGAGGCATTGACCTGCTTACATCCTATGAATTACAGTGAACCTACTGTGCACCATTTCCATCAACTGAAATATTCTATCGGTGACTTTCTCATCCACTGGTAGTTAAATTACTAAAGGTATATAAAGTATCACAATGGTAATTTTCTCACGTTTCATTATTGTGATACTTTGTATGCTGGATTGCCACCTCTTCAAGTCTCCGGGTTTGACCCGAAGTCTCCGGAGAAGTGGCAACTAAGCTTGTGAAATAATCATTTAAAACATACTTTTATTTCTTCATCTATGAGAATCTCCAGGTCACATTAGGAAATCTCCGGGATAATTATCGCGTATTGTGCACGAAGTACAGATCAAAAGTGAGCGTATAACATTAGACGCACTCTGATTTTTAAGAGCATACTTCAAAAACGTTTAAATCTTTTTGAAATATGATTTGGGGTAAATTAATAATGCTTACTTTTTCATAAAGAACAATTATTTTGTTCTATTGTTCTATGTTACAATTGCATCATCAAAATCCAATTGATTCAAGTTTTGTTAGAATTAAAACATTGTTTTATGAAAATAATTTGCCGTGTGTGTGCATGTGCTGTTAGTTTTGCCAATGGAGTTCACTGTACTGAGGTTTGTATATTAAAGTTTCTAAAACGTAAGGCTTTTGTTTTTACACACTCCTGCATTACATTTACATAGTATATATTCACCATTTATTTTTTATTTCGCTTACTACAGAAAGAATTCAATCTATAAATAAATAATATTAGCATAAATAAGTACTAGCTGTTTTTGCATCTGAAATTATGTTCTTAATTTGTATGTACAAGTATAATCGTAAAAAAGTCAATCCCGGGTTTGGAAAATCCGAATCCCGGGACTGAAAAATTCCGCCGGAATTGCAATCCCTAGCCGCCACCTTGGTGGCTTAATCAAAACTCTATGGCATCAATTCGCTTTATACTTTGAGCTCCGCGACTCTTTGACTGCCATGCGACATCTTTTTCTACTTTATCGACTGCCTTGAAGTACGTCGAAACTCAGCGGCCGCTTCCATTACACTATTGTCTCTTTCGCGTTTCGGGACTCGTGAAGTTGTTCAGACACGCGTAAGGAAAATCCATCTTTCATCTCTCATATCTCTTGCTCCCCTCTTTCATTTCTCATCTCCATTTTCGCACTCCGATATAACCTCATCACTTTATACATCCCTCTTGCCCCAGCAAGCGTCCTTCCCCTGAGTCCCTTCTACATACCCCCTTTCCCCGATTCACCTCTGCCGCTTCTCATCCTCTCTCCCACTCATTCCTATTCCACCTCAACTCTGGATTCCTTACTTCTTCCTCACATCTATTATCTCCCGTTCACAGTTCCATCTTTTTCACTCACACCCTTTTTCATCTCCTCTTTCTTCCTCCCTTCTTCCTTTCCCCCACCTCTTTCTCTCACCTCCTCCCCGTTCCACCTCCTACCGTATTCTTCCGGACGGTATTCCCAGTCCTCTCAGTTAGCGCCCCTTCCTCCCTCCGCACACCCCCTAAGAGGCGTTCCTTCTGGGTGGTAGCTTGCCAACCAAACCCAATTTCATGCAGTGTCCTCGGGGAGAAGAGGACTGTCCGGGCGGGACTACGTATGCATTAGCATACTGGAGGGCCTTTCGCCTTTCTCACGGGAACCGAGGACGAGGGCGAAATAACCCAGTCCGGTGGCCGCGGCTGCTTTAAAGGGGCGGAGGGTAGAGGCGGAGGAGGTAAGGAAAGAGAGAGTGAGAGAAGGAGAGCAGGCCGAAGGGGAGTTGGGAGTGGGAGGGAAGGACAGGAGAGCGCGAGGGAGAAGAATTTTCATCTCCGCATATGCCACGCTCGTAAGCCTACATTAGCAAAAGGTAACTCATTTAAGTGCGAGGAGAGTCTCCTTACTCCGCCTTTGTCCCGCTTCCCTCGCTCTCTCTCTATCTCCCCATCCCTCTTTCTCACCTTGCTATTTTCCTTCTCTACCTACGACTCTCTTTTTCCTTATCTTTTTTACGAGAATTTCTTAATCTCTTTGTTTATTTTCCTCAATTTGTGTTTTATTTTTTTATCATCCGCGAATCTCTTCTGGAGCTTTCCATATTTCTTTGTATGTTTTTTAAGAACGTATTTTTATTTCCGGAAGCCCTTTTTTCCTCATCTCTCGCATTCTCTACACGACGGCAGGAGCGTCCTCGTGCCCGAATCTCCATTCCTCCTCCTTCCCCCTCTCCCTTTCATTTCACCACCTCTTTTACTAACCCCTTCCTCCCCCTCCCTCCAGCCTCCTCTTCTCTCTCTCCCTACTTCTCCCCTTTCTCCTCTCTCTCCTTCCCCTTTGTTATTGTTATTATTATTATTATTTATTCCAGTCTCTTTTACATTCTACTCCCCCAACCCAAAACCCCTTTCCCCGGCCCCTCTCCCAGAGTAATTAGAAAAAGAATGCGCGCGGACTTAACTTTGGGGGATTTCTTCTCCTTTTCCTCCCTTCCCCTCTTCTGCGTCTTCTTCCTCCTCTCTGCCACTCTCATACCTCTCCTCTTCTGATACAGATCTTGGTCCGGATGTAGGGTTTGAAAAGTTTCTGAGCGGCGATGGTGGTGTGTTTTTTTTTTTAAGACCATCCTCTTTTCATACAACCACTCATTGTCTCCGCTCCCGCTTCCTTCCTGTTTTCCTCCTCCGCTCGCATTCAAAACCTTCCTTTTAAAAACTCGGCTTTAAAAACTTTTCGATTTCTTTTCTTCCTAGTGAAATCTTATTTCTTAACCCTACGTGAAATTGGTTTGAAAACTTTCATCTCTTAATGGCATGCTATTTTTTCGGCAGAAGATAAGACACTGAAACTATATATGTATATTTAACTGTAACTTCGTCAAAATTTACTGATTAATTTACCCAATCAAATATATATATGTATATATATATATATATATATATATATATATATATTTCATTGGGTAAATTTTCAGTAAATTATAATGAAGTTACAGAGTTAATGCCACTATCATTTATATTATTTACATTGAAGTAACCTTCAAATGATATGATTTTACTAAACAAGGGAATATTTTCAAATTAAAGCCCAGAAGCTTTAAAAATATTTGTTTTCGCGAATTAAAATTTCTTTTTCTCAAAAGAACTCTTGAAATTGGAAGAATAGTTTTTATAATTTAACCTGTGAAATGAGAGATATATCACATTTTAATGAGTTTTCATGAGGCGGTGGAAATATATATTAACTCTAAGCATATATAAGTCTTAAAATATATATTAAATTAAAGGGAAGGGTTTCCAGTCATTGATGAAAATTAGCGCGAATACGGAGCGGAGCGTACAAAATATGAGAGGTAATTTATATTTGCTCTTTCACTGGTATAGGATGGGAATCCACTGACTAAAGATTATCACCGATATCCCCAAACTATGGGACACACGATGCCGATAGATACTTAAAATAAGTATGCGGTACATTATATGAGATAGTGGGAAGCAGGAGATACAGTTTTACGATATGACTTGGTTTTTAATGGTATTTTACACTGCGTTACCTTTTGGGTCATTTTTTGACGCCAACATTTTTAGGAATTTTGTTTTCGATGGAAAATACGGATTATAAATTTCCTATGCTACAATATCTGCTGGAATGTGGTAGAAATTAGGAGAAAAAATTTGCCTAATGGGGAATTGAACCCGTGACTTCCACTTTCCAAATAGATATAACTATTACAGTCTAGCGCGTGCCTTCAAATGAATAAAATTAATATTCATATTTTCAAGTCTGCACATTTGTATTATTTATGAGTAGAACAGAGTTGTGAAAATAAGCATATCATTTGATTATTAAATACACAGTTAAAAAAGAATGTTAACTTAGTGTCCACTGCTATTAAAAGTGCACTAACTCAGTCGTGATTTCATGCTTTTGATATTAAATGATTAAATAATTAAATTAAATTCTTGGAGGATCGTCTTATATTCGCGATCAAAGAATAAATAAAAAATTGTGATAGTGAATATGACCAGTGCAGAATGGTTAAATCACATTTATCTTTGTACTTCATATTGTGATGACAATTTTTAGGTAGTTGAATAATATGTATATTTCTCATAATATTATAATAATTTATTTGATTAAAAATGATTGTTAAAACCTATTTGTTCCAAATTAGCTTCTGAAAGGGAGGGGGTCATCTTATATTCGAGGTCTTCTTATAGTCGGGTGAATACGGCACATAAATGCACTCACTCTTAGGCTCCCACGTGTACCGTCGTAAAAATTACTATCTCGCGTTTTCTTTTTTCGAAAGACACAAAAACGTTCTTTCCTTTACAAACCAATTTAGAAGCCGTCCTTTCTATTCTCCCAGTTGGACCCTCAACAAAATAACAAGGGCAGTACTGCGGTAAAAGAAATTTCGTAATTTTATTAAAAATACTACTGCAAACGTAATCGATGTGAATGTGGAATCATCGAACTTTGATAAGAATTAACGCCGAATTTAGATAGTAAGGTTTGTAATGTGAAATATTTTTGAAAATCTAAATTTAAGTTCGTTAAATTTAATGCCATTTTAATTAAGGGGAAAGCTCTCTCTACGGTATCTGGCATAACGTTGAATCTTAAATTTTAAGAACGGATACTCAGAGAAAGATTTTCATTATGAATATTCACTCTCCGGCAGCGGTTTCCAAAGTTTACACAGCCGCGCTCCCCTTCAACTAAGAAAAATGTCCTTGCGCCCTCTTATATGTCATATATCAGGGAAATGATAGGAACTAGCCACTTAAGAGCTAGAATTTGGTGACTGCATATTGTAGGTCTCACGATTGTGACAGGTAAAATGACAACAAATGCAATGTGAAGTCTTTTTGTGCCCCTCTGACCTGCCCACCGTCCCCCTCCCCCATGGGGGTGTGCCCCGCAGTTTGGAAACACTGCTCTACGGGATAAGTGATATAGAAAATATGTCAAAGAAATTTACCTATTTCAATTTCAAAAGCCTTTTTTCGTATTATCGAGAATATAAAATTAAACGATAGCGGGAGCATCGATTTTTTGTTACTTTCAGTTTATGCTAATTGAAAGACGAAGTCCTATTAGTGGAGATACAATAATTTGTTACATATTGATAAAATGCTAGAGATTAACCTCGGCATTTTTAATCTGACTTGTAGGTACACACTCAAAATTTAAACAATGATCGCTGAAATTTAAAATCATTTTCGATTTCCTTTGGCTCTTGGAAGAGCCAGTCCTTCGCAGGGCCGTGTGCTCTCTAATCCGGAGCGAAGAGAGCTTTAAAAATAAAAAAAACAACAGAGAGAACAATGCTCGCATCCTGTTTGGCAGCTTTTCGGAAGCATCGCTACACACGCTCTTATTGCCCATCCGAACTCATTCTATTTTTTTCAATTGGGTATCATCACTCCACCGGACATGGATCCATTGGAATCTCACTCGGTCCGGCCTTCCCACCGTCTACTGGAGTTCCTCTCTTGCCACCTCCCTTTCTCTCCTTCCCCGCTCTCACTACCTCTCGTTTTCTAACCCCGTTTGTCGTTATTGCTCCCATACATTCGATCTCTCGTTGTTAACCATCAATCAGCTACGCCAGGGCTACACTGTGTATTGGCGCGCCATCCTCTCCCGGGAAAAGACCAGGTTCCGTTGCAGTCAGTGACATCTCCACGGAGACGGTGGGAATAAAGAAGTTAACCTACTTGAATATTTCTAAGCGGCTGAACACAGGAGCCGTCGAAAGGGGGAAAATCCCATCCGCTCTCTCTCTGCGCTTTCCAACGATCAAGGGAATTGGTTCGAGAGGATAAATTCATGGCTGTAATAATATAAACGGATATTGCTGCTACTTCACTGCATGAATATATATATATATATATATATATATATATATATACGCACACATATACACATACACACTATCAACCCGTTGCAACTACGCTTGCAAATAATCTAAATAGTTCGGCCCTAGGTTAGGTCTTCTTTGGTCCCTATCATTTGACGTGTTTCCTCTTCCTTTCTTTGGCAGCTGTAGTTGGGCTAATAGCTCTCTTTTTCACTGGTCTAAGCCTTGGCATTTTTTAAATTTTCTGCGATTTTAAAGAAATATATTAGAGCAATTACGAGATCACAATGTCACAGAGTTACTAAATGCTAATTTAATATCGCGGTATATTCGAAGGGGAAAAATTTTAAAATCTACATCTTAGTTCCAGTGATTAACGTTGCACCCTTATAGACGAACTCACAAGCAGTCGCTTTCCTTCAAGTGTCTCTCAACGACTGCTTTTAACTTCTTACAGGGCATACCATAAAGGCGACGTCAATGCAACCGTTTATTTAGATTATCAGTGAAGACAAGATAACCATATAATGTATTAAAAATAGGGTACGTCCCTATTCTCATCTAATTTTAAATTTATGCGTGAGCCTATTTGCGTTAATAAGCATTATATGTAGGTATATGCATAATATAATGGTTCTACTTACAAAAATGTAAGATTCTAGCATTCAAACGATGAAATGCCTGATTAAATAATTATAAACGCTCTACTGTGTAACATGTTAACATTGCAATATTAAGATAGTATAGAGCCGTCGAATGAAGCAAAAACGAAGAAAATCGGTCCATAATTACATATTTTGACGAATGAATGAAAAAAACCTTGCACATTGAAAAATCGAAAATCCCGTGTAAACTTGAGGGAAAATATAATTGTCTCCTAGATTCGAACCTGGGACTATGAAAAAAATATTTTTCTAGGAACCTCCTAGTTTGTAGAAAGAAAACGCAGTTTACCGCATATCTCTACGACAAACGGCTTTTGAGATACAAAGTCGGGGGCAGACAGACAGACTGACACTTGAGAATTATTATGTAGAGATATTGTTTTTCTTGCGTAATAATTAACTTCCGTATTTGTTGGTAGACATTTTTATGAATGAGTAGTCGATACGATCCTTTTACACATTAGATAACGTAAAGCTTCAATTTTCTACCAGGTGCTTGCTACATATCGACGTGTGCTCAGCGGCTTGTTTGAATTCACCGTACGCCTACATTTTCAATGACGAACCGTACCTTATCACAATGCTCTTTTGCTGGCGCATTTTTCCTTGATGTACGCACTGTATCAATTATCGAGTAGTTCGCCATAGAACGTCGATTGGAAGACCTTTTGTGAGTGTCTGAGTTTTCCATGCCTGTCTAAAAATAGCTGCCGTCCAGCAGCACAGCCGTAAGAATGGGGTTGTGGAATGTGACGCGGCCAATGATTTGTTGTCGAGAGAGGCCGTTGAAATCCAGCGGCGATAGCGTTTCGGAGTGATCATTCTCGACTCTCGTTCCTTGCGAAAAATAGCTTTTAAAAATTCGAGGGAAAAATAAACATTTCGTTTGTTTCCAAGGCAGTGGGAAAATATTTAATTAATATTTGAAAATATGTAACGTAAATTTTTCGAATGTCATAAAAACAGCATCCAAGCACTGAAGTTGACGCATTTGACCTTTACGGAGAACATTGAAGAGTTTTTAAATTGAATATGCGCAGTTATTCTTTGTTAGTGTATTTATTGAATCACGTTACTTTAGTTTAAAACCGAACGGAATGTTTATCGATCAGGTTATCCGGATAAAATTCGATAGGGTTTATTTTTCTGGTTATTTTATGTATTGTTTGATGAATATAATAAAAACAAAGTTATAATTTTATTGTTATACATATCCTATCTTCTATGTCATTTCTGCTTCCGAGCGTAATATATATTTTCCCAGAATCATTCCTCATTCAATTGCCAGTTACTTATTAAGAGAAACATGAAATCATTCCCAATGATTCGACGAAAATAATTTACACAGTAATTTTATAGATATATATTTTACACCGTGAAAATATCGTCGTTGTCAAGGAAAAAGTCATTGACAACAATTTGGAGGCAAATTGAGTTTTTGTATACTTAAGTCAGAATGTCGATTTTCTGTCTTGAATAACTCATTAAGCGCCAATTATAAGTATTTCTTATAGTAAATCAATGCAAATAATCACTAAAAGCAAATGAGCGCTAAACATTTGCAAAGAAAAATTCACTAATTGTAAGTCTGTTAGTCTATATTGTAGTTATTGACTTTTTCCTTGACAACGACGATATATTTAAATGTGTATACGTAGGTTTATTTTTACGCATTTTGAGCTTTAATTTTTTGGTTTACAGAAATTATTTAAAATGTGAGCCCTGTATTCGCAAGTTATTGTCGATTTTTACTAAGGTAAAAAAAAGGAAACAAAATAAACGAATTTTCTACATTTTACCACGGAGATCGTTGTCGTATTTGTAAGTTTGTTCCTATAGAGTCCATGAATTGGGAACAAGATTAGAGATTTCCGTTTGGAAGACTTTCGCTCGATTATATTTCGTTGATTGTTGTTGTTCACTCAGATGAAGTGGGATGTTCTGAGAAATCTGTGAAAAGGGGAACATAATATTCAGATAACATTTTAATAGGAGAGTCTTTGCTGAAAAATGATTGATTGGAGATAAAATTCGCATACTAAATATATGTAAAATACACCAGAAATGTAAAAAATCTTCAGTTTAAAATATAACGCCATCTTAACCGCTAATTAATAGTAGTTTACCATTAAGAACCAATACGTATCCCTTTTGTAAATTAAATTTTCAACGCATATTTGTTATATCTGACGATGGAATACGGAAATAAAATCTTTGAACATCGGCGTCGTATAAATTATTTATTTATTAAGAATCTAAATTCGATTCTTGCTATGCGATTAATTGAAAACACGGTCAACAAATCATTTTACCAATATTCGAAACCTTGAAAGCGAAATAATTCTGAAAAGGGATTCTCGTACCATACAGAGCGAGTTCGAAAAAAATCGAAATGGAGTTTACGGATTAGAGAGGAACCTCGAAGGAAAGAATGGCGGGTTGCCTACACGACGGGTATTCTTTCCTATACCTTAACACTCGAAAAGCGGCTTTAATGCCGGAGGGTGGGGAAAACGAGAGCGAGAGAGAGAGTGGGAGTCGGTTGGGTAAAGGGATGGTGGGAGTTCCAGCATCCTAAATGGAAAGAAGCCTAATAATATTCCGATGAGGGGAGTCGTGTGGAGAAGGGGAACGGGTGGGAGATGAGAGGAAAGAAGAGGTTTGGAGAGGGAGAGAGAGAGAGAAGGAAGGTGGAGCGGGAGAAAGGCAGAAAGATAGGCAGGAGACGGCGAATTTTCCAAGCGAGACGAGGATGGATCGGGGGCGGAGGGATTGAAGGGGAAATTCGACTCGGTCTATCTTGGTGGGTCTAGTCAGAGACGCCACTGGGAAAAAAACAGCACTTGTTTGGTGAAATATTCATAGAGTGAAGAGTGTGTGGATACGTGATTAAAAATTCAAAATTTTCCCGTTGATGCCTGAGGATGAAATAAAAACCTTTACGGCCCTGACCTCTAGAACGCGACTCCGAACGTTTTTATCGCGGAATGTACAAAGGAAGAGGGAAAGTTATTCTATTTTACGACCGACGATTTTAACCTCGCGCACTGAGTAAAGGGGTTCAGATTTTGTAGACACATCCATTCTTAAATTTTTCTGCTTCCATCTGAATGCTCGAGTTTTTCAAACGGATAATTATATTTCCGGCCACTCTCATTGGTACTCGTTTAATTATTTTTTTAAAAAAGGTGGACGAGACATCGGTTCTACGTAAAAACCCGCGCGCGTTGTGGCTTCTTCAATCTTTTTTCCGGAAAAAGCCTTGAGTGCTAGTCAAAAATCGAGCAAGCCGTGGCGATCAAACGCGCTGCAAAGTCAAAAAGGAGAATTGAAATTCATGGGAGAATTCATGTCTGGTGCACAGTTAGAGTTTTTTTTCTGCCGCTGCTGTCGATGAATGGTTTACAATGAATGCTTTGCAATTCAACGGAACGCACTTCCGACACGTCGCATTTTTACGGATTGCTCGGATTTCAATACATTTCAAATGCACGAATGTTTTGTTAACCTCTTTAATAGAAAGACCGATATAATCAATTTTAAAGCACCATAAAAATCCTTAGATCTATATTCAGAAATTAAATGATTGAATTGCATCGAAATTAAAGGTTTTATATATATTTAGACAGTTTGAATTCATAATAGCCACATACATATGTTGTGCTAAACCGTTACAAGTACGTATACGACTGCTACAATATTGAAGCCACATATTTTTAACATACATTAATTAAATTCTTAACTTACGCATAGTTATACAATATACACAATAATAACTAATTATCTATAAACAACTACAATAATACATTATTTAGAACTTAATAGATTCAAATATTACCTATTTTAATTGATAATAACAATAAAATTTGTATATTCCACTAGTGGAAGATACAAAGATTTTTATTCTGTTATAATGAATAAATACCACAAAAATGAGACGTGTTATTATTGAGATATGGGGTTTAGAGTTTTCTAGGTTATTACACGGCACTACTTGGTGGAAACCCATTCTATAATAATTTATTTGCATAAACATACACATTTATAAAAAGTCACAATTTCCACAACAGACGTAAGTCTTAGATAATAATGTTGCTTATAATCTTAATGGAAGAGGAATTATTCCACTTTACCGCACAATGTGAGAAAGTGGGCTGCATGTGATCCGCATGTTTCGCACCTGTGGCAGAAATGCTCATAATGAAATTATGTAAATATGTATCGTGGTATCCATATGAAATGTAATATAGAAATTTTTAAGTGTCCAATGAAGTATAAAGAATAATTCCTTTGGATTTAAGTGAATTTTTTAATCCATTTCGAGTGTTTTTGTGTAATACACATTCCTTCGACAGAAGCGTCGCAAGTACACATGTTACTTGAGATTTTTGTGTTAAACTGTATTCGAAGAAACAATTCCATCGATTGCTTCTCAAACTGATTAAATGACAGTAGAACTTAAGGTGGCTAATATCGGAAAAAATTAGACATCAGGACCTGGAATTATCATTGCAGGCTAGTTCTTCTTAGGCCCCTTTTAGACGAGGAAATCTCAGATGCAGTATGCGAGATACTGAATCTCGGTGGGTCATGCCAAGATACTGTATCGCAATACTGCATCCGTCTGGGTGGGCGTTTCAGAGTTTGCTCTAAACTCGTGGTGAATATGGACGTCGAGGAGGTAGCCTTGATTTTGTTATTATTTAGAAGACAAAAATAGAAAGTTGTGGGTTCATAAAATTGTCAGGTTGAGAGAATTAAAAGGAACATACCTAATACTCTATGATGAACTTAGACAAGACCGTTTCAAGTTCTTTAATTATTTCAGAATGTCAATCCAGTCTTTTGATGAACTCTATGATACATTAGAAAGTTCAATTCGAAAGAGGGGGACAAATAATCTTCGTCAGACTTATCCCACAAGCAAGGACGACTTTTAATTTCACTAATGAACTTAGCATTATTGAAAATATTACGCTCCATCGTTAAAATCGTAACCCGCTAGCAGCCGAAACACCCTGACTGACGACGCGTGTATCACCGTCTGAATGGTGCTATTCAACAAAATGTACTCTCGGCCGCCGAAATACCGATTTTATCGCCGGCGGCTGGAGGTGACAAAACGCTGAAAGCAGTATCGCGATACTGTATCAGTCGCTCGCTTCCGTGTGAAAGGCGTTATTGGCGCCAATGAATTCTCGGCGTCTGAGATACGTGTATCCGAGATACCGTATCCTCGTCTGAAAGGGGCCTTAGAATGTGAAATCTTCTTGGTGGGGGTCGGACTAGCAGTACTAGCATCTACCTAACCCAAAAAAGGTCTACATGAGGTAAAGAAAAGAAAAACCGCTACCATCTCACTGTTGAGATTGCCTCAGAACGTGATAGAAAGTTCGAATCATAGATTTCCTACTTCCGCCAGGCAAATGGAAGATACGGGTTCGATTCCCGGCAATCGCAGAAATTTTCTGATGATTTCTAAGTTCTCTCATATTCCAGCATATGTTTGTCGCATAGGGGATCTTTTATCCAAACTTTCCATCGGGCGGAGTGGTTAGAGCGTTGGCCTTCCACACAACGATATCGGATTCATATCCAGCGTAGGTCGGATTTCTCAACCTTGGATTGCATCGTACCCCTTCTTGTGCGGTTTGAAGAAATGGCGCGGGGCAGCGCTCCGTCCTTCGAAGGGGACGTCAAGCAATGGGCCAACTTGGTGCTCTTCGCAATGAGTAAGCTAATGCCAGAGCCGACTTTTCTTCCTCCCCTCTGTGTGAGTCCGGTCTGGAAGGAGTGATAGCGATTTTAGTCCAATAGGCTGATTCGCTTAAACATACGCACATAATACTCCTAAAATTTCTTGAATATTTACTCAAGGATTGGCGAAATGGAGAGCGCGGTGTAAATCATAACTAACACCGAAGAAATCCTAACATTTAAAAACATACAAATAATTAGTTATGGATTAGACCAGTGGTTTCCAAACTTTTTGTAGGCGCGGCATCCTTTCAAAGGTAAACAGAATTTATATTCTTACATGCGGGTATTGCATCCATTGGAGGAATCCACTTTTAGGTAATACATCATAATTAATTCATTAGAAGAGAAATTACCTATAAACGCAAAGAAATTGTTAATTTATTTACTGAACAAAGCATTTCGCAACACCCTTAAAAAAAATCATGGCACCACAGCGTTCCGCGGCACTTTCAATTAGTCTGAGAACAACCGGATTAGACTGCAGTGTACTTAATTCTCTTTCTCAATGCGCTTGTGATGAATGATCGCAAACTCTATCCTTAAAAAAAACAAAGATTGAGCCGATATCTCTCATCGATTCATCGTTTTTCTCCCACGATCGGAGCTTCACGCTCCCTGAACAGCTAGAGCGGTTGTAGCGATGGAGGAAGTTGGCGTGGCGGGAAAGCCGTGAGACGAGGGAGGTTAAGCAACAAAGCGCAAAGGAAGGGAGTTTTTCCACGACAAATGAATCTTCGCGGCTGGAGGCCGTCGTATAAGAATGCGACGAGACGGAGCAAACAAAGGGATTCTCTTTACCGCATCATCTTCATCCGCTCCTCTCCCTCCGCCTCGCCGCTCTCCCATCGGCGCATCTCGCACGTCACAAGAACCTCTCTGACGAAGGAGCAGTATTCCAGCCGCCTCGGATGCACAGCGACCGCAAACTCTCTTCCGCGCATTTATAAATTCCGCTTCCCGATGCTCCGTTTTAATATCCTGCGATACTTTTGACCTATTGCTCGAATCCCCCCGCTTCGAAACTGACCCCCCTCAGTCGGCGGTGGTCTTTTTGCTCGCGATTCCGAACCGCGGCGTCGGGTGTTTCTCATTTGTTATTTTTTCCTCCGCTGCCATATATATATATATATATAGACTCTCCTCGGTGCACAATGAGTATTTTTTTATTTAAATCGCGTGCTTTGGAAAACGATGAAGAAAAAATATGTATGGTAGCTTGGATTGATATCGTTTGTTTTCCTATGGATGATGATTTATTTCCTTTTTTGTATAACCGACTGCCTTTTAATCGTTAATGGTCTTCCCGGGAGCCGTTTTCAGTCCACAAGCGTGAGTGGAATAAATAACCATTCGCCGATTTATTTCTCCACGCTTATCCTTTTGGTCTTTGACGACATTTTCACTCGTCTGAGTACAAATCTAACAATAAGTTACATTTTGACCCGAAGCCATCAGACTGAGCTCTATTTTGCTATAGAATCATGCTCTTCCTCTTATGATAAAGTGTTTGAAAATTTATGAAAAATTCGTAGAAAGCCTTATTCGTGTTTTTTTAATAAAATAAACCCTTATTTAAGTGAATGGATTTGAAGTTAAAGCATTAATGGTGTAGTAAAAGTAGTTTAATTTAAATTCCCATAATTTCGCTTAATACTGAGCAATGAATTATGCAGTTAAAACAGTGTTTCAGTACAATAATTTTTCTCTTTAATTTCGAGTTGTACATAATAATTTCAGCGTTTGATAGTGTATAATCGATGGAATGGATTGATCTTAAGATCCATATGTGACAGGCATAAGCTGGAATGATAAATGTGGAAAAAGGTGAAAAAAATCTCACGACCGGGAATTGAACGCGGGTCTTCCATTTGCCGGGCCGATATTCTAACACTGAATTACCGTAACAGGCAATTTCTCCTATTACAGGATGGCTTCTGATTCTTATGATTATAATTATTAAACTGAAAATAAATAAAAAGTTTGGTTGAAGTCTCAAGTAGATGGCGTACTTTGAATCATAGCTGGAGCTGAGCTAAATGTAAAATGCTGTGCATTTTTTACGAAGACACACTTAACCGAGAGAGCCTTATATTCTATTCAAAAACACTACTTTTACATTTTTGTACTACATTTATAGATTTGTCTGGCGCTTAAACATTTATTCGTAGTTTTAGAAACATAAGTTCTTTTTAATGAAAGTACACTGGTGGGAGGCTGTTCCTTTCTTTCGTGCTGCCCGTCATTACGTATGCTTCACAAGTATCTAAGTTGCGACACCTTCAAGCTGTCCATAATCCAGTCGTCCAGACGTTGTTTAATGCTCCCAAAGACACTTCTCTCGTCCAACTCCATGGAGATGCCAGAGTCCCCGATATAGGTGGACCTCGGCCTAACATTGGGGAAAATTTCTATCAAAAGGCGGGAGCTTCAATGCATCAGGAATTGGAATATCTTAAAGATGTCCATGTCAGGTGGAGAGATAGATATAAACGAACCAATGCTAACCCCGACCTTCTGGGTACGGGAGGTCCTTTTCCTGTGAATTTAGGAGAGAAAAATCGTCAGGGATCTATCCTTGTAGCTCTCATCTAAGATCACTTTTATAGCAAAGCTGGAAAATTGCAATGTACATTTAACCGTCGGAATAGAATCGAAAAGAACCACATACTTGAAATTAGTTTATATTTACCATAATAATTTAAAAGCCTTTCGGTTTGATGTTCAGTTAAACTCAGTGGCTATCTGAACATTGTATAATAGATTATCAAGAAGCAGTTGCCATGAATAAATGGCTGCAAGCAGTATTTTTTGTTTATATCGACGGGGATTGAATGTCTTGCATATCGGACGCTGCAATGTCGTTGTATAGTATTGCCAAAAATCTTTCCTACTAAAAATTATTTTAAAATTATAATTACTAGTATTCGTAACTCCTTGAATTGACGAAGAAATTTAATTTTACTCAATGAGATAATTGTATTTTTCCTCTTTCTTCAACTGGAGTAGCTTTGCCGTGTTAGGCCAGCAGAAGTTTATTTTATAAACTACAGGAAACTGTCACTCGGTCTGCTCTTCAACCACATTGAGTTTTATAAAATTTAGCAATTAAAAAATATGCAATTGTTTTCCAGCATTTCCAATTTAAAATTAAAGGATAGTCTTCCTGGAATTCCGTTGTTAAATCCATTTTCCAATTCCCTGGCCGCGGGTACGAAACCTGCCTCAAGCGAAGAGGTTTTTTTCTGTTTTTATTCCTGTTAATGCGCTTAATTTTTGATATGTCGATACCTGTCATGGTGGTAAAACAAAATAAAAATCCTATTCAATTTAATCATTTATTGTTAAATATTATTTAAATCGGCGTTACATGCTCAGTCGGATATTGCACATTTTCCTTAAAAAGAGTAGGAGTAGTATTTAATGCGATCATTAATGTATACTTTTAATTATAAATTCAAATGTTTTTCTTTATAGTACATTTGCTTCATATTGAACAGAAACGAGATGCATACGTAGTTGGCATGGGTGATTTGTGATTGTTGAAGATCGTCCCGAGGAGAAAAGTAAAGTTGGAAAATCTTTATCTCTGTGCACGAATACATTTTTTCTAACGCAGTACTCCGTAATCTTTTTAATTCTACGGCACTCGCGGAACTCCGAACCAAAACTCATGAGATGGCGGGAAATAGTTTTATCACTCATATATTTATCACGTAGATGGTAAATGTTATACCTAAAAATTGCAGTTTGCAGTCGTTCAAATATTTCAGTCGGATTACAAAATAAAATACTAATAAAAATAGCTAATTCTCTATTTAAGAAGTAACTTGACCTCTTATGCCGCGGACAGGTACCACTGAAAGATTATTCGTTTAACGCTTTACATAGTAAAAATTAAAATGAGGTGAGTGACTCTTATTATGGCGTCTTGAACGAGACACAAGACAACTCTCTAAAGCAGTGTTTCTCAGCCGGTGCTCCATAACCATTAGATCGGTGCTCCGCAAACTTTTCATCCTTCACCATTTTGTATGGATTTATTGTTTTAGTTAAATAACCAATATATAATATGTGTCAGATCGTCTTTAATTTCATATCGATTTTTTTAGTCCATTCATTCATTTATTTCCTAGATCGTTTTTGTACTGACAATTGTACTATGATGGACATTCCGACTGGTAGGTAACAAATGTTTTCCTGAAAAGTTTGTTCTAGTGCTCCTCCTCTAGGTGCTCCCCGGTCTACTAAAGGTTGAGAAACACTGCTCTAAAGTACAGCGAGTTCGATTTTCTAATGTAAACTAAGCAATGGAGGCACCACAAGGCTTTGATATAGCCATGTATGCTTGCATATATAAGTAATTTTTTCAAAAATGTTACTGCAGTTTCGGCGGAAGGAAGAGCCCATTGCATTTAAAAAGCTTTCCTTTGAAATGAAATTAAGGAAACCACCTTTACAGCATGCCTCTCATTAAGAAAGTTGAATTCATCCTTAGAAATTTTCTCACGATTTTTCACATTTAAAACGATTGATTTTTTTGTACCGAGAAAACGATTCCCTTTAGTCAGGATGGCGTTACCATTTTCTCATCGACATAGAACTCTCGTCGAAAAAATAAAAAAATAAACTTCCATTCGATTGATGCAAAGTGGAAGCGCGTATGTCAGTCGTGCCAAACGCCCATATATTCACGAAATTCTTCCATTCCTTTCATCGCGCCGTGCGCAGTGAGAGGACTATCGCGCGGAAAAGAATTCGCCTTGGACTCTGTCCATATATTCCCGCGAAATCAGCCCGTTATCGGTGCCGAGAGATTACCAGCGCCGCCTCGCTCCGGAAGGATGACCCGAATGAGAGTCGCGATGGGTGAAGAATGAATGAGAGGGGAATGTGGAGGGGGGAGGGGGTCGTGAGGGATGAGCCCCCGTGCGGCGCGTTATTCTATCCTCCCCATCGCCCTCTCGCGAGTTCTCGGCTTACGTGATCTGGGCTGCCAAAGTGTATATGAAGCCATTATCCCTTTTCTTAGAGTCGCACAAAACCCATCGACTTCCCCCCTTTCCAAAAGTGCCCCCACCCCCTCGCCACCTTTCCGAGAAACCACCCCGAAATCGACTGAATCTCACAGGCACCAACTTATCCTCTCCCCCTCCTTCCTCCGGCCGATCGCCAGTTCGCTCCTTCTGAGGAAAAGCGGTTGACCCTCTCCTCATCCCACGAACCTAAACCCTCTCCTATTGCTACCGAACGATCCTCCTGCTCTTAAGATCGCCGGCCAATCAAGTCAGAGTTCCAATTCCAGGGAGTGGTTTATTGGGCCAATAGAGTGGATTGGCGGAAGGAACCGTCCAATTCCTCATGTACCTTTAAATGACTCTCTCTCTCTCTTTCTCCCTCCCTCCCTCCCTACTCGCATTCCATGTTTACAGGCGTAATGGCGGACAAACATCTGCCATTAACTTGAGATTGGTGCATCTCCCCAGGCAATGCGCTCCGGAACACTTTAAAAATCAATTTCTATGTATTATAGCTTACGTGGTCTAGGACATGACTCAAGGTAAAACTTCATTAGTTCTAAACATTTTGGAAAGTCAAAAAAGTAAATATATAGAAACATAACTCAGTATTGATATACCAAAATAAAAGTGAACGCTAATAGAAGTTAGGCCACAAAACGAATTATTCTTATAACCTGAGCTTAATTAAGTTAGACTGAGAGGATTTGAAACCCAACGGCTTTTTGAGAGGGGTAGTGGAATTTCGAATTCAAGTAACTTCACTCGATGCCTTCAAAGAGGATATAAATAAATTTCTGGCATAAAAAGAAGAAGAAATGTATATAGGAGTTCATATATTAAAGGATAAAAAAGAGACGCGTATAAAAGCATTTAAAAAATTCGCTGGATTTTATACTACTACATAGCAGTATGTATCGGAGCGTTAATTCTGCCAATCTGTGTGAAATTTTGTTATTTTCTGACTAGCTTGAAATGCACACCAGCGATAACCACATCGAAAAATTAACGAGCTTTTACTCATTTAATGAAGATACGCCTTTCCATTATATTGTTCACGAAAAGGATGGAGAAAATGTCATCCTGGAATCCTTGTCACGAGGAAAGTCTTGCTTACCGAGCATAGGATAAAATGGAGAAAGTATAATTCAAACGGTAAATGCCTATTAATTTAAATATTTTTTTCACTTTATATCCGCTTAAAAAGAGTATGATGTCATTTTTACCTTTTTTTAATATTGCTTCCAAGTTAAAGAGATTGTGGATGTTAAAGCGCAATAATATGTGTAATATCGTGCCAATGGAAAAGTAATTTTTCTGAGAACATATTTTGTGTGTATTTCAATACATCTTGTCGAAAGCAATCCATGCGATATTGTCTGGTGATGAAAATCGTATTGAACGGAGTCCGTTGATTGTCGTTTTAACTGCCGCAGAAGTGAACTCGCTACTCTCTCCTTGTTAAAAAAATATACATTCTTTTATAATAGAATTTAACCACCGATTTCAACACGCTTCTTTAAGAATGCGTCACTCGATAAGAAGCAAATGGCACAGACAGACACGGGGAAACCGGAAATTCCGTCGCGTCCTCAAGGACTTCGACAAAAATTTCAGGGTTTAAGTCTTTCTTCGATAATAGGACGTAGTCACTCTCAAGAGGTCCCTCAACTCTGCTTACCTCGTCTCCTTCGCCATCCCCCCTCCGCGACCTCTTCTCACTCTCCTCCCACTCATTCTTCCTCAGACGCCGCTCCCTATAGAGCCTATATTTCCTCGTGCCACCTGGGCGCTTCTTTTCGCTTTTTTATTCTCCTTCCTTCAATTCCTTCCCCATCCTTTCACTCGGCATCCTTCCTCCCTCTCCCATTCTTTTCAGAGGCAAAGTGAAATGTCTCAAGAGACTACGGTGAAAAATAAACGAGTCCCGGCGATCATTTTCCGAATTTTCCGCAGGTTCCGATAATAGAGAAAATCCAGTAGGATGGCTCTGAAGCCAACCGCACCATTGCCCTTATATTAGCCAGCATCTTTTTATCATTTCTCTTGAAAATTTAAAGGGAAAGTCAGAACGTCAGTTTTTGAAGCTTCGTCTTCGTTAGCAAATGCATGGAAATTTTGCCTTTAGGGTAAATGTAAAACAGTGTAACGTGTTACTTTTTCTTTAGCTCTTAAACGAGATTGATACGCAAATTTACTCGTAAAAGTATTTCGTTTATAACATATAACACGCAATTTATTACTGATGAAATTTAATTCGTTTGACTTATTCAACAGAAAATATCTTCACCCGTTATTAGGCTACCTTTAATTTCTTTTAGATCTTGTAGACGAAGTGGCCCTTCTAAAAGCATGAAAATTTTATCTCTGGAAAATATCTTTAAAATATAGCTTTTAGGATCGTAGTTTGCCTGTAAATTAGTTTAAGCGAACGAAAGAGAGCAAAAAATAATTTAAGGGCTCCAGATAAAAAAAACGAAGAATAATTTCGTTTCGCATATCCATTTTATTATTTTAGTTCTTGCTCGGTAAGTAAATTATGAATTACATTTTTCACAGAATTCGAATTTTGTATTCCTCGTCAGGAATTATAGTAGCGGTGCATGGATTATTGTATTTAGATCAGCTAATGACGTTTTTCGGGAAATGGTATTATAAACTATCAGTGTTTGCATTCACAGAATGTAGTCCATTAGAAGTGTTGAACTATTAGTGCAAAGCGTCGATGTAAAAAAAATCACATCACGAAAAATTCAGTCTCATTTGAAAAAATAAAGTAATATATTTTTTTTCGGCTAATCCTTTTTCAGCGATGGAACATTCTCCCTTGATCCCTTTTTTGCTTCCTTATTGCCTTCCTAAGGTCTCTGTTTAAAGAAGAAAAGGTTGCATTTTATGGCTTTCACTCAGATTATCCCAAGAGAGGAGAACCTGTGGAGATTCTAATGGCTCTCCACTGTTGGGAGAGAAAAATATTGTGTGGACATGGTCTCTCTCTCTCTCCTCTCCCCCCCTTGGCTCTCTCCCCCCTTCCGTGACCCCTCTCTCGCGCACACACACACACACACACACGCCCTTTCTCTTTCCTCTCTGACTCCCTAACTTCGTGCCCTTTACTTCTCCTCCCGACACTCCTCCGACCAACTCGCCCTTCCCTCGGCGTCGCTTCAGCCCATCCTTGCGCCACACCCCACGCCCCTTCCTCCCTCCCCTTTGGCTGCCCCTTCGCCCCTATATCTCTTCCGTGGAACCCCATTAGCGCTGGGTTGACTTTGAGGCTGAGCCGTCCACAGATAGTGAGAAAATGAGAGCTGAAAAGAAGAATGCCAAAAAAGATAAAGGAAAGAGAGAAGAGGGCGAGAGAGAGAGTCGAAGGATGTGTGTATAAAGAGAGTGGAAGAATAGGAAGCGTAGGAGGTGTAGGAGGGGGAACTGGAGGCCGAAGATAATTGAAAAGTTCGGCGGAGAGATAGATAGAGAGAAGTAGAAAGAGAGAGAGAGCCCTGGGTGAAGCGAATGGGAATAAAGAGTTTTAATATTTCAAGAGGCAAGAGCGGAAAGTAAAAATATAATTTGAGGCCCCGAAACAAGGGAACTGGAAGTCGAGGGTGGCCTTGAGGATAAATTGGAAGTTCTCAAAGGGAACGTATGAGGCAAAGGTGAATATATTGCGCGGCTTTTTGTGTGTGCGTGTGCGCGCGCATGTGTGAGGGTGTGTTCAGGAGAATTAATTGGCGAGCGAATAGGATAAGGAAGAGATTTGGAAAAAGAATTGGACGGCGGAGAAAGAGTGCGAGTTCGAATGAAAAGGGAAGAACAATAAACCGCAAAATGACGCAGGGAAGAGGGGTAGAATGGGAGATACATTTACATATATGCATATATTTATATATTATAAGGGGTCTGAAGCACAATGACTCGCTTTTTTCGCGCGAATGAAAAGAAGATAAAGAGAGAGAGAGAGAGAGAGGGAAATGCGGGAGTGGAAGACTATCTCTGTTTGGCGATGGAATTGTCCGAAATAGTAAAAACAAATCCGGAAGCGTGAGATGAGAGGCGGTCGGGTTAGAGATAGGAGCAGAGAGAGAGAGGGGGGGGGAGGGTCAGTGCGGGAATGGGCGAGAAAAGGGGGGAAGGAGATGAAAAGGAAAGGAGATGGAAACGAGAAAAGGAGAGAAAGAGGGAGAGAGGGAGGCGGAAAAAGAGACTGTGGCCGCAGCAAATTCAAAAGGAGCGAAGAGGGAGAGCGGCTTAATCTTTATTGCTCTGGCTTCCACGGAAGCCGCCACCCTGTCCCAATCTGCCTTCCTTGACGCGCGCGCCCTCTTCTCCCCGCTTCCTGCTCACCTCTCTTTCTCCCCATCCCTAACCTCTCAACCCTCACTACTTCCCCTCTCCTCTCTCTCTCTCCCCCGCTCATTTCTCGCTCTCCCGTGTGGTCATTTGCTGATCCTACGGGTCAACTTCCTTATTCGGTCGCCAGTTAATTTTTTTAGTCAAGCTTTGAAAATTCACTTATTCCGTGAAAACTTTGCCAAAAAATCAGCTTGACACGTTTTTTATACGCATTAAAAACAATGCGAATAAATAAGTACTCCGATGGTGGAGATGAAACTTTTCTGTTGCATTTTAAATTAATTTTAATTTTTTTAATATGGGATTTTGCAGTCAAGGAACCATTAATTGCCATCAGGAAAGTATGCTTTCGTGTTTCTGTAGTGAAGGTGAACTTTATATAGCTGGCGTTAATAACCATGCTTGCCTCAAACAATGTCATTCGTACATTAAAGGAATAAAACTTGATTTTTTTATTTCCAGATTTTAGTTGCGTATCCATTATTTTATTAGCCCATTTATTCATTTTAATCAACGCAGTTTATGATTTTCGAAAATATGTTTTCGGGTTAATATTCCATCGAAAATACATAATTCATTAAAGATAATTATTCGTTGAATTTAATAATTAAATGAAGACTATACTTCAGTTATAATTAATTCCATGCATTCGAAGTGAATTGCATTTCAGCTCAAAACTATACATTTTTATGTGGAGATTTCATTTTGATAAAACTACCAATTAGTCTTCATATTTACAAATTTTTCATTACTAGATGCATTCACGCAGAATTTTGTGTTTTGATATTTTTTAAACGGGTTTTTGGAGACTGTTGCCGCTACTATATACATGTGTAATCGAACGGTTTTAATTTATACCTCACATCATATAAACTATACAAAGTGACAAGACCGAGAGGTTTTCGCGGAGCAGAATAATTTTCTTCGTTAGTATAATTTATTTATTATCACAGAATAATTAAATATGTAAAATAACAAGTCATCAAATTTATTCGTATTATTTTTTAATAATGAATTTTTTCGTGCGATATATTTACAAAAATTTCCAGGAACGGCAAAAAATTGATTTTTATTCTGAAAAAGTTAACTTTTTAAAGATATTTGTTGAGATACACCAAAGCCGTGAATCTTCATTACCCGCCTATTACTTGATAATGAGTTCATCCTTTTTGCAGTTGACATAAAACGTTTAGAAATATTAGTATTGCCGGCAAGGAACGGAAAATTGAATAAGCGATTGAAATCACGTCACAATTAAGAGCACGTTCGTACTTCGATATGGTTTCAAATTGGCGGTACACTAGCTGCGTTGCAATATCCAGAATGGAAAATCTCGTGCATTAGGCAATTACGGAAGTGCTCGCTATTGTTTATGACACCGATAAAGTATTCTTAATGTGTCGGACATTAGCACACAGATATCGTACTTTTCATTTTGTTTCCTCCAGCTCTCGCTTGCTCTATATCTCACACTCCCCTTATTCGACCGAACGGTTTATTAAAGCAGCTTTTGACACGAAGTTACTTCAAATAGCTGAGAAAAATTCGCGTGACCTAATTAATTTCCGAAACATATTATTGCTATCCGTTAAAATCACCACGTGACGCAAAAATTATATCGGTCTGATCGTCAAATGCAAGCGTGGGATTCACGTGGCTCTTTTTCAGAATTTTTCATGCCCTTCGTGACCCACATTTTTCGTATGTGTTTTAAATATTCACGCGGAAACCACTTCTTGTTTTTCTTTTCTCCCGAAAAAAACGTAAAATTTTCCTTCGGGTATCACACAAAAGGATCCAGTGCATCGAGAGCCGTTCTAGCGGAACTGCGTCTGCACGTCTCATAGAAAATTCAGGCCGTCATACGTGTCTTTGTGATCGTAAAAACGAGCTTCTCAGTAATTCAAGCGGGTAGCCGTTTCATGTTGGCGTAGAAGAGCATTATCGCCCCATCCGTTCGCTGCCTTACCGCACCGAGTCGTCATAAGAGATAGCGACCGATGGTTTCACATTAATGGCTCCATCGCATATAAACGCGTCGGTGGGAGGATGGGGTTGGAGTGAGGGGAAAGAGGGGAAGTATAAGGGAGTGGGAGGAGGAGGGGGGCGATCAAGCGAAGTGAACGTTCCACTAATCTCTTAAAGAATCAAAGTCGCCCCTACGCCACCGAGCGGTCAAGGGTGGAAGCAATAGGAAGGGATAGGAGAAGGATGACTTATGGAAATCTAAAGTCATAAATAGAAAATTGGCTATGAATAAGAAAATTCATCGTTTAATTCGTCCACGATCTATGCCCGACCTGTCTTTTCTCCCCTCCCCCTATACTTATGTGAAGTCTTTATAGGGAATCAGCAATATATTTCTGGAATTATTTAAATTGTTAAACTATAATTTTCACCTAACTGAAAAGTAATCATGGCTTAAGAAGGGTAGTATATATTTTATGAGCGAGGAATAAGAAGCACGTTTCCTACGTTTACGAACTCGGTATTCAGTTGCAGTCCACTTTTTCTCTCTTCCTATGAGCAGAACCGTTCTCCATCTTTTGGTTCATCCGGTTCATAATCTGAAAATAAAATTTTAATCTCGTTTTCAACATGTCTTCAGTGCTAATTTTCGCTGTGACCAAAAATAATTCATATTTCTCTTGGCCGTTTAGTTTCTTGACGCTAACTTTTCACTTTCCTCACTAAAATACATTTTAAAATTTAAAACGACCTCTTGGACCCATCTCAATATCTAGCTCCTCTATTATGGCTCATTCTGACTTATCTTTCTCCAATCAAATTTTGGCGACTCCCTACATTCCATCATTTTTTCCCGCCTTCCACCCCCTCTTATCTCACCTCATCTTACTCCTTCACTTAGCTCAAAACCCTTTATCTTCCCTGCTTTACCCTCACGCTCTCCCGCATTCCACCGTTCACTCGACTTTCCCGTAGCCTCTCTTTTGTTCTCCGCCTTCTCTCTCCTCCTTTTTCCTCCGTTTTACCGGCGCATTCCCCTCCCGTTCCACTTCCTCTCGTCTCTTCTCCTTTCATGCTCTGGTCTCCAAGTCCTCTTCCCCCCTTTCCCCTCTTTCCTCCCACGTGCCCCTTCCGACCTCTCTCTCTATTGCCCTCTCCGCCTCCGTGTGTCGGAAGGGGTGTGTATGTCGCTGTGAGAGGGCGCCTGCAAAGAGCGCCCAGGGAGTAAATCGGATTGCGGAAAGATTTTACGGAGCGAGAGGGCTTGGAATATCGCCAAGTCGAGAAAGGGTGGCGGAGGTAGTAATAGGCGCTCCCCGCTCGGAGATTCCTCCTTTCTCCATCCTCTTCCCCTCCCGTTTACTCCCCCCCCCCCCTCTGTCCACCGCTCCCGCGTATTTCCCTATCTCTCCCTCCCTCCTATTTTCCTTCCCCTCCCCTCTACTCCTTTAT
Source organism: Uropetala carovei (assembly GCA_036926305.1). Lineage (NCBI taxonomy): Eukaryota > Metazoa > Arthropoda > Insecta > Odonata > Petaluridae > Uropetala > Uropetala carovei. Next base: position 2,587,937 of record JAXCHB010000340.1, read on the forward strand.
CCCCTTCCGCCCGCTCCCATTCTTTGACCTCCGCCCACTCCCGACTATTTCCCTGCAAATCCTATCCCCTTTGTTCGGAAGTTAGGTGTCACCTCAAGAGGCCTGGACCTTCTATCTTCATAGACGTTTATTGTCACGGCGTAATAGGGAAAAGTGCCTTTCCGACTGAAAACACGAGTTTCTGATGTTTTTCGACTGAAGGTGGAAAATTTATTTTAAGGCTTTCGGAAAAAACAAGTTCTTAAAAAACTATTTTGGAGGTGTTGCCATTTATAACTGTTTTATGTGAAAAAGAGACAAGGTATAGAAATCGGGTGCCAGTCGAATCGGAACACAAATTTTAAAACGAATAGCACTATAAAATACGGACAAACTGTATATTTTCATCTCCCATGGTAACGGGCACACAAAAGTATATTACTTCTCGACCTAATCACGAAAGAAAGATTCTTTACGGCATGTTTATTCTCTACGTGATATCTATATAAAAATGAATGCGCCATTCAATATGTCCCAGCAGCTTAGCTTAAGATGGGTCTTTATAATCCTCATTACAAGGCGGATGTTATTGGAAATTGACAGTTCCGTCATTCCTTTGAAAAATTAATTAAGGAATCTTATTAAATTCCTGTTCCTGCTAGCAATATTATTAAACTCGTGTTCCAGTTAGCTCAATTATTATGAGATTTTCTGGAAAACGTTGCAAATCAAAGAAATTTAATTTTCTGAAATACGCCTCAAATTAAACCCAAGATAATGTAACCTACGCGAGAAAGCAAATATAGGATTACATTGTTTGCGAATTCTTTCTTTTTATATTTTACGGTTCTTAATTTTTTGAACTAATATTTCCGTTGAAGTGGTTCAAAGTATTCACGCTGAAGAATAAAAACAAAAACCCGCAAATTCGAATAATTTAAATTGCCTGATAAAAAGTTTGTTTGTATTTTTCGAGTTACGGTTTTTAATTGAGAAGAAATCTGGAAATACTAATAAAATTAATGAATGAAGAATATCATCTTGAAAATATAATAAATAATTAATTAGTTTAATTGTAAACAATTAAACTAATTAATTAGGTACTCGGGGGGCAAGCCCCCTGCTCGCTCCCGCTCACCAACCCCTTTTTGCTCGCAGTCACTTCGTTCCTACCATATATTGGATTTAGATAAGTATGACGGAAATATGTTTTTAAAATGAATGAAATAAATATATTTGACAGAAAATGTTTATTTTTTAATAACAAATTTAAAAAATACATTTAAAAGAAAATTAAGTTAACACTTCATTATAAACTGTAGTATTAATTGTTATATTTTTGGTTTATTAACGCTTTAAGTTATTTGTATTTCACTCTCTGACGTGACTTTACTATGGATATAACTACATAATGTAGTCCATGTCCAAAAAATGGTCTATGTTAGTTTATATTTGTAATGAAAAACCCGAAGAAAGACTTTAAGCATGTATGTTCCTTGATATTTACAGGCGTAACACGTTATGATAGTTTTTAGTCTACCTTATAGAATAAAACCTTTCTCAGAGAAATCAGTGAAACAATTGACAATGAATTAATCCGATGAATAGCATAAAATGGATAACAACGATGTAAACAACTTCTCATCCATCCATAGTTTTCAACTCTAAGGTTGGTTTGAAATGACTAGGGAATAAACACATATGATGTGGTGGTTTCCCGTTGCCTTCCACATCAGACACACACACATGATTGATGAAATATGAAATTATGAAAACGACACAAACATCCATGCCCTTGGCGGGATTCGAACCCGCGACCTTAATGATGGTAGGCCCTTTCACCACCGGGGCCGGCAAAAAACAACTTTTATATCATTACTATTAAATGAATTTTCATTATTGATATTTCAAAGTATCTCCCCTGCTCACTGCGCTCACCAACCCCCGTTTCGATAGATACAGAGAGATTGTCATTTTGCAATGAATATACATCCAAAAATAGTTAACACAAAATTTCTTGGGTAATTACGTCCTCTTACTTTTCCATGTCCATAGCTCTCTACCGGAAGCTTAGAGAACGAACTCCATCTGGCAAAAAGCATCACCTCACCTTGTCTAATAATCTACAATAATAAAAGTGTCAGTTTCACTTTGTCATGTAATGCTTTTTTAAGCTTAATATCTCGCAAACGACTGAACCGAATTTGATGAAATTTTCAGGATAGCATTATGATATAACAAGAAAAAGTTTTAATATATCGAACTCGAGATCAAAGACCCACGTTCGACTCCAGAAGATAATTTCCATTTTCCATAAGGTAACACGTAGAAAGGGACATTCGACGTGCAGGCTTTCATTCTTTTTTAGTTTAAAATTAGAAATAATTGACCTACAATCTTCGTATATAAACCATTTTGAAGAAAACATTATAAAGTTTCTTATTCTGTTCATCTTTTTTCGCCTGCATTTCGAAATTTCTCGGTGTAAACGTTTAATTCACAGTTTTCCATTTTAACGGGATGTTGCCTTGTCTACCAATTCCATTGCTAGACCTCTATATCATATTGTTAATTCAATCCTTCTGGGTATAAACATGCTTTGAATGCTTTTAATACGAGAGAGGTAGAGTGGGAGCGAGATGGAGGGGGAGAAGGGGGGAGGGAGAGAGAGGGTGTGAGAGGGAGAGAGGGTGTGAGATGGGGGGAGGAGGAGAGAGGGGGGAGGGAGAGAGAGGATGTGAGAGGGTGGGGGGAGATGGAGGGAAAGAGAGGCAACTGTTTTAAGTTTAACTAAAGATAGCCCGTCAACAACAGAATATTCACTAGAAATGTTGTATATGACAAAACATTTCATATGTAAAAGTGTGATATTACTTATTTTAAATGAAAATAATAATAATCTATCTATCTGTAATTCTTCCGTTGATATTTCAACGGGCATTACACTAGTATAAAGAATAATTTACGAATGTTGTTTACCTTGGTTGCTATGAAAATAATTTCCTTCTCCTTCCTTCTGTCTCTCTCTCTTTCTTTCTTGTATTAAAAGAATTGAAAGCATGTTTATACCCATAAGGATTGAAATAACAATATGATATCGAGGTCTAACAATGGAATTGGTAGGAAATGGCAAGATTTCCTCAAACTATGTGAATTAAACGTTTAAATTGAGAGATTTCGAACTTAATGCGGAAAAGATGAACAGAATAAGAAATGTTATGTTTTCTTCATAATAGTTTATATCCGAAGATTGTTGATCAATTCTTTCTAATTTTAATCTTAAAATGAATGAAGACCTGCACGTAAAAAAGTCGTTTTTGACGTGTTGTCTTATGGGAACTGGAATTGTCTTCCTTGGAGTCGATCCCGGAACATTTTTCGAGATTTTTTCGTCATCACCTTAAAATATGTGAGTCAAGCATTCCTGCCAAATTTAGAATTTTTATCTCGATTCTTTCTCGAGTTATTCGCATTTTTACACCGAGTGTTGATGTGTGACAAATAAATAAATAAATACGAAGGGAAGTTAAGTAAAAGTGTGTAAAAAGGCAAGGTTCCAGTATTCAATAGACAAAAGAAGATTCAATTGATTTGGTTAATCGTTTTAAATGCTTCTCACACGCGATTTCCTAAATAATTATCAGTAACTATTGACATATTTATGTATAAGATTGACGTTGTTACAACGATATTTTCGATGATTAAACAAAAGTAATTTGAAAATAACGCCATTCTTTTGTCTATTTGGAGGCTTAATTGAGGTTAATTGAAGCGGAGGCAATAATGAGGGTCGCATTGGCAACACTCGGAATGAGTACGAAATATTCACAAAATTTCGAAAAAGGATGCCTATTTCTGTTAATTTCAACCATTTCACATGTAAACAGCAAAAATAAGATAGGATACAGTTTTATACGTCGAATAAAGTAAGAACGAAGTAAATAGGTGTATATTTAGATATTTTGATGAATGAAGGGAAAAAAACCCAGCACTCTGAAAAATCGATAGCAACGCATGTTTGAATCTTGCATTTGAGAATAGCGAAATTATGGTATAGAAATAAATAAATTGGACAATGATAATTTATCAAAATGCGGAAAAAACGACACATTTTTCTGATCAAATTTAAGTCAAATTTGAGGGATATCGAATTAGAATGCATTTATTAACGATTTCCCAAAATCTCGATTTCCTTAAAACAAAATAACGTTGCAGTGAAAAACAGCCGTGGGAGGTTACTTTTATATAATTGGGTATTTCTCTTTAAAACATTAAGATTCGTTTTGAGATAGCCACATTCGCTTATATGTTGACGATTAGTTTAGTTTAAAACATAAACGTGACTTTTTTCGCAATTGCTTATTATAATCAGTCCTAATCACCTTCCTTCTATTCCCGTTAAGTTAACGTGATTATCTTCTAATTTTTTAGAGTTTGAATTATTGTCTCTTGCTAGAAACTGCCACTGATAACCTTTTAATGGAAAGGAGTAATTAATTCGGCCTTCATAAGTCTTATAAATTGGGTGGTGTTAGGTAATGTGCCACTTAAATTTCGAACTATCATTTTGAGCATCAATTGCCATGGATTTGATTATGCCATTATAACGTAACGTATCATCTTCTGTAGGTAAAATATAACGAAATCATGTTCTAATAGTAAATATACAGTTCTACGCAAAAATCTACATATTTATACGATTTATTTCCTAAGACATCTTAGCAGTTGATTTTACTGCAGTGTAATTGTTTTTTTTAAATAACCAATTCAAACACATATTTTCATTATATTCACTCTTAAAATGCTCCTCACATTAAGATGCGCTGCGACGACACGTCATTTCACTGGTCGCATTGATCAGGATTTCGCCCAAACATTATTGGGCAGCGATGCCGGATCCTGGTTCTCTCTTTAAAGGCCTCCCGATAAAATCCCCTCACCAGCAGTATAGCTACAATTTATTGCGGATTGCTTTGCAGGTGAAAATAATTGAACCGAACGACTAGTGGAGATTAGTGGACAGAGAAGGTCATTAGAACAATTTGTCAAGGTTGATTCTTTTGTCTATTTGAATACGCCATTTCTTCTCGGTATTACCAAATGGGCGGCCAAACAGATCCGGGAAAACACCGCCTGGGAGCCGGAATTTCCGGCGGCGCCCAGCCATTATTTCATAAAGGATATAATCACCGCTTGCGTAAGAGCGTTAGGTAGAGGGTAAAGGAGGGTGGAGGGGGGGAGTGGAGGGGCGTGGGGGGGGGGGGGGGTGGAATGGAGGTGGAGGTGGAGAGAGGGAGCAAATGAAAGAGTGGATGAGGTCTCGAGTGCGTGATTGGAGCAGGTCGAAGATTTATGGAAGATTTTGATGGCGGCGGTAGGAAGGGTGCGGGGATGACGGTATGTGATTAGGAGGTGCGTGAAGAGAGAGAAAGGGACGGGCGACGGAGGGAGCGCGGGAGATTGGAGAGAGAGGATAGAAAGGAGCTGGGAGACCTTCGCCTACGCGGATAATGGCACTTAAAACCGTTGGGTCGGCGCCTCACGGGACCCTAGCGGAGCTCGACGCACTAAATCACGCACTGCGATCGTCGGCTGTTGCTTCGCGTGCACTCCTGTGTGGATTGGAGTGGAGGCGATGAGGGACGACGAAGGGGGATGTTTTAAGGGGAGCGGTAGGTGGAGGAAGGGGTCGGGGACAGAGAGAGGGTCTCGCGGGTGCGTAAATCACTGGTGCGCGAAGCCTTATATGATGAGAAATGAGGTGGAGGGGTTGAAGAAAGGGGGAGGAGGTAGTATGGCTCTGAGGACGCGTCTGCGCCCTTCTCCCCTCCTCCCAAGGATACACCAAGATGATTATGCGCCTCCATATATTCTCTACCGCTCTTAAAAGCATTTAATCCAGGGGGAGTGGGTCTTGATGTGACCAAGTGCGTGGCTTAATTCTTCCTCGGCTAATGAAATGACTGGTTTGAAGGTCACATTTACACTAGTGATTGTTGACTAAGCGGTTCCGTCGTCGCACGGGTCTTTTTGAATGCAAAATGGCTTCGTGTTACAGGAATGCCATCTTAAATTCTTTTAAAACATGACAGTTGATGATGCAAGTTGCGCAGATCTAATTTGCCTTTTATAGACGTTTAATTGATATCGAATATAGTTTTCAATGCTTTTTCTCCTCGAGTCTCATATTTCTTGTCGAGAATTCTGTCTTTAGTCCTTTTGAAAATTTAAGCTCATTTTTAAAGCTGTAAATATCAATAACCACATCTCCGTATAGTGCCTCATTCAATTTAAATGTATTATATTGCTGTTTATATCGATTTAGTTGCAAAAAACTGTGAATATTACATTTAAAGGATTGCAATTCACCATTAAAATCTCAAGTCCGTAGCAGTGGAGTTTTTAGCACTCGCTCAGCTCCATAATCTAGTGTTCCGACCGGAAAATATATCCCAAAGTGTTTGTATTTAATTGTATATGTATTCTCAAAATGAAATATTTTAAAGGTGTACCTCACTTTATTTTTATAACTAAATTTCATATGAAATTATAAAAAATTACTATATAGCATAAAAAAGTAGTTGATGAGAGGAGAGTGATACGAGACGCTATCGTAAAAATTGAACGATATTCTTACAATGCTAGTTTGTTTCTGTTGGCATATGTGTTTGGAAATATAGACTTGATGAGGAAAATATAAGCATTTTCAATTAAGCAGATACGAAATTTTGGCAAACAACCTTTAGAACTGCATCACTTGGGCTTTTTTCCTCATTGACTTGTGTGCATTCATTTCAAGTTAAATTCTTTCCTTTTATGCATACAAATAATTTTAAAGCTAAGCATTTTGTTTAAATGTAACATGTTCATTGAGAATGTTTATACCAGAATGGCGTTGCTGCAAAGGATTCGTACTAGACAAGTTGGTGTCAAACTAGTTTTTTTTCTGTTATTTGTTATAGTCAAGATATATAAAGACGTTAGTATTCGTCAATTTTATATTAAGGCAGAGGAAGGACAGATTTATAGGAGAGAAATAAGCGCTGCATGGTTGGAGATATCGGGAAAATTATTTCTTTTTCGTTTACTTGTAGTGGACATTACCTTTCTAATAAATAGTGGGGCTAGTTATGAAAATTTTCATTGTTATTGTAGCATCTGCAATACTTCCCTTTATGGAAGACAGAAAAATCGAAAGGGGATATTCATAGTTAAGGAAATTCATTTAAACTGGGAATGAGATTTTTTCCATTGTTTTGAGCTTCTCGGGGATGAATTTGAACGGAAAGGTCAACTGCAATCCTTTAAAAGGCAGCTCTTTCGGTGGATTTGTTGATTTCACGCGTTGTAACTCTCGCATTTCACTTATCTTCTGAAATGTCACGTCACTTTCACTGCAAAAACCTCCCTCCACCTACCTCTCATCTTCTCTCTTTCTCTCTCACCCGCTCTCGCTCTTTACACCACGTCGAAGAGTATTTGCTGAAAGAGAGAGGGGAGGAGGGAGAATGGGACAAAGAATTGGAGGTAGAGAGAGAGAGATAGAGAGTGAAGAATAGTCGGAGAAGGGAGCGAGAGAGAGAAGAGAAGATAAAAGAAATAATTGAGTAAGGGAGTGGAAGAAGGAGATGAAAAGAGATTATAGATAAACGGGAAGAAGGACGATAAGAAGAATTGGAGAAGAAGTATCAACAATACAGAAAAGTTGCTATAGATAGGAATGGAGGTAAAGGGGAATTTGAAAAGTGAGAGGGCCTCACAATCAGAACGCGTATACCAGCGCACACACTCAAACACACACACACGCGCAAACATACACACGGAGGCAAGGGGAAGCCGTACATCGCACCGACAGTAGAGTGGCCTCCCGCGGGCGTGCGTCTGACTTTAATGCGAGACGGAGGGCTGCGTGGGGATGGATGGCTGCGGAGAACTCGCGCGGGAGGGAGGGGGGAGAGTCGTGGGTGTGAGAAGAAGAGTCGGGTTGGGGGATAGTTGGGAGGGGGGGGAGAGAGAGAGGAGGTGGGGAGAGAGACAGACGAGGAGGAGGAGAGGCGAGACGAGGTTTTGGCGCTTTCGGGCGGTGGTTAGGACGAGAAGGGATGGAGGGCTAAAGGTGAGGAGCGACTAGGACACGTGTTAGGACAGAAGACGGATGCGTGGGAGGATGGAGGGGGAGCGGAGGGAACCGGAGACGGCTGGGAGGGAGTGGGGGGGGGGGTGAAATAAGAAAGGGAAAGGATTCGAAACGTGAGAGCGGGGGAGAGGGAGGGTGGAATAGCCGGCTCTGCGTGGCATCATACAGCAGGGCCTCGGAATAAACGACAGGGAAGGTGGGCGGAGTAGAAAGTCGGCTGGGAGATGGGGAATAAGTCGGAGACGAACTTGATGAAACGGGAAATGAAGCGGAACCTTCGCTAGAGAAGGAGAGGAGGTGAGTGGGAGGGAAGAAGAGGAATGCGAACGTAGGAATAAAGAGCGTGCCCTAATGGCGTTGCGTGAAACAGGTACGTGCGCGAGGGAACAGATTGGTAAAAGCAGAAGGGGAGGAGGAGAAGGGAAATGGGTTTGCGGTTGCAGAAGCGGAAGAAGAGGGTTCGGAATGACAAGGGAAGATGCGGAATTTGTACGGAGGCAAGAGGATAAAATCCAAAGCAAGAAGATATGTCAGGAGAGAATTCGAAGTGGGTAAATGCTCGCGGAAGAGACTGACTGAACGAGCGAGGAGGAGGGGAGTGGAGGAGGAGGAATGGTGAGACAAACCGTAGGAATAAGAAGAGAGTTGTAGTAGTTGTGGGTGGAGTTGTGGCTGGGAGTCTGTCTGTTGAAGGGGATGGGGTGGGGTGTGGAAGGGGAAGAGGAGGATAAGGGAAATGGAAAGGAATGGTTGTGTATTCCGGGTTAGGGGACGGATATATGGGGAGAGAGAGAGAGAGTTTTGTGGTTGAAAGAGAGGCGAGAAGGGGGGAGGGAGGGAGGGAGTTAGGGGAACGGGTGGGGCGATATAGCGGGGGAAGTCTCAAACCTCCCTCGATCGGGGCCTGCGAGTGAAAGGGGCAGAGGGGCGGGGGCCCAGAAACTGACAGATGGGAATTGGTTCGGAGGAGGGCAGCGGGTAAGGTGCCTGCGTCTCGCGGGAGTTTAGTACGATGGAGACTTTGCGGAAATTTTGAGGATTTCGGTGCGGAAAAAGAAACGCGAAAATGGGATTAGGAGAAAATCAATTTCGTTCGTTCTCTCTGTTAGATCAATGGCGACTTATGAGCTAGCGGCAGAGATTAAAATACAGCACGGTTGCAATGGAAAGATCAAAATGAACGCAAAAGTTTTGACTCGACGTGTAATGCACGTAAAAGATCGTTATGTTACAGAGGAATATTATTAGCCAAAATACAGTCTCGGATGAAAATTGTATATCTAGGTTAGTACTCATTTATTATACAATTGCAATAAAAATTGTTGAACCATGAATTTCTAGTTTTCTGGATGGATTAAAAAGTAATTTTAAGCTAATGAAAGAAGAAATAAAAACGATTAAGAAATAACTAGATACGTGTGTGAGTTCCTCCAAGATAGGATAATGCGAAGAACCGGATTTAACATATATTCACGAACTTGTGGATACAAAATTAATAATAATAGTGTATGAATGTATATATATGTGTATTTGTGTGCATATGCATGTGTGTGCTATTGCGTGCAAGTTTAAAGCTTAATATGTATTTATTCTCAATAAAAAATGTAAATGAGAGTGGGAGATACAGAACACGAAATTAATATTCAAACTTAGTATGATCTAATATTAATAATCATTTATTTAACACAAACAGGTTACCCCAATTACATGTGTTGTAATACATTTCTATGACAAGCACAAACGACCATGCCCTCGGCAGGATTCGAACCCGCGACCCTTGCAGTGGGAGTTAGACACGCTAACCACCCCTCTACCAAGAAACTTAAAATTACGAATCAGTGCTTAGTGAAAAAATAATTTAATATAGCAGTGTTATTTTCAGGTGCTTATTTTAAAAATCGCCGGACATTTTTATTGTAATCTTTTCGTTTCTAAATATATCATCCACGTGTTTATTATTAGTATGAACTCATGAAATGAAATGATGCGTTTGCAAATGAAAAATGTTTCTCATTTTTGGTGAAATGTAATATTCTCTTGTTGAACGTTATTGGCTGACACAAAATAACACTTCGCCTTTGCATGTAAAAAGAACATAGTAAAAATATTTGTTTGCTTTACATTATCGAAGGTAGCGAAAGTATTCCCGAACAAATATACATTCGATAGTCGCTAACATGCACTCCTTTAAATCATGATACATCGCCCCGCGGCACAAGACGAGAGGAATTGCACGTATTTGAATAAAGAGGTACTACTTTAAGTCCGGCCATTAGGATGGCAAAGGAGACGCGATGGGGGCACAGAGGGATGATGCCACGCTTGTGTTTGTATAAACGGAAAAAAGAGAATGGTTTTCGCTGCCGTTGCGAATGGTTTTGGCGTGCGAATGTTTGCCCTGGAGGGTTTTTTCTGTGCTCTTAGCAGCGAACCCGCGAACCACTCAACCACAGAAAGGAAGAGAGAGAAAGAGTGGAAGGGGAGGAAGTGAAAGGGAAGGAGAAAGAGAAAGGAAGAGAGAGAGAACACACTCGTACCCTCTAACTCTCACCCTTTCCAGCCGCAACGGCGCTTAAGTCGTGGGAAGCGCCTGATAAAAATGAAAATACTCGAGTGCGATGAAATATTGCGCCCGTGGGAGTAAAAACATTAAGAGGAAAAAAGAGAGGGTCTTGGAGTGCTTTTTATACACATTTGGCATTTAGATAATATAACGTCGGTGCGAAACGCTGGGAAGTATGAAAACATCCTTTTCTTTTATTTCTGCGTTAGCACAAATGAATTCGTGTAATGATACGTAGTTAAAAAAGGAGTAAGTGAGAATGAATGGCCTTCCGGGCAGAAATATTAGTGCCTCCTTTGTTTTCCTCGCTTGGAACTTAGTCACAAAGATTTTCGCTAATTTTAAACGTAGGAATAAAAGTTAATCGGAGTATTTCCTCTCGTTATGGTGTTTACACCCGGTGGCGTAACGTATATTATGTGTATTCCATATACGCGAGAAACATTGTCCCTTGCAGCTGAAGTTGAAAATTTGTTGGAGGGAAAAGCGAACATACATGTCGGATAATGGAGGGCTCGTGTAACAAATTAAGTCATAAAGGGTTATTCTCAGGGTAAAAGCTTCCAAGCAATTTTTATGTTGGACATGATTTATCCAGAACTGCGCGTGTGTGGATTTTATACATACATACATGCATACATACATGAGGGAGGGTCGTCCATGGATAAGGCACTATATAAAGAATGAAAGAACTGCTCAAATCAAAGGAAAAAAATCTAACGGAAAGATCAAGGTGAATGACAAAGCATAGCGGAATAGTTTTTATATGAGAAAGACAAAAAAATCTGGAATTGCTATTTTTATTGTAGTGATAACATAATAGAGAGGCTAAATTTTCTGGCTTCTGATATTGATTAGTTCCTTCATATTACTATCTGTTATTCTTTCAGTTTTCTTTAACGCATGGCTTTAGACGCATTATTTATCTGGTGCTGCTCAGCTTCAAGGTTGAATTATAATGAGTTCCTTCCATCTTGTGAAATTTCAATTAGTATTAGTCAATAGAAACAATTCTTTTCATCTAAATTAATTTGTATACCTATAATTGGCTAGTTTGATTCAGCAATCATATTTGCCACCTGTATGTGAGATTGAGAACTGTCTTGCCTTCACTGTTTATTGGAGACTTTCCAAATGGAATTATTAATTGGAATTCTTTTTATCTACAGCAGATCATATCGTATTGCACATAGTGATGAAATAATGACTAGTACTCTATCCATTTGATTTAAACGGCAACGAATGCAGGTTTTTTAAAATCAATTATCATTTTAAAATATTATAGTAGGAACAGGAAATCAGTTTTTACAAGATTCTCATTAACACCTCGAAAAAGATTTAAGAGAGGAGGATCAATGTAGGATATGTATAGAAGAGAGAAGAGAACTAAATAATAACGACGGTTACCTCAGTTTAATGTAACAAATTACATGCATGACCCATGGAATGTTAAAAAATGTAAAAAATCATTTATGGTATAAAATGATTTAGATCATCAACGGCGTTGCCAAAATATGATCAAAGTTCACCCTAAGTCATAAATATAACCTACAAGCTTTGACATGCTGGAATGTTGCGAAGAAAAATGTTAAGTTGGAGAGTACCCGAAAAAAATTTTAAATTAAAATTTTTTACTACCACCTTAAGTGTACGGAAGAAAAACTAATCTTACTCTAATGAAAATCTATTAATGTGCATTTAAGAAGAAGTACCTGAAGCATCGACCGCATCTAGGTGCTATTTCAATGGGTACAGAATTTTTGAACAGCTAAATGTAATCAGAGAGCCATATGAAGAAAATGAAAAATAAGGCCTTAGAAGGCCGAATTAAGGTCAGATCGTGCTAAGTGGGTGCATGCAGATGTTGGTGGGTATGAAAATTAGAAGGCGCAGCAGCCTGTCTCAAATAATCAACATAATATTAAGTCGTCGGGAAATTCCAAAAGTAATAGTCACATGCGTAATCGATTAGTCCTAAGAAATACGCAAGGGTAAAATATAAACATTTTTACTTATTATTTCATACGTGAAATAATTGAGCCAAAATAGTAATGGGAAGCCTCTATGCTTAACAAAACCTTGTTAATTTCTGTTGTTGATCTCTGTAGAATTTTTGCGAAAGTATGCTTATAAATGCAAGGAAAGCCTATTTTTAAACCCTTGAAACATTGAAAATATAATTGGAACGACAAATTGCTGTATTACTGCTCACCTTTAGCTTTCGGTGAACTTTTCAATGATTTTATGCAATCAAAATGAAAGGCGTGAAATTTTGATCGAATTATTATCATTTAAATAAAAAAGAAAATTAAATAAAAACATTTCTTCCAGAACGCATCAATTAAACATACAATAAATATGTTCCGTTATTTATTCATTATTATTTAGTGGCGTTTTATTAACTGTTAATTGTGGTTAGAAATGTTTTGCCTATAAAAATTGCTTTCGAGGACATTCACACCTATCAATTTTTAAAAACTATAACGTTTCTGAAATTTTACCAAAGTGTCATTACGGTCTTTACACTATTTAGTTTCCATTTTTCATTTGATATTTCTCGCCAAACTTTAATTTTGTCTGCAAGCACTTGTACTTGATAATGACTTAACGGAGACATTTTTTGAAAGAATAAATTGATACAGAAAAGGTAAATAAGATTGTTCTTAATTGCAAAATTACACAAATATAGTCTTTAAATTGTAGCTTATAAATTAATATCCAAATAATTAAGAGACACAAATTACCAAAGTTTTATATCGATTATTGTAGAATAAACAAATATATGTATTCAACACGGTATGTGCGTGTAGGTCATAGGTGGGCATACTTTTCTGCATGGCGGGCCGCATCGGTGTTTGCGAATTCTTCAGCAGGCCGTATTGAAAGGTGCCAATGCTTAGGCGGGCCATTTTAGGGTTTAAATCGGAAATTGCTTAGATTCTTAGGCATCATACATAAGTGAAAACAATAAAAAACAAGGATTTTATGGCTAAATTTTCAAAACTAAAGGTTTTATTATCATAATTTTACCAAAAGTAATATGAAATTGTGTTAATTTTAACGGTTCGCTTTTTCACCAAAACTTCGCGAGCCGCATGGAATGCTCTCGAGGGCCGCATACGGCCCGCGAGCCGTGATTTGCCCACCCCTGGTGTAGGTAACTATCTTCAAAGAATAACTGATACAAGTTATATTAAGGAAATTTTATAATACTAATTAGATGATCAGACATTCATGAATTTCATAAAGTACTATAATCCAATCGCAGTAAATTAAAGTCTTATATCCATTTCTGCTGTTGTGAAAGGTGCCACGCAAAAATAAAAGTGATTGGTGAATTTTCAGAAAAGTATACTGACTATGATGTTAAGACATTTATAAAAGGATAAACAAGTTATTTATTATCCATCCCTATCACTATTTCATCAGTTGTTCGGGGAATAAAAAAGTTATAGTAAAACTTCGGAGTTTTTCAGAAGGCACGTGCTCCCTATAAATTTCTCATTCTTACATCCACCAACTTCTTTGAGAAAATTTACGAGAAGAATCAACGTCATAACGGTTATATGGGGAACAAGTTTGCGAGAATAACGAAAAATAAAATCATCCGGGCATTAAAAAGCTCCGGTAATTTTTTACAAAAGTTGAAAGGTTTAAATTCTTCCGTGCATATGTTTATCTGCTCTTGCAGAAAAGTTATCACGACCTACTTCTTTGATCCTGCAAAAAATTATAGATGAGGAGATGGGAAGGAAGGAAAAAAAACGATAAAGAGCGACCGGTATCGAACGGATGGCATAACTGACAAGGTTTTTAAAAAGCGTCGAGAAAGATCCAGGCACCTGCGGGAGCGGGGCATTATTTTATATATATCTCCATGTTTTGCGCGAGGATCCACCGAGCTCCCCGTACGAGTGTATTTATGTATGTGTGTGTGAGGAAAGGGAGGGTTGGCAGGTCGAAGGAAGATGCTGAGTGAGTAACAAGTTTGCGGCGTGTGTTAGGCTCGAATTGGGCCACGCTTCTCACCCTCCGCCGGTGTTTCCCCGCCTCCACCGGGCGGGCGAAGAAGAAAGAAGCAGGGACGGGGGCAGGGGGGCAGGGGGGGAGGGGTTGAAAGGAGGAAGGGAGAACGCGGAGAGACAACCATCCACTTGGGAATTCCCATGGCTTAAGTACGGACGCTCGGATTTTCCTCCTTCATAAGTACGAGCAAAAATAAACTCCCAAAGTCATCAAGTTTGAGATTAAACTCTCTCCACTAGAATGGCTTGAAGAGATACTTTAGGCCAAAGGTTAAAACTAAGTCTTAAAAAAAATAATGGTTACGGGAGGGGGTTCTGAATTACGGCACTTAAGCAATTAGGCTATGAGAGTTAGGGTTAATTTTGAATTTCATATTTATAAAAGTCTTGGGGATCGGAGTCCTTCCGTGGTTTCCTTGTTGTCGCAGCGTGTTTGGAAGATACTCTATATTAATGGGGAAGATATTTTTCAGTTTCCTTTTAAACAGGTTGTGCATGCGTTTGATTTTGGTTTTATTGCATAATAAGTGAAAAAATAAACTTATACTGCACATGATGACAGATAACGAAGGTGAATGATTTCTCTTATTATTGATAATAGAATACAATGTGTGTCGCGAATATTTGGTAAATTCACGGTGTATCATAATTTGGTTTATAAGAATAAATAATATCAGGAAAATAAACACTCGTGTTTATTTAAATGCCAAAATTTTATCTATATGTGGTATGGACAGTCCTATTTATCTTTAAAGTTGACTTGAATGTAATGGAACTATAAACGGGTTGACGCATAACTAAAATGGGTTTACGCAGACAAAAAAAGGTTGAGAACCGCTGGAATACAAGATGTTAAGTTAAATGAGAGCAACTGCTCTGTTTTCATTTTCAGTATCTATATGAGACCTGTTTCAACAATATTTTCAAAATTTTATGGAACATTATTCTTGTATTAATATAATTAAGTTTTTTTCGGTTAATGAGTTTCTTTGATTGGAAATTTTCTTTGTAACTCAATTTCTCAATCGGCGATGCGTTTCCTATCACCTTAAACAATTTCAGAGAGGATTTTCTTCATCCTTTCCTTGCCGTGTTGTCACTCTCCTTTTTCACTCACCTTTCTAACGCGCAATTTCATCTTCTTTGTTCAGAATTTCGATGTGCCGATGAACTTCAATATAGCCGTTTCTCCCATAGCAGTTACGGCAGTGAGGCGTGAGTTTTGTTCCTGACTCGGGGTGCTCGGTCTGATATACTTTATTTTACTCTATTTTAATTACCTTCAGCTGCATAAAATCCATGTCACATTGCTGTAGTCATATTACTGTCCTTTCATTCTCTTTTTTTCTATCTTAAAATGCAATTTTTCTTGCGTGTTCGTTTGTACATTTTCAGTTTCACTTTTCTGAAATTCGTTATCGTTTCCAGATTATTGTCTGCTTATTTCATTCCATCTTATCCGAGATAGCTGAATTATTTGATAGAAGAGAGTCCCACGATAACGGACAAACTTTGTTTTATTTAATTTTAAGCCATGAAAGAAAAAATCACTGATTGCAAAATTTAATTTAATAACCGGTGCTCTTTCTGGTTCATAAAAATTTCATTTTTTCAGACTTCATCCTGTTTCCATGCTGGTTAAATGTACATCGCCTGATATTTTTGAGTTTTCCATAACATGGAGCCAGAGATCGTTGATACCTTCCCTGAATTATTCACTGCAATATTAAAATTTTGGCTATTTGAAATCAATTCTATTTCATAGTGTTATTATATGGCTTATTAACAGGTTTTTCTTTCAACAAAGGTCTAGCATATGATAAAAAAATATTCATAAAAATGGAAAAAATTGTAATTTTTCTATTTTAAATTAAGCAAAAAAAGTATGAGTAGAAAATGGGACTTTTCAATGTAGGATCCACATCAAATCATATCAATTGGTGGATTTATACACAATTAGTTTAAATCTGTTTGCATCCCTAAGTATCTCTCTGAATCTTTAACTGCTGCGCAAATATTTTCTATTTCATTTGAGTAAATTATTGAATGTCGCGCCAAAGTTAGATAACATATTGTCACGGAATAGGTTCATTCATTTCGAATAATTAGTTTTTGCCTTTATGTTGCTCGTTAAGTTAATGGAGTATTGACACGTCTGGAGCTCGTACTATGATGACATGGGAGAAATTAAGATAAAATGTTTCCCAAATCAATTTCATCGTAGCGCCTGGTTGATTCTATGCTCTCCAATGATGATTATTGACGAAATGTGGTGCGTCATTCTAAGCAATCCAAGAATTAATAAAGAAAACCAGAGAAAAGCCCTGATAATGTAAATTGTTAATGTTTTCAAAGGAGCAGTTAGCATTAGCGTTTCATTTGCAAATGCAATGCAAAGACTTCGTTAGCTGAACATCATTAGCCCTTAGAAGATAATATTTATTAGTTGTGCTATCGTTACTCTAGGCATAATTCATTATAAATTGGATTATATCGCACTAATGGGTCGGGTGTGACACAAGGACGTCATTTTCTCAAAAACGGAAAATATAATTATTGTCACTCCCTCAAAAGTAGATTTCCTGGTTAGAGGAGCGCTTGAAGTAGCTGGAATTGCTGAAAAGGTCGAAAACTTTTAGTCCAATTAAAAATTTACTTTTGTTTTTGAAATGTAGTGTGCACTTTAAATTTCAAACTCATCGAAAATGTCTGAGCCATTTTAAATCACTCATCTATCTATACATATCTATAAAGTAAGGTGTTTGTATGTATGTATGTATGTATGTATGTATGTATGTATGTATGTATGTATGTATGTATGTATGTATGTATGTATGTATGTATGTTCTGCTAAGGCTCAGAAACTACAACACGCAGAAAAAAGAGGAAGGTGTCATATTAACCGTTATCATGTGTACGGTGGTGTAGTAAGGTTTTTAAACCGATTCGGTGTACTATTTAATTATAATAAAATATTTTCGTTTATATGGGATTTCCATTTAAAATTTTTTCGTAAATTTCTCGAATTTTTAACTCCTTACATATATATCGCAGACATATGCTCTCGCAGACTTTTTTGTGGTAAATTATCTCCTCTTTTGGAATAATTTTTTAAAAGAGGGGCTTACAGATCAAATAAGACGAATTGAAGGGAAAATCTTATTTTCATTATTGCTCAGCATTTGGATATACTTAGCAACCGATGTAAACAAATTACGTTTGAACTATAAACATGTCGTAAACGTAGAATAGTTGATGAAATACTCATTTAATATCTTCTGATTTGATTGTATATTTTTCTTTCATTATCTATGGTCTTCTATACACAGGTTATTTCTGCGAATAAACATTAGTGAACTGTTTCTTTTTCTGTAATCGTGTCATTCGCATTATAGGTATGTATGTTTGGATATAAGTTAAATTGTTTTTATATGCCTTTTGTCTTATTTTATTTCATATTTTGTTTAAGTGAAAATTACTGAAGATATATGATTAAATTACTACGTTAAAGTTTTTGTGTTTTGTTTTATCAATTTATCAATAAAAACTGAATTGAGCATTTCATGCTAACATGCAAGTTTTTTCCCATGCTCATCCATTTTGCGTTTCAGTGATAATTAGATACTTTTTTGTAATATATAATATCGTTTTGAATTAAAAGAGAGTTTTATCAATTGGAAATAAGGTTCACTCTTGAGTAATTGTTATTTTAATACGAGAACTAAATTAGATTTACATTTTGAATACGTAACGCAGTGAATTTCGAAAGATTTTATTTGAATAATACTTTTGTTGAACTTTATTATGTCTTCTGAACTAAAATTAAGAATTCGTGTCTGCGGTTCCATAGGTAAAATGTAAACACTACCGATACACTCACGTAATTAATTACGTTAGAAAAGTAAAACATTTTACTACATTATTTAAAATCGATTCGTTCGAATATCTCAATCTATTATTCAATTAATTACGATGGAAAACACAATTAAGATCAATAATTTTATATCTATTTAGAGTAATAATAGGTATTCTTATTTAGGTTCTCCTGTTATTATGTTGACATACAAACTCATATTCCACGTAATCAATAGTTACTCATCACTACGACACGCTATTTTGTGATTGTTGGTTGTTTATTTAGCAACTGAATAGAAAGCGTCAGTCGCCATCGTCAGATACATTGAGCTTTAGGAGATTATTCGTTGGTTGGTTTTGGTTAGTTTGTTGTTTTCATTTGCTTTCGTTTCGTGTCCATTTTTTGTGTTCTTTGTTTGTTTTCTTTGTTTTCGTTCTTAGTTGTTCATTTTGTAGTCTATGTTTATATTCTTTGGTGGTGCTCTTGATTTTTGTTCCTTGATTACCTATTTGTCGGTTTACACCTTTTATGGCGGCTATTGGTTATAGTTTAATTCATTTCTTTTTTCTTGGTGGTTTTTACATTGAACTTATATTCTTTGGTTGTACTCTTAATTTATGTTCCACGATTATTTATTTGTCGGTTTACATCCTTTTCTACCGGGTATTGGTAAGAGTTTAATTCATTTCTTTTTTCATGGTGGTTTTTGTAGTTTTCGTATTGGTTCGTTTCGTGTTCTTTCCACTTTATTTCAAGACTGCTAATGTAGTTTACAGAAAGGAGAGAAGAAGTTTTAGTATGTATCATTTTCTCAAGCTGTCTTCTAAGCGGGAAAAAGTATAACTATTTGCAGTCCGAAATGCACCCGGGCGAAGCCGGGTACGAAAAGCTAGTACATATCTATAAAGTAAGGTGTTTGTATGTATGTTCTACTAAGGCTCAGAAACTACAACACGCAGAAAAAAGAGGAAGGTGTCATATTAACCGTTATCATGTGTACGGTGGTGTAGTAAGGTTTTTATAACGATTTGATTGACCTTTCTAATTTTAAAAAATATTTTCTTTTTTCATTTGAATAACATAGAGACGATTGCAGCACATTTTTCATTTGAATTTTAAAATTACTTAGAAACGTGGTACGAACTTGAGACTTGAATGGTTCTATGAAGAAAAGAACAAAGTTTATTTTTATTGAAGACAGAACCCGAATCCTGATCAAATTAGCATAAAAATGCATTTAGAATCAATAAAATACATGATTTTATGTTTTATTACAATACCCATTATAAGCTACCGTGACAACTCCCATTGTCGCCGAAATTGAGAGTCCAATGCATTTATATTGGAATATTTTTAGCGTAATATCGTTTTTCAATTTCTGTGTGCGAGTTTGCTTTGTTTACATGACAACCTAATATTTGTTGATTATAATTGAAATATTACTAATAAATAGATTTTAATGATATCTTCGTGTGGCGTAGAGTTCACCAAAGCAAGATGTTTTTAAAACTGCGTAAGTAACTTAAATAATTAGACGTAGATTTTCCACAAATTGTGATTGGATAAATCGTTTCATTGTTTCCAAGGTGTTGTTGATGTAAACAATTTTCCTGTAACAACTCGTGGATGAGCATGGATGAGAGAATCGAGCGAATGGTCTCAGGGTAATATTCACTCAGTGATTCTTAAACGTTCTCTATTTACTTTTTTGTCTTTTGTAAAATAAAATAATTTCGTAAGTTTCTTTGTTCATTTATTTTTTGTTGATTATTGTGGTCTTGCTGGTTTTACTTACAGTTTTCGTTTTGAAGAAATCGTCACGAACCTTCGCATAGGTATATAATTTTACCCTGCAGGTAACATAGGCTATATGGCGATAAAAATTGCGAAGAAAGAAACACAAAGTGTGGCATAGAGTTCTCCAAAGCAAACAGTTTTTATAACTACCTAAGTAACTTAAATAATTAGATGTAGATTTTCCACAAATTGTGATTTTCAAACCTTTGAAGATATCGTCACAAAACTTCGCATAGGTAAATAATTTTATAACATAGGTTATATGGCGATAAAAAATTGGGGAGAGAGGGGAGGGATGCTTAATTCAATAATTATTTTATCATAAGTTTACACGTAATTTTCGATTTTTCAGAGTGCAAGATTTTCTTCTTTCATTCATCTAAATAGGTAATTGCGAACAGGTTTTCTTAATTTTTGCTTTATTCGACGGTTAAAACTGTGTATTATTATATTCTTATGATGTTTACATGTTACACAGTCGAAGTTTTAGATTCAATAAATCCGTTGAAATTCAACGGGCAGTTCTGCTAGTATAATATATAAAAATGAATGTGTGTATGTGTGTGTGTATCATAATTTTAAAACTCGAAAACTACATATCGGAGAAGCAAGAGAGGGGTATCATTTTAACAGCATTAATGAGTACGGTGGTATAGTAAAGTTTTTATGTCGATTTGATTGACCTGTCTAATTTAAAAAATATTTTCTTTTTTTCATTTTCTCCATTTGAATAACGTAGGGACGAGTGCAGCTAATTTTTCATTTGAATTTAAAATTACTTAGAAACATGGTACGAACTTGAGACTTGAACGGTTCTACGAAGAAAAGAACAAAGTTTATATCTATTGAAGACAGAATCCGAATCCTGATCGAATTAGCATAAAAATGCATTTAGAATCAATAAAATACGTGATTTTATCAGCTTTATTATAATACCCGTTATAAGCTACATGACAACTCCCATTGTCGCCGAAATTGAGAGTTCAATGCATTTATATGGGAAAAATTTTAACGTAATATCGTTTGTCAATTTCTGTGTACGAGTTTGCTTTGTTTACATGACAACCAAATATTTGTTGTTTTTAATTGAATTATCTTCTAATCTAACATATAAGGAAGAATGTTAGTGAGTTTTTTCGCTTTGAATGCTTTTAATACGAGATAGGGAGGGAGAGAGATGGACGGTAACGGAGGGGGGAGATGGAGAGAGGGAATTAGAGGGAAGGGGTGGAGAGAGGAAAGGGGAGGGTGGGAGATGGAGGGGGAGGGAGGGGGAGAAGGGTAGGGGAGGGTGGAAGGGAGGGGGAGGGAGTGTATACGTTATTTTCGTAAGATTTTCTTCCTTCATTCATCTAAATAGGAAAATGCGGAGCGGTTTTCTTCATTTTTGCTTTATTCGACGCGTGTAACTGTGTACTATCTTATTCTTGCGATGCTTACATGTTACACGGTCGAAGTTTTAGATTCACTAAATCCGTTGAAATTCAATGGGCACTCCTGATAGTTTAAAGTATAATGTTCACACTAAAGTCATATTCGATTAAAATAAAGATAAATATGTGCTTTTCCTAACTAATATATATAACTGTAACTAAAGCAAAGTGCAATTTTAAAATTAATATTTATCATTATTTACTTTAAAAAATTGCGACTTCCGTGCAGATCTTTCCCCGCGGTAATCATACTGTAGTTATGTCATTCTGCTTATACATTATAGTTTCATTTTTTAGCTACCTTTTCCATATGCTGTCACATCGAATTAAATATATTTTACGCTAATGTCTCGGAATTAAAAAAACGATCCCGTTCATTTAGTTCTCGACATCAAAAGGCAGGCGCTCGAATTGCTTGCTATCTTCAAACTTCAAAGAACGAGCGTCTACATGAATTTCTCTCACTCGCTCCAGTGAGAAAGGATCAGCGCTCTTCGGCGAACCAGACAGGAAAACGCGCGAGAAACCGCTATGGTGTATTGCGCGGAGATGAGGAAGCGAGAGCGAGGATTGGACGGAGAGAGCGAAAGGGAGATAGACAGAGAGAGAGGGAGGGGGGGAGGAGAGAGGGAAATATGTTAGGATGCGGTCCCGGCGGACGCGTGGGCATTCGATCAAGTGACTTTTTTTTCGAAGACCCGCACGCGTGCGACTTCTTTTGGTCCCTCCTTCCAATTTTCCTTAAACTCATAACGTATCTCTTTGACCTCTTTTGCCCTCTCCTCCTCCGCACCTATTTCTCCAAAGCCACTGCACGGGAGGGAGGGAGGAGGGCGGGACGGGGCGGCGGTGGCTGGTGTGGCGTGTGTCTGAGGATGCGAGGGAGGAAGGATGGATGTAGCGGTATTGCGGCGGCGGGACGGGCGAAAAAGGGACAGGAGGAGGGGGTGGAGACGATAGGAGAGGGAGGGATGCTTTGAGCGGGAGGAAGGAAGGAGGTCGAAACCGGGGGAGAGAATGTGGGTGTGGCGTTCGGAGCCTTGAAAGCTACTGCCTGGTGTGGGCCTCGTAGGGCGAGGAGGATTTCGGGCGGAGGAGGGGGAATTGGCGGAGGAAAAGACGGCATAAAATAGAAACACGTTCCGTCCAGATCCTCTCTCCGTGTCGTTCCCATGGTAACGCTTGCATCATCTCCTGTTTTGTTGTTTGCTGCTTGAAAGTGTGGCTAGAGGAGAGAGGTGGTGAAGAAAGGAGGGAGGGGAGGCGATGAGATAAGTGGAGGGAGGGAAAGGAGGAGGCTGGGAGGGGGGGAGGGAGGAAAGCGCCTAGAAGAAGGTGGGGGGGGGGGAGAAAGAGGATAGACGGAGGGTTAAAGAGTTAGGAATAGGGTGGTCTACAAAGGCTGTGTTAGTGTGAGTCTTATACTTAAGCCCTTTCTCTCTTCCTCCCTCCTTTTCCCTTTCCTTCCTCCCCACCCTCACGCCCCCACCATGCGGGCAAGAAGATTCCGCCAACACACGGAGAGAGAGGGGGGGAGGGGGGGAGGGGAGGGAGGGGAGGAGGAATATGCGGCGAATGCAGGATGCTGATGTTTCGCGGAGAGAAAGGGAGGACGGAGGGCGCATAGAGAGCAGAGGTTAGGGCGAGAGAGGAAGAGAGATAGAGATGAGAGGATAGGTGCCTCTCTCATACTCCGGAGGAAGCGAACCAGTCTGTTGATAGTAGTTGCACTTGCCTTCGGGGCGCACCCTTCTATCTTTCCATTGCTTTTTTGCCTTTATTTTTTTATTGCCTTCGAGCGGAAGGCGGAGTTTTCCCACCCCCTCCCCCTCCCCCTTCCTTCGCTGCCGGAGGCGCTCGAGGGAACGCAATACCTCAAAAAAATGCGAGTGGATACCCATCACTCGCGGCCGGGAGTTTTTTTTCCATCCTTTTCCTTTGTTTTTCTTGTCTTACTTCTCTACCCGAGATGCAACGGAGGATAAGTTTTCCTTGAAGTTTGGCCGAAGTCAGTTTCTCTGGAAGAGAGACTCCGTGCATTCAAACGTGCATTTGTTCTCCGTTACCCGAGATCTGAAGTGAGACCTATGGGCGAGCTGGGTCGGAGACACGCAATTCAATTCGAATTCGTGAATTTGGCGCGCCGCATTCAAGCAGAATCGCGGACAAGAACGATGTTATATTAAAATGTTATTTTATCTTTGAATGAAACGAGGATGTGTCCCTTTTTTGTTTTGACTCTCGACCACGAGGGATTTAAATATATATGAGAAAAATTGGCTATGTTAGAAGAAATCGGTTATAACGATCACATAGAAAGAGAACGAGAAAACGGATAAAAAGAACATTTTCACGTTGATTATTTGGAGCAGCAAGAATTCGATGTAAAATTTCACGGACAAAATGTCCTCTTATAACGAGGAAATAAAAATTTTAGTCCCGATTAAAAGCCATCATTACGGCCGAGTTCTTCTATTGTAATATTTCTTGAACAAGTTACTGAATACAAATTGCAAAAGTGATGTTATTTTTAGGTACTGAGAGATTATTAGCTATTGCCTCTATTTATATATAACTAGAAAAATTGCCCGGCATTGCTCGGGATTATTTTTTAAAATCGACATGACTGCAAATGAAGACAATTATTATGAATGAAAAATTATTTCTGTGTTTGAAAAGTTTTATCTGGGAAATTTTTTCATATTTTAATTTAAGAAAATCTAAGTTTTAGAAAATATTCTGAGGATTCTTAATTAAAAAATTCAAATGAATGTTAAATGCGATTGATTCACTTGACAAAGCTTATGGCTTTTTCCATTGTTATAAACCTATAAAAATGCCATTTTTTGATATTAAAAACTAAATTTTACGCAAAATCGGCTTGTATTCGAATTCTGTCTTTAAAAAATATAAAGTTGACTCTTTCCGCTTAATTTCGTCCCGGGTTCATATCTTCATTTTAAGTATTTTAACTTTGCAAAAGAATAAAAGCGTGAACATCAAGCAATCGATTTTTACGTGTTATCTTATGAAAAATGACAATCCGCTATATTGGCAAAACTGACTAATCCCGGTCGAGCAAACCGTGACCATTCACCAAGTTATGATGTAAGTAAGAACCGTAGCAAATTTGGTTGCTCTAGGTCTCATAGTTTGGACGTGCATAATGGGACGCACAAACTCTCGGAATATTATAGATTACATGTAAATAGTTTCATCACATACCCGTGGAGGTTTAGGAAATGTATATGAACGTTAAAGGCAGCAGTTTATATATAATATATTTTTTGATACACGAATATTTCGCCCATAGTAGACACGAGAAACCTGCAGCCAAAGAGTCTTTTTTTTTTAAATATTTTACCTCCAGTATGTTTTACAGTACTGTTGACTTCAAGTACTCTCGTTGAAACTGCATGCAATCCAATATTAAAATGAAACGACTTTTTTTATTATTCTATTTCATTCGATATTTTCCGGAATATATATTTCCTTTGGAATCGTTAAGGTCCACTCGAGGGTAATCAGCAAAAACATGAAAATTCCAGGTCATCCAACAGATCTGCGTAAAATATATCTCAAAAACGAACAACAAAAATGAATTACCCTAATGGTGGAAGAGAAACGGTTGTCTATTTCGTTCATGTTGCCATGTCTGGACTTAAAAACTCCTTCAACAATACTATTTCATTCAATGCAAAAATAATCCGAATTAAATCGCCGTTCCTATATTGTTCACGTGTTTTTACAGACATGAAAAACAAAGAAAACGCTCCAAAAATTCAAGGAGAGAAATAATATGTAAATTTTTTAAGATTGTTTTTTATTGGAAGTAGATTTCTGTTTTTTCAGAAACATCCATTTATAAATGAATAGCTATAAAAGAATATGTTTTAATAATTTAAAAGTTATATTTTTTTACTGTTTACCTTAACAACTAAAACTTTATTGATTTTAAGGGAGTGGGACATTTTGAACGAACTCAGTTATTTCAGAATATAGATTTCGTTTAATGGTAATTATGTTTAAACACGAATATTTTATAATATACAACAAATACACTTGCATGTGGTGACTAAGTAAATTGCTATTGTTTTTCTTGGCGAAAGAATTAAATATTGGAAATGTGCTTAGAATTTATTTTAAGCAAATTTTTGGTCAACGTGCTATCATTATATTAATCCTTCCATGACTCAATTGTAATAATGAATTTTTAAATCATAATCCTGAAAAAAATTAGGAACTAATACTAGATCCAGCGAGCGATGAGTTAAAGCTGAGGGCAGCTACATTCGTGAATCCCACAACACAAGGCTTCAGGAGTTAGCCTAGTTCATCTTGTTCCCACTTTAAGGTGAGCTCGATTAATTCCATTTTACAATAAATAAAATGAATTAAAAATCCACCAGGGCAAATGGCTAAAAACAGGTGCTCACCTAGGATTTTCTCTTGGGAGGTCTCAATTCTAACAAAAAATATTCGACCAAACATTCGGACAATTTGGGGTCCCCTCAACGACAGGCAGGAGCAGAGGCTCCTGAGTACCTACACATCTGATTAATACAAAACAATACAATACAGCGAATTAGAAACTTTTAATTTGTTTTTTCTGTCGAAATTGCAATTTTAAATTTTTAAACGGGGATAATATTCCAGAAAAATCAACTCTTCATAATGAATTCGGAGTTTATTTGTATTTCTCTCTCGTTTTGTAAACTCTTGATGTTTCTGTGCAACAATTCTGATATGTTCGTTTAAACTCTTAAATTTTTTATTAATTGCTACTTGAAGATGTCAGTACAGCGTGTTGCTATCTTAATTTTATATTTTAATTTTAATTTAATTATTTTTAAAAAATTATGATTCAATGTGATACATACAGTCACACGCATATATAAAATGCAATTTAATTAGTATCCACTAACAGAAGTGTCGTTGAATTTCAACGGATTTAGTGAATCTAAAACTTCGACCGTGTAACATGTAAACATCGCAAGAATAAGATAGTGCAGTATTAACCGTCGAATAAAGGAAAAATGAGCACGGCGGCGCCTCGATGTTACAAGTCCGCCGGGAGCCACCCGGGAAGCTCCTGCTCCATCCCTCACACAACGAAGCAACTGCAGTGAGCAGCACACTCCATTCTCCAGTGACTGCACCGTCTAGAGAGAACAGTTACAGCGCCGCAGTCGAACAGAGAGGAGCAGGCCAATGGCTCCTCCTACGATTCCTGTGCCAACGATCCAAACTCAGCAGCCGACTCAGCCCACTCTTGGTGTCCAAAAAGCTTGGGGAAAAGGGAATGCGCCAAGGACTCAGGCCAAACATCGAGCCACACCTAAGCAGAAACTAGAGTTTCCGCCCCTGACGATGGAAGATTTTCCTTCTCTTCCTACACCACAGCCATCCCGCCTGCAGACGGTGGAAGAACTTCGCACTTCGCTGCGTCAGCAGTGGCAGAGGCAAAATCAGCGCACCCCCTTAGACCCAGAAAATCCAACTGAAGGCTCCCTTCAAACGGATCTCCTGAGTGCACTTCGGACTCTCACAACCATCACCATGGCGCTGCAACAACAACTTCAGCAGCAATCAGCGTTATTAGGCAGCATACTGGCGCAAATGTCGTCCTTCCTCCAAGTTCGCCCCTAAACTGAATAATACACCATCGTAATGGCCTCCTGGAACGCCGGCGGTGACATTCGCGCAAAGACTCCGGAACTTCTGAGTCTCTTGAAGAAGCAGGTTATTGCTGTCGCCTTGATTAAAGAGACTCATCTAAGTGAGAAGATAAAATGTAGCGTTCCGGGATACACCGTCTTCTGGACAGACCGCCCTATACAACCAGGACAGAGTGCAAGGGGAGGCACTGCCATCCTCCTATCCGTCACTTCTGAGGCCTCTGAACTTCTGGGCCTCAAACAGTTGGAAGCAACAACCATCCCCCTGCGAACGTCAAAAGGCTACCTGCGTCTCATCTCCAGCTACCAGCCTCCGTCTCGGAAACTCCTGCAGGCGGACCTAGACATCATCTTCTGCACTGGCGATTCTACTATCTGCGGGGGCGATTTAAACAGCAAACATGTCTCCTGGAATTTGTTCGCGGAAAACACCTTGGCAACATTCTACAGAGTTGGGCGGATGCAGAAACCGTTGGCATCCTTGGTCCAACTCAACCGACGCATCACCACTTCACGGGCTCGATGGATGCGTTGGACATCTTTCTTCTCAGAGGTATTGTCTTCTCACTCCAGGCCATCAGCCTCAGCGGCCTATCGAGCGACCACAACCCTATGATCCTTCACCTTCAGGAAACCGCGCACCCTCCCGCAGTCTGAATTTCAGGACTTCAGAAATGCTGACTGGGACGCTTATTGCAGGAGCCTAAGGGACACGCTGCCCGAATACTTGCCATTGCTCAACACCGCGGATAGATGACGGCTGCGTCACCCTTCTCACCACCTGCATGAAGGAAACAGCTAAAAAGACCATTCCAAAGCGCCAGCACCGCCCCCATCCCTACCTCCGGACTACATGGAACTCCCAGCAAGCATAAGGACCAAAATCAAAGGGAAGAATAATATACGCCGTTGGTTCCAAAGAACGGGAAACCCGGCTCTATGACTGCATTTAAAATATCTTCAGGACCACATCCGTGATGACGTCCGCAACTTCAGAAATGAGGCCTGGGACATGAAACTCTCCACCCTGAACGTTCAGGACGGCTCCATTTGGAAGATGGCACGAGCTCTCAGGGGAGATCAACTCTTTGATCCTCCCCCAAATACATCAACCGGTCTCGCCATTATCTCTGATGAGAAGGTCAACCACATGGCCTCCTTCCTCGAAACAGTCTTCACCAACGCTGACGCAGACGACGTCAGCACTGATGCAGAAACCAACATCACAGAGTAGCTAGCGGAAATACCACTTTCCCCTATTCACCACAGACGTCCCGAGAACCCTCGGATGGAACACGCTTCTGGCGCTGTATGCAGGTGATGCAGCCTTACTATGCTACTCTAAGAAGAGGAAGGCCGCGGAATATCTCCAATGGGCCACCTACACCCTCCTAGCCTGGTTTGACGAGCGCAAACTACAGGTCAACCTCCGGAAAACTCAAACCGTGCTGTTTCCCAAAAGCAGGACGGGTGACCCGGAAGGGATCCTAATTGGGTCCGAAGAAGCTGCCTGGAAACCCGAGGTCACCTACCTAGTGTGACCCTCGACAGGGAACTCAACTTTTGCAAACACGCCTTGAAGATGGCCCATAGGACCTTGAGATGCAGAATTCACCTCGCTCCTCTACTAAGAAGCAAACACAACACCAGGTAAAGGAAACTACATTTGTACCCGACGATTATCTTCCCTGCTACATTATACGCATCCTCAGCGTGGAGCGGACGAGTCAGCGCAGCCAGTCGACACCATTTGGAAGTCGATGAACGAGCTTGCCTCCGCACCATACTGGGAAACACCAGAGGAATGCGTAACAGCGATCTGTATGAACATCTGCAGATCTCTACCATCTGGGAAGCGCTGAAGAAACGCGCCCAGGAATTCTTCCTCCGCGTCGAAGTGAAAAACATCAGTGTCCTTCGACAAACGGCGGAGTTGCGTCCAAGAAAATCTGCCTCTTCCAAAACGCAGAAGGACGTACGGCCGTAGTGGGCCACTATACCCCAACCCAGGGGTAATTAAAAACTACAGCGCACTTTGTTCTTTTCTTCATAGAAGCATCCAAGTCTCAAGTTTGAACCATGTTTCTAAGTAATTTTAAAATTCAAATAAAAAATAAGCTGCACTCATCCATATGTTATTCAAATGGAGAAAATGAAAAAGAAAATATTTTTTTACATTAGAAAGGTCAATCAAATTGGTATAAAAACCAGATTACACCACTTGCCTCTTTATTTCGGTAAAAAGGATATCTTCCTCTTGTTTCAACGTGTTATAAAAACATAAAAAACACTTTTACGGCGCTTTTCGCTTCTAGCGTGAGCGTCTATTATCGTCGGTCTATCCGTCCGTCCGTCCGTCCGCATGTTCGTTCTCGACTTCTACCGAACGGATTTTCATGAAATTATATATTAGGGACTTACAATAAAATATAATTAGAAAATCTCATAAATGAATCACGTACGCCAATCAGGGGTGCCACTTTACTGGTGACAAAAAATTAAATTTTTGTCATATCTCGTAAAGTATTAGTCATATCAAAATATCTTTCAAACAAAAGTGTAGAACTAGTAAAGTAGAGTATTACCTTTCCTATACATTATTATCGTAGGAGTAGCCGTTATCGATAAAATCAAACAAAAATGTCTTAAATCGAGTTGAACTTTGAAATTTTCCTGCATGGTTACTTCTTCATTGTTGCTAACATAAACAATTTCACAAACAAACGTTTAATTTCCTTACTTATGCATGCAATATTATTAAATAGGAAGAAAATAGATTATTTATGTTGAAGAAAAGAACTTTAAAAGGCAATTTCCCTTACGTACAGGTATATAATTGCCTTCTAATACTTCATTGCACGAAACGCGCCCATTTCTGATACGTTTTACACTTTTCTAACTTGTTTATAGATATCTATAGACTTGTGACCGATGCAAGTTCGTCCTACCAAATATTTATTTTGGTAGAAAGCGATATCAATACGATATACAGTAAAATTCCGTTTTAACGGAAATTCCTGTTTATGCAATGAAAGCGTACGATGGAAAGTGCTGAAAAAATGTTTTGTGGTGTGCCATGTGCTGTAACAATTCCATATCAGTTCTTAAAATCGCACCCTAATTGTTAGAAACAAAATTACCTCTCTATATTGATTATTATAAAGCGAAATTGGCGAAGTTAAACTTTCCTTGCTGGAGCAAGCAACTCTTCGATTGTTGATATTCGAAGCTCCAAATCGATCTGATGGTATCTAACGATGACCAGTAATGCTATTTCCTTAAATTCATGCCTATTAAGTTTTTAGGCAGATTTAAAATAAAACCCTTAAGGTCAATTCCGATTTCCGTTTTCAGGAAAAATCGATTTCTACGAAATGAATTTATCCCCGATCTATTCCGGAAAAAACGGGATTTTTATACCTATTCACGTGGATGTTAGAACGTTACGCATGCAGTCATTGGAGTATATCAGTAGAGGTGTGATGTGAGTGATCAATTTCCCAAAGTTATGCAGCTTTATATCCACCCCTACTTGTAGTGTGATTAAAAGTAACTTTAACTATTACTTCAAAAAATAATAATCCAATTGTGACCTTTTGTTTTTTAAATACCACGGAATTCTAATGTCTGATGAATGAAGTCGATAAAGGGAAAAATTCTTATGAAGTATATGTTCCTTATCATATAATCGGGCTAGGCTGGATTCGATTTAAATCGATAAACATCGAATTTGTCAATACTTAACATTCGACAAAAATAAATTATCGTCGATAACTGTTTATTTTTCACCGCTACTATTTCTACGAAATTATGCAGTATGTTTTTAAATTTTTTTAACACACTCAAGCAGTACGTTATAGCACCAAACGCCCAAACGGAAGAGAAAATCAACTAGACCCACACTTCTTTCGGAATTCCTTACGCTTCGCTTTCTAAGGTCCTTCATAATGATCTGTCACTTTCGGTTGTTTTCACTATATGAACAGACGCCATACTCCATTTAGCGAAAAGTTGGGAGATCTCTAGTGTACCTTTTATGCAACAAGATCTGCCGACATCCTGCAAGATATAAAAGGAAAAAGTTTTCGAAACTGAAAATGAGTACAAATCGCCAATGTCGCTATAGCATTTTTACAAACGCACTGTCATAGAATTTAAACTTTTACGAATCATAATCACAATCCATCTTCCATGCTTAGTTTCTCTTGCGTTGCTGTCGAAGAAACATCTTTCACACTTTCGGCTCTGTTCTGCATCTATCCTTATTTATTACTCAACAAGGTGTTTTTTTTAAATATTCATATACGCTTTAGGTCGTAAATTATATTTATGCCAAATAAAATTTGAATTGTCACGATTTAATGATTGAAATATACTTTCTTATTCATTCCTAAAAGTTAGCTCTTCTAGGTTGGTGGACGAAGTAAACAACAACGTGTTCAGTAAAATCTAGAGAACAAAAAGAAATCCGGCCTACAAGATATGTCTTTATATATACGATATACGTATACGTGTGTGTGTGTGTATATATATATATATATATGTGTGTGTATGTACATACACACACTCACTTTAGTAAAATATAATTGAAAGGAAATCAATTTATAATTTTTATAGATAAGAACCAATAAAATGCTTTTAAATAAATGTCGTTATTCGTCGTTGGTTATGGCAAATCTAAACCCAAAATTACGAACCCTATATATAAAGTCAAATCTCCAACTTGCGTGTTGACTAATGTTTTATATTCAAAAGTTTCCTTAATAGCAGAGAATGGAATCATTTATTATTTAAAATTTAAAATACATATATTCACCTTTCACGAAAATATTTTAATTGAGGTTTCTAATTCTACATTCTTCTATAGTAAACTATAATGTATTAAAGGAAATTTTACTCGTAAATTAGAACTTTTAGAATTTCGCATATCAGTCATATCACTGCACGGAAAACTCAATTGCTGAACGTGTAGAAACATAAAATTTCACACAAAAATTTCTTTGGACGAGCCTTATGCTAAATACTCGTTTATCGGATTTACACTTTTCGGAAGTAATCGGAGTTTTTGTTAGCGATTCTCTCCCCAAGCAAAAAAACCCAGCAACCATAATCTTGGAAAATTAACGAAGTTGCTTGAAACTTGTCGTGTCATCCGATATGCATGTTTCCTTTTTCGGCAAAAAAAGAGGTGAATGGAAAACAACCCTTCCTCCTCTTCCCTCCACTTTGCCTCCCCTCCACCCACCAGGGACGTGCCTCGTCAAAAGATTAAGACTGAGGAATGCGAGTGTTCCACGGGAGGTTCTCTCGCTCATCATCGGGGATCATCGGAGGCAAAGGAGTAATCAGGGGGAGGGCAACATGTGGCGCCTCTCAGCTTTTTATCATGAGCCGTCCCTTCTCTCTCTCTTCTAATGATGTTAGAGACTGGGTAACGCCCAGTTTTGCTTCGACCAGTAACACTCTTCACTCCTCATTTAACGCCATTCCCTCCCCACCCCCCGCTCCTCCTCAAGACCATCCCAGTTTTTACTCCACCCCCACCCTCCCTTCATTGTTTTGCCTTGCCGCTTTACGCGGTGCTTTCCCTCGGCAGGGGGTGTAAGGAGAAGCATAGAAAGCCGCGGCGGTTTGAGGAGAAGCGGTTAGGGTGGGTGGGTGGGTGGGAGAGGAGGTGAACCCGAGGGTAGGAGAGTGGTCGTTGCCCACGCAGAGCGAAAGGGTGCGTGTGTGTGTATGTATGTATATACACACTCATATAATATATAATACGAGGAACTAAAAGGATCGCTCGGGTTGTCGGGGGGATGAGAGAGATGGACTAAAAGGGAGATGGCCAGGCGCTTCACTTCTCTGGCACGCCGTCAGATGCCTCTACTATCGCTCCCGGGGTCCTTGCGTCGCTGCGGAGTCGGCAGAGGGGAGAAAAAGGGAGGCAGCAGGGGGTTAGCGGGGAATGTGGGTGTTTCTCGATGGAGTAGGAGAAGAGAAGAGGGAGAGAAGCGGAAGGGGGGGGAGAGCGGCGAGAGGAGAGGGAGGGAGAGCGAGGAGGGATGGAAGGGATGACGGGAAGGTCGAGGCAGTGCGCGAAAGGATGCGATTCAGTCGTCGGATCGGCATCGCCGGCGATAGTATTGTGTGCTTCTGCCGGAGGGGCGAGTAGTCGGCCTCCGAAGGTGTGTCGCCGCGCGCGAGGGATACGGAAACGGGACTCTCCCCCCTTCGGAAGACTTTCCTACGCTATCTCGACTCCGGGGAACCCTCAATCGGAATAGCCGCAGAGGTACAATTCGTTCGGGTGTTTTATACTTAAATCGCATCGGAGGCCGAAAAAAAATATCCACAATTATCGTCTACCGATGACGTTGCAGTGAAAAAAACGAGACTCCTGGAAAGTCTTTGTGAACAATTTTTTTTGAGAGACTAATTCACCATTGACAGGCGAGGTTTGTGTGCTTGATTACCGTTTAGCATTCTCCTCTCCCTCCCCCTCCCCCCCGAAGTGTTAATGAACAAGTAGGGAGAGTTTTTTATCGCTCTTTCGGACTCTCATAGACTGTGAAGGCTTCGATAAGGAAAATATAATAAGGTTATAGGAAAAAAAAAGACAAAACTCGCTCCAAATGTGAATGAAATAAAAACTGCAAAACGAAAAAAAGTACGGATTTTTTTATTGAAGTTCCAGAGTGGGTTTCTCCGAGTGTAACAGAACTTTTTCTTTCTCCCTCTCTTCCTGCCTCCTCTCTCCCTTTCCCTCGCTCTCTCACGGAGATCAGAAGGATTAAAAAAATAAATAAACGTCTCGGTGTGGAGTTTTTAAAGTGAAGGGTTTGGTCCAAAAATCAGTTTCAGGCTTAACTACTGACATTATCAACCTCAAAAGACGCGACTTTTTCTAAACCCGCACCACTACCGCCTTTTCATTTCGCCGTAAATCCTCCTCTTTCTTCCACTCCCGCGTCGCCTTTACCGAGAATTCGAACAGGGAAAGAGAGAGAAAGCGTTATTCCTCGCGTTTAAAATTTCATCCAAGGCATCTTCCTTTACCACACCCACTTTCTATCCTTTGACCTTTTTCTACCTTCATCCCTCTTCGGGACTTACCATCTCCTCTATGCCTCCCCTCCACTCTCCTCTCTCCGTCACGATCTATCTCCTCCCCCTGACACCCACCCCCCTCCACCTCTTCTGCCGAGAATCCCATTCAATCGAGTGACCGAGCGTGAAAATTTAACGACTCCGAGAGAGAGAGAGAGGTCCGAGACGTCGAGTGCGCCGACGACGACGACGCCTCGAATCCCACTCGGGCCGGCGTCTTCAACGGCGATCGCACCATCCTCTTTCCGTTGGCGCTGGTTTCCCGGCTACCGGAGACGCGTGACGCTTCTCTTTCCCTCGCCCACACTCTGAAATCGAGCGAAACAAAAGGAAAGTAAGGCGAAGCTTATAACCAATTCACTCTCACCCCCCCCCCCCCTCCCCCTCCCCCCCCGCCCTCCATCGTGTCCGTCTCCCTTTTTCTCTTCGAGAAAATATTTCTCTCCTCTCCTCATAGCTCGCGCTTTTCGCTTCTTCATTTTTTCTATCTTTTAATTTTCAGCACGTCCTAAAAATAAAAGAGGCTTAGAGAACCGCCGTTTCTCTCTTTTTTTTTTTAAAGGTGACCATAAACTCCCTTCGTACGTGTTGCCTTCTCACGCTTTCGGCTTTTGCTCTTTCATGACCGTGTTCCTCTTTTATTTTATTGAAAATTTATGCCTCTCCATCAAATTGGATGCGTTCAATTTTTATGTTTTCCGCGGTTTTAAAACTCTACCTGCTATTATAATCAAAATAATAATTACTTCAGCTAAATTCTGTTATTAATGAGAGATGTGGTCCCGTAATCGTGTTTTTAATGACCTCTAGAATTCTCTTTTATTTGATGTTTCGGGATTCCGCAAATTAAATATAAAAAAATATATAAATATGTGCCAATCAGCCAACTTTCATATAAATATTTCTCGTCGCTCTAAATTTCATTTTTCGAAGTCCGAAAAATATTTTCACGCCTAATCTAAATTTGTAGCCGGCGTTTCATTTTCACGCCCTGCTCCCGACGATACTCCAAAGACTGCCACTTTGCCATCCCGTGTTTATGTTAGGCGCTTTCATTTTCTCGGGGAAACTTAATATTTAAAGCAGCCTACCCACTCTACAATCTCACTTTCCTTTTGACTTTGCCGTTCTTCTCCGCCTTCGATATTTTCGCAACTCCCTCTTTACCAAGCTCATTTCATTCATTTTCCTCTTTGCACACACTGTTCGACCGAAAAGGGGAACATCCTTCGTGTAAAAGAGCCAACCCCCTTTTTCCCTCGCGTACCATCAAAACCAAGTCTATCAGTGACGTCAAAGAGGGGTAAAGGTGGAGAGAAGTACGGCGCGAGTGGGAGGGGGCGCCATCGGGACGACAAGGACTTAAAGTTGCGGCTTTGAGAGAGAAAGAGAGAGAGAGAGAGAGAGAGAGAAGAGAAAGAGAGAAGAGAGGAAGAGGGAGGGAGGTAAGAGAAGAGAACCGTGAGATAAGAATTAGGGTCGTAGAGAAGGGAAGACGAGTGGAAAGGCAAGGTAAACTGCCCTCGCCTCCTCTTTTCATTCCTCCGCCCCATTCACCCTTTCCCCCTCCGCCCCCGCCACACAATCCCTCCTACGCAACGTCCGGGCATTCGACTCTCGGGGGAAACTGCCGACGATCCCCTTCAAAATTAAAGAGGGTTCGCTTTTCTATATAGGTGTCTTCTCATGTGTGCGGCGCGAAGGAGGAGAGGAGGCAAGAAAATAAAACGAGAGAGAGAGAGAGAATGAGGCAAAAAAGCGCAGGAGGTGGCGACCCGGCGCGTTTTAACGGCCTAACTGCCGGCCATTTCTTCTCCTGCCTCTTCCTCGGCCCTCGGTTGCCATTCCGCAGAGGCGAACACTCCGCCGCCTCCGCGCAACCCTGAGACGACGCTCACGGCGCGGCTGCCCCTTTCTAATCGGACGCCGGCGATGGTGCTTAGCGGATCCCTTTCTTAGGAAGGCGCGTCCCTGCTCTTTGCACATTTGACGCCACATTCGGTCGCTCGCACTTCTGCTGTCATTTTCTACCGAAGCTTGCGACCCGCTTTTTTTAGACGCCAACCCGTCCGTCTCACAAGATGCACTCGCTGGTTGTGTTTTTGCGTGGAAGCTGTTTGGAGGACAGTATTTTTCCGCAGTTGTTTTTCGTCCCGCTTTTCTCTGCGCGGGAGTCAAAAACCGATTCCGCCAAATAAGCGGGACGAATAATCGACAATTATCGAGAGACTTAGTCGTCGCCGACCGCTTTTCTCGGTGCTCAGGTCTCGCTCACACGGCTGGAATCTTGATGTGCTTTTTTATCTTTCCGAGTGATTCGAACTATTGAATACTTGCTAGTTATCACGCTGATGCTAAAAACTCCTCAGGAAATCATCGCGGCATTAGTTTGAGTTGAAAGAAGGCGTGTGTAGTTGTGCTCGACATCTCTCCGTCTTTCTTTCTTTTTACTCTATCTTCTCAAATCCCGAGAAGAGTGGAAAACCAATTCACGGGTTTTCGACGAGTGCCTGCCTCCTAAGTGCGCAATCGCTTGCTATTTCATCTCGAAGAGGCCATCCATATCGCAGTATTTCCAAGTTTCTTTCCTCTTTTTCCAGAAAGTCCTCTCTGTAAAATGTCTACCCGAGAGAATTTCAATCAGATACGTGCCATCCGTCTCGTATGCTCCTTGCCTTGACTCGAGATACGTCGCATAAATTATTGCATAAATTTCCTCAGGCGAAAAATATAAGACCGGTGTTCGTAACTCTATTACGATTGATCTACGCTCCCAGATACGAAGTTTAAAAAATTATCCGAGTGTGGGACGAGGTGAAAATTTTCACCGGCACCTCCGCAGTTATAGGAATTTAAGCTTAACTGCGTCTTTCTGAAAAGTTAGGGCAAACGATAAACGGCTTTTATCGGATCCCTTTGAAGAAAATATCTTAAATAGGCAGGCCTGCCGATACGAATGATATGGAAAAAAGGAACTGATACCTAAAAAATATGTAAAAGACATTACGTATAGGAAATGGAAACTTGGAAATGCCGAACGAAGCAAGACCGAATTAAGCCAAGATTGACTAATAAAAATTTATTTCTCGATTCCGCGAAGGCATACACTATTCTAAACTTATTAGGGAAATAAAACCGGATTCAACATGAAACAGAAAAGGCGGCATACTTGAACTGATAAGAGGAAGTAATGGAGCTGTACCAAAAAAAAGTTCAGCTTAATTGACTCGTATTTTTTTTTTAGGAGTCCATACCCTCATAACTCTAAACCTTGACCGAATCGTGAAAATAGAATCCTCGATCAGAAGCTAAAAAGTTCGAAAATAGGAGGTAAAATAAGGTTAGATAAGCAAAGTTCCTTTTTTGAAGACCCCGGAGAAGGACGGGAAGAGACAGAGTGGGGAAGAGAGAGGTATAAAGGGAGGAAGGTGGGAGAGTGAAGAAACAGTGGCGTTAGTCGGTGTATGTGGGCCTCGAGGGAAGAGGAGCATCGGCGCCAAGGTCTCTTTTTATCTCGGCGGGCAATCGCGAGTGCTTATCGAACAAAGAAGAAGGCGTGTACGTAAGCAGTGAGTGTCGCGTGTGGGAACGCAAACGAGTGAAACATGTGCGGCCTGTGTTGCGGAGAGGAGGACGAGGAGAATGGAGGCAGCTCGGAAGAGAGGGAGGATGAGGGACTGGGTTGCACCGGAGGCGGGGGCGCGCGCTTCGGGAGCAGCAGGTCGCTCTCCCGTTTGGCCGTCCTCTGCGGCCTCCTTTCCCTCGCCACCTTGATGGCAGCCCTCCTCGGAACCTCGTGGCTCTTCACCGTGGAACCCGTGAGGCTGCCGCCGGCTTACACGGCGGCCTCCTCCTCTTCTTCTTCGGGATCCTCCACTTCCTCCTCGTACTCATCTTCCGCTTCCTCTTCTTCTTCTTCTTCTTCGTGGGGCCAGAAGGGCGGAGGGCCCCAGCTCGTCTCGGCCACCATCACGTTCCGGATCGGCCTTTGGAAAGTGTGCCCGTCCGTCAGGAAACACAACACGTCCCACCGTAAGTGGATTGAACCATCTGAACTCCCACGCTTACTCCTCCCCTTTATCCGTCCTTAAGCCCTACAACTCGCCCTCCCGCCTCTCTCTCTTTCTCCCTCTATCCATCGGAATTCCTCCTCCTCTTGCTCCGCCTCTCATACGCCACTCCCGACCCGACTCGCCTTACGCCCTTCGAAAACACCCCAAACGCTCTCTATCGAGTTTGTTTGCTTGGTTTCTTTGAGAGAGTGGATTATGCATGATGGAATATCGGAAGCATACATTGCGGTATGAGACTGGGGACAACGTAGCTTATAGATCAAATCCTTTTCTATTTACTAGGAAAATTTAAAGGAATAATATATTTTAATATGATTTTTTGATAATTGATAATAATGCATGTCTCGATCTAGATGTCGCAGATCTTAATTTTGTAATTTTTGGCGAAAATTAAGATTACTGATTAAATATTGAACAAAATACGGTATTTGGAAATATTCAATGAGGGCGGTACTCGTGCGCACTCAATAGATAAAATCTTAAGTTGACGTATTATTCTTGGAAAAGAGTTGGACACTTCAAAATAATTTAGATTTATAGTCAGCGTGTGAATTCAGTTGGATTTCAAATACATCTGACTGCCTACCGGAGCGAATGAGAAATTCATGTATTTATTACTCTTTTAATATTACATATGTTCTCCTCAATGTATTCTCTTAGATTTTTGCCTGCTCCTTTAATCAATTTGCTACAAATCTTGAAAATAATTTTAATAGCTATTTTAAAATATACTTAGGATTAAGTTTACCAGAAGTGGAAGAGGCTGAGCTTGTGGATTTGACGAGAGGAGTTTGACTAATGCAAATGTTTTTTATTTATTCCCAAAAAACATTAATTATTTCTCATTAGCTCTAATTTGATGACCTTTAACTACTCATGTGCGATCTGTGAGACTACTGAATTTATAGTGTCAAATTACTTCGCTACTTTACTCTCCGATAGTTAACATTGTACAAATAAATATTTTTTTTTACGTCCTAACCCTCATTAAAAACTAATTAACTCGGAAAATCCAACTGTAGATATAGCTATTGAATAAATTATGTTAATGAAAAATAGTGGTCTGAGATGCCGCACCTCTGTTAAAAGTTGATCATAATTTCACTCTGAATACATTTCAACCTGAGTAAGAATTCCTCTGATTGATCGAGACTATTTCGTCTTGATCAAATTTTGAAGGCATCGAGTTTAAGACGGATCTGAATTCTCATTGGTGATATTTAATTTGAAAGTAAACAGCTTGAGATCATTTTTAAGCGTATCGATGCCATGGTTAGATGAAATATTTTAAATATTAAAATGAATTTAATTTTTTGTTACACATTGAAAAAAACATTAAAAATGGAGGTTATTCAGTTTTTCCGCCGTGAAAGTTATAGATAAATGCAAAAATCTACAATTTACCATTAAAACAACGTTTTAGAACCTGTTTGCATATACATAGGAATTCCAAAATGAATATCTATTTAACGGGAATTTTCAATTGTAGGTTTTTGTGCAAATAAATTATTCAGTTCATCATTTTTAATTTTATGCTCTTGTGCTATGATATGGCGTGATATTAGGAAGGTATTGCCTGAATTAAGGTTTTTTTAACGCAATAGATTAATTTATGAACCAATACTCCGAAGGCTATTTAATATCATTTAAAGTGGAACCAGAATTTAAAAAATAAATACAATTAAATAGAATAACTGAATTTTGATTATTAATTATTTATCGTTCATTCAAACATTTATTATACATAATTATAGATAAACTAGTTATTACGTTCAAATGAAGATAAAAAATTTAACTAACAAAAGGAAAATAAATTTCATCATACCTAGAGGGTATTGAGTAATGGTTGACCCATACAATTCAATATAATGAAGGCCCAGAAATACGCATTTAAATTCCATATAATGAATGGTAAGAGATACATTTAAATATTTTTGAAACACTGGATTCGTTTGCATAAAATTGTACCGCAATAATTTTGTTTATTATCACCGATGTAAGGAGAGAATTTATTGATGCTCGTGAAGCATTTTTCGTCTTCGCACTGGCGAGAATTTTTAAATTATCCTCAATTTAAAGATCCCCGGTATTGGCTGCCCAAATGCGAAAACCTTTTTTCTCTCCGCCTCCTCCTCTCCTTCGCCTCCTTAAAGAATCGCTCCTTTCTTTCCTTCCTTTTAGTTCACGAGGGCTCCTGAAACACCGGAGACGTTTCGCCCGCCCTCTTGTCATTCAGTTTGTATCCTAAGGGACAGAAATCCGGGCGGAAGAGGGGGAGGGGGTTAGAGGAGGCCGACTCAATCAAACAGGAGTCCAACGCATCCTCCAAGAGTACAAACCCAATTCCCTGCCACTGCAAATAGACGGGGCATGAGCCAGCCAATCACGCTCACGGCCATTGTCTTCTCTCTCTCCACCCTTTTCTCCAACGTCCCTACTTCGTCGTCCACCGCCCTCTTCCCTCGGATGACGGGCGTCTGTTTTTTACGTCTCCTTCATCCTCGCATCATTCTTTCTACGCCCCATTCATCCGTCTACTTCCCTTGGCTCCCCATTCTCCCTCTCTTCCCTCCCATATGGCCCTCAGTCAATCTTTTCTATGTTCTCTTTGGGGAATCGTTAAAGGTGGGGAACGAGGGGCATTAAACTTCGTCATGCGAACGGGATTATCAATGTAAGGCATCCTTTAAGGTGGAAGTGGAATGGAGTGAGGGAGGGCGAGGTCACGGAGGTTGAAACGTAAGTGGCCTTTCAAAATGAGCCTTTAGGAAGGTAGCAAGGCCATTCTCGAGTTGGCTCTACATAAACGGTTGCCGAAGATGGTTTTCTTATTTCCTAGCGTGGTTGACGATATACTATTGTTGCAATGACCGCACGCACGCGAGTAGCGTAAATAGTTAGGCAAGCCACCAGAGGCACTTGTTCATCGAGAAAAGTAACGATGATTCTCTTAGTTCGGATTTTAAGTCACTAAATGTTTTGATTCGATGGATTTGACCAATAGTCGGATATCAGACCACTGTTCATATATTTAAAAACATAATATTATCAACGAAATAAGGAGAATTTTAAGTCCGTCGCAGTTTTTATATTGACTGACACTTGTTTGATATTACGATCTCGTATCGCAGGCTTGATTAATTACTTAATTGATGCCACTTTGATTTTCCGACGAGAGGTTTTTGATGATAACTTTCGTCTCAGGCGCAAATATTTGACATATATCTCTGTATTGAGTTTGTTTAGGTCCATATCGCTCCGGGAACTTTTATTCATTAAGTAGATCCCGCGGTTTCACATGACCTTACAAATATTGGATTTCGTCGCTGGTAAATTTCCCCTTCCTTGAAGGTGCCCTTTCATTTCGAAGTTAAATGCGATTCGCTTTTTGCGCGGTCTAAACTGAAATTCAACTGATGTTCAACAATCCCCCTAACACA
Organism: Uropetala carovei; assembly: GCA_036926305.1. Lineage (NCBI taxonomy): Eukaryota > Metazoa > Arthropoda > Insecta > Odonata > Petaluridae > Uropetala > Uropetala carovei. Next base: position 2,630,016 of record JAXCHB010000340.1, read on the forward strand.
TAAAATCACCTCGAGAGGGTTCGGGTGTGGTGGGGTCGAACTGTAAAGGGAAGGGGTTGGCTGGGGAGGGGAGGAAGTGGGCGTGAGTGACCTTTCCGGGATGATGTGGAGAAATACCAAGGTCCATTCTTAGCATCACATAACGTAGCCCAATTAAACGAAACACTCGTCGAGTTAGCGTAGCGGTTACAATTTCAACCCCTTTCACCTCTATTTTCCTATCCCCCTTCTCCCACTCTCACCTTTTTCTCCCCATTCTGCATCACTCTTCTTTCGCGCCCTCTTTTTTCTTCTCCACATCCCGATTGTGGCATTGAGAGTATTGCCTTGGCGAGTGCATTGTTTCTCTCTCCCACTCTCTCTCTCTCCCACTCTCTCTCTCTCCCACTCTCTCTCTCCCACTCTCTCTCTCCCACTCTCTCTCTCTCCCACTCTCTCTCTCCCACTCTCTCTCTCTCCCCCACACTCTCTCCCACACTCTCTCTCTCCCACACTCTCTCTCCCACACTCTCACTCCCACTCTCTCTCGCTCTCCTCCCCCTGCCTGACCCCTTGCGTCAAGAGGGAGAAATGCCGGCGCCGAAACGTCTGTCGTGACTTGGAGACTCTGTAGTGCCCTTGACTCCATTGTAATGTTCCGAGTCTCGGAGATATTGCATTGCTTAACTCCCCTGACAGCGTAAACTGCCTGGCTTGATGATGTGGAATTAACTTCTAGAAGTGAGAGAGACCTGTTAATGAATGGCCTGTCAATCTATGGAATCTGCTTAGGCACGTGTGGAGACACGTTAATTCGGTATAATGTTGCAGTGAACAGAACGTTGTTATGTGACTTCATCTATAGAGCAGATGATTAATCAGAGGGGGAGTCAATCAATTGGCGATGCTCAGACATCTCTTGTTTACACATGATAACGACATTGCGCATTTTTGGAATACATTTCATAAGAGGGAAGTATAAAATCAGCATTGTTTTCGTTTTTAGTATCTGGTATAAAATAAATGTAATCGATGCAGTATTTCATTTAATTATTTTAAATGAAATTAATTTTTAGCGAAATACGATAATAAATGATTTATTCGTATAAGACATACAGTGAAGAGTAGCATGCTTCAACAGCTTAATTAATGCAATAAATGAGAAAATTTAACTCTTTCCTGTTATTCATTAATTTTCGGATTAATAATTAGTGTTTTATGAGGTTCATTCGAATTTGGAATATTTAAATTCCGCAATTATCTACACTATGTATTTACCGATTCAATTTTATGCTACAATCGGAAAACAATATAATTTTTTTACTTGTTTCATGATCGGAATATTCCGGAGAGGTAAATGAAACAAAGTTTTCGAGTAGGAAAGACTAGATATCTGGAAGTTGGGTTGCGAGAGAAATACGAAATTTGAAGACTCTAGATTCCACGTTCTTAAAATGAGAAAACGGCAAAACTGTTTCCCTTATACTTTCAAAAGAGCGCATTGGCATTTCTGTGTTATTAAAACGCTCCAAAAATTCCTCAGCGACCAAAGTATGTCCGATATATACATAAGGGATCCTTGAGATGTTAGTGGTCAGAGGAGGTGAGGAGGAAAAGAGATGGACGTATATAAGCTATTATAATAAATTCACATGGATAACAGAAGAATTGCTACTATCATAGAGCCGTAAAAATTAAATGTAGGGACCTAAAAAACATGAAATTATATTGCGATAAGAAAACAAAAATATTTATTATACAATATAAAGGAAAAATGTAACCGCGCAATAAACTCTAGTTTTTTTTTTTGCTTATTGCCAAAAATGTGCATTTATTCCGTTTTCAAAGAGCTTTATTTTATACATTGTAAATATACTGTGAAAGAAAAATTGTAAATGGAATTTGATGAATTTCATTAATATTTTTATCCATAAATTAGGAAAATTGAGTGGCGATTTTCGAGATGATACAGGCAGGTTACCTTATATATTAAATTAATAATAATAAAGTAAATAAGTTTAATTTTTTCGTAATATACGTAGACGGGAAGAAATAATTTTAACAATATTTTGTACGTTTTTAAAAGTATTCAAATATTTTATTTTGGGAGTAAAATAAAAATTATACTCTTATATATTTAGTTGTTTTTTGAGTAATGCAAATTTTTTCACCGGTTCTATGTAATTTCGCTCCCGGTAATTTCAGAACGGTAATCTCGTCCCCAGTAATTTCACTCCCGCTCAATTTCGCTCCCAGTAAATTCACTCCCACTGACTTCATTCTTTTTTGTAAATAAGCACTAAGTGTACCATTTATTTTAATATAGTTTATGATAGGCGTAAATACGAATCAACGCCTTTATTCTGAATTTGCTGAAGGCAATTATTATTGATGCTTTTAACATTAAAACCCCGATTTTTCGCAGAGAAATTTAGTTAAATGTTGAGAACGCTTAACAACTCAAGAAATACGTTTATATTTAAGGATGTTGCAATAATTGAGTAATAAATACACGTACAAAATTATCATTGTTTTTGGATACGCTTATAATTTTAAGAGCTACATTTTTCGCATGGAAATTTAGTAGAAAGTTTAAAACACATAACAACTAAAAAATAAATGGCCTTTACGCAGAATATGCAGCGAAAAATTAAAATGGGGGGGAGGGGGGAGGGAGGGGTAGAAAGAGGGAGAGAGAAAAAGGGGGGCGTAAGAAATTCTAAGGAAACACAGTCGACATTTCTATCGATCAACTCAGAATTTTATAGAAATTACAGTAGAAGCTCAGTTATCCAGTATTCATCCATCTGGATTACTCATGCAACCGATAGGACATACATTTGTAAAATGATTTATATATGTAGTTACAGAAGTGACCACCAGATGCTCTAATATCTGCTCTTCTTTGGAAGCCGCTGCCATTAAAGTATCAGTTATTTATGCTGGTGTATTTATATCGGGTTATTCAGTGATGAGCTGAAAAAAATGAAGAACCGGCTCTCTAAAAAAATGAAAAGTCGTAAGGAAATTTAGATAATGCATGAGGCCTACATGCCAGGGGCACCACAATTGTACGTTTTTGGTCACGACCGGAGGGAAAAATCCAAAATCGTTGAAATTCAAATTTTGAGAGCCTCTTTTCGCCCCATTATTGCTCCATTAAAAAAGTACAGAAATCGGTCTAGAGCAGTGGTTCCCAACCTTTTTCAGCCCAACGCCCCCTTTTTGCTGAAAAATATTTGCCACCGCCCGCTTAATGAATACCACTCTACACAGCTAAAAAACTACAGTTAGCCCTCGGACTAACGACAGGTTAGGTTCCAGGCCACCGTCGTATAGCCATTTCCGACTTAAAGCGGAACGTATTATTTTTGGGGCATGTGAACATCATAGAAATAATAGAAATTTGTATAAACCTATCTAAATATTAATTTTAAAATTTTTAAACATTCTCAATACCTAAAAATATAAAAACTATTACATAATGTACACAATATTTTATATTGGGGTAAAACTAGATTCGGCGTCTTAAAACTGGAAATCGACGTAAAATCAGATCGTCGAAAAGCGGACCGTCGTAAATCGGGGGCTGAATGTATTTGCAAACCATATCTCATGCTAAAATATGCCTGAGTATGGCATGTTCACCATATGCGGCGATTGGGGACCGTGTTAGATGCTGTTTACTCAGTAGACGCCTCTAATGGCGAGTCGTTCTTACGGTCGCCCGCTTCTAAAACCGGCTCCAACTAACACCATACGCTACGCTTCTATAGATTTGTATTAGTACAACCTCTTTAGTCCGACTTCCTTGGGACATAGGCTATGCCGTACTAAAGAATTTTCCAGACACGGGAATTACCCATAATGAAGGTTAAACAAAATCTATGTTATTTTTGGTTTTATGCATTGAGCGATTCGACGTCCAACTGCGCGCATCGCACGCGAACACAGTTCTGTACTTTCTTATCTGGAATAACCATCTCACTATGCCTTTCTGCCGATTTTATTTGATTCCTAAAGCTCAATCGTGAAAAATTTATAGGCGATGCACAAAAATTTCACATAAAGGTGATTGTTGTGCACGTAATGTTTTTATAAGGTGCGCTACATTGTAATTGTTTGCAATGAATTGCCAATAAATTAACTTAACTTACGTAGCTTTTCTCATGAATGTCTTACTTTGAGGGTTTTAATACGAGTTATGGGCCTTGAATCAAGACGTGCAGTGTGAGGACAAAAAAGTTTGTTAACATAATCATGAAAGAAACATGTTACAGGTGTTCACTATGGATAAATTTATTTTGCGACAATTAATTATCCTTTGAGGTGTTTAATATTCCCTATTATATTGATTTTATAGGTTGCGATTAATAAATGTTTTTCAAAATTCGGATAGGAAATAGGCACAGAAAAAGGGAGAATTTATTCTTACGTGATTAGGTTTAATTTTTGCCTTCTTAATCTGAGAGGGAGTTTTTCTGTTATATGATGTGTATGAAACAATTTTTGGAGTTTTTAATTTAAACGCACCAACGTGAGAGTGACGGTATTGGGAAAAACTCCATGAATTGTTCAAAACCACGGGAGTTTCCGGATTGGAGTAACTCGGATTACAATCTTCAATTAACAGTTTTGATCTGTCATAGTCTATCAGTACCATATTATTACGATACATAATGCCAGTTTCTTAAATTCTCACCTGCAACCACCTTGATGTCCCACAAAATTCCTTAACGCCCCCTGGGGGCGGTACCGCCCACATTGGGAATCACTGGTATAATGGTTTTTATATTTGCATTTTAAAATTATTTTCCGTCAAGATTCGTACTCGGGATTTAGACTATCGTAAAGCTTAATAATTTTGGTTTCTTATTTTTGAAGACCGCATTCAAATTCGAGTAGAATTAGCGTAAATATTTAGTTTTTATCGGAATAAAATTAAGTTAAAAAATATTTGTAATGTATACACACTTTTACTGCAGTCAAAGGTAGGAAATATTTTTTTCTTAGGAGAAAAAATATTATTGAAAAATTTGTGGGTGGCATTAATATGAGTATATGTTAAGTAAGTCGCCAACAATAAGAACTAATTAATAGGAAGATGAAATATTAGAATTAAAATAAAAAAAGCCACCCACTTTTACGAAGCATACAAATTTTTGAATAATATGTTTTCTCCAGGAAAAAATTATTTTCTGCCTTTGAGTGCAGTAAAAGTGTGTATATAAAATATTTTTTTACTTAATTTTATTTTTATCTTTTCCATCTTATAACTGTTATTAGTAATTCGTTTTTTTACATGCATGAGAAATAATTATGGAGTATAGAATTTAATAAATTTGGAATAATTGTCGCAATGCAGCACAAATGCCCAACGAAAAATTTACGTTTTATAGGGCTGAACTTTTCACCGAATAATATTTTTCACTTAACAAAATTTCAGACTACGTGAGAGTATGGAACTCAAAAGTATGTTATCATACCGAAATTTCCGAAATAAGAAAAATTATAACAAACTTAAAACAGTTGCGTATATTCTTCCACGAAAGAGATATTCAATATAATAATTTACGAATGTTGTTTACTTTGGTTGTTATGAAAATAATTTCCCTCGCCTTCCTTCTCTCCCTCTCGTATATCATAGCGATCCAGTTTATAGGATAAAGCCTGAATATCTCTTTCTTGACATAAAAATAGAATCCATTAAAATTCTTGCAGGGGTTGGCTATCGCCCACCAAAAATAGGTTATCTGAATGAAATAGATGAAGTCATTTCCACCCATATTCACGACTTCCAGCACATTTTTATCACGGGTGACTTCAACGCTAATTTCCTCTCTACTAGCCATGATGCAAATTACCTGAGAAATTCTTTCAATTCCAATGGACTAACTCTCTTGCCTCTCGATCCCACTCATCATACTTCAACGTCATCCACATGGATCGACGCAGCCATTACAGCCAATTCCGACAAAGTATTAATTCACGGTCAACTTGCCGCACCCGGAATATCCGCTCACGACCTACTCTACATCGCGTATTCCCTTAGATGCCCTAAACACAAACCCAAATTTATTACGTCTCGCGATTTGAAGGCAATCGACGACGAAAAACTGACAGATGACGCCGCTAAAATACCTTGGGACTCTATCGAATTCTTAAATGATTTAGACGAAAAAGTAGAAACATTTAATGCCCACATACACTCTCTACTAGACAAACACGCTCCTCTCAAAACAATTCGGGACTCTAAACCACATGCACCTTGGCTGACGACAGATATTAAATCCCTCATGTCGAAACGTGATGCGGCCTTCCGCTCCTTCAAGAAATCAAAATCTCCTGGCGCATTCCAACGTTACAAAACACTAAGAAACTATACAAAACAGCGTATTAGGAACTCAAAAATAAAATATACATACGAGATATCAAAACAGTCACAAGCTTCGATATGGAAAAATCTAAGACATTTAGGCATTGGCAAATCTAAAGATAGCACTCTACCTACAGACACATCCCTCGACCGTCTCAACAACGAATTCACCACACCACCAACCATTATCGATTGCGATAGAAAAACTGCTGTCATCGACGACTTGCTCCGCCGCGCCACAACATCTCTCACCGCCTCCTCTCCAATATTTAACTTTTCCGCCATAACTCAAATAGAAGTCATTAATGCTCTCCGCAAAATAAAGTCGAAGTCGCTTGGCGCAGATGGGATATCTATCACAATAATACAGAAAATACTCCACCTTGTCGGTCCAACCATAACACATATCTTCAATTGGTCACTTCTCCAAGGAAAATATCCATCACAATGGAAATTAGCGTTAGTGCGCCCCCTTCCTAAGAAATCTTCCCACGAGTCGACTCAATATAGGCCGATCAGTCTCCTACCCTCCCTCTCCAAAGCACTCGAAAGACTCATTCATGAACAAATCACATCATTTCTCACATACAACAACTTACTCGACCCGCTCCAATCAGGATTCCGCCTCACACACTGCACGGCCACAGCACTTGTAAAAATTACCGACGATATTCGCCGCGCTATGGACAGAAGAGAGATCACTTTAATGACGCTGCTCGACTTTAGTAAGGCCTTCGACTCTATAGACAAGGACATCCTACTCGCGAAACTTCGCCTCCTAAATTTCTCCGAGTCATCATCAAAATGGATCCAATCGTACCTTAACAACCGCTTCCAAAAAGTCATGTCTGACAACTCTTCTTCCAACTGGATTCATGTCGGAAGAGGCGTTCCCCAAGGATCAATTCTCGGCCCTTTGCTATTCTCCCTCTACATTAATGATATCTCAACCGAAATATCCTCCTGCAAACACCACCTTTACGCCGACGACCTCCAAATATACATCCACTCCCCTGCAACCAACTTAAAGCATGCTATCAACCTCATGAACAAAGACCTCGCCTCAATTAACGGTTGGAGTACACAAAACTTACTTCAAATAAACCCATCGAAGACTCAGTTCATCACCATCGGCTACCCTAAACTTCTTTCTTCCATAAAATTCGATAACCTTCCACCACTCTCGATAGATAACCACATCATAAATCCTGTAAAATCAGTCACTAATCTTGGCATTATTATTCATGAATCCTTCTCCTGGTCTGAACAAGTAACCAAAATCTGCAAAACTGTCAACAGCTCACTTCATTCCCTCACGCGCCTGAAGAATTCAATACCTTACTCTCTGAGAAAACTTCTAGTCTCTGCACTTCTCATACCCCACTTCGACTACTGTGACGTTGTTTACCAAGATCTTACTGATGAACTTTCTACAAAACTTCAACGCACCCACAACGCCTGCGTAAGATTTATATGCGACCTCAAAAAAAGCGACCATGTCTCAAGCTCCTTTACCAAACTATCATGGGTTAAACTCGAGGCAAGAAGACGTATTCATCTTTTATCACTATTTTTCACCATAAAATCCACTCTTAACCCTCATTACCTGTCATCGCAATTTTCATTCATGAGCAACGTGCACAGCATTTATACACGGGGAAACAGCCAACTTCAAATTCCTCTTCACCGGACAGAAATCTACAATAAATCTTTTCATGTCACCGAATGTAGACTCTGGAATGCTCTACCTCCTCACATACAAAACCCTCCAACTGTATCCTCCTTCAAGAAATCATACTTCACGTTACTCCTCTCTCATATGACAACAGTAAACGAGGCAGCAACGAGCATTTCATAATCAAAACACAAGCGCATAATAATTCTTTTTTTCCAGGGAACAGTGTTTTCTAAAATTTCCCATATGTATATGTTGTATAAGTACTTTAAATAATGTATATTCCTTTTTTGTACTTTATTTAAAATTCTCTCGTATGTACTTGTTATATAAGAACTTGCTGTATCTGTATATTTTTGTATTTTTTATTTTTTTTATTTTCTCACATGTTCCATGTATGTCTATGTTATTTCTTTCCTCTTATCTGTTGGTATTCAAATCCTCAGCTTTTATCTATTAATATTTTTTTTCTTCTGTATCTGTCTAGGGATTTTCGCGGTTTTTTACACCTCCCTCCTCTTCGTAGGTGTTTTTCCGCAGTGGGACATTTTTTCTGTGCTAAAAGATGTGATTACACAGTTTTTTTCCAACCCACAAAACTAACATGATTCTATGGTAATTCTCTTTGTCAACTAACAAAATTTGTAGTCAATATGTATGTCATAGTCTGTAATTTAAATTGTATATAATTCTCAATCCTGACGAAAGGGTTAAATGTAAGAAGGGACTTCACAGTCTCAATTTCGCCCTAAATAAAGTCGTTTGTCTGTCTGTCTGTATTAAAGGCATTCAAAGCACGTTTACAACCATAAGGATTGAAAATAACAATATGATATTGAGGTCTAACAATGTAATTGGTAGGCAAGGCAACATCCCGTTAAAATGGCAAGATTTCCTCAAACTGTGTTAATTCAAAGTTTAAATTTAGCGAATTAGGACTGTAGGCGGAAAAATAAGAAACTTTAATGTTTTATTCAAAATGGTTCATATCCGAAGATTGTAGGTCAAATATTTTTTATTTTAATCTAAAAGAGAATGAAATTCTGCACGTCTAAAAGCCGGTTTTTGCATGTTACATTAAGGAAAATGTAAATGTCTTCCTTGGAGTCGAACCCAGAACTTTTTTCGTCATCACCTTAAAATATTTGAATCTATCATTAAAGTTTCTATCTCGATTCTTTCTTGAGTTATTCGCATTTTTATAGCGAGTGTTGACGTGTGACAAATAAATAATACAAAGGGAAGTTAAGTAAAAGTGTGTAAAAAATTGGGAATTTTTCTGAGTCACAACAATCGGCTGCCGTGGCAGCGAGCTCAATGCTTTTATGTGGGTAAGCTTTTACTGCGAATCTGAGGCTTATATTATAATGCCCTTAATATTAAACTAGGAGTAATGAAATAAATCAGATATTTATATAATCCCCATATTTTGGGCTGTTCTGCCGCATTATTACCTCATAAGAGGTTAAAAATTATGTCACTTTCAGTTGAGCTTGAAGTTTGGCACGGTTATAAGTAATTGGACAAAACCGATGGGAAACACAAAATAGTAAAAAATTACGTATTTAAAAAATAATTTTTAAAGCAACATTTTATTTTAAAAGTGATTACTGTTCTTTAAAAAATGTACGCTTGCTCATTCAACCGCAATTTAAAGCAACCGACGCCCTTCAATCCCCGTAGATGCCGGATAACTGAGCTGCTACTATACTACCTAATATGCAGCGAAAAAATGAAAATGAGGGGAATAGAATTATTATTGATTTTGGTTATGCTTTATATTTAAAAATCCGATTTTTTATTATTTAAATTTAGTAGAATAATGAAAACGCTTAAAAATTCAAAAAAATGTTTATTTAAGAATGTTGCAATCCTTCTACCCTCCTCCATTTTAATTTTTCGCTGCGTATTTGTAATTGTTATAAAATTCTCAGTTGATGATACCAATGTCGACTGTGTTTCCTTAGGTTTACTTACCCCCCTTTTTTCTCTCCCCCTCCTTCTAACCCCCTCCAGTTTTATTCTTTTGCTGCATATTCTTCATTGTTATAAAATTCTTGGTTGATCGATGCCAATGTTGATTGTTTCTCCTTAGGATTTCTTACGCCTCCCCCTTTTCCTTCCCGTTTCTTCTACTCCCCTCCAGTTTCATTCTTTTTTGCATATTCTTAATTGTTATAAAATTCTTGGTTGATCGATACCAATGTCGACTGTGTTTTCTTAGGATTTCTTACGCCCCCCCCCCCTCCCTTTTCGCTCTCTCTCTTTCTAAACCCTCATTTTAATTTTTCTCTGCCTATTCTGTTTAAAGGCCATTTATTTTTTGAGTTGTTATGTGTCTTCAACTTTCTACTAAATTTCCATGCGAAAAATCTAGCTCTTAAAATTATAAGCGTATCCAAAAACAATGATAATTTTGTACAAGTGTATTTATTACTCAATTATTGCAACATTCTTAAATATAAACGTATTTCTTGAGTTGTTAAGCGTTCTCAACATTTAACTAAATTTCTCTGCGAAAAATCGGGATTTTAATGTTAAAAGCATCAATAATAATTGCCTTCAGCAAATTCAGAATAAAGGCGTTGATTCGTATTTACGCCTATCATAAACTATATTAAAATAAATGGTACACTTAGTGCTTATTTACAAAAAAGAATGAAGTCAGTGGGAGCGAATTTACTGGGAGCGAAATTGAGCGGGAGTGAAATTACTGGGGGCGTGATTACCGTACAGAAATTACCGGGAGCAAGATTACTGGCCACGTTTTTCACACCTACTTGTGCATTATATCACTTTAGTTATGTCACTTACCGTAACTCCCAATTTCCCGTAAGCCCTAGACCAGGGGTCTCCAACTAGCCGATCGCGATCGACCTGTCGATCTTTGGCCCTTTTAAAGTCGATCGCAGAATCTTACCTCAGCGCTATTATTTTTTATTGAATCAAGTGAGAAATGTTGAGCCGATATAGATTTTAAACTTACAGTTGGAACTTTTTTATCTAGATATGCAGGTGATTTTATAATCTTTCAAAAATTATGAGCAATTGGAAATCATAAATCAAATAATAAAGATATCTCTCGATATTAGTTTTCGCAGGGAGACGAGCGTATCGATGTTTATCGACACTGAGCATGCTTAAGTCTTGCCCGATACGCGTTCCAATCGCGAGTTATTGCAAAAGGCAAAAGTTTGAGGTTAACTGCGACTTTACAAGTGTGTGTAACTTGATTATCTAATTCAAGTTATGTTTTGGTTGATTTCTTCCGTCTGTATATTTATTTAATAGCCTTTTCATTCAAATTCTAATAGCTTAGAACTTAGTAATACATTAAATTATCCTGGTGGATAAAATTTGAATAAATTTTATTGGAACTAAAATATTCTCTTGTACAGAACGAAAAATCGAATAAAACTTTATTCGAGCTTGTTTGACTCGAATAATAAGTTTGCGATTAAATTGGATTGAGGTGTTAAGCAGGACATTTCATGTTATGTTGCTGGTTTCGATGTCTCTTAATGTTGCGAGGATCCCCCGTCCCCCTCTGCTCAACAGAATTTCTCGTATCAAGGCTCATTCCGCTGGGTCGATCCTCGGTAAATGTACAAATGAATGGTAGATCTTGGGTGCCCTAGACCAGGGGTGTCCAACATTTTTCCCCCATTGGAAATTTTCCATATCCGTTGTTTTTCCCAAATCTATCTAGAGGTGATTATACCATATTAAAACCGCCAAGCGTTTTACTTATAAATAAATTTAGTATTACTTTAATAATTTTGACAAAAATTCATATGTAACAGTTAAAATGGGCTGTATTTTAAGCGTGAAATGACCGTAGCGGCCCACGGGCCGCAGGTTGGATGGCGCTGCCCTAGACCGTCAACCGTGGTTTTGTCAACCGTATGCTAACTCAAGAACGTAACCCCCGCGGTTGGCTAGGACTACTGTATTTCTAAAATATTATATCGGATCACCATTCTCTTCATATTGATGATTCATGTTACTATGCATATGGCTCATGTAAGAAAAAGGCATGTAACAAATTTAAAATTAAAATGTCATGGAAAATTTACAAACTTTTAATAATACGTATCTTCCTATTTTTTGGAGCAGAAAGGATGATCTGTGCGTTATCATTAAGAAGAAACATATGAGCCGTAACTTTTTATAAGAATTTTATTGAGGAATATTTGAGACGATAAATAAAAATAAACGTAAATCCAGGTATTTTATAAGATCATCGCTATAAAATCTGGCATAAACACGTGAAATATGGATAAAGAATAGTAGATTTGTAAGAAAAGTTGGGGTTACATAGGGCACAGAATAATATAAAAATGTTGAGATTCCTTGTGCTGGAATTTTTATTACTCCCTCCTCAATAATTGAATTGAATTATTTGACCAAAGGCTTTCAGTATTTTCTTACAAATTAGCGAATTGAAAAATATATCTAGTAAATGTTTATGTATATATTATGTATTTGAGGATTTATAAGTAATTCATTTTAAAATGTATTTTTGTCGTGGGTAGATTACTATATTGCATTAATGCATTATTTCATCTGTCAAGATAAAAATTTACATATTAACAGAGGAATTAAATTTTTGTTCCACGTTTTAAGTTTCCATTACAAAAGCTTAATATGGGAACATGGTTACTGAATTGATTACGGTAAATAGTCTGGAGAAACATTGGGATCTTTCTTTTCACTCGCCGTTCAAATGTAGCATTTATATAAAGGAAATGCTTTTAATGAGCAACCTATTCCAGAAAAATACAAACTAAAGTTACGATAGGTAATATTAACCACCAATTAAAAACACTGTAGGAAGCAATATTGAAACCAAGAAGCATACCACGTGAAATTAGAAAGGAACGTTACTTATTTAAAAAAATAATAGATAATATTATTATCTTAACATAGGATAGGACATGTGCAATTACATTATTTTCTGATTTTCGCAAATTTATTATTAATTTTAAAAAATTCTCCCTCAGGCGCTCAATTCCCTTAAACTTGAGACTCCTGGCAAATGCCTTCCATAAACTCTCTTAGACACACTGGTGTATCTCTTATAATAATAGAGAAGTGTCGGTTGGTGATCATTTACGAATGCGAATAACTCGATAAAGAATCGAGATAGAGAATTTGGCAGCAATGCTTGATTAACATATTCGAAGGTGATGAAATAAATCTCGAAAAAAGTTCTGGGTTCGACTCCAAGGAAGACATTTCCATTTCTCATAAAATAAAACGTAAAACTCGACTTTTCGACGTGCAGGCTTCCATTTTTTTTAGATTAAAATGAGAAAGAATTACCTACGATCTTCGGATCTGAACCATTTTGAAGAAAAAATATTGTTTCTTATTCTGTTCATCCTTTTCCTCCTACAATTCGAAATCGCTCGTGTTAAATGTTTAATTCACATATTTTGGGAAAACCTTGCCATTTTAACGGGATGTTGCCCTTGCCTACCAATTACATTGTTAGACCTCGAAATCCTATTGTTATTTCAATCCTTATGGGTTTAAGCGTGCTTTTAATACGAGAGAGAGAGAGGGGGAGGAAATGAGGGAGGGAGAGAGATGTAGGGAAATGATTTTCAAGACATTTCTTGTTTCTGATGTCAATTTGATCTCCATAAATATCTTTAACGAGTGAATCTTTATTCCCGTCATTTTTGACGGGCTATACACTCATAGTTAACATTTCATCATTTCCATTAGAAGACTAGAATTTATTATTTGCGAATCGAAAGGTTAAATTTATTTTCAAATAATTTTATTCTTTTCGATTTTCTTTCTCCTGAAAACATAAAGCTGTGTTGAGTTTTATTACTGTTTGTGTGGCAAAGTCACAAAATACGTTTCAGGCCATGGAAAACATCACAGGCAGCGTTCATAAAACTCCATGGATTGGAAAAACGAAATAGATTGCGATTCCCGAGACTTCATTACGTTGACCGTAATGAAAGGGCATTCGACATTTATGTATAAATGAGCGCCTTCATTACCTGGACCGCCGTGATTTGGAATCGATCGCTTTGCCGCATCTCCTCGATTAACTCCGCCGTGGCGTAAACATCTTCAGCGGATAATGGAACCTTTTTCCTTCAGCTTTACTGCCACTCGTTTTTAATGTCTCAATTTCCTGGGCGAGTCGGAAAACCTTTTCCCCTCTCCATCAACGAAGGCGATAAGAAGTTGGACCAGCCGGCGCTTCGGGGTTGCCTTAATGTTGTCCAGAAACCTCTGGCGATGTTCCACAACCTCCTCCTCTCCGTCCTTACCTTCCCGAGAGCTAAAATTTCCCGTCTTCCCCCCCCTCTCCTTCCGTCATTCTCCTCCTCCACCGTTTCTCTCACCGGTATCCATCCACGGTGCGTCCCTTGCTCAACCCCATCACTTCTCTTTTTCTTCCCTTATTTCATTCCCCCCATCTCTTTTAATTCCCCTCGTCTTCGCGTCCCTTTCTTCCTCTTTCCGCCTTAAGTCATCCCTCTCTCCTCCAACTCACCTCTTCCATCCCTCCCTAACTTCCTTCAGGTTTTTACATCCAGGGAAAAATCTTCCCTTTAAACTCCCTAACTCCTCCTTCCAGGGTACCTTAGGCACAACTCCATCCTTTCTCATTCCTTCCAACCTCCTTATCTCCCTCTCTCTCTGTTTCTTCTCTTATCTTTCCCTCCCTCGCCCTCCTTCTTCGACTTTCTCACTAAATTCGTTCTTCATTTTTATCCATAACACGTAAAAACTTTGCTGTGCCCCGTCCGCCTCTCCACGGGAGTACGGCCGGGCTAGAAATGCGGTCGGATGGGGTCGAAGGAAGGAGGAGTGAGAGGGAGGGAGGGGGGAAAGAAGGGTGAGAGGGAAGGTTGGATGAAAGAACGAGAGGAACAAAAAATCTTGGGCATAAATAAGCAAACAAACAAGGGTTGGGAAGCGAGGGGTGGTGCGAATTCGGGGAGTTTTTGAGTTGTTAGTTTTACTTTATTCGAAGCGAATATTTTATCCTGGAATTCTCGATTCCAAAAGACCGTTTCTGGGCCCGTGGCTTAAGGGGGGAACTACTCTGGGGTAGCGTGGGTTCCAAATTTTTCGTGGAACGCTAATCCGATTGAAAGTTTGATGGCAATTACTTTTGAAGTTCATGGCAGATCAATGAGACGGTAAAGTTTATTTTTTGTTGTATTTTATCTATTAATTTGTCGAAATTTCTGCGATAACAGTGAAAAGCGACCGTAAGGCGATTGAATTTCAAACCGAGTCTGACTCATATTTTAACAAAAGTACAATTAGTTCGTTTGAAGAGATTTTTTGAAAGCACTGTTGTAGTCAGTGGCAGATTAAGGTATCCGAAGGCCCCAGGCGCAAAAAGAAACGGGGGACCCCCAACTGACCGGGAGGGGGTACTCAATCTACAAAAAAAATTACAACTTACGAATGGAAAAAATGTACGCAGCAGGTCAAATAAATTGAATTACAGAAATTCATAAATGGAAATTTTAATATTTATTATATAAACTTGCACATATTGAAAAATGAATTATAACTGTGAGATATGTTTTCGAATGACGCAAGGGATGTTACATTGTAACAAACCTAAGTAAAAACACGAGATGTGTACGTAAGTTTGTAGATTATACTGATTGTGAAATATTTTACTTAATAAAATATTGAAAAATTCGAGTTTTGACTGTTTTGAGGCCCCCATGAGTGTCGAGGCCCCAGGCGAGCGCCTCATGCGCCTGTGCGGTAATCCGCCACTGGTTGTAGTAACAAAGGTTATATAAAAAAACTAAAAAGTTTTACACAAATGAGATAGTCTGTCACATTTGTATGCATATTCATTTTGGTTGCCGTTGAAACTTATTTTATAAAGAGCGCAAAAAATTGTGTGAAATGGTGATCAAATTTATGGATAAAATTAAAATTTCCAGCAAGAATATAAATTTTAAATTATCCTTGCTGTAATAAATTAAATTAAATTTTATTTACTTTCAGTATATCTGATCATATGAAGAAAATTGGACGTGTATTCTTCTTCACTCTATCGCGCATTTTGTCCTCGGTACGAACTGATTTTCTTAATTTTATTTTGGTTTTGTTTACATAGCAAAAAAGAGCATTTCGAGCGAGAAGAAAGAAGACCAAGGAAAATTTATTAGTGCTAATTTGTGATTTTAGCTAAGGAAAATAAATGACGAGAGTGTGAAAGATGCGTCGGAAACGGTCTGTTGACTGCCACTCTTTACCTGTTATTAAAAAATAGTGTAACTGCCCTTCATATATCGACAGTATTTTTTTATATGAGAATATGAGCAAACATTTAACACTAATTATATCTATGGTAATATAAGCAAGCTTTAATGGCTCAATAATATGCTAGATAACCAAATCAGATTAATTTGAATTTTCAATTACTATTAAATTACAGAAAATTCAGAATTATCGAATTCAAAGTGATTTTAGGACTTAATAGGAGATGGATTTAAGTTCTCTTAGCAATGAATATAAACTTAATCGGTCGTGTAATCTTGGATGTACTGAATTAAAATATTATTTAGAATATATAATAAATATTCATGTGTAAGTTATGCAGTTTTTATATAATTTGGAATGTTTATCGAAATAATGAAAAATACATATTATGCCTCATGACTGTTTAGATAAAAACGAACTTCTGAACCTCTTTCATCGGATTTTCCGTTCTTTATACCCAACGATTGCAAAGTGTATCTTATGTAATATAAGACACTAGGGACCCCTGGCGCCTCCGGCGGTCAACCCCGTGCCACGCCCCGCGCGGTTACTTCTCTTTAGTTAAACTTTAAAAAATAATTGCTTCTCTTCTCCTCCCTTTCTCACCTTCTTTCTATCCCTTTCTCTCTCACCCTCTATCACCCTCCCTCCATCTCTTTCCATCCCTCCTACATTATGGGAAATAGAAATGCCTACCTTGATGTCGAACCCAGGACTTTTTCCGAGGTTTTTTTCGTCGCCACTATACAATATATGAGTCGAGCATTCTTACTAAATTTAGAGTTTACATCTCGATTCTTTATCGAGTTATTAGCAAATTTATACAGTAGAAAGAAGATAATTTATGTGGTAACACATTTTTTTACATGGCGTCATAAGGGACGCGAGAAGAAAACAATTAGGCTTATTATTAATAACTTACACATTATTAAAATTGATGTATTGAATATTATTATTATCATTTACGATATTATCATTTATTATTATCGTCTACGATCAAATAGTGGGTTACGCCACTATGACGTCATAAGTTTACACCGTTGCTACGTGGAACGACGCTTACTATAATATTATAATAGATAATGGGTATGGAAGTTATGTTATCGAGTAGAGTTAAAATGAAAGCAAAATTCCTTTTTATTTATTTTTTGCGTGCCATGTAAAAGCTGTGCCAACATGACCTCGCGTAGAATACGTCATAAAACATTCAGGTATCTGTTTCGGATTTCCTGTAAAATTATCTTTTGCTTGCGTTTATGGTCGCTACCAGTTAGCAAATGTGGTGGAATTAATGTGCCGGAAGAAATTTATAGCATTAAAAATATTGCTGCTATCTTAATAAACAAAGTTTAGTTGGAACTCGTAAGCGTAATTTCCAGGTCTACTCAGTGATCGTGCTGGAAAGTTATCTTGAGCTTGAAAAACGAGACAGTTTTCCAAGTAAACTAACGGCAGCTGCAGGAAACATGCGTTCCTGAATTCATCTAGCAATCTAATAACAGTAAGACAGATCCGCATCAAACTATGCAATATTCTGTGAAGTACCTTAACTCGTAAGAACCATCCAGAAATAGCACCTCGAAATTTGCATTAAGGTTGGAGCGCAGAATATCTTACTAAAAATTATCCAATGGTACTAAACCTCTACTTATCAATTTAATTAGCTTATAATAGAGGGAGAAAGGTGAACCGCATCCTCAAAGAGAGAAACAATTTTCATTTCCAGTATACCAACAAGAGCTATCGATTATCTATTTGAATTCTGAAGACTTAACCTATATGACGATAAAAAGTCATCACAAGGACAATCTTCAAAAGTCGTTGGTATAGATTTAAGGGAACAATGAATTTCATATGGACAATTATGTGAGACTTTCTCCAGAGTTAGCAGTCGGAAAATACTTTTTCATATGTATTTGGTGCCAACGGGAAACACTACGAGCAATCTTTACGAAGAAGCTGAGCCATAAAGGTTATTAATTTATTTATTAGTGGAATAGAATTGTGGCACCAAAATCTAGGAAAAGAATGGTTGCCTACAATACCATTAAATAAATGAAACGGAGAATCGACTATGTATATAAGATGCGATAATTGGATATCAAGCCCAAAATAAACAGCGAAGAATAAATTGTCAGCACAATATATAAAGCAAATACTAATGCTAAATACAGCTGCACGCAGAGAACATACTATATTTAAGTTAAGAAACGCGTACGGCGGTTGTTTATCGAGTGATAGATATCTAACAGAATTAAACGAAGTGTTAGCAAAATTATTTAAAAAATTGGTTGCTTTAAGCGGAACGTTTTTATTGAGTTGGCATAAACAATATATTCTGATTGAAATTAAAAACTGTGATAAAAATATAGACTTACGAAAAGCGACAGGAAAAGAAACATAGCTTCAATTTTCTGAATGCGAGGTAATTTTAAAAGGTTTTTAAACAGTAGCACCCATTGTGAACTCTGATAAATTCTGACTTCAAAAATCCACAGAGGATATCTGGTATTACTGAAAGCTACAGGTACAGGAAGTTTAACTAATAATATTCTGATTTAAAATTAATTACATTTTTTATAGAGAGATATTAATCTACGGGAATCTCTGTAAAAGAGCTGCGGTATCGAATGACACACAAATCCTAGGATCACGACTCCGCCCCAACACAATTTAAACATTTGGATCTAGCGGCGTCTTTGAAAATATATTTGGACACACTGATTCATCTATACAATATATATTTTAGTTAAAATTAAAAATGTTCGGTGAAATGAACTAGGATTTATATTTGTCTTGCAGTTTTGCTTTAATATAATAATTATTTAGAGGTTGAATATAGTGAAGGTGATACTTTGGCTACAGTAATGATTACAGTTAGGAATCGCAAGAAAGCGAATTTAATGTTCGTTACTTGACAGAGTGAGGTTCTTTTTAACGAAAATTCGGGAATAATGCTGTCGATTTTTATTTAGTAATCCCTAATATAGGAGATAGTTTCCATGCAGGTTGGTGTCTCAGAAGTCCTGTACATCTAACAGATAGCGTTTATTGAGCCTACCACTTGAAAGTAGTACTCAATAAAAAAGCAAACCACGAAATGTTGGTGTTAAACGGGTATTTAAAATAAGAATATTTGGTTTGACATACCGCCATGAAGATAAAATTTAGTTTATCGCAAATCAGTTAGTTGTATTGACACGGTACCTGTTCTGGAAATATTAAATTTAGGAAAATTAAACCGTAGAATTAATTTATCTATAATGTTACTTTTTGCGCTTGCTTTGACCAATCACTACAATTCTTTCATTTATCATTATAATTATATAATGCTAATTTTACTTAACATGTTAATTTCTATCTATGCGACTGCTTTATAAATAAATTACGTTTTTTTGGATATTTGAGACTAAAAAAGGGTCAGCGAATGATAATGCATAAAAATTCGAATGCTCTTTGACCCATATTTTAAATACGAGTATATAGTCCTGTAATTGTGATTTGAACTTACTGCCTATATGAAACGCCTTTTGTCCGAGTTTTTGGAGAGCTAAACCGAAAATCATTTCCACAGTACGAAATTTAAAAAAAGGCTGTCCAGATACAGGAATTATCAGAAAACCGGACATTTAAAAAATATTCCAGTGAAAAATTCCGTGCAAGTTGCGGAAAACATATTCCCTTTAATTCTACGCTGGATTTCTTCTGTGACTAACCATTCTGTTTCTGAGGCACGCTGCTCAGTTATCTTTGTAATTCGGCTGTGTTTGAGCCTGCATAGCGTTATACGGCGCATTGTGAAACCTTTTGTCCGTGGACGGAGATTTAACGTATCGAAAAAGCCAGCGATAGCTGTCATGTTGCAAATGAAAAGTAATGTTCCCTTTCTATTAAAGAGAAAGCTGAGCTACTTCAAAACCAAAAAAAGCACTACTGTACGGAAACTGTGAGTGTGTTAGTAGTTCCACAGTTTGATCCCAAGAAAGAAATATTGGCATTTATGTCTGACTAGTGTAATGCCCGTTGAAATATCAACGGGAGTAAAGATTCGATCGTCCAAGCTATTTATGGAGATCAAATTTGCACCAGAAACATAAATTGCATTGAAAGTCATTTCCCTCTCCTTCATTCCCCCTCTCCCACTCTCTTCTTCCCCTCTCTCCTTTCCCTTCCTCTCCTTTAGCTCTCTCACACTCCCTTTGTCTTCTCCCTCCCTCTGTCTCTCTCGTATTAAAAGCAATCAAAGCACGTTTACACCCATAAGGATTGAAATAACAATATGATATCGAGGTCTAACAATGGAATTGTTAGGCAAGGCAATATCCCTTTAAAATGGCTAGATTTCTTCAAACTGTGTGAATTAAACGTTTAAATTGAGCGATTTCGAACTGTAGGCGGATAAAGACGAACAGAATAAGAAACTTTATAATGTTTTCTTCAAAATGGTTCACACCCAAAGTTTGTAGGTAAATTCTTTGTAATTATAATCTCATAGGGAATGAAAGCCTGCGCGTCGAAAAGTTCATTTTTACTTTAAATTACGTTTTATATTGTTGGAAATGGAAATTACCCCTGCAGTCGAACCCGGGTCTTTGATCTCGAATTCTGTACATTAAGACGTTTTGTTATTATATCATAATGCTATCCTGAAAATTTCATCAAATTCGGTTCAGTCGTTTGCGATATATTAAGATTCAAAAAGCATTACTGACAAAGTGAGTCTTTTATATTAGTTTAGATAGTGATATAACAATATATATATGGAAAATAGAAAATATTAATACCAAACTAAATATTCGCGGAGGTCTTCTCACAGTCCAGTTTTACAATATCTGTACCTCATACAATCCGAACAGCTTTAAATAAGAAAAAAATCGTATGCTAATATGTTGGCTGCATGTTCTAATTTTATTTCCAGAAATAAAATCTTCTGTCGGGTACCCATATATTATAACATCGAAAATAATTTCCCAAAACACGTTCAAGTGATTTTCGGTCGATTCACTGAAATTACACCTCATCTAAGATTATCGAGAATTCATTAAAAATACAAATGATTTCAAAATTAACTTCAATGCGAAAGTTTTCCTATCGAAACAACGGATTGCTGAATAAAGCTCGTGATATTGGGGTTATTTATTCAAAAATACAGCCAGTTGATGCCTATATCGCGCGGTTATTATTAAATTACGTCGATTAAAAAAAAAGGCGTCCAAAAATCAATCATGTAATTTTTGGGTATTGTCCCTCGCTTTCACTTTCTCTTCCATTGTTTCATCCATTTCCAGGAGACTTTTGGAGTGCGCACGTGATAGGGGAATGTGGAAAGGCTATCATATCGCATTCCATTATTCCCCGTGAAAATTGGAGTCGTCAAACGCCTTCTTTTTATCCTATATTAATGCCATTTTGATCGCCAATTATCCTGATCCGATGAGGAAAAAACTCCCTCCAGTATCCTTTTCTGTAGCTAGCGAGATATATATATATATATATATATATATATATATATCGTATATACAGAAAAAGAGGAGGAGGTAGTGGAAGAGAGAGATACTGAGAAAGAGAGAAAGAAGAGAGAGGTGGAATCGAGAGGCGATCTGAGAACGCTTTCCCTGGCGGACGCAATGGCGAAAAGGGATTAAAAAAACAAGAAACGCAAATCGATTACTTTTGAGCGATTGGGCCGTAAAGCATTTTTTTGATATTCGCCTTAATTTCGCCATTTCGAACGGTGGTTTTCCTCCCCTTCTCCCCGATCGTATTTTTTCTCGTTCCCCCCTCCATTTCCCCCCTCCCTTTCTCCCCCTCCCCTTCCGCACTCTTCCCATCTATCCCTTCTCCCCAAGTCTCGCCTCCTCCATCTCCTACACACTCTCCTCGATTGATAAGCGATGTAAAAAAGCTCGCAGAGGGTTTTAACGTGTTTTATTTGTGCCTTGTGGCTGCAAGAGAAACAAATTAGCATCGCGCTGACGTCAAGGCTACTTTCAGAGGGCGCTTGACCCGCGGATGACGTCATCGATAGATGCGATTTTTTTGCGAGAAATATTTGCGAAAAAGGATTGTTATTAGGTTTTTATTATCTTTTCTGGAGAGATGATTCAAGATGATTCTGTGGCTTTTTCCCAGGGAGAGAGACAGAAAAGCTTTTGCAGCCATGGCTCCATCTCTTAAAATAGGAAGAAAACGGCTAGAATGGGATTATTTATTTGTTGTGGCGATATTTTTCCTGAACAGAGAGGAGATTATTTTAAATGTACGCGCATACATTGTAATTAGAAAAGTTCATCCAAGGTAAGCAGAATGCTACATTTTTAAATGTTTCGCTTGTCGCATACGATAGATATGTATCATGGGGGATTTTAAAATCTTTTCTGTAATAACAGAAACAAGTGTTTCGTTAAGCATGGCATCAATAAAGTATTTGAAAGATTATTATTATATATTATACGGTATACATTTTCAAATATTTTATAAAACGTATTATTCACACCTTACGCTTTACACTGAGACACTTAAGCTATTCGCGTCCAGTTATTCGTTTTTGTTAAACATGAAAAAAATTGATTCGAGAATCAATAATAAGACATTTTTTGTCAAATAATGAATTCTTACTTTAAAAATACGTGAAAAATTTCCGTTATTTCATCAAAGAATTTCCTTCGGAAATCGCAATATTTAACATTAAAGGGATAAGAAGCTTGAACAAAAATTCTTTTCACATCATCTTGGCGCTAGTAATATATAAGAATAAAAAAACGAAGTTTTCTACATTTTTCAGGTTCACTTACTATACAGACAGAATTTGTAGGTCGTGCACAGTATATTGTTATTTTGTGATAAGATGCATCGATAATACGTTTATATTGTATTATTAGAAAATGGGAAAATTTATCTTCCTTTGAAATCCCAACGTATGTAGAGGTTTTCTCCGCGCCAGAAAATTTTCTCGCGGGAAACTCACCTCTCGAAAACAATATAGCCATGATCTTCATTTTCAATATAGGATACGGGTCGGGTGAAATTGCTTAGAGCACCGTTTTTCCACCCAGACAAACGCACCCGCGAAATGATCATCAACGCTCTACCCTTCCTCATCTTTTGCGTTCTCCGACTTCCTTAAATTTTCCCCCTTCGTCGTGCGAAGGCTTTCCCCCGTCGAAAACCTTATCTCCCGTCCCCTCAAATTCCCATGCCTTCTTTCAATCACTTATCCGAAATTTTTATTCCTTCCTCGCATTCCCTTGCTCTGCTCGCCCCTGCTTGCCATTTCTTTATTCTCCACACTCGAGTGCGGTCTCTCTTTTCTTTCGCCTTCTTCTCAATCTCCCGCTTCGCTTCCTTTAAATGTTCAATCTCACTTTCTCTGTCTCTTTTCTCATTTTCCAATTAAAACTGAATGCGACGGAGTTACCGCGAAAGATTTTGGGAGAAATTATGCAATTTCGTTTTTGTCCTTGATCGCATTTTCGAAGGTTTTGCATTGAATTGAACGGGTTTTCCACCGAAAGATTTTCAATCCATGTGAAACGAATTCAGGCTTATTTTTTTGCTTCGTAGGATGTCTGTCGTCACTTTCTCTTGGAATTTTTATTTCAGCGTCGAGAGAAATTGTTTCTTTCTTTCATCCATTTGGCTATTTGGCTTTTGTTCAAGAAAATTTGAAGATTATTAATATTATTATTATTTTATCTCCTCAGTTCTCTCAGCTATTCTGCTGGTATTATGTGAGGTACGGGCTTCGCCAAGCATACTCACTCTTGAGTATCCAGGAATTTCCTTACTATACAGGCTGTGTTAAGTAGTACGGCTTTTTGTAATGGGATATATATGTTTTTGTCTATTATTATTATTTTATTTATTATTATCTATCAGTTACAAGACTTATTGCAGCTATTTACAGATGTTTATACTTCTAATGGTTTCCAAATTATTAACAAAATTTTCACAATATAAAGAAAATAGTTCCATGTCTGAACTTTTATTTCTGCACCGATGAAGCACAAAAATCTTCTGTTTTTCTTTTTCCATCGGTTTAACTAGTTCTTAAATTCTAAGTCTCTTTATAAAATTATAAGAACTCTGATTTTAATCTACACTGAAAATAGAAACTTTCGGAATGCATTAAATGTACTCCACCTTTAATAGGACTAAATAGAGATTTTATGGGAACTATTTTGAGTGACAAAACACGTGCAAGAGTACCTACACTGAATCGTGACGCTAGCTCCACAAACGAAAATCCCTTATCCAGTCGCCTTCAAGATGACACTTCATTCTCGCTCTCGTCAAAATGCTCTCTGCAATTGCTCATAACTACCTTAGTTCAAACTTTACTCATTTCTGTCTGCTTTCATCACACTTTCGCAGCGCACATATCCCTCCTCTCCTCTCTCTCTCTCTCTCATATCTCATCTCCATAGAGCCCTCTTTTCATCTCCTCCCTCCCTCCTCTCCTTCCCTTCTTTCCTCTTCACTCTATATATATCCCTCTCCCATCCACAATATCTTTTCATCCTTTACCTATGCGCGCTCACTCTCGCTTTTTTACCCGAGGATATATTCATCTCGCGCCAAAAGACTCTCAGATATCACTTCCAGATTCACTCATCCGTGACTCGCTCGGCTACTGTCATTCCCGATGTCGCTCTATCCGATATTGATTCAGATATTTTTCTTCGCATGCCTTCCCCGTAGCGGAATGTGTACTCGGGGTGAACGGAGTGTATAAATCGTCTACAATAATCGTTATCGATTAGAATGGAAAATACTAATAAATTTTATTCTACCGATGTCAGTTAAACGTCTTATCTGTTTACGACGAATTTTTTGAGCAAATAATGATGTCTCAGCTGGTATGTTTTGATTTTTTTTTTCAATTTCAGCTCTTTAAAGTATACGCTAGACACCGATCACACGCCTCTTGATTGTTTTAATTCCAGCGTTGGAATATGTTAAAGGTGTGCTTTGAAGTTCCTGCGCTAGAGGAAATAAAAACTTTTAACGATCTAGAAAAGCTGCTCAGACAACACATTTCGTTACATCGATTATTCGCATCCAAATTCTTTACTCGGTTTATTTTTTCGACGGCGAAAGTAGTCTATAGGTATTCCATCTCACAAAGAAACACTCAAAGCTTAAAAAAAGAACGCGTAGCTCGGAAGAGGGAAACGGTCAGGAGGCATCTCTTTCTCGACGCGCCCAATCCTCTTCGCCCTTCCTCTCATCCTTCTCGCGAAAAAATCTCTCCTTTCAACGAGAGAACCGCAACGTCTCTCTCTCTCTCGCGCATCTCTGGAGGAGGGGAGAGAGACCCTTTACCTCGCGCCAACCATCCTATTTTCCTCTTCCCTTACCTCCTCGCCCTCCCACCTTCAACCTCTCTATTTCCCTAACACTCATTGTCTGACAGACTACTTAAGCGTCCTCTCCTTCGCTAGTCTCCCTCTCGAGCACTCGCAACATGGTTCATATTTCAACCGTTGGCGTCTCTCTTTTGAATCCCGCTCTCATACGTCATAGTCTGCGCCGTCTTCCCGAGAACATCCATATTCCCGCGGAACCTTTATTTAAGTTTCAAATTCGCTACTCTTCCCTTCCTTCTAAACCCCTTCACGCACTCCGTACACTCCTTTTCCGACTTCTCTCTTCCCCTTTCATATCTGCCTATTCCCACGCCTCTGGCTTCCATTGCCGCGCATAATAGCCCACCTCTGCCACCATGCTAATTTCGCCGCACTCATAATTTCCCGTTCTTCCTCGAACTCAGTCAAACACGGCGAAATGAGAGAGCGTTTTTCTGCAAGCTCCAAGAGGAGTCGGTGAAGTGTACGTTGCCATGCGAGCAGAAAGCATTACGGCCGTGTTTCTCTCGTTCGGTTGTATTTGTAAAGTGCTTTTGCGAGGCGATGATCGTTTTTTTCCTTCGCGTTTAACTGAAAATTTGATGCGTTTAAAGATTTCGATGTGTTCGTAAGCCGAGGAAAATTTCATCAAATGTTAAAACATCATATATATATGTCCCTTCATAAAAATTGACTTTATTCTGTTAGATGAATGAGACGCAGGTATTGCCTGTTTCTTTTTTGTCTCATTCCTAGTCCACTCCTTCCTTTCTCTCTTTTTCCTCTTATTCCCGCTTTTACACTTCCATCTTTATCCTTCAACTTTTCCTCCGTCTCTTCCTTCTCTTTCCTTCCCTGTTTTCCCTAATACGCTTCTTTCATCTTCTTCCTGTGCTTTTAATCGCGTTCTCACTTTCTACGCCATATTTTCTTTAACTTCTCAACTAGTCCTGTTTCCTCACTTTCCTTCCTTTAGTTCCTCTTCCCCGTCCCTTTTGCTCGAACGAGACCAACTTCCTCGCTCGATTTTTACTTCTGACTCTAGCTTCATCTCCCTTTGTTATTTCTCTCTCCAACTCTCCTCTCCGTCCATTCCCCACCGTCCTCTCTCTCCCTCTCCTTTAATCCGTTCACACCATCCTCAAGCTGTCCTAATCTCCATTTACTCTCAATTGCAATTTTCCTCGTCTTGCCGTCAGTTTCCTTTCGAATTGCGAGCGATGGAAGGTGCTCTTTTTGGAGAGGAATAAGTGAAATTAGCAATCCATAGGAGTGTGCTTATATCATGGATAAGAATTGTGAAATATTCAGTATTTAATATCCGCTTAATAAAACGCTATTCCAATTAAAATTATAAAGGATTTATTTTGAATTATGAAACCTAAAGATGAGATTATAAAGCTGTCGGAACGATTTAACGTTTCTGCGGACCTTTGAGTGATAAAGTTTAGTGTATGCAGGATTGCCGTATTACGGATTAAATTTTGATTTAAAAATATATTTTTTACAATCTATTTGTATATTACGCAAAGCCACATAAAAAATTGTCTCGATTATTGCGAAAAAAATTCAAAGGAATATAGAGATTGCTTGGTAGCATGGAATAAAATTTAAAAAAAGAATATTTTTGAAATTTTTAATCATTGGACATTTTGTTTTAAATAGCTTATCCGCTA
This sequence comes from Uropetala carovei, assembly GCA_036926305.1. Taxonomy (NCBI): domain Eukaryota; kingdom Metazoa; phylum Arthropoda; class Insecta; order Odonata; family Petaluridae; genus Uropetala; species Uropetala carovei. The sequence continues at coordinate 2,657,337 of JAXCHB010000340.1, forward strand.
TTTTTCTTGGCATTTAAATCGCCATAACTTTAATTGAAATCGGTGGAAAAGTTATTATCTGGGGAGAGAAAAACCACAAGCGTGCATTGCCAGCCAAATGCCAGAATAAATTCATTTGAATTTTATTCATAAATGCAAAGAGACTAAAATCGAAATATCGTGATTTATGAAAAATAACAGATATCTTTGTATTTGTACGCTTATTTTTTGCATGTCGATGGCGTTAATTATGTATATGAATAATTTTTGTGTAATGAGATTCACAATCAAGACCACTCAACTGTTACATAAAGCCAAATTAATTAACATCCAGTGTGATTTTGGAATTCCACAAGTTTGAGTTGTAACTTTCATTGTTTCTGGGAATTGAGGACAAAGCGAGTTTCGACCTTTCAGTGGAAAATATTAAACAAAACCGTAGGAATAACCCGAACTGGTGTCGGAATGCTACCGAATGTGAATTAGAAGATTTAATGATATTATATAGTGATGGTCTTATTATATATAAAGGAGCAGTTCTTGCAATTAGGAAATATAGCATGAGGAGCTTGGCCAAGTTTTTTAGTAACGAACGATAGGTTGATGGCAATAAAAGTGGAAGAGTCCTATTGTACATGATGATAAAGCAGATGTACATTTGAACGTCCGCTAGGTAAGAAGAAGAAATCAAAGCGTTGTATGAGCGAATTAAGACATTTACGAAGCAGGATGAATCAGCGTGAATTTGTAAGAGTACTTTACAAAACTGAAAAAAAATCACATGAAACTGTGGATAAGGAATGCGAAGAAATTAAAGAAAGTAGAAAAGGATGGCGAATTACAGCGATAAGGGAACAGGAAAGAAAAATCAGAAAACCATGAATCACAAAGGAAATTATAGAGAAAAGAAGAGGAGAAAGTGGGAAAACGTTAACAGCGAAGAATGCAGAATTAACTATAGAAGAATAAGCGAGTTGAGAAAGGTGGCGGATTTGACTAAAGAAATTTGGATAAAGGAAACTGAATAAATACAACATAAAAGATAGGGTGGTACGACATTAAGTACGCTAGAGCGCTAGAAATAAAAGCCCAATGGAATCCGTTGTACAGGAGTTATGAATGTAGAAGGGAATAAAGCCACAGAAGCAAAGGATGTAGCACAGGTATGAGAAAATTACCCTACGGAACTGTACAACAAGTAGACAAGATCATTACAAATAGAACTCGTAGTAGAGTAGGATATAGAAGGATATAAAAGCTAAGGCACTTCTAGAACAACTACAGACCTGAAATTTGGTATGATGGATATAACCTACGAGGAAAATCCATAAGTCCGAAAATTTTCATTTTAGGGTAGTTTTTCTGCATTATTGTTTCATTCCTATCTCTCGTTATAAAACGATGGGAATCAGTGCATGGAATTTTAAATTCCATTTTTAAATAGGTTAAAAGTGAGATCCAAATTTGGGACATAAACACTTCCATAGCTGAAAAAATGACGTTTAATTTTTTATAAATGCTAAATTAACATCCGTAAACATTTATTTTTAATTTGAAAAAGGGAAATTTTTAACAGTGAAATGTGTCAACTACCATGCCAACGAATTTAATGCTTTGTAATGGGAATTAATAATCTAGATATATCACATTAACATTTATTTAACGCTTCATTGGCAATTGATAGACTAAATTATGATACCGTTGATTACAACCAAGGCCGTAAACATACGATAATGTGATAATCTCAGTACGCCAAATATCATATTTATTAGAAAAACTACATTACTCCTTTTTGTAATGAAAATTAATTTTATATTTACAGTATTTATTAAATCATGAATTAGTTTGAAAATAATAGGCAATCGAAACGAACCCCGTCAGAGGGGATTGCCACATTCCCTAAAGGTAGAATCCAAATTATCATATATTCAGTTACTACTATGTAAACTAACAATATTTCTACTAATTGTAAGATAAAGGTTTCTTACCGGTGGTAATTTTTTGAAAAACATTTAAAACTTCATAAATCTAGAAATATCGTGTTTAAGGCCGAGTCCTTCCCTATAAGACCTTTCGGTTTCTTTTTGTGACTGAAAATTTATCAGCATGCCATCAACACTTTTTTGACGCATACGCTCCCAACTCTTTTTGAATAATCTTGTTTGAAAACGTTTACTCTCTTAACCTATTATAAATATTCTCTTTCTCTAGTTACCTCATTATTTTGCACTAATTAAGAACTTTGGTTTTTTCCCTTAAAATTCTGTGCTGTTATTTTTATGTTAGTTCACCAGTCTTGATTCATTCTATGAACGTTTACCGATTTCATCGGAAGTAAACAAATATTGGGGCGTTATGTAAGACTGACTTTTGATGCTTAAAATGATAATTTTATTCGTGCTTTAGGTTTGTTGGAAAAGTGATAGGCTTAAAAATCGTGGAAAAGATATTTGAGCTTAAAACTGGCGACCTCCGGAAACTAATATGCAGCGCTCGCCTACCATTTCACAGAGATTCGCCAATTGCGATAGTCATAGTGCGCAAAACACCTTTTTTCTTCTCCTACTTCTTCCTGCTGATGGTTCTAAATATTTTAAGGCCCCCATTGCTTTATTTGTTTTTCTCGAGTCCTTTCTCTTCCCTCAATTCCGCCAATCTTTCCTAATTAACGTTTTACACTCTCTCTTTATTTTTACGGAACTTCGTCATATCTTTTTTTCCGGCTGAATTCTGTTTAATGCAAAATTGTTTTTTAACTTTCTCTGGTGTTATTTAAAAAAAATATAAGTGGAATTTGACGAAGGATATCTTTTCTCATGCGAGTTTCTAAAATAATGATCTCGTCTTGTCTAGCTTGGTTTTATTGCTTCTATTGATCGATTGCCAAAGTTTGTCTTTTATTCGATGGAGAGTACTTAGAGTGATAGCATATGTTTAAGAAAGGTTATTGGAAAATCAGACTCATAATTTAAATATGAGATTTGTCGACCACGTTGATAAAAATATTCGATGGTTTAATTTTAACCGAATAATTAAACTACGGAAAAATTCAATTTTTTGTGACTTTATGTTGTAGTTAAACTAGATTGATGATGAATTATTATTTTTTATTTTTATACATAGAAATTTTATTAAGTTAATTTTTAAAATTCAAAATTGTTTTACTGTGAATGAGCCAATAATTCAGCTACAAATAATACATCCATAGTGTACTTGATTGAGTTTTAATATAATTGATCAGTGATTACTGCTAGAAATAAGCTTGGAACAGTTGAAGTTGCTTCTAAAAGATTGCGCTGCCCATGTTATTTCCTCACTTCACTAGAGGCAGATGTGGCCAACCTTTTTCTGCGGAGTGCCAAATTGTCAATTACACTAGAGTTGAGAAGTCCCAATAATAAAAACATAGTCCTGACTTATATTAACGTATTTTTATTAATTATTACTAAAGTCACTTATAGTTCAATATATAGCGAGTGTATATAGGTTCGGAAACTGTTTTTAGAAAGTATCTCTGGTGAACTTCCAATGAAAAAATTCGCAGATGTGTGGAAATTTAAATTTTTTCTAAAATAAAGACAACATTTCTTAAATTCTATTTGTATCGTACTGTTCACTGTGACTTTATTTTTAAATAACTTTCTAAGGGGCGCTAACGAAGTTCTACTGCAAATACTCGCTCGCCATACGAATTATCATTTTTCAAACTATTCGCGAGCCACGAAAGATCCATCGCTTGCTGCAGCTGGTGCACGTGACGCAGGTTGGCCACCGCTTATTCGAGCTCTCCCGTCTTCCTCGGATGTCCTGTCATTTATTTATTAATCAGTTCGACCTTTCCACGGGTCGAAAATGATTATTTTTGACAAAAGCAGAATATGGACCGAAGTGATTTATTTTAACTTCTATAACTATTTAAATATAGTCGAGTAATAACGATGGAAAGACGCGAAAAATACAGAAACCATTTCAACAGCCATCTGCGATTGGGCACATGCAATTATTTGCTTTTCTAATGATAAGTAGACATCAGTTAACTCGTTTAGTTACCAACGTAATTTGACGAAATAACGCAACAGAAGCAAAATATTTTAATGGATTATCATAAAGCTTTCATTGAAAATGTGTACTTCTTTGCGGTTATGAGTGTCTGTACCTTGGAATGGTGTGTATAAATTAAACTGAATATCACATTATCTTGAATAACGACGAATACTAATGTCTTTAACCTTATTATTGTTTTAAAACCAAGAAGATCGGGATTTTTAAAAGTTATAGTTGTAATAACAATCGCGAGGCTTTTTTTTAGATTAATAAGAGCCTAGTGACCACAGAAATGTTGATCATTATTAATATACCTACCAGAAAAATAAGAAAACATCATAAAGCTATATTACAGTGAAAAGGTACAAATTTATCCCTTTTGTTAATTTGACAACAACTTAATAGAAACGAATTATTAATATAAAAAAGGGTCGTCATTCATTCATACATTCCTCTTGTTCTCCTCTTGACGTGCTCTGAAATGATATCCTTTGGAACCGACCCAAAACAGTTAATCGTTTTGCAATCGGAGGACGTAATTCACACGGCCCTTATAATTCCTCGAAGTAATACTATACTCCTCGAATCTCCTCTCCACCGTGAACACGTCCATCTTTAATGATGTCATCAGATGTGATTGTGGGACGCCACCGCTCCAGTAACGAATGACGTAATCCGCCCTTATCCTTCTCCATCACACCTCTCCACCCTTTTTTCACTTTTATTTTTCCCTCCCCACATCTTTCGATATTTCACTTCTCATGAAAGGGGTTTGAAAGTTTCTTGCAGTGCAAGCAAATTGTCCAATGCAATGGCGATCAATCACGGAGAGTAAAATTATAACATTAAATAAAGTTCATCTATCCAATATATTCATTCATACATGGTCATGTCTACATAAACATATTGTTTTTACCGTTGCAACAATTTAATTGACTGGGCTTTTGATACATTTTCTTCCCTTTCGTAATTTCCGGAATGTGCTCTTCTATACTTCTTTTGTCTCTTTTGAATGTTGTAGAGAATATTTATCATCAGTACGTGTAGGTTCATGAGAAGGAAGCGGCAGAATATACACTTGTCAAAAACTTTCCTCATTATTCAAAGAGTTAGATTGCTTTATAACACAAAATGAATTATTACGAACGCGAGATAATTTTCTCCTTCCTGCTCTCAATTCCAATGATAGTCGCTGACATAGGGAGCCGGAGGTCTTAACTGTCTCATGTTCATCTTAACTTTACCTATTAAATGGGAGAATCATTCAAAGTGCTTGGTTGTCAAAACGAAGGGGTTATTTTTAAATTAAGTTATTGTTCTACATGACATATTAATTCACTGAAATTATTCTGGAGATAATCATCAAAGTATTTTGATTTGGTGTGTTCCAGAAAGATTAGTCTTAAAATTGAGGCCCAAGGAAAATTGTTGTTTAATTTGTATGTCTTATAGTTCCAACCATGTTATCTTCTACAGACACGTAATATTACATCTTGCAGCGTACTGTGCATTCAAAAGACATTAGCGCTGTATAATCACTTTTATAGAAATATCATTTCTATATCGTTTAAATTATTCAAAATGAGTTGTTAAGCATCAATAGTTGAAATAATGTAACTCTCGATCATGTTTTTAAAAAGTCATAACGGGGGTGCAATACCGTAGAAATTTTTGCTTTAGCTTTAATTATCATAAGTCCAACAGAATAGAAATGTTTTCAATAAGTGTTAACATAAAGGTGTCTCTTAGGTTTAAAATAAAGCTGATGGAAAGTTATGGTTGAGCTTGATCTTTTTTGAACTTTTCATTTCGATTCACTTGGTGATTTTATAATGTTCATCAATTCCATTCCTGATGGGTCTGGGATTTTTCCTTTGCCCTCTTCATCAAAATTAGCATGAAAGTTGCGTCAGAATAGGTGCGGGATAAAGATTACGCCTCGTCCAAATTTTTTCGAACCTTTAAGCTAATAGTGATGGTTGAGCCAATCAGGAGCATTGTCACCCGACCGAGCGGTGTACTGATTTTTCCTTGTGTAGCACGTAAAAGGGAATTCTCTTTTAACAACCTCTTGCCTTTTTTAATCTCTCTTTCCGCCCGTCACTCCCATGTCCTTTTATAAATTTAAAACGCTCTAGGGCGAAGGAGTCGGGGAAGAGAAAGAATGGTCACCTCTTAATATCAACCCTTTTTCTGTTAAAAAAAATCTGAAATAATCGGGCTCTAATCAGGGAAATTGTCATCTGGACGTGTCCCGCTTTGATTCGGGTACAATTCCTCCCCCTCTACGCCCTTTCACCCTTCCCGTCTTTTTTTCCACCTTCACACATCGAAAAGAAATTCATTTTCGCAGACGTCCGTCGGCGCCACTTACGTGTCCAATGAGCGAATGTTCTTATCCATCCTTCAGGAATCCCACCGCCGGCTATAAATAGGCCGCATCGACGGACATTAGGGAGTCAGCGGGAGGACCGTCCTTCTTTAGATAGGGAAGGGAGCTATGGTAGGGAGGAGGGAGAGGAGACGGTCATTCTGTCAGGTTGTCGGGCTATGTACGAGGCGGTCATTAAGCCACGGGTCCACGGGGCTCTTTTTCCCCGTGACGTTTTTTTTAACCCTCTCGCACTCCTCCGCCTGCGCCCGCCCTCTGACTCCTCCATTCCATCACGCTGCCGTATTTTTTTCTCATCTACGTTCTATATATTTTTCGTGAGGTTTGGTCGAGAGGGGGATGAGAGGGGAGTATGGGGGAGTGGAAGGGAGGAACGGGAAGGATGGAATTGTGAAACGCAAATGTAGCGTGATAATGGATTTGTATGACGTCCCCTTTTTCTCTCGCCTCATCCTCGCTATCCCCCATATCCTGTTTAAGCCTCCGTAATTATTTTTTACAAAATCCTCATTCCTTACCTATCTCTCCCTTGTTTCCATCCTCCCACACGCGGTTATTCTCTCTCTCTCTCTGGGTTCTCTCTCTATTTCTCTCTTGCCCACCGCTTTTCGAAATTAATATTTATCCCGTTCCTGTTTCCCCTCACATCACATTAAACGCGCCAGGCAAAAAATGGAAACAACAAATTTTTCAGGCGAATTACCATCGCGAAAAGCTTCCAGTAGACGAGGCTTTAGTCGTGTCTTTAAGTTTTTGCGTTTGTTTTGTTTTTATTATCCACGGAATCTCGTCGTTTTTTATAGTTCAGATATTCTTTTCCTTTACATTTTTGCGGGGATTTCGAAAATGTGTTGTTTATGTATGATGGCGTCCTCGCTCCCATCATCCTTTTTTAATGATTATGCATCCCCCCCCCATCTCTCATTTTTTTAATTCTCCCCCTCCCCTCCTCCTCTCCCCTTATCCTCTCCCCTCAACAGCTCCCCCCCGCCTCCTCTCCATTGTTTCTCTTTCCTTCTCTCTCCCTTCGGTCTCCTCTTTAGTTTTTTTTTCGTCCTGACCGTCGGGGGCACTCGTCTATTCCGCTTCCTTTGTCATTTCTCATTCATGCCGTCTCTCCCCCCCCCCACCCCATCCCCCCTTCTCCCTCTCTTTCTCCTCTTCCTTGTCCTCATCTCTTTCCTTTTTTTTTGGGCCACTCCGCCTTTTCAGCAATTGCCTCATTGTCGTCATTCAGGGGACGAAGTTGTCCTTTAAAGCAATTCCCCATGGCTTCACTCCTCTCTCTCTCTTTCTCTATCTCCCTCTATACTACCATCGTTTCCCTCGCCGTATTCTCTTTTATTTTTATCTTCTCCGTTTCGCTCCAGGATTTTTTTATCGAGGAGTTCAAATTATTTGATTTAAAAAAGTAAACGTATGAGGGGGAAAGGAGGAACAAAAACATTCTGTGAGTGGTGGCAACATAGCGTTCTGATATTTTGTTTGCAGCGGAAATATGTGTGCATTTTTGGGTGGGATTGAGATGTGGAAACAATCATATGAGTTGAAAACACTAGGCTTATTTCATGCTGTTCGCCTTAGTATTATGCTAACGATTTTCGGGGCATTTCATTGTCAGTTACAGGAAAATTGTCTAGCTACGATTCATTCAAATTATTTTTACTATATTTTACAAAATTCATGTGAATATTACAGTACCTATCTTGAAAGGAACCTGGGTTGGATGTCATATTTATCAATACCTCTAGGTTATTTATAATTTCTTTGGATGTTCCCGTTTTGAAGGAATGGAAATAATTTGAAATGGTACATGAAAAACAGTAAAGATTTGTTTGAAAGCACCATCCAAAGATAGACACTTTATCAAGCCATAAGTATATCTTACAGGTACCACGATGTGGTTATAATGTTTTTATTTCCGACTCTATTGATAGATCGATATCTGTTGGTGCCAATAGAACAATGGATTGGATAAGGCGCGGTTCATAAGCGATAATGTATACGGTACTCATTAATGGAATGATTTATTCTTCTGTTCGTAAAAACCGGCTGTCTAGTTGTTTAACAATACGCGACTGAATTACGTAATTTTAAAATGAATGCCATTAATTTATGGTTGTCATTAAGAAAAAGTTTTCCTATGTAAATTATAGTAATTAGTAATACGATGTCAAATGTAGGACAGTTGAAAAGCAGTGGACCTCGTAGTCAAATCCTGTTCACTCCAACCCAGTGAAAATATTGAAAACGATGTTGTTATTGACACTCCGAGTTTCAGAATTTCATTTCGAGTTGGTGAAAAAATATTTTTCGAGTTTTCAAAAATTCCATTTGAAGAGGTCTGAATTATCTAGATTCTACTTTATTTACTTTTCAATGCATCGTATTTATGGTAAAAAATAAAATTTTTATGTGATCTTGTAACAAAATTATAAAAAACTTTCTTTCTTGTTAATAAATTTCAATACCAGTCTAGTTATTTGATTATAATCAAAGGGATCGTCAGGGAAAATATACATTTTTAGTCTTGTCAATCGTATGGAGGATTTTCTTTATTTGTTTTTCATTTAGAGTGAGCTGTTTCATTTCCGTAATCCATTTACGCCGTTTGAACAATCTCTTTGCCCAAATAATCTCTCCAGCAAGTTGCTAACCATAGCGTAAGAGAAATACAGCCTCTTTCAAAAAAGGGGTAATAGACACAAATTGTTATTGCTTTAAAATTGACGGAATTTCGCGGAAATTGAATTTGACAGGAGCAATTAATTCCGCAGAACTTCAAACTCAATTTCGAAATAAATTGAATCACCAAAACTCTCACATAATTAGGACTTTTTATTTCAGGCCAGCTATATTATTTATTTCAGCCAAGTGTACCATCAAGATTTTTTAATAAGCCGTCTTTTTTTTATTAAAATCATTACTCATCGCATCTTTTTATTTCGATAATTGTCCCATATTCAACTAATTGGAAATCAGTATTATTTATTGAACGCAAAAATCTTCGAGCGATACATTTTCAGCACAAGACGCAATCGGGAGTCCCAATTAACCTCTTGGCGCAAGTCCAGCTTCAAATTGACGGCCGCTCTCGCGGTATTCGGATAAACAAAAAAAAAGCTAGTCTTTCCATCCCGATGGTCGTCTTGTCAAAATCGCTCAAAATCTCTTCCAGCTCATTTGTGACATGATTGGAGGCGAATAAGTCTCAACATAAAGGAACGATTATCGAGCGTAGGATTCGTTTCTTCTTTTCTCTCTGGTTTCGTTTCTCCGCCTTCTCTCTCTCTCTCTCTCTCTCACTCTTAATGTCCTCGGGCCCCAAAACTCTAGCCCGCTAGACGTTATTTCTCCCGAGTTCCTCCCCATTGCTCCCGTAATCGCAATCGCAGCCCCCGTTATTGTGAAACCTCCACTCTGCGCACTTCAGTGTCGGGGAACTTTGCGAATACCGCCCACGCGCGTCCCCCTTCGCCCCTCTGATGCCCTCTTACGCCCCCTTCCGCGCTCATTTCGCTCTCTCTCTCCTTCCATTTCCTCTTCGCTCCTCTTTCTTTTTACCTCTCTTTAACCTTTAATCTATCCTTATCTCATTATCAGCCATCCAATGGTGTACTCATTCCCTTAAAAGGTTTAACTGTTCCAATGATCACCCGTTTAATGTGTGGTACATTTCAGATTTCTTGCGTGAATTCTGCTCTGGAACACGCTAAAAAAATTGGAATCCTTCCACTTACGCGTGTTTTATTTCCTTGAATACGGAGGGCGTCGTTTATCCGTTTCCTCTCCACGGAAAGAATGGTATGTTCAATTTTAGCGTCTAGCCTCCCTGAAATAGTACTATGTATGTACGAAGTCACGAATAAAATGTGTGCGCGCGCGCATTCGCTCGTGATAGACTATATTATAAATTTACGCTCATCTTAATATATAATTTGCTTCTTTTGTATCCTCCTCATTCCATCTTTCACGTTCAAACAACATATTTTTACCCTCAGTGTATTCTGCACATTTACTGATCGATTTCAATTAGTTATGGTGTAGTCTCGGTATCCGAGTAAACATTGTCCGTGTGCAACAACGGCCAAAACTCATTTCTATGACATTTTCATTCCTCCATTTCCTGATGAACATGTGAGCTGCTGCAGCGCATTTTTATTTGCGTGAAAGTGCTTGGGAGCATCGTTCAAAATCAGAACTTGAAATACAAGACGCTTAAAAGAGTGAAAATTAATTTCCCTATCGTCGTGGACTTTTTAATATGCGTCGAATCGGTCCACAACTTTGTTTTGAAGCCGAAAATAATACGTTCTTCAAGGAGAAATCTTTCGTGATCGAGAACAACGGCTTCATTGCTGCTTTCACGAATTTATGTACATTAATTTTGGTTTATTGGAAAATGAGAAAAACTCGCGGATTTGCTTCATTAGAATTTTTTCCAAAGAATATTAAAATTACCTATAAATGTACACGCGCACACAGTGGAATTTGGCTAAATTATATTTTAAAATAAAGTTAAACATTAAGTTTTAATTAAATTACCTCAATATGACTAACTAATACAAAAATCGAAATTGATACATTTTAGAAGAGGTGCTGTCATGGAGGAGGGTAGAGTGTAAAGGATTGAGGTTGAGTGAGGGGGAGAGAGAGGGAGGGAGAGGAGAAAAATTTCATTTTTTGTATTTACAAAATATACTTATTCATTCTGATAAAAATTTGACCCAAACAAATATAGAAAAATGCATAAATTAGATTCCCCTTCATTTTTAACGATACATTTACACTGATATTGCGATCGTACAATGAAACGGTAGAAATTGTATGAAAAACTCACAAATGTATTATTTCCTTGGTTAGTTTGTATTTAGTTACTATAGAGACACTTTGTCCAAAGACTTTTCGTCCAAAACATAATTTTGTCCAATAGAATTTTTTTCCAGATTGCATTAAGTCCATCTGTTTATCAGTCCAGTAACATTTCGTCCTATCTATTTTGGTCCAAGACTGTGTTTGTCCACTAAATATTACTGTCCAAAGCTTTTTCGTCCCATAAAAAACACAATAGGAAGAATTTTAAATAGAAATTTTTTTACCAAAAGAATTACTGTTCAATCTACTCATCTTCCACGTTTTCTTCAACCTCGACTTCCTCAGTTATAGTGCAGTTTTGTAACTTATAGCACGCAGGTATTGTGAAATGTTGTTATTTAACTTATATTCCTCGTAATTTGCCACAATTGCTTCAATTTGGGTCTAGGACGGTTCAGCGCCGCCGGTTCATGACCGCCGTTTCATAGCCGCCGTTTCAGCGCCGGCCGGTTCATCGCCGGCCGGTTCATCGCCGGGCGTTTCTTAGCCAGTGTTTATATACAGTAAAACCTGCGTGAGGCGGAAGGGACAATTTTTCCGTCTTTCGCAGGTTTTCCGCCTTAGACAAGTTAAAATATTTTACGCACGTTTTTCTTCTTGGTTGATTTCAATGAAAAAATTGTAAAACTTCCGTGGCAACGAACTCAATGCTTTTATATGGGTAAGCTTTTAATGGGAATCAGTGGCTTGTATTATAATGCTATTAATATTAAACTACAACCAATGAAAACAAATCCAACATTGATATGATCCTCATTTTTTGGAGATATTTGGGGCTATTTTGCCCCATTTTTGCCCCGTTCGAGGATAAAAATTATGAGGCACTTTCAGGTGAGCTAGAGACTTGAAATTTGGCAAGACTATGTTTTTAGTAACAATCTACCGAGAAAATCCGATATTATAAAACTTTTTAATTTTTAAGGGGCTGTTTTGCCCCATTATTGTCCTATACGAGATTTAAAATTATAAGACGAACTAGAGACTTGAAATTTGGCAAGGCTGGATATGTTTAGTCACAACTGATGAAAAATATACGATATTATAAAACTTTCAACTTTTAGGAGCTGTTGTGCGATCAGGGCAGTCTTTATGTGATTCTTGGCTAGTATTTAAAATTTAACCTTCATTAAAAACAGGTTTATAGTTGATAATCAGGATCAAATACTTTCTAAGCGCTCAGCATAAGCATGATGTTATTAGTGAAGCATTATTGCTGGACGGCTACGTTAGCGATTAATATTAAATCGAAGGGAGCATTTGAGCCCTAGCAATCACATGCAATGTCTTTTAACATATTAAGTATTATCTGTTAACTTCGGAAATGCTCGTCGCAAAACTGCAAATGATTAGTCAGAATAAATCTGTTCTTTCACAATATTTTCATAACATTTACCGTTTAAATCGATTGCAGTATATGATTCAAGAAACGCTCTTTATTATATTTCGCATAATAGTAAATTGACACCTATTCTTGCCTCATTGTCCAATTTTAAATTACCTTTCCCGCATAACATAGAATGAAAATATCCTCCAACAGGCTTGTGCCAAATGAATGCTAAAAAAGAGATTGGAACGGAATCTCGGGCTTTTCATTTTCCATTTCGAGGAGAGAAAAAGAAACGGAGGCGGATTTATTTTTTTCGGATCCGCCATATCTCCAGCAAAACTCCGCTTAGAGTGTGTAATCAACTTTACTTGCATTGCTCCTTCATTTCACGGTGGTTTAAATGGTTTTCAACTTTCATTAACTCCTTCCATCCATCCGCGAACACATAATCTTCAACCTCTTGGGCAGCATCATCCCGTTCACCGGATTTTGTTCTTCCAATTTTCCCGTCTTGATCTCGGCAGCAAACCCTTTTCCTCATTTCTCTAACAGACCCACCCCTTCCTCACGCACTGGGAAACCTAGCAGAAGACCTCTTCTCCCATTAACCAAACTCCGCTCCCGAAACGCTCCTCCTTTTCTCTCTCCCGTTCTCCCCATCTCTCGCCTCACTCCATCCCTTTCTCCTGCTTCATTCTGCTTCTCATTTCTTTCTCTCCGCCCCTTTCTCCTCGCGTCTCTCGTCCTCCTTCGCAACTTATCCCCAGGGCTAAGGAAGGAGGGTCTACGGAAACGCTAATGGTTTATATTCTCGTTTCCACTCCCTGGGGTGAAATACATTGTCACCTCCACGACCGAGTGCATTTTGGCAGAATTATGTTTTATTACCTTTACTTGCAATATATGAATTATTTTACGGTTTATCATCTTGGTTTAAAAGCCTGTAATGTAATGGGCGTAGTAAGTAATGTAGTGCGTAAAAGTCTCGTGAGATTTTTCTCTTCTCTCTTGCTTTCAGGTATAATTCGGTATTATTGTAAAAAATACCGCATAATAGTATACATATAAATAATATTAATATAAATGTTTAAATGGATTTACTTACTAATTCCACTATATAATATATAATTTACCTGTGGTACATTTTTAGGTCTTTAATATTAGGCCATTATTCCACGAGTGTCATTAGGTAATAGCATTATTAACTAAAAGTATTGCTAAAGGGATCCTCTAAATACATGTATTTAGTTACCTCAAAACGCGTTACATATTAGAAATGTTTTCAACAGATCAATTGGAGACCTAGGATGAAGATGAGAATATTATGGGAACGCAGAACAAGAAACGTTTCTTTAGGGCACCGGATCTTCTGGACTCGCCTAAAATTTTGCAACAATAAATATAATTCTACTATTTGCCTTGCACAGTACTAGTCAAATATTGTTTTGACATATCAATTGACTCTATTATAGGTCGTTAATTAATTAAGTCAGATATATCGGAACCAAGAATACTTGAAAAGATGTAATTTCGGAATGATGCAAATATAGTGGCAAATTTCCCTTTCAAAATAAGTTCTACTCTGATTTGAAGTACGTATACGATATGATACCTATATAAATAATACAGGGTCCAGGGCCGGATTTAAAGGTATTAGCGCCTTAGGCAATTATGTTAAAATTCGTTTTTTTTCTTGAAAATGGTTAGATACAACTATAGAATAAATAAGACTATAGATGGAGCTCTAGGCTGAGTTAGCATGAGAAAGAATTAAGCCAATCGGACAAAGAAATATTGCGCAAATGGGATTTTTTTAAATGTGCCTTTGCAGATTTTGCGCCTTTGGCAATTGCCTAAATTGCCTTAAGGTAAATCTGGAAATGATAGGGTCTTCAAATAAAAAATAAGACGATAACGTATGCTAAAATTTATAGTTGCAATACGATTCTAATTGAACGTAAAAAAAAGTAAAATAATACCTAGCAAAGAATCCTTCAAAACAAATTTTAAATTTGTGCACATTTCGTAATACATGTACCATGAAAATAAAATAACAAGTAAACTATTTTTGGCGCCGTTATGGGTCTGATAATAACATTGCGTTAATACGTAACCGAAATAAAAAAGTTATGTTAACGAAAATTGTATAAATGGGATTGTTTTAAGGGTGTAGCTATTGGTTTAAAATATGCCCTTGTGAATGCTAATTAAACGTATTTCAAAATGAAAGTTGTCAGTGTCGTTCTATAACTATTTATTTTATAGGATATAGTTTAGGGTCTCCTTTTTATTGGCAGACTGGGTGCTGCATAAAGTGTATTTACATTAGAGTTAATCAACGTGTGTAAAGCCGTAAGGAAGGAATAATTGAGAACTACAACGATTCTTTCATATATGTGGCAAGTCCGCGAATAGTTAATGAATTTTTTGATTGGATATATAGTTACTGTACTGTGCCCCTTAAGTAAAGCAAATTAAACGAAAGTGTTAACTTCTTTCCAATTCATACAGTGTATGGAACCTTAGTGATACAAACCGCAGGTCAAATAAATTCCCTCTCTCTCAGAACTAGGAGAATCGGAAGTGTTGTAAGACGAGAAAAATAAATATGAACATAAAATACAACGTATGATAATCTAAAACCTCAGAGTTAATTAAAATTTGTCTTATCTGTAGGGATATGGTTAATTTCTACCGCTAATTATTTAAAAAATCAGAAAATCCCTTCAATATGGACATGTTGTAAAAATACGCATTTGTAAATATTGTACTGTCAAAAGAAACAATGTATTAGCAATCACCTATTTATAGAAAATTTTATATCAAGAAATATCGCTCAAGTTTAGCGTTAGCGATTTCTTGTAGACAGGTCGTAAGAATACTGACAAAATACACACATGCATGATACAAATTAGAAAATGAAAAGGTACGAATCCAAACTGAACCGAATTTGATGAAATTTTCAGGATAGCATTATGATGTAATAACAAAACGTTTTAATGTATAGAATTCGAGATCAAAGACCCGGGTTCGGCTCAATGGGATAATTTATATTTCCAACAATATAACACGTAATTTAACGTAAAAATAAACTTTTCGACGCGCAGGTTTTCATTCTTTATGAGATTATAATTACAAATAATTGACCTACGAACTTCGGATATGGACCATTTTGAAGAAAATATTATAAAGGTTCTTATTCTGTTCGTCTTTTTCCGCCTACCGTTCGAAATCGCTCAATTTAAACTTTTAAATCACACAGTTTGAGGAAATCTAGCCATTTTAAGGGGATGTTGCCTTGCCTACCAATTCCATTGTTAGACCTCGATGATATATTATTTCAATCCTTATGGGTGTAAACGTGCTTTTATTGCTTTTAATACGAGAAAGAGGGAGGGAGCGTGAGAAAGGGAGGTAGAAGAAGATAGCGGGAAAGGAGAGAGGGGAAGAGAGTGGGAGAGGGGGAATGAAGGAGAGGGAAATGACTCTCAATACAATTTATGTTTCTGATGCAAATTTGATCTCCATAAATAGCTTGAACGATTGAATCTCTACTCCCGTTGATATTTCAACGGGCATTACATTAGTAATACCTATAATGGCTAGTTTTAGCGGAGTAGCGCTATTTTATAAATGAGGCATAAGTTCGATTTTATCAGGTGAATTTATTTTTTTGTGGTTGCTGTGTAGGTCCCTGTCGCAATCGTACAGATTCACAAACCTACCAACAACGGTCTGAGTATTACTGACGCAGGTTATCGCCTGATAAACCCTTTCCTTTTTTCCTTTCCACCTTAGGAGTAGTTCTTGTGTGAGTGAGTGAGTGTATGAGCGATTGACAACAGGTCACTGGCGAGGAGGTATACCCCGTAAACCTACAAGTGAACCTTCCTTTTTTCTTCCTTTGCCCACTTTTAACTTTTACTGTTTGTATTGTCTTTAAATATTCGCTTTGTACGGTTAAGGGTTTTTTTATTTTGAAACATCCATCTGGCCGTAGTCTCCAACCCTTTTTAATTATCAGGTGAATTTAAATTCCTGGTTTTTATATTGAATTTAAATAAGTTGTATTGCCTAACGACATATCGAAAAGAACCTAAAAGTGAACTGCAGAGGAATTTTTAGGTAGCCAACAGATGTGTATAGAAATCACATCAAAGTCTCCTTTTCCAAAGCTAAGAACAGCTAATCACATTATATGACGCCGCTCAGATTCTCATTTTCAGAAAAAACATTCAATATAACTTCATCCCCCATTCCTTTATTTTCCTCTGGCGTTACATTACCTGCCTTGCTGCCATCTGTCGGCTTTTCTATTAATTCTCACCTTCCTCCCTATTTCATTTCTCAGTTCTTCACAATTGCTGTGATCCAATCAAAATCTCTTTACCGGAAGCCTCTTGGCTCCCAATTCCCAAGCCACTCGCCATTTCTAATGTTAGCACTCAATTCTCAATAAGAGTTTGCAGCCCTGACCCTTTTCGTTCATTTTATTTTCTCTCTCTTCAACGCTCTCCCTCTTTTCTTCTCTATCTTCCCTCTTTTCTTCTCTCTCTTCCCTCTTTATTCTCTCTCTTCCCTCTTTTCTTCTCTCTCTTCCCTCTTTATTCTCTATCTTCCCTCTTTATTCCTCCCCGCAGCACCGCTTTCCCGCCCTCTCTCTATAGCCAGCCTCTCCTCTTGTCCTCCATTCACTCCTTTGCCAATTTCATCCCTTTTAGTGCCCATTAGATGCTGATCGCTATGTGAGAGGAAAGCCCTTAAAATCCAGAACTCGAGCGTAAATATATTGTTCAAAAAATTCTTCAAACGAGAGAAGAAAATATTTAAAAAAATTAGGTTAATGTTTTCTGAGAATTAAGACGGAACTAAAGTGAGCTAAACCCTTAATGCTACAGTGAATTGTTTTTTGAGCGATAAGATATAATTTCCTTGATAGAATTTAATATGGGTGTAAAACAACTGAATTGTATGGAGAAACACCTGTTAAAAGTCCTTTTGCAGTTCGGAGGACTATAATTATACTGAAATATTATATTTATTCCACAAAATAAAGCCACATATATTGCACACATTCTCTGCTTAAAATTATTTGTATCGAACGAAAACCAATAAATTTATTGATGCAGCTACTCATTACATATATTACGGTGACTCTTAACATTTGCGGGGTAACATTCCGCGAAAGTTAAAAGCCAAAGGTTCATGTAAAAATAGGTTTAAGTCGACCACTCCAAAGGAGATCCAGATTACTGCTGTGGCCAGACATTTTGCCGTCTGACACCCCTTTATTTTTTTTACACGTGCACCCCAGTTGTCAAGCATAAAAAAGTAGAAGTAAAACAGAACGCCTTAATTTTTATGTAAATAAACGCAGTTAAATGGTATGGTGTATTTAAATAAAAAACAGAGCAATATACCATGATATCGTCCTTGTTACTTTAAATAAATGAATGCTTAATAGTGGTGCACTGGCTCTGGTTTGTGTATGCACGCCGAGAAGTTCCGGTACAATAATGCTACTGCGCAACCCAAGGCCAATTCAGGATAAATACTTATAAGATGGTTCTTTACAACATAGTCAAACAAGTATATGAAAGTTTATGGAAAGATTTTCGTTGTGGTTTTATTTTGATGCTTCTTTCGAGGAACGCCTGAGGCGGTTAACTAGCTAGCCTCGCCTCACGGCCCTGACCCAGAAGTTGCACCGGGGCTAAGAACAAACATATAAGAAGGGCTACTCATTTGTTAGTTAGGAAAATATGAAATACTAGCGGATTGACCGTCAAATATGGCGGTATGCGTGAGTCAAACATTACGTTAAAATATAATAAAAATTAATGACTCCAACTTTTATGTGAACTAAAACGTAAAAAATGAATATAAAATCCACGTAATCGAATGTTCCAGAAAGTAATAATAGTCATGGGCAGATAAAAGTTAAAAAGAAGAGAAAACATCCAACACAGCAGTAATAATAACAGAAAATTTTAAACAATTTAAGCACAATAGGTATTATTTTGTCAAACATTACATCTACGATAAATTAAGAAAAATTGAAGCAACGAGCGTGATAGCAAAAACAGCTTGGTGACACTGCTTCCTCCTGGCAAAAACCTCTACATTTCAAAAATCTCAGCAGGCCACCAGGTGTTCAGCCACGGAATTAAAAACTCATTTCACACACAGAAAACTCGTGTTATAAAGAAAAATTACCGAAATTTTATATTTTAATTTCGCGTTTTATTGTAGGGTATGAAATTTTCAGGTTGTACCCGATTTTTTTAGAGGTTTATCCCCAGAGCGATTTTTTTTCAAATTTGGATTAAATTCGTAAGGACTAAAAATTTTAGTTTTAAAACCATCATTGTAAAAATTCGTGTAAGAGATGGGTTCTAAATTTTGCGCTCTTTTGCACCGTAACGGTTTCGCACAGTATAATGGTGCTTTTTTTCTGCGCCAAAAATTGTGCACACGAGTGCCACTTCGGGATGTTACTAAAGTGACATGAGTTTACAATAATAATGTACACTAAAATATCTGGAAAGAGTAAACACGGGATTTTAGCTAAACAATGGTGACGTCAGACAGGGATATCATTTGATCCGTAAACTAATTGCACTTCGGAGAGCTTTCGGCCTCTTCAATAACATAAATTTTAATATTGACTATATTAGTTCATTATCGACGACAGCATGGAGAACCGTAGGCACTTAAGACTGGAAATCACGGTTGAGAAAACGTAAATATAACAAATTAAAAGTGTGGCTATTCTCAGATATATAGAGTGTTCAGTTTGATCAAAACCGAAGGTAACCAATATATGAGAAGGGCAACATTAAAAAATAAATTAAAATATAAAATTTTAACAACAATACTTTATTTAATTGTATAGACTATATTTATCCCCTTATCTATTAGACTGCGTTATCGTACTTCATACTCCGCACATATTCACGCGATAAAACAGAAGAATTTGGAGCGTCCTTTGCTCAATAGATTACTAGCGCGAGCCAACAAGCCGCGGATACTCGAAACCGCCGTAGGCGAAGGACTACTGTATTTTAATGAAAATTTTTCGTCAAACATACTAAATAATTCTATAAGAATTTCATTACATAAATATAAATAACCTAATCTACATTAATCGCTATTCAAATTGTAATGAAATTTCATGTGCTCGTTTTCTTGCATCTATGAATCTGTTGCTTGTCAGTCAGTTTACTATTGACTCTGGTGACTCATTAGCTCTATGCCTAGATTTTCGTTTGTTCTGATCCTTCAATCTTTTCGGTTTCTCCTTCTCCGTTTCTCTTCTCCTGTCTTCAGCAATATTTGCATTTGGCGAGATTTCCAGCGAATTTGCATTCTTTGTTAAGTTTTCTTTCCCTTTCATCTTGAGTTTCATTACTTTCCATGATTATGAAATATTAATTAAATGATTACGGTGAATAATACCTTACCATTGTTGTTCAGAATTGTTTTTATAATATAATATACATTCTTGGTTGCTGAAATATAATTAAATAGTATTATTATTAGTCGAAATTATCCTCTTCTAGATATTTCCTATTTCTTCGTTACTATTTGTGCTATGCACAATTTTAGCTGTTTTAATTTGCGGCGGAGATGTTAATAAGTTGTTTAATTTTTCACAGAGGACGCAATTAATTTATCCAATATTTCAATGTAGTTATTCTAAGAATTACAAATTGAAAGTAGAAATAATTAAAATTTCGCAATTATAAACAATGTTTACTTATATCGTCTCCGTGAAAGAAATTCCTTGCCAGACACTCATTAATTCAATTTTCCGAGGGAAGTCTTCCCTTGAGATTGTTTGAATATCTTGTCACGTAATTATCATCAGTTTCTGCGTGAAAAAGAGTATCTCTTTGAAACTCCGTCTTCTTCTCAACTCGGTTCTATCATCCTAACTCTACTGCACGTCAACACCCACTCCTTCCACTGCCGTTACCACTTTCCTCTCAACTTTTCCCTCTTAGTTCCTTATCCTTGTCCTTTTAAAAGTAGTTGTACCTCACTTTCAGCCAAACGCCTACAAGTAGACTACACGCAATACTCTCCAACCCTCCCTTTCGATTCCCTACTTAGGTACACAATGTCACAAGTTCAAGCGCCTCTTCTGAAATTCCATTCGATTTAAATTCCCCTATCCTATCTCTCTCAATTTGCGTCTTCGTCCCTTTCCTTTCCTGATGCGTTTTTACTTGCTGTTATCCCTGGAAAAATAATGACAAATATAAAAAAAACGAAGAAATGAAAATACGAAAAAATATCTCGATTGTGGCTAATTGCAAAGGAAGACCTTCGTGTGTCCCAAGTTTGCCATGGAATAAAAGCGAAGGGTCTCTCTCTCTCTCTCTCTCTCCCCTTCATTCTCCTTTTATATCTCTCTTCCACCATCTCTCCCCCATTCTCCATCTCTCCCCCATTTCCCATCTCTCTCCCCCATTCCCCCATCTTCCCATCCCGCACATCTCGCCCCCAATCTTCCTCCCTCTTCCCCCTTCTCTCCTCCATCTCTTCCCCTTCTCAGTACCGACCTTTTTTCAAAGGCATAGTTGGCAGCATGCTCATTAATGGGGTCATTGGTTCGAATAATTCAAAGCGAAATGGAAATCTGTGTTGTAGATTCGTCCATGAATACACATTTAAAACAAAAGAGTGCGAGAGTCAACTTAAAATGTCGCAGGAATAAAATAAACACACGCTCGAATCAATTCCTTTTATTTGTCCTTACATTTTTTCCCTCGTTACCTTTTCAATTATAATCACAAAGTATGTTTTTTTAATTTTCAGTTTTTGTTTCCTGTAATTATTTTTCCCGAGTTTTCGACCAACGTTTCGCTCCCAAAATACTTTTCAAATACACTTGTCGGATCTTTTTTTCTCTCGGCTTTCCTCTTTTTGAGCCAAAAAATGAGCAAAATTACATTAATGATTTCAGTATAGAAATATCCCGTCGTTATTTGAAGTGGGGCATTTATGTTTTTTGTTTGAGAACATTTTTATTGTTGTCACTTTCGGCATGAGTATTTTCCTTTGGTTATACTTTTTGAAACAGGCAAAAACTTCTGCAATGACCTGGAATCGAACCCGAGTCTTCCACTTCCCTGATGGATAATCTACCGCTGAACTATCGTACCTACGATTATTTCTTTTTCGTTGTTTTGTGGTTTTTGTTTGAATATTTTACGGCCGAGAGATTTACTGCTGCGCGAATTGCTTCACGGCATTAGGCTCTGCAGCCTCTAATTGCTGTTTCGAGGTGACTGCGGCAAGAATTAGGATGCCACTTTGGATCCGACGGAGATTCAATGCTGTGGGACAGATAAATTATTCAACTATCTCTTGCCTTTTTCCCGGTAAATTTCCTTTTTTTACTACTTGTGAGCGTGTCGCATACACGGTCAATGTTTTCTGGTGTTGTTGCTGATGTATGTCTCATTGATAGTTTTTTTTTACCACTGTTCAGTTATTAAAAGTCGTTGGCGACAGTTTCTATCCGCTTTTATCGTCATCTCACAGTTCCTTAATTTTAAATGCTGTTCGATTGCTTCAATTCTGTTTTTATAGGAATGACGATATTATAACTATTGGAACAAGTATTCTATAAACGTAACCCTTTGTGACAAATGTCTAACCTGTAATGTTTCAGTAAATATTCATTTATATGGCGCGAATTATAAATTATCGATATTTCTACATTTATCTAGTAGTTTTATATACTACATGCTTCATATTTTTTAGTCTTCATTTTGTAAGATATTCATGTACTGCTCTTTCCTTTATTTGACGCGATTATAAATCATTCTTATTGTTCAATAATCAGTAATATTAAGACATCTTCGCCTTCATTTTTGTATTCTAAGGATTTTTTTATCTATGCGCGTTCAGGAGCGTTCTCACCTCTTTAGTTCCACTTATTATCTATGTCCTTCGCACCCTTAAATCCTTAAAATTTCAGTTCAGTGTCTCTCTTTATCCTGCGTCCATATACGTTTCTTTCCAGCCTCTTCCTGTATTCTTACTGTTTTCGTCCGCAGCTTCTTCCGCACTTCCACCCTTTCATAGTTCCCTTCTCTCAAACCGCAGTCTCTCGCCTCCTTCTCTCAACCCTTAACTCCCTCTCTTCCATCTCCCTCATTTCTCTTCGCACTTCCTGCCATCTGTTCACGTCTCCCTTTCACCCCCTCTCCCTCTCTCTCTGCTTTCTTGACTTCCTCTATTCTCACCGCTTTTCACCATCTATCTATCTCTCTCTCTCTACATCCGCCCACCTCCTGCACTACGCATAACTCCTTCTCTATCCCCCTCTCTCTCTCCGCTCTTTCTCTTTTCACTCTCTCTTCCCTCCCTCCTTCCTTCCCCCCCCCACACACACACACGCATAAACGCGCGCTGCTCCTCCCGTTTTTACGCTAACAAACGACCTCATTTCGGGCGGTAGCTCCCCACCGCCAACCAACTCCCGTTGTCAATCCATCATGAGGCAAAAGGATGCTCTCTTCGGGACTTTCCGTCCTCGGCTTCTTATTCCCTCCCCCTCTCTTCCTTTCTCCTTCTCTCTTCTTCACTTTCATCCCGGCTGCATCCCATCCGATCCTCTATAACAGGGGTTTCCAAACTTTTTGAAGCCACGGAACCCTTAATATTCAATTATTTTTCTCGCGGAACCCTAAGAGGTGATAAGGCTAATCGCAATGAAATTAACTTTAAAATAATTGTAATGCTTATTTACATAGCTTATGTATCATACAGTATACAGTTTACAAGTGACGCTCGTGTTTCCTGCCGTAAATAAGATAAGGAAGAGCGTATAGGGTCCATTTCTCTATCACGGAACCCCGTTTAGCTTTTGCGGAACCCCTGGGTTCCGCGGAACACGGTTTGGGAAACCCTGCTCTAGGAGAACCACCCCATCTTCGCTCGCCGAACCTTGGCCTCCCTCTCTGCAGAGGAATGGCGACCTTCCCCTTACATACCTCCATCCCTCTTTCTCTCTCTCTCTCTTTTTCTCCTTTATACACCCCTAACTCTTTTCCCTCAAAATCGCTCTCCAGCATCCCTCCGACTCTTATTACATCACCGTAGAAGACTTCTCCCTCTCCGCCACAAGATCTTCAGAGCAACACTCCAACTCTCTCACCTTCATCCCTTCCGCGTCACTCGCCACACTTAGTTGTCATTCTAAGCGGTTAGGGAGGGGGAGCAGTCGCAATCGTTAACCGCGGATCCGTGTTGCTCTCTTTTCCCCTCCGTTTTTTCTCCTTCCCCTCCTTCGCTCGCTCCTCTTCCTCGACGTCTCCAGCATTTCACCCTGAGATTCCTCTCTCTCTCTCCGCAATTTCATTCTCTAAGCTCCCCGAGGAAAGTGATGTGTTCGACCGTGGATCGCCTTGTGTTTCGAGTTCGCGTATATCCTGATTTCCGCCGCACTCGTCGGTCGTGGATGTTTCATAGGAAATGCGGACATGCCGCTCGCTTCCATGTCATATTATCGGTTCCACGCCAACGTAATCCATATATTCTTGCGCTTGGTCGAGAATTGTCAGGAAAAAACTTTGAGATTGACGCTAAAATGTTTCGGTTGAGAGGCATCTATGTTCATGTGTAGCGTAATAAAAGGTAGATACAATAAACATGAATTAAAATTTTATTTTTCGGTGCGCTAATTTTCAAAAGTCTTCTCACACTTACTAATAATGTTACGAAGTTCAGGATAAAAAATATTTTCTGGGTGTTACTGGCACAAGTTAAAATTTTGTTATTGATTTATGTTTACGATAACCGGCATCGTTAAATACATTTCCTATCAAGACGTTTTCTGTGATATTTTTGTCGCTTCTTTTTTATTATGCATCATTTTCCTGCGTTTGCGACAAAATTTTAATGAAAAGGTTTGTCTTCGACTTGCGTACGAAAATCTTAGTTAAGTAATGCATTCTGGGAACTCAGTAAAATTTCAGGATTTAAAATGTCCTGTTATATTCATGTCTCATCTGCACTTAATATTTCTTAGAATTTTTAGAGAAATGTAATGCTCCAATTTGTTTCACGTAACTTGTAGTATGTTGTTCTAATACGTTGTTATATTCCTAGGGCAGGATTTCCTCCATTTATTTCTGTGTTATGATTTTATTCCTTTACTCTTCCTAATTCACTGCAAACGCCGCATTTGAAAAATAATTGAGTTCGAAGTGCGTCATTTCATTGTTTTTCTTTGTTAATGTGACGTCGCACGTATTTTCGCTTCAATAATTGATATATCTCATTAATGGTGTGACATTTATTTTTGTAGCCGCCCGCTGCCTCGAGTGAACATAAAAAAAACCATTGAGAAAGCACCCTTCTCCCGTTTTCAATGGCTTGGCAGCGAAAAATAACGAGCATCCCAATTAGCGGTTATTGCATTAAAATGGCCACGGAGTCCATATTGTTAGATTCCGTCTACCCTACGTAAAGTTGTATTGATTTTAATAGCGTAGTATTGGAGATTTTTATTCGGTTGTGATGAAGAGTCTTGAGGTAGACACATACAAGAATTTATTTAATGCATAGAAATTACTCAAATTTATCTCAACTTTCAAAACCATTTTATCCAAAAACATTTTACTTATGAGAACTATTTTTTTAAGCACCAAAGCTACACAACAATAACATATCACATATTTTGAAGTATTTCAAACATAATATTTCGCACACGATATTTACCCTTGTTATAAATATAAAATTCAAAATATTTCGAGAATTACGGCATTTACGCTATGACACTTTGTTATTTGATATATAATGTTTCTTTATAAAAATAAGAGAAAATAATTCTGGAGAAATAAGAGGCACAGAAAACTATACAGAAAACCTTTCGTTTCATCTCACTAGCACGCGTTTAATTGCCTCCACTCTGATATTTCGACTAAAACATTTTTATTCGATTTTAAAAATTCACTTCTTTGTGCTAATAAATTTTTCATCAGCCGAAAAGTATCAATAAATCTTGTATTTTACGTTCTCCGGCCCTTTACTAGGCGTTACCTCTCGCCTTTTGCGCTCTTTCTTCCTCGCATTCGTTAACCTTTCCCCATTTACCCCTTTTCCTACTCCTCTGTTCCTCGTTCGATTCATCCCTCAACCCACTCCCCCCGCCTTCATTTCACCCCATCCCCTCTCCTTCCCCCCGCCTTCATCTCACCCTTTCCCCTCTCCCTCCCCCCGCATTCACCTCTCCCCTTCCCCTCTCCCTCCACCCGCCTTCATCTCACACGCTCTCCCATTTAATTCGATATTCCTTTCCTCGTTATCTTTTCATGACCCTCTTTAAACGTTTTCCTGTCAAACTAGGTATCTTTTTTCTCTTAAAAAATTCTCATTTCGTTTCCTCATTCGCTCTTTTCTCTTCCTTTATTCCTTTTCTTTCTGAATCTCTTTTTAGCTTTTATCGCCCCTGCTTTTTTATTCTCTCTCTCCCTCCCCCTACTTCTCTCCTCCGTTTCCCTTGTAAATCCCTTATCCCCTTTCTCACAACGTTTATTTCGTTTCCTCTCTACTTCCCTTTTCTCTCTATCCCTTCATTTTTCGCTCTCTCACTCTTTCAATCCGTAGATTTTCTATCTCTCTCTCTCCCTCTTGCTCACCCATTTCCTTTCTTTATCAAGTCTCCTTGAGCACTCCCTCTCTCTGAATGAAGTCCCTATCCCATTTTCAAAGAAATATCCCTCCTCTTTCCCGCCTCTCTTCCTTTCTGCGGCACAATGCTAAGCGCTCATTTCGGACAAACTCTCGGGACGCCATATACAGGACTCCCGTCGTTCTCACTGTATTTCTCTCCCCTCCGTTTTCCTCCTATTCCTTTTTTCATTCTTCCTCTCTTTCTCGTTTCTCTCTATTATATCCTTTACCTCATTCATTCTTGTTATCCGACCTTCTCTGCACCTCGCTCCCGATACTCATACTACCTGACACCCCTCACTCTCTGGGTCTCCCCCATCAGCCCGCCTGTGATCTCATCACCTCACTCCGGGAGACGTAGAGTTCACGGGTCGTTACGTCACACCATTCCTTCGTCATCTCGTGCTTCTCATCCTCCCCGGCTCCCGTGCTTTCTCCGCACTTCCCCCTTTTCTTGCAGCTCGCCTCTTCCTCTTCCTCAAATGCTTCATTCGGAGATCGTTCTTCCCCTCTCATCAGTCATTGAGGAGACCTCGCCTCCTCCCTCCTCTCTCTCTCTCTCTCTCACTCTCTCTCTCTCACTCACTCTCTCTTCGCTACCGCTGTTGCTGCTGTCTGATGAGCTCAGCTCCGGTTTTTGCTCAGTATCACCTATTTCTCTGTTTTGACATGTGCGCTAAACCTGCCGATGTTGAGAGAGAGAGAGAGAGAGATAGATAGAGAGAGAGAGAGAGAGAAAACGCTGTTCAATAACATCCGACGCGGCCGAAATTAAGGGTTGAAAAAGCTCGTTGCTTCCAGTGCCTGACTGCCCCACGATTTAAAGCGCACTCCCTACCGACGGTTTCATGAAGGAAATATTAAAGAGGAAAACGAGCGGGATCTATTTAAAAAAACTTCAAATTTTAGAAAACTGACGAAAATAGTTTATCATTGCAGGCATATCTTAATTAAGCATTGGGAGTTAAATTTATTTCATTGGACGATGATTTAATGGAAGATTTTCACCCAAAAAAACAAATAAAAAATTGTCTTTAGGATGCATTAAATATCATGAGCCGAGATATTATAACTATAACTTTGATTTTCAATGATGAAATTATATACGCCAAAGATAAACATTTATATTAATGGAAATTGTTGTTAACAAGTATGCATTCACCTAGAATTGAAGAAAAATATTTTAGGAATACATATATGTAGTGACTTGAGAATTGTTGAACGTAATTTTATTTTTTAATGTCACTGTAAATAAGCGGATGTGTGCCATTATAATTCACTCTTAGTTTAATGGCCAGTTAGTAAAACGTATAGGAAAACAATCATCGTCAGTGCTTCTGTAATTCTTTGCATTTATCACAGCTAACACTTCTTTCAGCAAATCACAAAGGAACTGCCAATTTTGCTCCAATTGACCCGATCCTGAGTATTGCCCGTGTATTCGTTTCGAAAGGCATTGATGAAAGGTTTAGAGGTCTCCTTAATAGAGCCGCGGTCGAGCGAACGTGGCGATCTGCTCCTTGAAGCGAAAACAAGGAGGGGATGGGGAGGAGAGAACTGGGATGGAGAAGAGATAGGGGAGTGAGGATTGAGAGAGAATGTAGGGGGGAGGAAAAAGGGAGCGGAGATGAAAAATCCGCCGGAGAGCATCGAGTAGAATGGGACTTTACGATACGGAAAACCTTTCGCCATTACATCCATCCGAACTCCGATGTCTCGCCATGCTTCTATGCTTCGCTTCTCGATGACTTCTGACCTTGCACCTCTATTCCTATCCGATACTTGTCCTCTCTCTTTTCTTCCAGTCCTCCCTCTTCCCACTCTCATTCTCCCTCCTGCCCTTAGCGTCAGACTTCCCTCTCCCCTCCTCTTCTTCTCCCTCTCATCCTTCTCTACTCGCTCTAACCCGTCAATTTTTTGCCCCATCTGATCCCATACCATCGTCGACCAACTCAATTTGGCTCCCTCGCAGAGGGAGGGAGGGAGAGAGAGAGTGAGAAAGAAAGAGGGAGGAAAAGCCATCTCTTTTTTCCCTTCGTCCCTCATCTGTTCCCTACCTCGTCTCCCTCTCCTCTTCTTTCACTCTCTCCTTCCACCTTCCAACTCTTCCGTTCGAAACAGGCGTCCTCCTCCCATACACACCTCCCTCCCATCATATCTCTCTCTCTCTTTCCATTTTACCTTATCTCCTCCATCTTGCAATCTTGCATAATTAAGTCCCTCTCTCTTACTTATCTCTCAGGCCACCGCACACGGCTCACATTCTACCGCCGCCGCCGCCACCTATCTCACCTTTTCTTTTCCCTCCCGTTTCTCATCACTGTCTCTCTCTCTCACTCCCGTTCACTCACGTGTCCCTCTCCCTCTCTTACTTTCCTACAGAAGCTCATCTTCCGTTTCAGCGAATCAGTCCATATATTGCCCTCTCATCCCACACAAATTTAACCCAACGCCCAGAGGGCGTGTGAGAGATAGGGAGAGAGAAAATGAGAGAGAGGTAACCTTCCCTTGCTCCTTACCGTTTCATCCGATCTGTGCCAATTCCTATAATGCCTTGCTCTCACCCAGGAATCTCTCTCTCTCTCTCCTTCCATCTCCTTCACTTTTTTCTTACCTTAGCCTGGAGGAAATAAGCCCACGGGGCCATCTCGTTTATCATAATCACCTCTTTCTCTATCCTCGTAAGATCGCTCCCTCCCTCCCTCCCTCTCTCTCTTTCTCTGTCTCGCTCTTCGGTTAGATTTTCATTGGAATCAGAAAATGGGGGTCGAAGGGAGAGAAGGTGGGGATGAGGATGGAGATAGCGCTTGGGTTTGGAGAAAAGGAGAGATCATCTGAGCAAAAAAAGAACTTTCCTGAGGGTCAGTTTTTTTGGGCGGTGCAAAAAGGGATTTTCCGAAAGGTGAAAAGAATTTAGCTATCCCTTGTATAAATCTTTCCCGAATCTTCGTTTTGGAATGATACTTGGGTTGGTGTGCTCAGCATATTTTAGTGCTTAAAAGGTTTTCCATTAAGGTCCATTAAAGAAAATGACCTAATTACGAGAGCTAAAATCTAAGGTGCGATTTTGATTCGTCCGTGTCGGGATCGTTTTGTTAGGAAACGTTCCTTTAATTATTTTCACGAGTACGTAATGCGCAGATGAAAAGACGTAGCCTGGGTTGTAAACTTTTAATATTCCCTAGCTTATGTCGAATTCTGTTAAAGCGAGCATTCTTAATTGAGGGTGTACATGCGAATTTTAATCGATATTTACATTCCAGATGTATCAATTTTTCCAAAAGTCTCTGGTTTTGGATTTTCACAAATCCAAGAAATAATTTATTATTTAACACATAGGTAGTTTTTAGCTCTATTTTTATTACAGCACTGAAATGTCTATAAAATGTTTAGGGTTTCCTATTAATGCTATGAAATATTATATGCAATCATAAACTCAGTATTTTACCATTTAATATTATTATTTAATTTTAAGCACGTATTTATTATTATTTTAAGCAATGATGCCAGTTGTATAATGTAAACAAAGCTCGCAGGGGAAAATTATGCTATTCCTAAACATAACTCTTCATTCCTCTCCTTTGTACTTGAAATTTCTTCTTCCCTCTCCCTGTATTCCTCAACTCTTCTTCTTTCCGCCATCTTCATTTTCTTCTCCCTTTAATTCACTCCTAACCACAGCTTCCCACTCCGACACCCTCATCCTTATCTATACCTATATTGCTTCTCCGTCCTCGTGTCCTCATTTCCTCTTTTCCTAATCCATCCTTCCGTCCTCCGATATTTCGCTCATGGATCCGCGGGCGTTTTGCATACGCGTATCAGCGTCTCCGTTCTCATTTAATCGCGCATGGTCAGAGAACGGAGATAATAACCACTACGCTTGAATGAACGTGAAACCCGTATCGGTGCGCAGACACCCAGATGTCCGGGATCCCTTCCAATGAGGTTTCTCGATGGTCCCAAGTTTTGAACCGGTGCTACAGACAAGAGATTGATAAACAACTTAATCCTCCCGGAACAAATGTGGGATTTCGTTCAATTCTTATGCTGCGGAAATTTTGTGAAAGGCTACATTTTTATGCCTGGATTTTTTTTAACGATTGACACACATGGACGCACAATATAGGCACACCTTATGGGTACGTCTCGTCTGTCTGTTGCGTCTTTCATCTCTTGAACCAATTAACGGATTTTGATTAAATTTAGTATGGGAGATTCCCATTGAAATTCATGGTACATATGTGATTTTGAGCCGTATCAGTCAATTACAACTTCAACTTTATATAAAGGCTTAAATAAACCTATACTCGTGTCTCGTTAAATGTCATAAAAATTCGTCAAAAGTTGATCGTTGAAGATCGTTACAACAACTAACAATTAAATCGGCATTCAACTGTTAAATGAAGGACACTTTGTAGCAATTAATAACTTTGAAATATATACTTCTTGGTATATTAATTTTAAAATGTCTATTTTATCAATTTAATATCCATAATGTTATGTTGAAAGTATCGAGTTAAGGATGATAAAAATAATTCCAAATCGCTGGATCTTCGGGCCTATTGATAAGAAAATGTGAAGAGAAATCAACCCAATAAAATTCGACAAAAGACTTAATTATGAATGAAATCATCATCGTTATTTAACCATAGGGCTCATAATGTAAGTATATTTTTCCTTTGAATACACTTAATTCTTTACAACTTTGTGGTGTCTTATGGAGCATAAATCTCAAAAACCAGTTTTCAAAGACAAATTTCTATAAGATATTTATTGCATGTAGACATATCTATCTATCTATAGATATGTGTAAAGTGATTGTATGTATGTATGTATGTATATTTTTTATAGCTCAGCAACTACAGCAGTAGAAACAAGAGAAATCTATCATTTTTACCAGAATAAAGAGATAAGTGGTGTAGTCAGGTTTTTATATCGATTTAATTGACCTTTCTAATTTTAAAAAATATTTTCTTTTTTCATTTTCTCCATTTGAATAACATAGGGATGAGTGAAGCTTATTTTTCATTTGAATTTTAAAATTACATAGAAACATAGTACGAACTCAAAAATTGGATGGTTCTGTGCAGAAAAGAACAAAGTTTGTTTTTATTGAAGACAGAATCCGAATCCTGATAGAATTAGCGTAAAAGTACGTTTCGAATCAGAAAAATACATGATTTTTATCAGTTTTATGATAATACCAATTATAAGCAACCATGGCAACCCTCTTGTTGCCGAAGTTGAGTGCTATGCATTTATATGGAAAAAATTTTAACGTAAAATCCTTTTTCAATTTCTGTGTGCGATTTTCCTTTGTTTACATCGTAACTAAATATTTGTTGATTTTCATTGAAATATTACTAATTAAAGGTTTTTTATGATATTTGCGTGTGGCGTAGAGTACTCCAAAGCATGTTGTTTCTAAAACTACATAAGTAACTTAAATAATTAGACGTAGATTTTCCACAAATTGTGATTGGATAAATGGTTTCATTGTTTAAAATGTATTGTTGATATAAACAATTTTCTCGTAACAAAACTCATTTATGAGAGAATCGAGCTAATAGTCGGAAGATAATACTCACTCTGTGATTCTTAGACGTTCTCTATTTACTTTTTTATCTTTCGTTAAATTAATTAATTTCGTTTGTTCCTTTGTTCATCAATTTTCTGTTGATTATTGTGTTCTTGCTGGTTTTACTTACAGTTTTCGTTTTGAGGATATCGTTACGAAACTTCACATAGGTATATAATTTTAACCTGCGGGTAACATAGGCTATATGACGATAAAAATTTGGCGGGAGGGAGAGCTTAATTCAATAATTATTTTCCCTTAAGTTTACACGTAATTTTCTATTTTTCACAGTGCAAGATTTTCTTCCTTCATTCATCTAAATACTTAAATGCGGAGCGGTTTTCTTCATTTTTACTTTATTAGACGGTTAAAACTGTGTACTATTTTCTTGCGATGTTTACATGTTTTACGATCGAAGTTTCAGATTCACTAAATCCGTTGAAATTAAACGGGCGCTTTTGCTAGTATTCCTATATAATGTCCCAGTAACAGTAAAGAACGCCTTTGAATCTTTGTATAGTCCATTTATAGTGAAATTTTCCCTCTTGTATATTATTAAAAATTATATTTCTACAATGTCTTTGACATTTCGCAACAAAAAATTTCGAAAACTTGGGATCGAAAGCCCTTTTTATATAAGCCTGTTGCTAGCTGATTATATTTAGAAAAAATTGCACGCCACTCAATTGCATACAAAATAAAAAATAAAATCCCCTAGATGCAAGGAAATATTGCATTGTTCTTTCCTTACTTATTGCTCAAAAGTTTAGCGAAAAGATCACTATAATTTAATTTTAATTCGTGTTCTTAAAGCCTTCGAATTGAATCGGTCTTTTTTATCACTTAGGCGCCTGAAGACCTTTTTACGTATACAAAGGGTCGCGTTTTACGAGTTTGAACGTTCGCCCTTCATCTATTGGATGTATAAAAGGCAATTTTCTGAGTTTTATGGAGTATCGGTAAAATGGTTTCGATCAAAGGCTATCGTAAACGGAAAAAATTACGTTTGAGGAGATGATTTTGTAGCACTCCTGTGATACTTGTTTACTATTTTTCCGTGGCTTATATTGGTATTAAGAAGTGAAGTTACGTATTGTGGCAGAAATTATCGCTTGCGTGACTTAAAACAATTAAAAGTGTTGCAAATTCAAGGAATTTAGTTTATAGGGTATTGTGTATATCGTAAACGGGTCGTGATATTAAAAGAACCGAATGGAAACGTGATTTTAATTTCATGCATCAACTGATTTGAATTATGAAAAACAAAATCTCAAAAGTTCTCAGTAGAAATGACTGACAATTGATGAAAGCAATGCTTTTATGAATCACGTGATTGTTAGTATTGATGTATCTGAAGTTGAACCTAATCGAGGATAAAACATTGATTAATAGATTTAATTTTATATTTACATTACATTTAAAAATGTAATTTCACATAAATAGACGTGTACATAAATGCTGAAACTTTTAAATAAATATTGCCATAATTGTAATTCTGATCACATATTGTGTACTTTATTTTTTCTAGCGTTAGAAATTCTTATTGATAACATTTTCCATTTACATTAACAAATGAAAAATCCGTCAGTAATTAGCGAGTTTAACAAAGGAGGTCATAGATGTCTGTCAATATTTTAATTTGTTAATCATAAATGGAAAATTAAGGAAAAGTTTTCACTGCATTATTGAACATTTTCAGCCAAGGTAAATTAATAAAGACACAATTTGAGCTTTAACATTACGCAACGCCAACCTCAGAAAAGAGGTGGGAAATAGAATACTGCGCATTGAGAATACGCTTATTTAACTTATATTGCAACATTATTACACATTTATTATTCTCTTTATAAATATTTCCAAGGTAGAATAAAAATAAGGTATCTGTCAATATATTCGGTAAGGATGTTGAATTTTTTTCTGATTTTCTTTGTGGCTCGCCGAAGACCTGAAAAGATAACTGAGGAAATTGAAGCGAGGTCGAAATACATCTTCTCTTGGAAATAATTCCAAGTTAGACCGATAACTAACACGCGTGGGTTTTTCCAAATCCGATTAATGTGTAAGTTAGAAAAGACCCAGGAGAGGGTTATGAGGTGCGTTGGGAAAAGAAGCGCTAGGGTAATGGAGGAAAGAGAATTTCATATATGTTTAATATAAAAAAAGGAAGAAACAGATTAGGAGGGTATGGAAATCCATTCCTGACTCCAGTGGTTCATTGCTTCGTTTGCACGTACCTATCCAGACACCCATTGCTCGGATCCAGCTCCCTCTCGTCCCCGCCTCCCTCCAACCTCCGAGCGCCCCATTTTACCCTCTCTTCCCAACCCACCAAACGCGTCCTATTTCACTACCCTCCCTCTTTCCTCAACACTCCAGTTAATTATTTTGGCCGGAGGGTGGATTCAATTGGAAATCCCTACGCCACCCTTCCTTATTTCCTCTCTTTCCTCTTTCCTTTTCCTCCATTCCCTCCGCGTTGCATCATCCACCCTTCCCTCTCTCATTTCTCTCCCTCTCTCCTCCCCTTCCTCCCTATATTCCGCCTCTCCCTACCCCTTCTCCACTTCCCTTATTTCACTCCGCCCCCATTTCCTCCACATCCATTCTGCTGTTCTTTACATTCAATCTGCACCGAGTTATTTCGCTGTAGGTTCATCAGCCGCCATACATTTTTTCGCGCCAATTGGAGCTTAGTTAACAAGTCTTCCTAAGTAGGAGAATTATTCAAGCGGCTTAGGGAACGTCATTAACGCGCTAGCATCATCCGATGTTGTTTTTATGCTTATGGGCTTATTATGGAATGCCATGCCTTATATTCGTAAACCTTCAACAGGATCTACGTTTATTGAGATGTTCATTAAGTTCCGCGTCTATGTTTACTAAATTCTGGTCGTGAATATATTACTTGATCTGCAAATTGGCGTTAACGATAGTGGGAATAATCCTGCTATTATGATCCACTAAAAAAACAGTTTATACTTAACTGATTTAGATATATAGAATACCTACGTAAGTGCACATGCATGTGAAAACACACATTTGTGTTTGAGTGTCTGTACAAATAAATGTGTGATAAAAATCTCAGAATGAAGAAGAAGAACGACATACACGAGTAAATGATTTAATTCTCCGTGAAGACGCCGCTCGGGACAGCATCTATGATTTAATGCGAGGCGATGATACATTTTCATGACTTACTTTAACCGAATGTGCGCTAACGTTTCAAAGTTTTGAATTTCGTAGATAGAGTGACAAAAAATCCGCTGGTCTTGACTAAAAAGCGTGACATTTTGAAACATAATATCGGAACCATTCATCGTTTTCGTACCGATTTTCCGCAAAGTCTAGGCCATATCTCACAACGCCACCAGCAAAAGCCGCCTTACTCGGAAGAAATTGTCCCATCTCGTGCCACACGGTCAGCCTTTGCTCTCGTCATGAAAGCTGGCGAAAAGAAAAGAAGGACGTGGAATTTAAGAGGTGTGATCCACCGGAAGTAAGTAAAGCGGTCTCTGATGCGAGAGTATGAGATTGAGGAAGAAAATGAGAATTGAGAGAAGAGACAGAGGAGGGAGAGGGAGAAAGAGGGAGAGGGAGAGGGGGAGAGAGAGGGGGAGAGAGAGGGGGAGAGAGAGAGGGGGAGAGAGAGAGGAAGAGAGAGAGGGAGAGAGAGAGAGAGGAAAGAGAGAGACACGAGAGAAAAAGAAAGAAGGGAAGGACGAGGTAAGACTTTTGTCGCATTGAAGCTATTCACTTCTGGGAGAGTTTTGGATTCGAGCAAGGTCAGCAATAGAGTCAGCAAACCATTATCATCTCCGTCTCTCGGAGCCACTCCGCCGCATACTCACGGCGCAGCCGCCTCGCCGGCGAATTCTCTTCCATCTCACCCTCTCTCTCTCTCACTCTTTCTCCTATCCTTGTCCCTTTCTTAACAGTGGTCCTACAAGTTTTACCCTCTCAGCCTGCTCCTCGATCCAGTCCACATGGCGACTCTCCCTCTCTTCCCCTTTTCCCCTTTCCCGTCCGATTCCCTCATCCCGACTCTCCCTCTTTCTCTCGCTGCTGTACTCCACTTTCACTCGGGTCTTCTCTCGGACGAACTCTCCTCGGGATCAGAGAGTTGAAATTCCTTCCGTAATTCCCAAGCCTCTGCGGAATCATCCCGCGGCTTCGGATAGTATCACGTTTTGAGCATCACGGAAAAACCAGCTCCGAATAGGGAATTATTAAACGAGAAACGTTTAAAGCTCCGTAATAGCGAAATCGCGAAATTTAATTCAATTTAACTGCGAACGGGAATCACGCGCTAATGAACCTCACATCCAGCTGCCGGTCCCTTGATTTAAGTCGGTATAACATTGCTGAGTGCACCCAAAGTTAATAAACACTTGATTATCGTAATCCTGCATTGAACCCTAGTTCCCGTTCGAAAACGCTCCAGCTGACTCTGATTTTCATGTAAGGTTACTGGTTCTCGTTTATTTATAGGTTGATTATTTTGAACTAAGAGTGTTTCGTAAATTTTTTTAATCTGTAAGGAAATGCTTCATTTTTTACTCGAAGATTAATGGGATAAAATTAATAAAAGCGGGATTTAATTTTTAAAATATTTTGAATTATATATATCCTCTTCTTAATTAAGTTCGGTTTAGGAATTTTTATTTGCCAATATAAGACTTAGCTTTCTTTAATTAATAAATGCCAACAGAGCCTTGTATTTCCCTAATAACTTCCTCCCAATGAACGAAGCTATCGAATTTGGTCGGTTTCGTTTTATTGAAGGACGCAATAAATGGTAGCATCTTCTTGCCAAAATATCTCGTAATTATTGGTGATGACCCATGGCCATGAACCTTCACTTCGTCTATAAATATCTCAATCGCCTCGCCTTCTCCGCATCCCGATGGCTCAAACAATTCCCTTTCGGGAATTGCTTTCACTGGTTATAATGTCAAAATTCCACTCCCTTTTTTATGCCGCCTCTTCGAACCCTCCGCGGCGCCCATATTGATCAATTCCTCCCAGCTTTCCCGAAGCCGCGCCTCTTCTTCCGCTCTTTCTCCTTTCCCCTCTCTCTTCATCCAGCATTCTCTCCCTCCCCTCATTCTCCGCTCTCTTTTCCCTTCGTATTTCCCTTCATTATCTCACCCTTCCCACCACTTCCTTTAACTCGATTTCCCCTAATTCCCTCCTTCCCTCTCTCTCTCTCATTCCCTTTCCCTAATTGACCCTCCCTCCGCCCTTTCTCATTTCACCCCTTCAGTAACCGCTCGCCCTCCCCTCTCATTGCAACCCTTTCCTCGCCTCCATTTGCCCCCTCATTTCCACCCGCATTCCTCTGGACCTCGCTGACCTCTAGCCGCACTTTCTTTCTCCCATTCCGCTGTCCATTTTGCATCGCAAGTGGCCCACCCTCTCTCTCTCTCTCTTTCTACTTCCCTCGCTCACTCCTTTTATCTCCCAGTGGCGCAACTCTCATTCCGGGGACAACCTTGGCCACAGAGCTCCAAAACCTTTGCTATATCTCTCTCTCGCTCCCTTTCCGCTCACTTTTTATCATTTCGAGCGAATTCCCCGATGTCTCCCTCCCAAAAACACACCTCCCCTCCATCTCTCTCTCTCTCTTTCCACCGCACTCCTCTCAGCGGCGAATCCAGAAAATATCTTTGGGGGAGGGGGGAGGGCGATGCACAAGGGTGGATACAGGGAGGGGGGGGGGGCGATGCACAAGGGTGGATACAGGGGGTGGGGGCAAAGGAAGTAATTACCCCTCCCCTTTTCAAGATTTCTGAACACTAGAAATAATTATCCCCTGAACCTCGTGCTACGTTCTGACCAAAATGCGCTGTAAACGCATTCGGTACTAAATATCTTGAATTTGCGCCGCAGATTTGTTCTAAGCAAATAAATATCCTTGCGGAATGAGAGTTGCACTGATAGGATTTTCGTTGGTCTACAGATGTCTGAGGGGACTATAGACACGATCGCTCCCATTGAGTACTGCCTCTCTCTCTACCAATTGAGAAGTTTCTGGATTCACCTGAAGGTAAGGATACTCTTGAGTTTATGTAGACATATTCTTGAAAGAAACAACCCCCGTCAATTCTTACTCAAACATATATGTTAAGAGGACACGATCAATGCTGGAAGAAGGGTTTGGCCAACCTTTACGCCTCCCCTTCTATGTTATGGGCTCAGTCATCGGTAATATTAATCCAAAAGAGCAGGTTGGCTATCCTTAGGCTTGGGGATCTAATGGGAAAACCCCCAGGACTGCAGAACATAGAGTATCGGTAGCCAGGTATTCAGTAAAGAATTGTGAGTGATAGCACGAATGTCTCTTTTGGCGGTAAAGGCAAGATATTTTTATCAATAGCGAATAACCTACATTAGATACAATCAACTTCATTTTAATACATAATTTTCAGAAATGGAGTTTATAAATGAACTGTGATTGATATTGTGTATCCTATTTCGTCGCATTGCCACGCAGTCCTGAAAAGTTCCGCCGCGATGTTATAATATAAAATACTAGCAGAATTTCATTGGATTTAGTGAATCTAAAACTTCGACCGTGTAACATGTGAACATCGTAAGAATAAGATAATACAGTTTTAACCGTTGAATAAAGCAAAAATGAAGAAAACTGGTCAGCATTTTCCTATTTAGATTAGTGAAAGATGAAAATCTTGCACTCTGAAAAATCGAAAATTACGTGTAAACTTATGGGAAGATAATTATTGAATTACGCACCTCTCACCCCAATTTTTTATCGCCATATAGCCTATGTTATCCGCTGGATATAATTATTTATCTATACGAAGTTTTGTGACGATATCTTCAAAGGTTTGAAAAACAATTTGTGGAAAATCTACGTCTAATTATTTAGTTACTAATGTACGTAGTTGTAAAAACAGTTTGCTTTGGAGAACTCTGTGCCACACTCTGTGTTTCTGTCTTCGCTACTTCAGTTTATATTAGGTATATATTATTTCTTTTAGTTTATATTATGTATATATTATTTCCTTTAGTTTATATTAGGTATATATTACTTCTTTTAGTTAATATTACGTATTGTTTATAGTGGCTGTCACGTAAGTTGTTAATCCAACAATACGCTCATTCCCGTGTTATTTAAATGGGAGTAAAATTAAAAGAGAAAATCATTCTTAATATAAAATATGTAGTCCAAATCACTTTAAAAACCCTCCCATTTTCCTTAACTTTTTATTGTTGTTAAAATGGCACCTTCTTCTTGCTTCTATGTTTTGTAGTTGTTGCGCTATAAATGCACAAACACTCTTCAAGATATTTATAGTAGAAATTAGAAGATAATTCAATTAAAAACAAAAAATATTTGGTTTCCATGTAAACAAATTAACATCGTACACAGAAATTGACAAAGGATATTACGTTAAATTTTTTCCCGTATAAATGCATTGACTCTCAATTTCGGCGACAATGGGAGTTGTCATTGTAGCTTATAATTGGTATTGTAGTAAAACTGATAAAAACACGTATTTTATTGATTCTTACCGCATTTCTACGCGAAGTCGACCAGAATTCGGAATCTGCCTTCAATAAAAATAAAATTTGTTCTTTTCCCGCTAAAAAGTATCCAACTCTCAAGTTCGTACCTTTATCTAACTATATATTAATTTTACGTTGAC
Source organism: Uropetala carovei (assembly GCA_036926305.1). Classification (NCBI taxonomy): domain Eukaryota; kingdom Metazoa; phylum Arthropoda; class Insecta; order Odonata; family Petaluridae; genus Uropetala; species Uropetala carovei. The sequence goes on from JAXCHB010000340.1 coordinate 2,696,897, forward strand.
CTCTTTAGACATTTGTTTACAATTTATATCGGCGTATTTCTCGAGAACCGTTCGTCGTAAAGATATGCGGTAAACGGCGTTTTGTTTCTACTGGCTATGAGGTCCCTGGAAAAAATATTTTCGTTTGCTATAGTGTCCCGGGTTCGAATCCAGGAGACAGTTATATTTTCTCATAAGTTTACACGGGATTTTCGATTTTTCAGAGTGCAAGGTTTTCTTTCTTCGTGCGTTAAAATACGTAAATATGGACCGATTTTCTTCTTTTTTGCTTTATTTGACGGCTAAAGCTCTACACTATCTTATTATTGCCATGTTTGTACGTTACACGGTCGAAGTTTTCATAAATACGCCTTCTTTTTCGAACTTTTGCGGATTTTTCGTACTCTTTCCGTGCGTTGCCAAGGCGACCGTCATTGTTTACTATCAAATATACCTTCAAATAGATGAAATAATAGCGTTATTCGCTTCGCACTTTTGTTTAACGTAAGCATCGAAATTAATGAAGCATAGTAACGTAAATATTTACGGATAATTATTTTGTTGACTGCGTATGGGAAGCATTTCTAGCTGTGTCAGTAACATGAGTTTTATTTTTAATTGTGCAATTAATTTGTTTTTTGTTTTGTTTCATCGTTTGAATGCTGGAATCTTACCTTTTTGTAAGTAGAACCATCATATTACACATCTGTAATCCTTATTAACGCAAATAGGCTCACGCATCAATTACAGATTAGATAACAATAGGGACGCACGTTAATTTGTAAACACATTATATGGTTATCGTCTTTTCATTGATAATCTAAATAAACGGTTGCATTGATGTCGCATTTATAGTAGGTACCGTAAGAAGTTAAAGCAGTCGTTGATAGACACTTGAAGTAAAGCAGTTGTTTGTGAGTTCGTCTATAAGGGTGCAACGATAATCATTGGAACTAAGGTAAGGTAGAGCTATTAGCCCAGCTACAGCTGCCAGAGAAAGGAAGAGGAGCCAGAGATCAAAGGAAGAGTATTGTAAGAAAGAGATGCGGAAGCTGATAGGATTGTCCGTGTAGATGAGGAGCGGAGAGTACTAGAAAGACAAAGAAATGAACGTCAAATGAATAGGGAACAAAGAAGATCTAACCTAGGGCCGAACTATTTAGATTATTTGAATTTCATTTATTTCATTAATTATTCAATCAAAATTATTTCACTAAACTTTCAGTTTATTTAAATCGCGTTGAGGATCGGAGATCCGAGGCTGCTGTACTAGTTTTAAGTAATTTTAAAGTGCAAATTCAAACTAGTCTACACTCATCCCTGTATTTCAATTGCAGGACGCGGCAAAATACGTGACATTCGATAATTAAATCGTTCGCCATTTCGAATCAAAGTGACGGACGGACACAAAATATTGACCATTCAGTAAATAAGTATGTAAGGAAGAATCATACCAAATTTGGTTATTCTAGCTTTTATCGTCTAGGAAGAGTTCCATGAACAATCCAACAAACACAAAAACACACCCTTCAAAATATATTATAGGAGAAGAAACTCGTGATAAAGCAACGTACAGTTGTGCATGACTGAACACTGACTGGTAAATGTACACCAGATACGTGAGCCTATTTACGTTAGTAAACATTATAATGTAGAATATAATTATTTTACTTACAGAAAATGTAAGATTCTAGTATTCAATAGACGAAAGAAGGTTCAATTACTTTCATCAATGAACGCTTCCTGAATAATAATCAATATCTATTTACGTTGCTATCCATAAACATCGATCGTTTCGTAGCTTAAACAAAAGTGCGAAGCGAATAATGCTAAACTTCCGTCTATTTGTAAGTTTCATTGAAGCGGACTATGACGACCGCCTTGGCAATGCCCGGAAAGAGTACGAAAAATCCACAAAATTTCGAAACAAATAGCGTATTTCTGAAAACTTCGACCGTGTAAAATGTAAACTTCGCAGGTATTATATAGTATAGAGTTTTATTCGTCGAATAAAGCGAAAACGAAAAAAATCGGTCCATATTTACGTATTTTTATGCTTGAAGGAAGAATATCTTGCAAGGCAAGAAATGGATTCATACGTGTTATCTTATGGAAAAATATTAATCCCTATATTGGCAGCACTGATTAATCCCGGTTGACCAAACCTTGACCATTCACTAAGTTAGGATGTAAGGAAGAATCGTACCAAATTTGGTTATTCTAGCTTTTACCGTTTAGGAGGAGTTCCATGAACAAACACACAAATACACAAACACAGGCTTCAAAATATATTAAAGTAGATTATTTACTTAACTACAATAGTATGATGATTACACGATTAATAAGACATTAATTATTTCTACTTTGAAATATTATTGCGATCACTCCTCCCACGCTATTGTGTCTCCGGTTTTTAAAGTAGAAGAGGTGCTAAATAATGTGAAAGATGTATTATAATAAAATATAACACTTAACTACATTTATTTTGCTTTACAAAACGTTATATATTTCCTTTTTATGTATTAAAATATACGAGAATTACGATTGAATTGAAATTTATGAATTACTAGAGTTAATGCCAATTGAAATTCATCGGAAAACTTAGAAGTGTCTCATATCCATACTTATGGAGTAAGAGCCGGTATAAAACTAGCCAAAACAAGTTAGGAAAGTGTACAACGTATCACAAATGGGCGCGTTTCGCACAATGGAGTATTAGAAAGAAATTATATACCTGTACGTATGGGAAATAACGTTTTAAATTTTTTCTTCCTCATATATAATCCATTTTCTTCCTATTTAATAATATTGAATGCAGACGTAAGGAAATTAAACGTTTGTTTGTGAGATTGTTTATGTTAGCAACAATGAAGAAGTAACCATGCAGGAAAATTTCAAAGTTCAACTCGATTTAAGACTCTTGTTCGATTTTATTGATAACGGCTACTCCTACGATAAAAATGTATAGGAAAGGTAATACTCGACCAGTTCTACAACTTTTGTTTGAAAGATATTTTGATATGACTAATACTTTACGAGATATGACAAAAATTTAATTTTTTGTCACCAGTAAAGTGGCACCCCTGATTGGCGTACGTGATTCATTTTTGCGATTTTCTTATTATCTTTGATTATAAGTCCTTAATATCAAATTTCATGAAAATCCGTTTCGTAGAAGCCGAGAACGAACATGCGGACGGACGGACGGACGGATGTTAACAGGCGCTCACGCTGGAAGTGAAGCGCGCCTAGAAAGTGAATCGTAAAGACGAAAACAATGGCCATTTTCTCCGTTTCTGTCTCCCTCCCTCTTCCACCCCCACATTCTGCCTCCCACTTCCTAAATCTCCACCTTTCTATCTCTCTTTCCCTTCTTTTCACCCTCCCTCTCACTCTGCTTCTTCCTTTTACACTCCCAACTTATCTTTCGCTTTTTATCCGTCCTTTTTATTTTCCTCTCTCCTCCTACCTTTCTCTCCCTCTTTCTCTCCCGCAGTTTCTTCCTCCAGATCAATCTTTCAACGAAATCGTAGACCAGGGTTGGCAAATAGGTTTTAGCCAACATGCCAAAAAAATAAAAAAATCTGTAAAATGATAATAGGCATGCCGGACCCACAAAATGTGATATTGCATTTTGGTTTCAAAATGCCGTTTCACTGAAGAAGTTGTACACACGACAGTTTCGAAACATAAAATAAAGCACGTTTTATCACCTTATTTTAAAAAACCATTTTCTTCAGTCCAAGAAGACAGAAAACAGCTGATATATTCGTTATTTTTTTTTGATTTATTAGCTGCTGACTTTTTTCTTTTAATAAAAAATGTCAATTACTAAAAATTAAAATTACGACTAATATTATATGAAAAATATAATCGAATTTCCAATCCCAATAGCCAAAGTATGTTAAAGGCACCAAATATTCGATGTTACTTACAAGACTTAATCAGTCTGACTGAGAATAAGTGCAGGTGGCCACTAGTATTTCCAGAATTTATTGCATTCTCTACCTCAGACGTAAAAAATCCCAACGCCTCATACACAAGGTGGTCATATAGTTAAGACAAAAAATTAAAACTGCAAAAAAGAGATCGTTTTTTAAAAGTGATTTTTCACTCCAGGTGGAACGAAAATCGCCTATGTATTTGGTTTTACCGTTAGTAATTTTCTGTTGTTTTGAAATTTTAAACATTTTTATACGTTGTGATTCAATCGTAAAAAGTAACATTTTCATTAGTAGTTAAAAAGATCCGATAAAAATATAATATGTTCTCTATCAGAGAGACCTTCGGGCCACCCTACTCCGCACGCGTAATAATACTTCATAGCACAGCGGTGTCAAACTCATTGCGGTTCAAACAGGACCTCAGCACCAAAAAATGACGATGAAAGTGTACAAACAATACAGAGTAAGATTGTAAAATTAATTCAGGAACGACAAATTGTGATAGTAACATCATTAATACAAGTAATAAAAATGATAAGAATTGATTGTTATGAAATGCATCTGCAATTACTTACTTTATAACTGCTATTGCTGATTCTTGATGCCATCAAAAATCACCTACCGACTCTCACTCACAATTCTTTACTGAGTGCCTGAGTACTGATGTGAGTCCCATATCAATCCAGGAGAATCATAGGAGTATTTCTCGTACATCCCAAGTCGTAAAGATGTCCAACATAAGGCTTTTAAAAAAATATTACAGATGATTACAGATGATTTTGAACCTAATCAGGAAGGTTGGCCACCGCTGTCATAGAGGTATTTCCCCAGCTTCCAGTATTCACGCGTCCTCCATTCTTGAGTAGGAATTGACGTCAGTTTTTTGTTTCTGGAATATGTTTATAGAACTCAAGAGTAAACTCACTTCTGATGGCGGAAACAGAAAATTCTCAAGAGGGGGGGCGATAGGTATTATTCAATAGAAGCGATCCGCAACTTGGGACAACCACGATTTGGGTATCTCTCGCTCTGCAAGATTTGTTTGCCATACTCTGGAAGAACTAATCTGCGGCGTAAATTCGAAAAAGTTTACCGAATGGGCCATAGAGAGGATCTTGGAGTGGAAGACTGGGACTTCCAAACGGCTATGCGAACGCCAGTATCTCCTTCCCTTTGCATCCGACCCTGCTCAACCCAAAACCCTTACGAGAAGTTCGAATACTATGAAGATTTCGATCGAATAGGAGGGTTGAGTGCTCATTGGGAAACAAGGCCCTCGTGCCTTATGTTTGAGACCCATGTCTTAATACATAAAAGAAAAATAACCCGTCAGAAAAGCTCCGACGGAATCCCTAAAACGTGTAAATCCGTCAAATCTCCATGTCGGTTTTTTTCACAATCACAGTACTTTCTCTATGTACTACATATATAAGAAAGTAAAAAATCAATTCATAATTTCATTATGTTACTTATTTTTTTAGCACTTTGCTGTACGAGCTTATACGTGACGCACTGGGTCGCTTCGTGAATGTGAATCTGATTTTTTTTCGGTTTTGCTTCGGCTCTATGGGGGTCGATCGCCCCCTGGATCCGCCACTGACTCCTCTCCTCTCTCCTGCTCATCCTATTTTTTCTTTCGCTTCCGTCTTCTCTTCTAATGGGAAAACAATTCTGCGTCGATTTCTTCAATAATTACATATATATCGACCTATTTGTACATCTGTGCTACTAGATTCCATGGCTATGTCGAACGGTTGGAGATTGTAAAGATTTTCAAGTATTTGTGAGAGACACTTGTGCTTTTCTTTCGCTAGTTGTTGCCGTCGACATTTTAATTCAAAATCGAGATGATCTTCAACAAATTAAATATTATATGATACGTTCTAAAACACGTTTATTTTCAAATTAAAATGACCATCACTTGGAAGGTGATATACGATTCTCTTAAATGAGTTTAAAATTACGAAAAATCTATCGAGAAATAGCATATTCATCACAGCATACATTATTCTTTCTATATGTATTATTATGTATTTTTTAGAGATCGTAGCATGTGCATTCGGGATCTCTTATTTTGCGTACTTCCTGTTTTTTTGCATACTTATTTTTAAATATCTCAATAATAGAAGTCATTTTAGACGCGAGGATAGCAGCGTCATATTTGATCGTCTGCACTAACATTAAGGGTCTATCGTAAAATCACCAAAGAGGAAGTTTGTCGCCGTAATGCGCATCTGTTATATCGTAACGGTTTTTGTACCTATCTTATTTATCCACGCCTGCTCTGCCGACAAACTCTCTGAATGATAAAAGGCTGTCTTTAATTTCTTCCTCAATCGCGGCAAGGAATGTGTGAGACTCCTTTCAAAGACTTTCTCTTCTTTTATCTTTCAAGCCGTGTGCTATCTTTTCTCTTTCCTCTGCACAGCACCATTTTCTCATCCTCCTCTCCCTTTCCTCTTCTTAAGCATTATTTAAAATGCGACTCGCTAGTCTCGGTCTTGCCTTTTATAAGGAATGCTTGGTTCACACTCTTTCATGTATTTCTCTCTTTATTTTTCTCTTCCTTCCAGTCTCCCTCCTTTCCCTTCCTCCTTTTGATTCGTGTCTTTTATTCCTCTCTGCCTCCTTTTCTCTTTGTGAATTCGCGCTCTCTTTTCCTTCTTTCCCACCCTTTTCTCTCGCTCTCTCTCTCGCCCATGTTTCCTTCGTCATCTCCCACATACGCCTTCACTTCGCCTCCGCGCACGTATCCCATTACTTCCATGCTAATCTTTCTCCATTCCCATCTCCTCTTCCTTCCTTTTTGCACTCTTTTTCGTATTTTCGTTCCGCATTAACATTTTTTGTCCCGTGGTACATAATTCACTCCTCTCCTCCCAGTCCATTTACCTCCCTGCTCCATTTCCCCCCTCACTACTCAACTTCCCACCGCTATAAATAAAAAAATATCTTCACCCCGAGTGTTTTTGACGCGAAGTTCTCTCTCTCTCTCTCTCTCTGTAGACGTGGTCAAGCTCAAATAAAGGAGCAAGAAATTCGAGGTGGCTGAAACATTTTTAGTTTCCGTTTATTTAAAAAATCACTTTCGTAGAAGTTTAAATGTTAATGAACGAAATTGTTTCGAGCAGTTAATTCGGCACAACTGATTCAGACAACTTTTGTTGTTTTACTCATAACTTTTGATGATATCTCAGTAACAGTTTGAATATGATACATGTGATGCGTAAATAGAGGACATTTTTGTCTAATTACTTTATTGTTTACTTAAAAATTATCCTTTTTAACATTACATTTGCCTCGGTACGTGCATTTATATTTTCTTGATTATTTTAAAGTCCACAGATAAGCCCACAACATTTTCATTTGGTAATTTTACTCATATCTCTTAAATTCCAGTAAATAGTGAGGTATCTCTTTGTTAAAATAAGATAAAAGCACCAATCATCGTATTCTCTAATACACTATCTTTCTTCTCTCGCTTGGCTCCATATTATAAGTCTTCTCTTGAATATATTCAGATAATATCATCGAATTTTTATGAATTTGGAATAATGGCATTATATTCGTCATTTATTCTTACAATATTTTCCATTGTGTATTTAGTGACTTGTAATATTTAGATATTTTCAATCGTAGATAACTTTTCATTTGGTATAAATGGTTTTAATATTTCGGATTCTTATAAGTATTAATGCTAAAATACTATTATGTTATTATGGATCGCTAGTAATCGGATCACTCGCAGTATCTCAAGTAACATTTGATGTGAATTCTAGTACGGTCCGCCGAAGCACTCGCATCTGCTGATTGCCACTCTCAGGTACTAATGCCTTGTTCGCTTTTTAATAGTTTTCCCATCCCTGCCCTAAGGTGATGTGAGCTTCATCTTCCCATTTTGACTTCTCTCAGTTTTCAGAACCATTGCCTCCTCTTTTCAATAAATCTCTTTATGATGAAGAATAGGCTTATTTTAAATAGCGTTTTATTGTTAGGTGTGAGTTGGGTACTTTATTCAAAATCAGCTGGGGAATCTCCTTCTTTATTATATAGTTATAGCATAAGAATGTCCCGTCATATTTGCCTGATAAATTTTTGCGTTTAAAGTGTTTTCTTTTTTTTTCGAATGAGATGAAATATTTGTGTTTATTTGATGACTTCATCGGTATTCTTTGCGCGTGAATTATAATTTAACAATGTCTCTCTGAAAAGAGGTTAAGCGTCAAAATGTGCGATTGCACCGTTATGAGATTTCAAAGGAGCTCCCGTGGAAGGCGATAGAATGGCCGTACTGAGGTCCCAAATCGAGCAAGGTGGCGTTGCACTTCCCAAATTGCGCTTTGCCTCTCACCCTCCTTTATCACGCGCCATTCGCCGCTCCACTTGTGACCCATTCATCAATTTCCGCTGATCTCCAACTCCGTTTGAAGTCTCACACCGGTAGGATTTTGCATCTTTCAAAGGGCTCCGCATTACACGCACGCGGTAAGGTCATTCTCCGTGGATTTCACACTCTCCGCGCACGACGAGGTTTCGAGCACGTCCTGAAATTTCGTTATTTCGGCTTAGAGAGTGAATCTATGTTGACCTTCCTGCTTGAGTGCGGCCTCTGCGACTGCGCTGATGAATCTCGTAGTTCGAGGAACAGCAGTAGAAGGAAATATCTTAGACGGTAGTGGAAATCGCATTCGACTTATTTTTTATGGTATTCTTAGCGGAAAATTAAGCATCATTGTCATCGATGTCAAAGATAACAACGATAGCTTATAATGCTATGGCGCTCGTAATATCGCAGTATGTTATTACATATTATGTAAGGAACTATAAAAGAAGGATTCATTGGATATGACCGGTGATGTGCTAAAAGTGTACACATAGGATTCATTTTTGTTTGCAGTTGTATGTTATTCGCAATTTCTAAATCTATGTCAGCTGCATTTTATGATAATATAGCCAGTTAAATTAATAAACTGCTGCTACTAATAAAAAGTTAAAGAAATCAATCCATTGTTAAAAATACTTGTGATTACCATACACCAAAGGATCTTACTGATTACACGTATACATACGCCATCACATACTCATGTGCACACAACACTCATCTTTTCCTATAATACGTTTTCCCATTATCTTTCTTTTTTGCTTCTATTGAATTCCTACCTTCCCATATTGCCTCCGTTTCCTATATTACCTCTGATCCACTGCACCGTATCAATATATTTAATTTCAAACCAACCTCTTATTCCTTCAAAAAATCATCCTGGATTCCTAATGCGAGGATTTTTGGAATGCTTTATAATCGGCTTTCGACAGAATATATTTTAAAAACCTTTTATTTTTCTCGTTGTGGTGGATTATTGAATCGGAGTATTAATTTTCATGAGAGGATTCTTCCTTATAAGCTCGAAATTGCTTTTCTGTTGAAAAAATCAGAGAAAATTGGTTTTATTTAATCAATTTTTTCTTTCTTCTACTATAAAATTATGTATAGGGTTTTGTACAATTATTTTTAAAAAGAAGAATAAATTTATCCGGTTCATATACATTTAATTTAAATTGATCAAAATACTTTCGAGATATGTTTAGATTATATTATCTATTTGAGATTACGATGTACTAATTTGAGATATTTTTATTTCAGGTAAGTATCCGCGGAATTTTTACTGCCAAAAATGTGTGAGTATGATGTTAAAACAGTTTGATAAAAATTTATTAAATTTTGACCATTTTATGAAAATGATCTTTAACGCTATTATAATCGAGTATTATAGAAGTCGTGACAATGGATGGACATTACATGTGTCAGCAGATTCGTAGTTTAAGGTTTTATTTCCATCCGCGTATATCATCATAATTATTTAAATGCACATTTTTAAAGCAGGGAATGGAACTTATACTATTTAAAAGATAATTTTCCTTTAAGTTCTTCTGAAAGTACAAATAACCTTTTGCACGTGTACTGCTTCGCTAGTTGATTTTTGACGGAAAACTGTCATTTCGAACTAAATAAAAATTCCCTTTTTTCGTGATGAATAATAACACAAGATTTCCTTTTCTATTCCAACGTATGTTATTAATAACAGGATTTTTCTCAGGGTCTCAAGGCTACCCTTCCATTTCGCCTAAATATACCCAACGAGGAGGCTTTCTTCTCTCCCATGTATTGTTCCAAACTTAATTTCCGTCTACATCCTGTTCGCGAACGTGCTTGGAGTAATAATAGGATCACGGGCTTCACTATCGAATGCACCTCTTTCACAGCTATACAAAGACCGTGAGTGAAAGAGAGAGAGGGAGGGGGGAATACATCGGGCAAATGAGAGAGGAAGCGGTAGGGAGAGAGAGGAATGGAAAGAGATTGAGAGTGGATGAGAAAGGGCGAGAGGGGAGAATAGTAGGGTAGGAGATAGTGAATGATACGTATGTACATGAAGAAGCAGCGTGGAAGGGTGGGGGGAGAGAGAGAGAACATGAAAGGGAGGATGAAGGAATAATGGAGGAAATGGCATCAGGAACTGTAGATCGAACCAGAGAGAGAGAGAGAGAGAGAGAGAGAGGAAGACAGAAAGAGAGAAAAAGAAATGAATCGATGAAAGAATTGAGAGGAGATAAATGAAAAGAAAAAATCGAGAAAGGATACGAAGGGAGGGAGAGGAAAGATAGAAATAGAGACGGAGAAAGGGAGACGATTGTAGATAAAGTGAGCGAGTGAGGGGGGGGGGGCAAAAGGACATTGAGGGGAAGGGGGGGGGGGGGGGGAGAGCTCCTTTCGTAAGCTGTAACGAGTTTTTTTCCTTCGTATTTTTTTGCGAATTCCTCCCTATATATATATATATATTCCGATGGGAATATTTTTATTCCAAAACTAGCGAGATGGTTTCTTTGTGTTATTTTTTTCGGCTGTTTCTTACTTCCGTTTCAGTTAATCTCAATGTTCGGATCTCGTGAAAATCTGTCTGAGAAACTCTTGTCGTACATAACAGCTGCTAAGGAAACTTATTTTTGAAAAAAGAATGGTTTTCTTCCCTTTCCCGGAAAGCTGTCACCGGGCAAGCAAAAAAAAATTGGGAACCTTGAATCGGTTTTTCCCTTTCATAAAAAATAACGCCAAATTTCTGTTGTGAAAAAATTTTTCGATGTTATTTTGTTTACTGTGTTGTTTTCCTCCTGACATTCGAACAAATTCGCTACGGCGAATAAAATAATTTGCGAGGCGATGCAAAGAAAAAGGGAGAGAAAGTGAGAGATGAGGCAACTTTCAAAACTATAAGACTTTAACTCGACAAATTTACGGACACGTTTCACCTTATTTCAAATAATGCGAATTTGGTTAAAGGCACTTATTATTAGGTTTTCCTCGTTTTTTCAAAGCATTTCTTATTCTGAGTGGTGAGCCTTCGTATCCTCTCTCCTGGATGGCCTATTGCCTACGGCTCATTTAAGAGAAGAAATTTGCATACAAACAGGTTTCGATTTTGTTTTCTTCTCGCATGGAACCGCGCTTTCATGATTCGACGTTTGCATAGCTCATCCTCGATATTAATTTAAAAATTAATTAAAGGGACCTGGAAAACGAAAAGTAATTATAACGGATCACTTTAATTATCAAATAAATTGCCACTAATTCTAAGTATACCATAGCAGGATCTGCGGGAAAAGAGGCGCGTGAAATCCAGCGCAAATGGATGCAAATTTCAACCTTAAACCTGTTGGTGATCTAATTGCAATTGCGTTTTTGTCGTCATTCTAATTAAAACATTTTTCATTCTGTATGACCTTCACGATACGTGACTGTTAAAACAACTGGCCAATAGGAAATTTTAAAACTGAATTATCAGAGATAAAATGAAACCCTCTTAAAGCAAAAACGGAAAACCGGCATCTTATTCAGCAAGTAAAATAATCGTTATTTTTTGCACCGATTTGGTAACTTTTCATTTTTAAAACTTGGCGCATTTCCTTTTTCCGTTCTGCAAAATGCACTAAAATGTAACTTACTGCTCTTGGAACTAACGACGCATGAATGTTGATAAGCAGTTCAGAAAAACGCTCATGTTCGTGCAAAGATCGATCTTTTAAAACCTCCCCGCAGCATTATCTTCTTGCTAAGTACTTATATTTTCCTGGCGAGATAATGCGATCCCTTCCCTCATTAAGGCCAAAATCTTACTATATGAAGATATCTTCTAATTAGTAGTTATTCTCTATTTATTTCACCTGAATCGATCATAAACTTTTAGCCGTATATTTATCTTGCTTTTTTCGTTGTGAATAGAATTCCCTCTCAGTTTAGATTGATTGTCCTCCGCGTTTTATTCCATTGCTTCTTTCTTCACTTCTCATCCGTTCTTCTGATGCCTCGTGGCTCAGAATACAAGTCGCGCCGCGTGGCCTCAAGGTATGTACAAGGTGCAATATCATACGTCAGTGTCTACTCATTTTTCATCATCGCAATCTTATATCACTTCATCTTCCTCATATCTCCCTATATAATTCTTCTCATTCAGATGCTTCATCCCTCCCTTTTCTCTCCCATAGCATCCAAATGTCTTATTCTTCCATTATTAAATTTTCGCTCTGATCTAAATTCCACGGCCAGTTTTTCTTCCAACATCCTAAAAACAATATTTATGCCCTCTCGCCTCCCATTCGGCAACCTTGAGAAATCTCACCCTTCTTTCTCTCTCTCTCTCTCTCTCTTTCTCCCCACCTCCATTCTCCTCTATCCTCGGAATACCAACCAAAGCCCCACTAACAAAATCCCCACCGACATAAGTCCCACCCCTAAACATGAAAAAGCGACAAAATCCCCACGTGGCATTTTTTCGCCGATGGTTATCGCTTTCAGTTTAGTTAAACAATTAAACGGGTAACATTTTTAACTAACTTAAATAGTATATTAACTATTGAACGGAAAATATTAACACCAGAAATATAAACAATTGAACTTTAAACAACAGATGTATAAGAATTTGAACGTGTTGCATTCTGACTAAAGTTAGTGTAAACAGTCGTATAGTGAAATGCAATCAGCAAATTCAGATTGCGGTGGGGGGAGGGGTAGTAAGGGGAAGGAGGGGGAAATCCTAATGAATCACAAGCAATATTGGTGTCAACCAACAAGAAATAACATATACTTGAATATTATGCTTTAATTATCAAATTCATATTGCGAAGGGGGAGAGGGGGAGTAAGGGGGAGGGTGGGAGAAATCCTCATGATATAAAGGCAATAAAGGTGTAAATCGAATGGAAATAAAATATAATTGAAGATTATGCTGTACATTATAGCATAATCTTCAACTATATGTTATTTCCAGTCGATTGACACCTATATTGCCTGTACCTCATAAGGATTTCTCCCACCCTCCCCCTTACCCCCACTCCCCTCTCCATCGTAATGTTAATTTGCTAATGTACAGCATAATATTCAACTATATGTTATTTCCAGTCGATTGACACCTGTATTGCCTCTACTTCATGAGGATTTCTACCAACCTTCACCTCACTCCCCCTCCCCTCTCCATCGTAATGTTAATTTGCTAATGTGCAGCATAATCTTCAATTATATTTTATTTTCATTCGATTGACACCTATATTGTCTTTATATCATGAGGATTTCTCCCACCCTCCCCATTACTCCCCCCTCTCCCCCTTCGCAATATGAATTTGATAATTAAAGCATAATATTCAAGTATATGTTATTTCTTGTTGGTTGACACCAATATTGCTTGTGATTCATTAGGATTTCTCCCTCCTCCCCCTTACTACCCCTCCCCCCACCGCAATCTAAATTTGCTGATTGCATTTCACTATACGACTGTTTACACTAACTTTAGTCAGAATGCAACACGTTCAAATTCTTATACATCTGTTGTTTAAAGTTCAATTGTTTATATTTCTGGTGTTAATATTTTCCGTTCAATAGTTAATATACTATTTAAGTTAGTTAAAAATGTAATCCGTTTAATTGTTTAACTAAGTTGAAAGCGGTAACCATCGACGAAAAAATGCCACGTGGGGATTTTGTCGCGGATCCCCGCTCCTCATCCTTTCGAACTCTCCTCGCCCGCATGTCTCCACCTCCATTCGACATCTCCTCTTCACTCATCCATTGTCGCTACTCTCTCCATCTTGTCTATATATCCCGCTCCGTATTCCTTTTTTCCCCTTCCCCTTCTCTCTCTCTCTCCCTTTCTCCCCCTCCCTCTCTCCCACCCATTCTTTCCTCGGGGCATCGTATAAGCAGAGGGTTGCACGTGATCAGAAACGCGGAAGAGGATTATTTTGACCTTAGCTTTATCTTTTTCCTCCATCATCTCATCCCCGGCAGCTCCATCCCTTTCTCCGCACATGCCCTTTCCCTTCCTTATCGTCCCTTTGTTTTCTCTCCTTCCCTCCCCTCCTTTCCCTTCTCCCCTCTCTCATCTCTTTTCCCACGGCCGCGCTTTCCACAACAAACCAATCCTTTTTGCCATCTCCCTCCCTCTACATTATTTTTTCTTTCCTCCGGCCATCTTGGATCACCAATTCGAAGTATCGCCCTATCTTTATGATATCGTTTTCTCGATTCCGGATGACAGCGAAGAATTCGGTACAGTTTTCAGTAATTTACGCTGAAGTAAGGATTTCTGTCTCTTTAAGGCAAAGCACGCAAGTATCAGGGGCAAAAAACAATCGAATGCATGGATAAGGAGTGTTTTGAAGAACCTTCGATTTTCCTTGTTATGAAAGCTTTTGGAATTCGTTTTCCGATTTCCTGGAGTGAATGCGGATCGTATTTAGGTATGAAGCATTGAAAATTTTTTTCTCTGGTTTTTTTTTAAAGATTTTTGCTCACTGATGAGTATTAATTAAGTAAATATATAATGGCGTTATTTTTTCAATTTGCGCTCCGTTTTTTCCATGTTTAGTCAAAACGTGAATTGAAATATTTTTTATAAATTTTAAAATGACATTGATGCTGATTCATAATGAGAGTAATAGCATTCAACTCAACTTTGTGAAATATATTCATTTCGGAAAAGCAAAAGTGCACCGTCAGGTCCGATTATGTTTCAGTTCAAAGAGACCTAGGTCGTCGTAAAATTATTTTTATAAGTGACGTTTTTGCAGAGTTATTTATTTTTCCTTTTTCCATGGTAACATGTCTCTTCTTTTATTAATAATTATTGGAAGGTATATAAAGTTCTAAAACAGTAACGCACGAAAAAATAACAATTTTGAATTCCAACTCAGATATTAATGAAATTCGAAGTGTTAATAGAAAGTGGCATGCGGTCCATTGATATAAAACGTTGTACAGTTGTATTATTAGGAGATACAATACCTATAAATTGTAAAAATTCATACATCTTATAAAGATAAAAAATATTTATTATTTCTGTTTATTTTCAAGGGATTATAGCATCTATAGCAATTTATTGTTCAAATCAGGAACGCATAGTTGGTGTTGTTAGACCGATTCTCTATTTCGTCCTTTTTATTCAGCATAATTATCGCATTAACTAATTACAAAAATTTCACATTACGCCTCGATATGTTAATGCGCGCTAATTAACAGATCAAAATGGCCATTATGAGGTCGTTAATTACTAAGAATTATGTCAAAATTAAAACAATTAATTCGCGGATAAATTTAGTAACCGGGTCAATCCTTAAATATATTGCCATTTGATCCGTCATTTACATGGAATATTTACTTCTTTCTTCTTTACTACTTCTCCTGAGACTCCAAAGAAATAATCGTTCTAACTCTTTTGACTGGAATTTTCCCTCTTTCCTCTCTCTCTCTCTCTCTCTCTCTCTCTCTCTCTCTCTCTCTCTCTCCTGTTTCACGTCTTCCTCCTTCGTTAACTCAATCTCTATCAGCGTTTCCCCTCACGTCTTCCTCTTATAGCCACTTCCATCCCTAACTCTATCATTCATTCTTCTATCTTTCTCTCTCCCTTTCTCTATCCCCTTCCCAACGCTCTCCTTTCCTCTCTCTCTCTTCCTCTATACCTTCTCCCAACGCTCTCCTTTTATCTCTCTCTCTTTCCATCTCCTTCCCTTCTTTGAGTTCGCCATATTTTTCCCGCCTCTCCAGCCATTTCTCCCCTCTCGCCGCCTTAATTCCCTCCACCTCTCTAGACATCCCTCGTCTCTTGTCTCTGCGTCGTCAAATTTTATAAATTTCTCTTTTATATTCCGTAGGTTTAAGAAAATGTCTTCTCGATGTTCTGGCTTCTTTTTTTATTTACGGGAACACGCACATTTCTCGAAAATACGACCATCCGCTCTTTGTTGTCGTGTTTCCTTATGAAGTATTTTCTAAAACTTAATATGGTTTATATTTCATCGAAAATATTTCGTGGCTTTTGCCTCATCCGAAACAATAGTTACATAGTAAAAGTAAGCACTGTGTTTAAAATTTCTTATATATTGGTTGATATGTTTTATCTTTACACCACAGTTTTCTTTTCCTAATATAAATTTCAGTTAATTACTAATTTATCAAGACGTATCCTTAACAGATATCTGGTAATCATATTTCCATATTTTATAATATCTTCGGTATAATCGCTAACTAGTACCTTTTCAAATCACTAGCCAAGAATTTTTCAAAATTTCATTTAGCTTGTATCATTATTATTTTTACCATGATGAATTTTCATAGGTGTCTCTAGCGCTATGCTTGATCCATACATTTACTATACTGTATCATGGTATATACTATACTGTACTATATAGTATACTATACCATTATTTCACAAATGATCGTTTTCTATTAAAAATAAAACTGCAGATCCATGTTTTCAGCAGCAGTATAAACCTATATTCCACCATTTTCAGATTATTATATATTGGACAGACCGAATCATTATGTAACTCGTTTTTTTTAAAAATAAAACTGCAGATCCATGTTTTCAGCAGCAGTATAAACCTATATTCCACCATTTTCAGATTATTATATATTGGACAGACCGAATCAATATGTAACTCGTTTTTTTTTAAAGGATCTTAATGATTTTATTGTTCATCTTCTGCGGCATATTCGTTGGTGAGTTCACGTTAAAAGACCGAGGAAATAAATCATATTTAACAATATTAAATATATTGATACAAATTATGTATAAATTATATGGATTTATTCAAGGTGAATTTGTTTCATTTTCTGTTAATTTATTCATTTGCCCACATTTGCACATTTTGGACATTTGGTTTTAAATTCTGTTCAATATGATCTTTGTGTAACTAAAAATATGTCACACCTTCAAATTGCCTATTTAACTCCAGGTTAGCATTTCGTTTATCAAAATTTCGCTTCGGAACTCGTGTATGTATTCACCAAATCCAGCTAAGATAGATACAGACATTTAGTATGCATTAAAATTGATGCTACTTTCTTATCTGCGTCGTTTTCGTCTTTCTCATTTAAACCTGTTAACAGTTTTTTATGCTGTTATTATTGCGTCATTCCTACTCTTTAGCAAACTTGGTTTTTATACACTTTGTCATCTTATCTACGTATAAATACTTCTGCAATTCATTGTTTAACCAAATAATCAGTATGAAACTAAATGACAAACTAAAACACGAATGATAGTCATTCTTGGAGTTTACGTACTCCCGTACAGAACTGGATGTGAGCTCTCTTTCCAAAGCCGACCTTGAGACAGGATTGTGCTTCGTATGTTTACGAATCCTATTTTAGCCATGTTTTCCTACTCCTAGTTGTATTCCCTTGTCTCGCACGCTATATTTTTATTTAAGTGACTCTACTGCTTGAAGGACTCAATACATTTTCATAAAAATTGGTCAAATTCTGTCCCTACACTTAATTTCATATATTTGTTCCCACGTCTTTTATCCTTTTGTCGATTCTCAAATGTATATTCCATGGCCGTTGAGATTTCAATGCCATTCCTTACTTTGTATCCGGTCTCATTTCACCCTCGTACTCACTTTCCACTCCTTCTCCCCTCTCTCTCTCTCTCTCTTTTGTTATACCTGTATCTCTCTCTCTATCCCTCTTTTACACGCATGGATACACTCACACCCGCTCACAAATTTCACCCAGCCCGTTCAAAGCCGTCACCATAGCTCTGTCCCTCATCTTTTCCCTCCCACCCTCTCCCCCACCTGTCTCGTCTGTCTTCCGCCCTCCCTCTCTCTCTCTCTCTCTTTACTCCACCCTCTTCCATTCCATTTGCTCTCCTCGTCCATTTGTTCGCGCCTGTTCCTTTCTTCTCTCCTATTTCTGAACCTAGGTCATTTCCCATCATTCAACGCCTGAGGGACTCCGTTTCTATTTCTCGGAATTGGCGCCATGGAAAAATACCTGCCATATATAAAATTATTTCTTTTGTATTGTGAAGGAATCGAGATTTAATTCAAATAACTCCTTCGCCTGAGATTATAACTATATATATATATATATATCTCATAGGTAGTCTGTTCGTACACAGGTCCGTTATTATTCATGGTTAAACTTGGTTCTCCATATACTCCTATTTTCCGCAGTTTTCTCCAAGTCTTGATAGCTCTCTTTCCCTTTCAAGTCGTTTATCAGCTGAAACCTTTTCCTACCTCTTTCTCTTTTTCCATCCAGTTTTCCTTCTAATACTTCTTTAATCATTCTCTCTCTTCTCAGGTAATGTCCAATCCATTTCAACTTCCTCTTTTTGTGGGTCTGCATAATCGTTCGCTCCTATCCTATTCTTTGTAATACTTCCTCGTTTTTCACCCTAACTGTCCATTTTATCTTCAGCATTCTTCTCCATGTCCACAATTCGAAGATTTCAAAGTATTTAATATCATTTTTCCTTAGCGTCCATGTTTCTGCCCCATACAAAGCTATTCTCCATACATAGCAGTATGAGTGTGTGCTTTCATAAAGGATTCAGTTTCTATGATTGATGTCGGATGTGAATAGTTGAAACCAAATGAAAATATTATCAAACACATCAAATGAAATATTACATTTTATAATAATTTTTAAAAACTAATCGATGTTAATAGGGATTTAATCCTTAACTGGTATCGTGCTTTTTTGCGACGTAACTGGTATCGTCGAGTCAGTTTTGGCCCGAATTTATTTTTTCAATTTTTTTACATAAGATTTTTTAAAAATTTAATAAGTACTTTAGATTGTGTATTGTTAAAACCGTTTTAAAGGGAAAAAATGCTATTTCAGTGATGCATATTTACTTTATTCATCTTTTCATAAAAAATTAACATGTACAACTATTTTACGAAAATTTAATATAAAACAGCAACGATTAACATAAAATTTGCTATCGATTAACTCTTTAGGATGTGTAGAATATAAAAACTTAAATGAATTCGAAAATAAAAGAACAGTCAAAATTATGCAAACAAGTAATATTGACATTATTAGAGTGATTACTCATCGATTCGCTGTTCACATTGCAGGTTTGCTACACTATGAGTCTTGCACTCACATAGTAGGATGTTTTCTATCGCAGTTTGAAGGGCAGATGTAGCATCGTTTTCGTTTTTTACCGTTGTCAGGGACAACAATCATATCTAATTTGGAGTCTGAGACCCCGAATTGTTGCCGTTGCAACCCATACTTTTTATCGTGATAAATGAAGAATCCGACGTGTATAAAAATGTTCATTTAAGCAAGCGAATACTTTCATTCGCCGATAAACATGCTAAAATTCGGAATAATTTGAGGGTATGATCAAAAGCATCATGTTACTTATTTTCCTTTTAACTTTCAGATACGCTTGAATGTTTTTAAAGGTTAAATTGAAATGGCACCACACATCGTTTATAACTTTTTCATGATTTATTGTAAAATATATTTCACAAATATATTAATTCAAAGTCTAGGTAACACAAATCAACTTTAAAGATTCTCTAATTGCTTTTTCAAAGAATTCCCAGATTTTTAACGTCGCGTCTCTGTTTAAAATTGAAAATTATGGCAGCATTAATTAAATATTAAATAAAATACTAAAGCATCCACCTAAATATCACTCCATTTGATCATCAGAGTCTTTAAAAAGCATTTTGTATATTATAAAGTTAAGACTATGACTATTTGCATAGGATCATCTGTCATTGGTGTAAACAAAGTCCATGGTTAATTCTTCGTTACAGAGTGTGATACATAAGCTGACGTATCATTGCTTTTACAACAAGCTAATGGGAACTAAACTCGAGGAAGAGCCGCTATACACCTGCTCCTGACAGAAAAAAACGTCACTTCCCTTCACTTTCGCTTTAAGAGGAAGACCAATCACCGCGTGACCTCTCTCTGTTTTTATCTCCTCGTTTTCTGTTTCTCTCCTTCCTTTTCCTACCTCCATTCTTACGCGAGTTGGGCCCTCAAGCAGCTTAGCCTCTCCTTTCCACAGAGGAGCTCACCTGAGGATGTGGTTGTGTGTGTATGTGTGTGTGCGCGCGGGAGAGAGAAGGTTGCTTCTCAAGAAGGACGAAGTTTGGAGGAAGATTTCACAGTACGGTTTTCCCAAACTCATCATTATCCCCAAGTTGAGTAGCGAGCGCCATCATTAATTACTGAACTTTGCTGAAGGAAATGTTTCTTGTTTTCCCGGCGTTGTACACCTCTCAAATCCTAAGCAATATTTAACTGCCACTGCGTCGGTTTTACTTTTCTGTAATGTTATGCTAGTAATATTTTCGATAGCAAATTACAAACTCAAGTACCTGCTACATTTTTTTGAATTTGGAAAATTTCATTGACTATTAACAAAAATGAAATAATACTGTTCATATAAAAGTTATGAATACAATTTTATTGATTATATCGAACTAATTATCGATTCAAAGGTCCAGCCTCAGAGTAATATAAATTTATAAATGGAGGTTATAACACATCGGTGCCTTCGAATGTTGGAAATTTCGATTATTCTGTGAACAGCTCTACGGTGCTGAAATTTAGCGGATTGTTTGAATAGCGCATGGAGTCGCGATGGATGCTCTCATGATCATGAAACACAAGCAATGAATCATCTTATTCAGAGGAACCGTTGGCGTTGGTAACGGCAGTAGTCATGAAGGCGTGAAGACAGATTACTGAGAATGGCTTACATGGAAAGTAGAGTTTGCCATTCAGCGATAAACTTGGCGACTTTCTCTTGCAGATATCTCTATGGTAAAACGGAGCTTTAAGAATTCGGAGAAGAACTGACTAAGATGGATTAGGACATCGTTG
Organism: Uropetala carovei; assembly: GCA_036926305.1. Taxonomy (NCBI): domain Eukaryota; kingdom Metazoa; phylum Arthropoda; class Insecta; order Odonata; family Petaluridae; genus Uropetala; species Uropetala carovei. The sequence continues at coordinate 2,718,010 of JAXCHB010000340.1, forward strand.
TACTCAGTGAAGTAAGAAGAAAAAGAGGATGCCTTTATCGATCTGAAAAGCGGTAATCTTTTCTTTTAGAAGAAGGCAAAAAACGGACGCATCGGAGGAGCAGGATTCATCGAAAATAAGAGGCTTAAAGATAGAGCGTAGAATTCGACAACTTATTGGGCAGAATAACAAAAGACTGGAATCCGGACAACAGAGGCCTTAAAGAAGAAAATTATCCAGATCTATGCACGGACTTCAATCTATGGAAATGAAGATACGAGAGACTTCCTCATAAAATGACCTGGAAGATGGAGGAGTTACCGAAAGCGAACAGATATTTGGATAATATTTTAGTCCTAAAACCTGCCGTCTACGTATTAGAAGTGTACGTATTAGAAGTGGAAAAATTAATATGGACACCTAGATGGAATAAAATGATCGAAAAATAAACATTAAATAAGCTACAATAATTCAGAGATTTATCTAAGAGGATAGAGGAGCAACGAGGAGCGCTATCTGCAAATCATCCATTGCTAAGAAAAGTGAAAAACATTGCAAAGGGAAATAAAGGGATTTTTTAAGTAGATGAAAAGGAAGAAAGGTGTAAAGGGTTGAAATAAAATTGAGCGAATGCCGGAGAACTTTAGGAGTGAACGAAATAGCGAAATAATCGAACAAAATTACATTTAATACGCGTTGAATGCAAGAGACAACAGCTGAAGAATGTTAGAAATTATAAAGTAGCAGTAAAGAGAGAATAAATAAAGAAAAACTACTAATAATCCTGAAAATCTATTAGCAAGTAATTTTACTATGATGAAAACTATATTGTTAGAAGGATTTTTCCATTAAAAAGAATGGTTAGCAACACACAATACCTTCACAATTTTTTTTCCCTACATAAAGAAACCTCTAGATGACCTAAATAAGCACAAAAGAAACTGCAATCAAAGTTCAGAAAAATTGAAAATCAGCAAGCTGTGGACGCGATCTATGTATTTGCCTTTGATGGAACGATAAAAGTAAGACTCGTTCTTAGTAATATGAATTTTCACGAGTAGCAAGCTTTATGAAACTGAAACGATTTGACTAGAAGTTTTTAATCAGCTCAAAAACTATAACGATTCAATTATGTCTAATGCAATCAACAATTAATGAAAATGAAATGACTGCCTTTGTCATCGGTATATGTGACAGCATTCAAGTTTTATGTGTAAAGGTTAGGCATATTACCACTTTCCTCGAACTGTTTGTATTTGGACTCTGAACATGGTCCAGGATTGGTAAATGATCCAAGGAAACCGTCCAAAATAAAGAACCTCAAAAGGGTTGCGGTTCAGACAAGGTTGGGGTATATAAACTCATATAGTGCATAAAGTACAATTGCAATTGGTGGGAAATATGTCTCCGAAAAACGATACCCAAAGGTTCAAATAAATTCAAGAGTTGGTCCAAACAGACCACATAGCAGAACAGATATGGAAAAGAGAAATAACATTTTCCGCCGGAAAATAAAATGAAACGCAGTGGATGGATGTCACGAATTCTGTCAACAGCAGGTATCTTTGGCGCAAATATTCACGACACTTGCCTTTTCGTCATGCGGCTTCCCAATGCAACAAGTACTGGGCAGTGGCTTTATGAAGTCGACACATCAAACAAATCCAAAAGTGCGGTAGTTACTTGAATGTTGCCTTCACTAACTCATTTACTCTCCTATTTTAACATTCATGAAGTATTTAATTTCGATTAAATTTATTACTTATTTTTGAAATTCTTTTGAAATTCTTTGATAAGTGGAAAAATACGATTCCACTAATTATACTCAAGCGATATGTCAGTATATTTTCTGTTAAAATTTCTCGCTCCTATTAAAATAACCTGCTGCAAAACAACAAGAAATAATTCCAGAAAACTTTTGTTTACGAATTTCTACGAATTTGTGCGTTTTACTTTTTAAAGAAATAAAAATTATTAGCATTCATCTCTGTTGGGTTCCATATCCATCCTGACTTGGGCCCCCATATAAACTACGATGTTATAACACAAGTGCGGCTTATTGTGATCTGCGATGCTGAACATTTACGTTGATGAACCAAGGTTGTGAGATTAAATCTCCAAATTAAGAACCTGAAAATAAAATTCGGAGAAAATGGTCGGTGCTTCTCTCACTATATCTCTCGAAAGAGTCGTTTTTTTGCAAATATCTTCCCGTCCACTTCATTTTTATCTCGCTTCATCTCACACGCCGTCACAACGACTCTCGTTTTCCTTCTAAGCTTTTATTCCCCAGCCCGTTTACCTACCGCTGCCCCTCCAGCCTCCTCTCTACTTTCCCCTGCACCCTCCCCTCCTCCTGCCATTCCCCAATTTTTACCATCATCCTGTACGCTCACTCCCCCGCATGGCACCCTGCATACGCATCGATACTACCCCTTAACCCACCTTTCACCTTCCTCCAAATCTTTCTCTGGTCCAAATGCCCTAAGGTTTTTTACGTCTCTTTCCCTTTCGGTGGAAAGCAAAAAAATAAAGAGCTCGGCCCTCGCCATTTCTGTACGCCACGCTGTTCCAGACCTTCACTCTCATTTCCTCTCTCACTCTTTAACGCTTATTGCTATCTTCTCTTTCTTCCTCTCCCTTTTAAACTCCCTCCCCTCGCCAGTGTTTCCTTCTCTTTTCCATTCTCCCGCTCCCTCCATCCTTCGCACTTTTCCGTTTCTCTTCCGTTCCCTATAACCCATCTCTTAGCCCTTGTATTCGCCACCGAAACAAAATATATATATAGAGCTATGGACGGGCCAGTGCTTTCATAGTCGCGAGCATTGATGCGGTAAAAATAAAAAAAAAACCGGGAAATGGTTAAAAATACACTCACGTTTCGGGTATGGCGATATAAGAGAGGCCAAATGTATTTGGATTCCGCCGTTTTATTTCTCACTTTCCATCTGATAGAAAAACAAACATACGAATCCTTTCACTCGGAACAACACAGCTTCGTAGCCTCCGCAACAAAATACTCCGAGGAAACACATTCCGTCCTCGCTTCAGTTCATTGTAAAGTGAGAGATGCATGCTTCTGTACGTGGTCCATGGATCCACATCGTGATTCTGTGGTGAGTGTCGTGATCTCTCGCGATATGCAGATGACGCTTCACGTTGACGCCGATATGAGATGGGCATGAGAAAGAGAACGAGGAGGAGATAGAGCCACGGGCCAAGTAATGGATGGTCTCCGTGGAGTTTGGTAGCGCTAAAATCCGCTCCATCGAGATGTGAAGGCATTATTGTCCCTCCGTTGCCTGAATGCTTGCTGCAACTACCAACCAGTTCCACATCTGCCCCACCATCACTCCATCCTCGCTCCACCATCATTCCACCCTCGCCCCACCCTCGCCCCACCCTCGCCCCAGTCCTCGCCCCAGTCCTCGCCTCACCCTTGATTCCCCCTCTGCCCTCTTTCATCTCTCTCAGGACCACTTCAACGTACGCCTCTCATTCCGCTGCTTATCTCGGTTCGAGGGCGTCACCCGGATCTCGAATTAAGGCGGCAGGTAGCTGGGTGGGGCAGGGTCCGGATGGGGATGGCAGGAGCGATTTCGGGTCGCGTGGGTGGGAGCTCGTTCCAAGTCCGCCTTTCTTCTTTTGATATATTTCTTTTTACTGGGGCGAGGTAGAATCGAGGTATGGGGAAGACGGGGGGGGGGGGGGGGGGGGGTCTGATGGAATTGCCGGGGGCTGTTGTTCGGTTGAAATAAATATAGTCTCTTGGGAAGAGGGATGAATGCACCTCAAGTGTTGCTCTTCTTCATTTATTTCTTCCGTCATCCAATCGGGCCTTTTTTATGGCCCCGGGCCTCTTGTCATCCCCCTTGTCAAAAGGCCCTTTCGCTTTGTTTTTCTTCTTGTTTTCTTTTCTCTTCGAAAATCCTCCTGTGACTTTATTCGGGCTCACGCAATCGCCATTGAGATCCGCGGAATCTCTTCTCGAGTGGCGTTTATTTTGGTTTCCATAGTAGCCGGCGGAGGGCATTGCTAACTCTTTGACGTCAGCTCGCTATTTTCAAACGTAGATAAAGGAAAAAATTCGAGAGTTCTGGATATCCGATTTCAGCAGTTGTCTTCGGATCGTGTTTTGTGGATTTATATCCGTGTGTAAACCCTTTTCCTTGAGAATTGAACCTGTTTCTAGGTCACAGTTTTCTGAAAAAAAATTCATGAGGATAAAATATTTAGTAAACAAAGACCGAATTTCCAAATCCCATTAAACTCATTTTATCGTATACGAAGAAATATCATCGCCAAGAAATTAGTTATTTCAGTCGAGTAGTTACGAAAACGTCGAACGGACGCATTTTATAGGCCAATTTTGTCGACAAATTGCTTGATTCGTTCTCGCCAATGCGCGGTTAAGACCTAACAAACTCTCGCGTTTATTATCCGTGCGAGTTGAGACAGGCCGTAATGGATATATTTCTCAAAAGAGGACTTGCTTTGACCGAGGGAGTTTGTAGCCTCTCGCGCATTCCCTGCATATATCTTTCTCTGGCGAGAATAGATTCCTCCTCTTCTCTCCCTCTCTTTTGGTGGGCACGGAGACCATTAGCCCGTATCAACAGCCTTGCAGTGGTACGGAGCCTCGCAATCTTTCAGGGCTAATCTCCTCGGGAATAGCAAATGATCCTCCCTTAAAACCGCGCTCCTTCTTCCTTGCCGCTGCATTTCCCTGCAGCGGTGCACACATTCTGGGGTGGTAATAGAGGCGGTAATTTCTATTTCAATGACTGAATGAGGCCGGCGCGCGCCCGCGAAACGGCTAACAAGAGCGGGAGCTATCATCGCGGGATAAAACTACATTCTATTCCCAAACTTAATAATTGCTATATAAAGTGTGGCGCAGCCTCTTGAGCGTGAACATTTCCCTTCCAATTAGTTTTGAGGCCAACTTGAACAAAGTTAAGGCCAAATACCTGAATTTGTTAAGCTCGCTACGTAGAACACGAAGCTTCATGAGAGCTAACGTATTTATATTCCGCAAAAATATTTCTACTTATCTCGAAAACCGGGAGATTAATAATGCGGGCAAAAATAATCGTGCTGGAAATTTCGTGGAAAAATTAAAGGAAATATTTTAAATGTTTACTTTCGCCGTATTTTATAGAATTTTAGGTAAATAAGTAATTCGCCGAGGAAAATTTTCGTCATAAATCTTCCTTCATACGTTTCATTAAAGTTTATAATATTATCCAATTAAAAATAAATTGTACTGAATGTTATTTCTTTTAAGCATTTCAGGTTTAACTGTTTTAAAATTCATTCCTGATATTATTTCAGGTATTGTTTTAACTTATATATTGTCAGTATGTTTTCCGTTCCTTGCCGAAAAATCATTTCACGAATATTTATTTATGTATTAGAGGTAATTTTTAAGATATATTGAAGTAACTATTCGACGAAATAAACACTTTTCTGGTAAACGTCATCCTAAAATAATACATTTAATTCTAATAAAACGAGAATTTACAATGTTTAGATCTTGAGATATTTGTCTTCTAGAAACCTGTCTTAAGAGTATGCATCTCGGATGAGCGAGATTAGCAAATAGCAGCAGCAAATAACAGCACCCGCCGGGGTCGTCCCTACCTAAAACCTATTCGCAGAAAACCCTGAACACTTTAATATGAAACCGCGAGCTAACACGGTTTCTGAAACTGTTAACTGAAATCCGTTAGCTGAAAACTGTTTCACCTAACTCGCCTAATTTAACATCGCCTCTCCTCCCGTCTCCTTTCATGCATTCACGCCTCCATCACGTACTGAAAGTTCTAAGCAGCCACGCACTACGCGATTCCCCTATCTCTCTCCCTTTATGTCCCCATTCTATCCAAACATGCATACCTCTATCTCCCTCGTTCCCGCTTCCCATTCCGATTTCCCGTCCCCATCCTTCATTCCCGCCCACCGCCCCCTTGGCCCCTTCCCATCAACTCCCTCTCCCCTCCCCCCTCCACTCCCTCGCTATATCGCGCTTTCCATCTACCTCTTCCATTCCCACCTCCCACATCTAATTCCCTTTTACGTCTTTCCATTCTCTCTTTCCCACTACATTTCCCTCTTTCTCTCGACTTTATCATTCCTGTCCCTCATCCCCTTTGCTCTCTCATTTTCTCCTCCGCCTTCACCCTCGCAGCCATCTCCTCCGCCTAGGATCTCAATGTCGAATATTCTGTTTCTGAAGTTCCCGACACTTTCCCCTCTTCTTTACCCCCTTCCCCGCCCTCTCCCCCTATTTCAATCATCTCGCCACATCCCGCGCGTTTCCCTTCGCCAAACCTCATTTTTCGCTTTTCCAACCCCTTCTTCTTAACGGCAGCATCGGCTCTTTTCAAACCATTTTCCTGCGGTGGGTCTCGCGAGGTGCTCCCTTCACCTCTTTTCGCCATCCGTTTCCTCCCTCATTACGTCCTCATTCCAGGCCGTGAAAAATTCAGGTTGCGAAGGATGCGGAGATGGCTGGAGGGAAAAAGGCTGGGAGGGTGAGGGAAGGGACCAGGTTAGCCGGGGGCGAAAGCTCTTTCCTCCGTATTTCCCACACATTTATTCTCATGTATATATACGCACACATATACATACGTACATACACATAAATAAAGACATTCATATACATTACTGCCATGGGACGAGAATATCTGTTTTGAACGAGAAAGCGTATCAATAGTTGTTATGAAAAGAGCAATAGACGCTTATCCGAATAATTTTTAACGTAGAATTCATTTGTAAAGTTTTATTACATCGACCAGGTGTGTCGCTGTTGAAGTTTGGAGCTCCAGAAAACACAATGAACGACTGATTATTTTTTTCTCTCATATGGCGGCAGGGTTTAAAGCTGCGTAGGAAATTTACGGCGCGATGCGGTCTGGAATTTTATGCGTTTCACTCACACATGCACGCGCACGCATATATGGATATAAAAGTCAGCACTCACCATGGGTAATATTGGCACGTTCCCCCCAAGGTTTTTATTTCATCCTCATGAAATGTTGTTAGTCATGGTTTAGCGTGAAAAATCTTTGGAGATCGGAATCGGATGTTTAAACTATTTACGGATTGCCAAGATTATCACGAGTTTTGTCCTAATCTCCGAATATCTTCGCCTCACGGCTTAATTATCGGATGAAAATAAAAACAAAGACTCCACTGAAGCTTCAACGCAATAAACCCGATCTACTGCTGGTGTGCGGCTTAATGTTTTTGACCATGTAGAGAAGCAAATAGCACGTGGGTTTATCAGCTTTCTCTTTCTCCTCGTCTTTTCGACGCATAACAGTTATAGTCAATAACGCGCGAATGTACAACCTAGACGATGGCTACTCCGGAGCGCCATAGCCTCGACCTGCTATTAGCACAATCGGAGAGATATAGAAATGGAAAGATGTAGGAGGTACCTACACAACGGTTTTAGCTATCACCGCAAAGCTCTGTCGATTCTAACAAAGAAGATACGTGGCAATTATCCAGTAACGTCAAACGATCAATGGAGTTTGGAGGCAACCCCGGCAGGAAATCACAGTGGAAGAGAGGGAGCGAAGGAACGACTGGGTCAGAGTCCGAACAACGGCCAACCGCATTATTGAAATGGCCGGACGAGTCTCAAGAACTGACCATCGTTGGGCCGAGGAAGATCTAGATTGGGTTCGAATGGACAAAGAGAAAGCCGCAGCGAAAATGAAACAGAAGATGCGGAGATAGGAAATTTTCGTTGGAAGGAGAGCATAGGAATGGATGTGCATTGAAGGTTCTTAAAGTATCAGCGCAACAGTAGATGAAGAATTTCTTAATATGGGTTTATATTGGCGTTGTATATACGTGTAATTAAGTGTATGTGTCGTATAAGATTATAGGTATATATAGACCCACATGTTTACATGCATACGTAAACGCATACGCGCGCAAACACGTTGTTTTTCCGCTTATCCGTCCCCGCACTGGCGTTTTCCTCCCTCTTCCTTCGTCGCCTTCTCGTTCGCTCTCTCTCTCTCATTCTTCCTGTCTTTCTCACTTTCTCTTGCTCTCTCTAACTCTCCATTTCGCCCACCTTTTTTCACGGCCCATTTCCCTTAAGAATAACGGCGTCGCTGGTTTCCATGTGTGGAGAATGGAAAAAAACGTAGAGAGGGATAAAAAAGATAATAGTTTTGAGGACAGAGGAAAGGAACGAGAGGAGTCCTCGCGTAACAATGGTCCACGCAACATCTACTCGCATTCTTTCTCTCTCTCTTTTTCCTCCTTTCCCTTCCCTCTCTCTCTCTCTCTCGCGTTATTGCGGGCCTCGGCGGTTTTCATGGCTAGCATCTCTTGCCTCTTTCGGGGGCGGAGAGTGAGACCGTGACGCCGCGGAGAAAGAATCGAGGGCAGTGTGTCCCTGGAGAGGGAGAGAGAGAGAGAGAGAGAGAGAGAGAGAGAGAGAGAGAGAGAGAGAGAGAGAGAGAGAGAGAGAGAGAGAGAGAGAGAGAGAGAGAGAGAGAGAGAGAGAGAGAGAGAGGATGCTGTAATTGCAACCATGGGAAGGCTTCCACGCGGTTGCCTCGTCATCACGTGTTCTCTGGAACGGTTTTCCGTCGAGGGAGGTATGGCCGAGATAATTACCGATCCTCTCCTCTTATCCCCCCCCCCTTCCCCAACCCCGCACCGCGGCCACACACCTGCTTCCTTCGTACGGGAATCGATCCCAAGTTTCCCCGAGCGGAAGATCTCTGCGTATTTTTGAAGTGTTTTTCTCGGTCTAAACCCACCTCCTCTTCTCTGCGCTACTTCTAGTCGGGGAGTTTGGGAAGGTGGGCTTAAGGAGGGAAGGAGGAGGAGGCGTGGGGGGAGAGCGCACGGTAGGTTGGATGGGATGGCGTGCCCCTCAGGGTGAAATAGTTTCCCGCCCAGCGGAGCGGGTTCTGGAATTACCCCTCCGGTTACCTCGACCCCCCTTCGTCTCTTTTCCTCTCTCTTTCCATCTCTTTTCCTCAGAATCTTCCTTTCTTCACTATCTTCTTCCTCATCCCTTCACTTCATCCCAACGTTTACTCTCTCTCTCTACCTTTCCTCTGAATTTTACTCTCCCACTCCACCTCCTTCCATTCTACCCTTTGCGACATTACGATACATCCACCGCAAAACCCCCGGTCTCCGGTTCACCCCTTCACCTCCCCCCTTTACGAACGTCTCCGCCCCCCCCCGCACCCCGAGAACCTCTTCAACTGGCGCCATCATATGCTCTCTCCTGCTCCAGCCATTCCATCTTTCATTCCCTATTTTCGTCCTTAGGTTTTTATCTAGACTTTCCTTTTTCCCTGTCTTCAACTCCATGAATTCTCATCACCTCTCTCTCTCTCTCTCTTCTCCAAACAATGTATGATTTTCATTCACAACTTTTTCTCGCAAAAGACTCCTTTTCTTTTCATCGAGAAGAAAGAAATTTGATTCGATCCAAAATATTTGTCTTCTATGTATTCAAATAAACTAATAATAGGTGTACATAATTTCATAATTAATAATTTATTAGAAATTTAAATGCTGAACTATGCATGTGAGTTATAGTAAAGGTAAAGTGTTGTTTCTTCCGTGTGACATTTCGTTTATTACTGTCAATCTATGAATTTTTATCCATTTTTCTCTAGATGTGAATAATAAATTCCGGCAATCTCCTTAATCTTTTGTGTAGGTGCATGGCGATTTATTCATAAATTCCATTTGTCTATAAAACTTTTCTTTTGCCTAAATATGTATATATATTTTAATGCCGGCGTTACTTCGGTTTTGAGTCATCTGGAGTGTTATATCTTTCATCCATTAGAAAAATTGCGTATTATTACTCGGCGCAAAAGTTAAATTCTAATGTCGAAGGATTTGGCATATATAGTAGAACCAGAGTCATTAAACTTGTAGTAATACTTAAAACTTGCATGACCTCCACCCTCTGACTCGCATTTAATCTTCACGACACTTATGACAATCCCCTCTCCCATCAACCTTGGCTCGTCAATTTTCCCCCACTGCGCCACCGTCTCGTTCCCTGCACTCCATTCCACTCTGCTCCCGCGTTAACCAGCCGACGAACCCTTTACCCACTCTCATTCGCTCGCTCCTTTTCCCTCGTTCGCCGCCCATCTTAACTAAACCTCCGTATTTACCCCAACACCTGAGATCCCTTCACTCCAACTCACATTCAACACATGCCCTCCGATAGCTATCCTTCCCCTTCACCCCCCTCTTCCCACTTCCTCCGCAATCCTTCAAATGCGCCGAAACTCCTCCTTTCCCCTCCTATCCTCCTATCTCTCACGCTCTCTTTCATTGAAGAGAAATAGGAACATTAGCGTCTGCACGCCTCCTTGTTACGAACGGTGTGCTTTTGTTTGCCTTTGTAGCCTTTCCTCATAAGTTAAAACCCCTTAACCGACCCCTTAGCACTTCTGCTCTCCCTCTCTCCCTCTCCTCCCTCCTTCTCTCTCTCTTTATATACCTACTAGCATAAGTGCCCGTTGAATTTAAACGGATTTACTGAATCTAAAGCTTCGACCGTGTAACATGTAAACATCACAAGAATAACATAGTACACAGTAAAGCAAAAATGAAGAGAACCGCTCCGAATTTACGTATTTAGATGAATGAAGAACATCTTGCTCTGTGAAAAATAGAAAATTACGTGTAAACTTATGGGAAAATAATTATTGAATTAAGCTCTCCCCATAACCCAAATATTTTATCGCCATATAGCCTATGTTAAAATTATGACTTAGGTTCACTATTGTGCTCCCCACTCTCGATGGGCTGTTGACATACATGTGGCGCTGACCTATTGGGCAGAATGAGAACTACGATCTGTGGCGACATTACCTACACAGTCCCTTACTTGGATTTAATAACTTTCACGCAAAACTGATCAGGCCTGTCGCGACATTTACCAACCCGATCACCGGACAACGGGGAGGGTTAGTTTCGTTCCAACGAAGCGAAGGGCACGATAGCGCCCGGAGACAACTGATATAAAAATAAAGAGAGCCGAAGACTCGCTAATATCCTCGATTAGCAGGCAAAATAATAAACAAAACAAATGAATAAAGAAAAGTTTTAGCTGTTGGCAAGTTATGGGAGCACAATAATGAACCTGTTCCAAAATGTTGCCAAGTTTCGTGACGATATCATCAAAACGAAAACTCTTAGTAAAACCAGCAAGAACACAATAATCAAAAAAATTGACGAACAATGGAACAAACGAAATTAATTAATTTAACGAAAGATAAAAAAGTAAATAGAGAAAGTTTAAAATCACAGAGTGAATATTATCCTCCTACCAGTAGCTCTCATAAATGAGTTCTGTAACTAGAAAATTGTTTATATCAACAATACATTGGAATCAATGAAACGATTTATCCAATCACAATTTGTGGAAAATCTACATCTAATTATTTAAGTTACTTACGTAGTTTTAAAAACAGCTTGCTTTGGAGTATACGCCACACGAAAATTTCATAAAAAACCATTAATTAGTAGTATTTCAATGAAAATCAACAAATATTTGGTTGATATGTAGAAAAAGCAAAATCGGACACAAGTTGAAATACGATATTACGTTAAGAATTTTTCCCCTATAAATGCATTGGTATCTCAACTTCGGCAACAATGGGAGTTGTCATGGTAGTTAATATTTGGCATTGTTCTAAATCTGATAAAATCACGTGTTTTTTCTGATTCTAAACGCACTTTTACGCTAATTCTATCAGGATTCGGATTCCGTCTTCAATAACAATAAATATAGAACCATCCACTGCACTAATCCCTGCTATTCAAATTGAGAAAATAAAATAATGAAATGTTTTTTAAAATTACGAAAGGTCAATCAAATTGGTATAAAAACTTCACTACACCACTCATCTCTTTATTCCGGTTAAAATTATACCTTTCTCTTGTTTCTACGTGCTGTAGTTGCTGAGCTATAAAAAAACACATACAGACACTTTTCTTTATAGATATCTATAGATAGACTATAGATAACGCACTTCCAGCTACTCCCTCTTCCCCATTTCTCCCACTCTTTTAATCTCCGAGGGGTGCTAACTTGTCTTCCGACGCCTCTCGACATCCCTCTTCGCTCATTCTCCCAACCCCATTACACTCCTAAAACATCCGACTCAACCCTTTCCCCACTAACCCCTCACACCCTTACCCCACCCCTTCTCTCTCTCTCTCTCTCCTTCACCTCCTGTTCTAACCCTTCCCGCTCGACTCCTCTCTCGACACGTTGTTTGCCCCTTTCCTGTGTGCTCAGTCGATTCCCATCTTATTTGTTTTTCCTGCTGCTTATCTTTTCTTCTCACTCGATTAAATACCTACATAAAATGATATCTCTTTCCACAAAAAGTCTTTGTTTCATAGTTATTCTTATCCTCACTGATGCAACGGTACTCTGTGGCCCCATTTTGAGAACGACTGGCGGTTCGGAATTTCATGGAAAGCGGCAGATAGGAATTGATCATATTTTCTGTGTTGTACACCGCATTTAGTCGTGTAGAGGGCTGAAAGAAACCTTTGGGTGGGGGGAAATGTATTATGATAGCTTCCAATTTAATATCGTCTCTTTCCGAAGAGAAGTTTAGTATAAACAAATTATGGAGTGGCATTAATTATCTACATTTATGGAAAAAAATTATGGGAATCATGTTAAAGTATGAAATATCTTCATGAAGCTCCGTCATTTGGTTTTTATAAAATGCCCCATTCAGTTGCACAATACTCAAACGGCTTTTTCTAGATTTAATGCCTTATTCGGGTTATATCTGTATGTTACCTTACAGTTCACAAAAACTGGCGGTTGGCAATAACAATTAATTTTGCACCTTATTCCTGGGTATGATGGGTATCTTAATCAACAAACATTATGATTTGACTTTAATTATTCATACTCTTATTTAAAACCCGATTATAACTTGTTTATTTTTACAATAAAAACAAAGTATTGGTTTCTCATAGTAAATTCCATGGTAAGCTAATACATAAAGGTTTTTTTATCATAAAGTATATATTTCTGACTAATATATCCGTATTATTGCATTTAACATTGTTTTATGGCATATTCTTGCGGGCGTAAAAATTCCCAATCATTTTACAAAGAATATATTTTTGTATCGTATCAATAGTAATTGAACTGCTTTGTATGGTATTAATCGGTTATTTTATAGCTTTTTTCATGAATATAAAATATTCTAGAGGTGATAATTAAAGAATAATAATAGTTACATTTATCCTTTCCGCGTGAGAATGGGAAATTATATATCGTACTAGTTAGCAGTTTTTCAGCTTAAATGACCTAGTGAAAATTTTTACCGATTTATTCAATAAAGTTTGAAAGATTAATCATTTATATTTTTTAATGCTGTTATATAAAAAAGGGGATTGTTGTTCAGCAGAGTATGCACTTTGTAAAACAGAAAAATATATTTGCGCCTGAAATAATAAACCAATATTTTTTAAACTTATATATTACGATATAAGTTTATCTAGTTTATTATAAGTTCTTTTGAAAATGATGAAGAAGTATGGCTTTTGGGTTTCCACCGCGTGTGTAGTCTTTCGTTGACGACAATTTCGCCAGCATTCCTGCAGGCTTTTCGGGTTTTCACTTTGACCTGAAGAAGCCTGTTGGAATGCTGGCGAGACTGTCGTCAACGAAAGACTACAAACGCGGTGGAAACCCGAAAGCCATGCATTATTCATCATCCATACGCCGCGGAAACCTTTTGAAAATATTTCAATTTTAAGTTTTTCCTGAGATTAAAAATTTCCTCTTAAATAATTTTTGTCAGCTTTTCATAAGGAAGCGGAACAAAAGTATTCGAATAATTAACAGAGACACCTTAGTCGTAAAACGGAAATTCTGTTTGTATATAATACCAGTCGAAGAAACAAATTTGCGCCTGTTTTTTAAATCTCGCTTTGGCATTATAGTAATTCTATTTTTGAATTTAGGGCATAAACTTTTTATTTATTGTTATTTATAGCATGACGTAACAATTTGACGCGATGAATAGGTATCTCGGTTCATCAATTATTTTATCAATAATTTTTGTTTTATTTTCAGCACATTGTGCAATTGAAAATAGTATAATTATGTAGAAACCTTGTATTCATTATCCTGTTTCTCTCTTAAACTATGCTGTCAAACAACCTTACTACGTAGCATCAACAAGAAAATAAAGAGGTTTGTTGAGATTTTCCTTCTTTCGGTTATCTATTTGGAGTAGGTACCCAAATTTCTTTGAGCCTCAGTCACCAAATGGGGATTTTTTTTCGAAAGAGTGGCTTCAACTAACGACTATTGCCTTTAGTGTCCTATCCCTCCGTGGTCGTATCGCCCCCTCCATCGCCTCTCTCTCTCTCTCCTTCATCTATTTTCCAAAAACTTCTCTCCCTCTTCCCAAAGCTCCCATATTCACCCCTCGAATATTAACCCCTCTCATAAAGCCGAGCTGCTCCTAATGTGGAATTTAGAATTACCGGAATTTTACAGCGGTTATTAAAGCCATTGCTTCGTTTGGAGACCCATCCAAGCATACACACGCGCTTGCCGGCAAAAGGGATATCCACCCCTTCTCGCACCTACAACTGCTCCATTTCGCACATCCAACCCTTCCCTCAAGCGGTCTCACCCTCCATTCCAATCCTCTCGTACAATAAAACGCGCCAGTAGTGCCTTTCAGGAAAAATTGGAGCTCGAGCAGAAAATTAAAAGCTTAAATTCTCCCTTATAATTCGTACTGAAATACTTTTTATCATCAGTATTTTGCATTGTACTTCTCGGCTTGAAAAATTGAAAAATATTTTGAGTTAACAATTATATTTTCTGTTTTTTCCTGATACTGACTTATTCTTTGCGCCTGAAATGTATGTACATAACTAAAAATTCATCGAATGCACCAAGTTAGTATGTCACAATTATTAAAATAATTCGCCCCTAAAAGTATACTATCCAACTTACAGGAATAATGCCCCCCTAATTATAGGCCACCCACAATACACCAATTTTCCCCTTAAAACGTATACCAACAATACACCAATAAATGTCCCTTAAATCAGTGCCCTCCAACCGGTGTGCCGCGGCAAATTAGTGTGCCGCGAGGAAGGCACTAACGTGCCGCAGTCTGAGGATATTTAATTTTCACAAAAGCGTTTGGAACAATCAAATTCGCATACGTTTTATCATCCAAAGAATTTATTCTGATACTACGAGAGGAATTGGTAGACCTTAGTAACGATCATACAGCTTAAAATTATTATGCTACCCTTAGATGTATTTTGGCTAAAAGCTAAAGGTGAATATCCTTCAATATCTGAATATCCCATCGATATGACATTCCAAAGTCAGCAACGTATTTATGCGAATTTAGTCATTCTTCAACCCATATTAAAAATATTAAAAGGGCCTTTTTAAAGTACCTAGATGAAGAAGTTCTTGCAGCTCTTTCTATTAGTGAGCCAAATATAAAGCGTCTTAGTACCAAAAAGCCTAGCCCAAATTTCTGTCGAAGAGCATAACATTTTTACACGTTGCATTGTCTGTGTACTTAATCTATACATATCTATAAAGTAAGGTGTTTGTATGTATGTATGTATGTATGTATGTATGTATGTATGTATGTATGTATGTATGTATGTATGTATGTATGTATGTATGTATGTATGTATGTATGTATGTATGTATGTATGTATGTATGTATGTATGTATGTATGTATGTATGTATGTATGTATGTATGTATGTATGTATGTATGTATGTATGTATGTATGTATGTATGTATGTATGTATGTATGTATGTATGTATGTATGTATGTATGTATGTATGTATGTATGTATGTATGTATGTATGTATGTATGTATGTATGTATGTATGTATGTATGTATGTATGTATGTATGTATGTATGTATGTATGTATGTATGTATGTATGTATGTATGTATGTATGTATGTATGTATGTATGTATGTATGTATGTATGTATGTATGTATGTATGTATGTATGTATGTATGTATGTATGTATGTATGTATGTATGTATGTATGTATGTATGTATGTATGTATGTATGTATGTATGTATGTATGTATGTATGTATGTATGTATGTATGTATGTATGTATGTATGTATGTATGTATGTATGTATGTATGTATGTATGTATGTATGTATGTATGTATGTATGTATGTATGTATGTATGTATGTATGTATGTATGTATGTATGTATGTATGTATGTATGTATGTATGTATGTATGTATGTATGTATGTATGTATGTATGTATGTATGTATGTATGTATGTATGTATGTATGTATGTATGTATGTATGTATGTATGTATGTATGTATGTATGTATGTATGTATGTATGTATGTATGTATGTATGTATGTATGTATGTATGTATGTATGTATGTATGTATGTATGTATGTATGTATGTATGTATGTATGTATGTATGTATGTATGTATGTATGTATGTATGTATGTATGTATGTATGTATGTATGTATGTATGTATGTATGTATGTATGTATGTATGTATGTATGTATGTATGTATGTATGTATGTATGTATGTATGTATGTATGTATGTATGTATGTATGTATGTATGTATGTATGTATGTATGTATGTATGTATGTATGTATGTATGTATGTATGTATGTATGTATGTATGTATGTATGTATGTATGTATGTATGTATGTATGTATGTATGTATGTATGTATGTATGTATGTATGTATGTATGTATGTATGTATGTATGTATGTATGTATGTATGTATGTATGTATGTATGTATGTATGTATGTATGTATGTATGTATGTATGTATGTATGTATGTATGTATGTATGTATGTATGTATGTATGTATGTATGTATGTATGTATGTATGTATGTATGTATGTATGTATGTATGTATGTATGTATGTATGTATGTATGTATGTATGTATGTATGTATGTATGTATGTATGTATGTATGTATGTATGTATGTATGTATGTATGTATGTATGTATGTATGTATGTATGTATGTATGTATGTATGTATGTATGTATGTATGTATGTATGTATGTATGTATGTATGTATGTATGTATGTATGTATGTATGTATGTATGTATGTATGTATGTATGTATGTATGTATGTATGTATGTATGTATGTATGTATGTATGTATGTATGTATGTATGTATGTATGTATGTATGTATGTATGTATGTATGTATGTATGTATGTATGTATGTATGTATGTATGTATGTATGTATGTATGTATGTATGTATGTATGTATGTATGTATGTATGTATGTATGTATGTATGTATGTATGTATGTATGTATGTATGTATGTATGTATGTATGTATGTATGTATGTATGTATGTATGTATGTATGTATGTATGTATGTATGTATGTATGTATGTATGTATGTATGTATGTATGTATGTATGTATGTATGTATGTATGTATGTATGTATGTATGTATGTATGTATGTATGTATGTTCTGCTAAGGCTCAGAAACTACAACACGCAGAAAAAAGAGGAAGGTGTCATATTAACCGTTATCATGTGTACGGTGGTGTAGTAAGGTTTTTAAACCGATTCGGTATACTATTTAATTATAATAAAATATTTTCGTTTATATGGGATTTCCATTTAAAATTTTTTCGTAAATTTCTCGAATTTTTAACTCCTTACATATATATCGCAGACATATGCTCTCGCAGACTTTTTTGTGGTAAATTATCTCCTCTTTTGGAATAATTTTTTAAAAGAGGGGCTTACAGATCAAATAAGACGAATTGAAGGGAAAATCTTATTTTTCATTATTGCTCAGCATTTGGATATACTTAGCAACCGATGTAAACAAATTACGTTTGAACTATAAACATATAGTAATCGTAGAAATAGTTGATGAAATACTCATTTAATATCTTCTGATTTGATTGTATGTTTTTCTTTCATTATCTATGGTCTTCTATACACAGGTTAATTCTGCGAATAAACATTAGTGAACTGTTTCTTTTTCTGTAATCGTGTCATTCGCATTATAGGTATGTTTGGATATAAGTTGAATTGTTTTTATATGTCTTTTGTCTTATTTTATTTCATATTTTGTTTAAGTGAAAATTACTGAAGATTTATGATTAAATTACTACGTTAAAGTTTTTGTGTTTTGTTTTATCAGTTTATCAATAAAAACTGAATTAAGCATTTTATGCTTACATGCAAGTTTTTTCCTATGCTCATCCATTTTGCGTTTCAATAATAATTAGATACTTTTTTGTAATATATAATATCGTTTTGAATTAAAAGAGAGTTTTATCAATTGGAAATAAGGTTCACTCTTGAGTAATTGTTATTTTAATACGAGAACTAAATTAGATTAACATTTTGAACACGTAACGCAGTGAATTTCGAAAGATTTTATTTGAATAATACTTTTGTTGAACTTTATTATGTCTTCTGAACTAAAATTAAGAATTCGTGTCTGCGGTTCCATGGGTAAAATGTAAACACTACCGATACACTCACGTAATTAATTACGTTAGAAAAGTAAAACATTTTACTACATTATTTAAAATCGATTCGTTCGAATGTCTCAATCTATTATTCAATTAATTACGATGGAAAACACAATTAAGATCAATAATTTTATATCTATTTAGAGTAATAATAGGTATTCTTATTTAGTTTCTCCTGTTATTATGTTGACATACAAACTCATATTCCGCGTAATCAATATTTACTCATCACTACGACACGCTATTTTGTGATTGTTGGTTGTTTATTTAGCAACTGAATAGAAAGCGTCAGTCGCCATCATCAGAGACATTGAGCTTTAGGAGATTATTCGTTGGATGGTTTCGGTTAGTTTGTTGTTTTCATTTGCTTTCGTTTCGTTTCCATTTTTTGTGTTCTTTGTTTGTTTTCTTTGTTTTCGTTCTTAGTTGTTCATTTTGTAGTCTATGTTTATATTCTTTGGTTGTGCTCTTGATTTTTGTTCCTTGATTACCTTTTATGCCGGCTATTGGTTAGAGTTTAATTCATTTCTTTTTTCTTGGTGGTTTTTACATTGAACTTATTTTCTTTGGTTGTACTCTTAATTTATGTTCCACGATTATTTATTTGTCGGTTTACATCCTTTTCTACCGGGTATTGGTTAGCGTTTAATTCATTTCTTTTTTCATGGTGGTTTTTGTAGTTTTCGTATTGGTTCGTTTCGTGTTCTTTCCACTTTATTTCAAGACTCCTAATATGGTTTACAGAAAGGAGAGGAGAAGTTTTAGTATGTATCATTTTCTCAAGCTCTCTTCTAACAATAAGCGGGAAAAACTATAACTATTTGCAGTCCGAAATGCACCCGGGCGAAGCCGGGTACGAAAAGCTAGTTTACAATAAAATTTTACAGTTATTTGAATATTACTTTACCAATCATAACAATCTATTATAATTGCGACTTTTATTTGTTTTATGCTAGTTTTTCTTTAATAATGTGTATTTACGCAATGAAATTAATTAGGGGTGGTTTGGTGTGCAGCGATGTTTTTAAGCATGCATGAAGGTGTGCCGTTGAGCAAAAAAGGTTGGAGACCACAGCCTTAAATTACGCCACCTAACTTAAGGACAGTTTCCCCTGCAATGTATGTCGCCCAACTTACAGTTGGATGCCCCTACAACGTATACCATCGACCTTAAACTAGTTGCTCCTTGATATATATATATATATATATATATATATATATATATATATATATATATATATATATATATCCAAATTATATTCGTTTGCCCTTACAACGTATACCACCGAACTTGCATAAAATGAGCATTGATATATGTCACAGCTAATAATCGTTTGCCCCTACAACGTATACCACTGACAATAAGATTACACAATTTTCCACTTGATATATGCCATATTACATTCGGTTGCACCTACAACATGTATCATCGAACGTACTCCAATGAGCCCAACTTACATTCGGCTTTCGAACAATTGAAGTTCTGGGTCTTGTCTTATCTACAATATTTACCGGAACTGCGATTTTTACTCTTACCGGAAGTTCAAAAATGACGTTACAGGTATATTCAATAAACTATCAAGCAATGATTTTTGTCTTCATTAAATGGAAAATGAGATGAGAAGTACTTAAAGAAGAGTATTTTAGATGCAGTTAATAAATTTTATTATAGCATTGGCATTGCTGTATCACTGCCAGAAAACAACGCCAATATTCTTCTACTTAGAAAGAGAATGGCACTTTGTTTTGCAACATTGCCAATGGTTTTGCAAATTTAGACTTTCAGTGTGACACTTGGCAATCCTTCTCCTTAACCGAACTCTTGAATGTTTTCAAAACACGATTAATCCAAAGGAAATCATAATTATTCGAAATCTGTCCATAGATCTGCTATTATTCTTGGTTAAACCTAGTTCTCCAAATACTCCTACTTTCCGCAATATTTTTCATTTACCAAGCTGTCTATTGGCTGAAACACTTTTCTTCCTTTTTTTCCTTCAAGTTTTCCTTCTAACAAATCATTAATCTCTTTATCTTTCCAAAGGTAATTTTCTATCTAGTTTGCCTTTGTCTTTATTATTGTCTGTATAATTGTTCGCTTTTCTCCTACACTACTTAGTATTTCCTCGTTTGTCATACTATCTGTCTCTTTTATCTTTATCATTATTCTACACTCATTTCGAAGCTTTCTAAGTATACTGTCATATTTTCCGAGTTTCCGTGTTTTTGCTCCACGCCAAACGATAATCCTTGCATAGAATTTTATGAATTCCATGTATATATTTTCTTTTATTTTCCGTTAGTAGGAGTTTATTTCTTCTGAATATGGCTTTTTTCTCTATCCTAGTTTCACCATGTACACCAATAAGACTAAGTCAGAGGATTTGAAAGATAATCTTAAGGCAGAAATAATACATGTAACTTTGATCTCCGTAATGGAAAAATTTTTTGTTAGAGATTGCCAGTTTATGGGAGCTAGTGATGGACACCTACCAGCATTTCCTAAGTTAAATTGTAACGATAATTTTGTTCGTTGATGTATACATATTTGTGAATGAAATTATTTTCTGTAATGATATGTAAAATACATTTTTATGAAAACTCTAGACTTCCTTTGGCGGACCCTGTATAAGATCGTATATCGAATCCGAAGGAGTTCGTTTGGAAATTCTATGACATTGAGTACACCTTCTCACTCTTTCTTTGCATTATGGATCGTAGGTATACCTTCAGTTGATACTGTATCTGTTTTAGTTGAACTTCAGTTAAATTTTTGGCAACATATTCCTTCTCATGCTCTGTAAGTGGCACACTTTGTACTTATGTTACCCAAGGTTATCTCAGTTTCAATTCTCATATAATGGAGCGCATTACCATCAAATTATTCTGTTTCAGTTTCTTGGATCTAATACTTTCTTCTTTCGTTTACGCGTTCATTAATGGACTTATATAGGCAACGTGTTTTTCTCTCTCTAGTCGCTTCCATTTCTCATAAAAATATTATAAAAATGTTATAGGTTATATGAAGAAGACGAAGGATAAGCAAAACTTTTCTTAGGCTATTTTAAAAATATTCCCTATCCATGGAATCATTTGTGTTTCTGTAGTGGTAATGTAATTTTCTCCAAAGTTCATTATTGGTTATAAAAATATATCAATTGGTAGCCGGAGTATGGTTAATCTCTGCGGATGATGATTTTGAGTTTTTAATAGATGTGCTAGTCATCAATTCATATTTCATAAATTATTCCCACGGTGAATAAAACAGAGGCAGTGAAATCCATTAGAAATAAAATTAAATGTTTATTTATTTCAAGAATACTTGAATTTCCCCTAGTCGCCTATACTTTATAGAAAAAATCGGTACAACATACATTGTACAGACTTTCTCATATACTAATGCGTCGTTTAGTTATCTTTAGAAAATGACAATCGTATGAGCCTGTTTTTAGAAAATCCAATTTTTGTTTACGTTTCCCAAGAATAAACTGGCCTTATATTCATTCATTGAGAAAAATAAAATACGTAGTATTATTGTAGATGTATACTCAAGTAACTGTACGAAATTTGATCAAAATCGTTTTAGCCGTTTTTGAGAAAATCGATTTATTGTTAAAGTGGCGTAGAATAAACTAGCCTTATATTCATTTTTTGAGAAATATGAACTATAGAGTATTATTGAAGAGGTAAACTTAAGTATCTGTACGAAATTTGATCAAAATCATTATAGCCGTTTTCGAGAAAATCGGATTTTTGTTAAAAATGCGTAGAATAAACTACTTTTAATTATTGATCAATGTCAGCCATTTCTATGTATACTCTGCTCAGTATGATAAAATGCCAAAGTACGAGATTTCATTCATTTTCGTTCTACTGTCTAGGCTCCAGAGTCAATAACAGACCGACAGACGGCATTGCGAAAACCACCTTTTCGGATTCAGCGACACCTAAAACGTATATTTCCGTAACAATCTCGAGGTCGAATTTTTTCGCGAAAACAATACATTCTCGATACTTCGTATGAGAAAGTAAAAATATGATACAGAAAGCGTTCGCCGAATAAATAAAAGTGCATGTGATAAAATTATGCTCATTAACACTTTTAGTATCATCGATTCATACTGTCATTTAATGGATAGCACCTGTTGAAATTAGTTTCTCAATTTTCTATACTCATGTAAAACAAATATATTTAAAAGGTTTGAGTAGATAAATGTATCCAGTTTAAAAAAATAATTCAGTTATTTGGTCTGTTGAATCCAAATAAAAAATATATTGATGTCATCCAAGCCTAAAGGCACGTACTTATCTTTCACATAATTTTTTTCATCGGTGTTTTATGATTATGACTAAATTTCCATGTGCACACATAATACTTAATTCGTCCTACTCAAATTCATTTGGAATCCTAAAGCAATATCTACCTAAAATATTATTCATTGAAAACGACGCTATCTGATTCAGCCTTTGGATTTCCCAAGGCGACATGGTAGTTAACCGAGGACTATGATCCTACTCACTTCGGTGCCCTGCATCATTTACGACGTAGTATACCCATCCACCTTTCCATTCTGTTCTCCCCAATCCCCCTCTCTATCGCACTATTTAAGTTCTTTACAGGATCATTCCTGTCGTCCCCTTCCCATTTAAGCTCCCCTCTCTCACGCCTTCCCGCCCTTACCCCACTTCCCGCAACTCCTGAAAGCGCCATCGCTCTACTTTCGATCTCTTAAACCCGGATAAAGATCCTCGAATTGGATTTAGTCCTCTTTTTTACTTCTTTCTGCCTCCTGAAACTTCACCAATTTCCAATAGAAGTGATTTCCTTCCCTTCGAAGCACATCATCCGTGATGCGCGCTCCGATTTAATCTCGGACATCATTTTTTTCCGCATACGTTTGCTGGGACTTTTATTGATAACGGAACATAATTTTGTGATCCCCAATGATGAAATAATCCAATTATTTCGTAGGCACAATGATAATGATATCTTAATGATAACGAATGAATAGATTTGTGAGTAAAAAATTTATTTAAAAATAAAATATACCATCTACCTTCGGAATATGAAATTTCAGTAATGTTTAAATGCGGGTTTTAAGCGATTTTTATTTTAAGTTTTTATTTATTTACTATTAGGATTACCAAAGAAAAATATCAAAGAAATTAATCTTTCTAGTTTTGGATGAAATTCACGGCCTAATTCACTTGAAAAAGCACATAGACGTTTTCGTAATTCGCAGTTTACAGTTAGATCAGCGTGAAACTTTTTTACTTCGAAAACTCTCTTTTTGTTTCAAGAATTCATTAACGCGATACTCGGAACTCTTTTGCCATATCCCGATTCCCCCGCACTCCATTTACATTGTTTATTTTCACCGAAAAAATTCTCACGTTTCGAAGAGAAAAATTTTCCGGAACCACAATTCCCCAATTAATCAAGAAAATTTTGCTCTGACGGTTTGCTTTCGGCTCGTAGCATTGGGAGAGGTCGCATGCCCAAATAAGGAAATTCTTTCCGAAGAGAGACATATCGACAGGGTTCGCGGGAGGGGATAGGAGGAGTTGTATTCTAGTTTGCAGTTTAGCTCGTCCTAATCACTTTTTGATTACCCCACCGTCTCTCGGAGTTTATGTGGAGCGAGTAATTATGAAGGGAGCGGTCTCTGCGGCTCGTCCTTTGTAAGAGCAGTTCCCGAGAAACCAGGCTTCGCCGAGGATGAAGCAGCCGTAGATCAGTGCTGGCGTGTGGTTTTCGGAAAAGCGAAACACGGGGAGCTCACGAGGGCATCCCCCGTTCCCTTCTCCCCTCTCCTTCGCCTAACTCCTTACTAGCCTACGAACGCCAGCCTCCCTCCCGAAATCTTCCTCCTCCTTCCACTTCACTCGTGCTCCTAAAGCCCTTGTCTCTTTATCTCGAAACCTTGCTTGTCTTCAAAGGAGCCGCCTTTCAGCCGCTGCGAATTCTCGACTTTATTCACTGCTAAAATTTCATACTTTAATGTTTAATTGGGCCTATTATAAGCCTCCCACATAACGGGAAGGGCGCGGTCGTTTGACGTGGAAGAATAATGAGCGTGAGTTAAAATAAAAGAAGCAGCAATTAATTATTTTACTCCGCGGATTGTCTACATGATTTAGTTGGAAACGTTATGGCGTCATTGGTGTTGCATAAAATGTCGTCGAAATATCATTTAAAGGTGTGCTAATATATATGTGATAATATTTAAAAAAATTATATTAATTTCAACTATTTTGTTTGATTGACGCATTTCTAGGAAGGTAATCTGCAAACAGTATGAAAGTAGAGCGTGAAGAAATATAAGGCATATTATCAGTTTATAGACCAGCAAAGACCAATATTCCAAGAATGTATCTTCCACGGTTGTTTGACAAAAGGAAACTTCCCACCCGAATCCTATACGGGTAATAAACGCATACAAGTTGCTACTCTGGGGCGATTTTTCTCCCGCCCGGCGTTGGATCTGTCATCTCCCCCACAAAAGCCTCCGCATGCGAATTCTTTGTATTTTTTCCTCGCCGCCATATATCTCAATTTCAGCTTCCCACTTCACATCTTCCTTTGACTCAATAAGAAAAGCGTGTGTATGTGAGCTCATATTTCTACCTGCAGTCTCACGGTTGTCCGAGCCGCTGCTGCGTCCCCGCCGCACCACTCCGGCACCTCTCATCCCATCCTCCATCCCCTCTTTCTCCTCCTCCCCACCCCCGCCACCTTTCCTCCTCCTCCCGACCCGACCCGGGGTCCAATCTCGACATCACCGCGGAGCACGACTTTTTCTCTCGGCTCTTTCTATCCTCTTCTTCCTAACCTGTTTCTTCTCGGGGAACTTTTTATTTTTTCCTTTCCCTTGGGAAGCCTTAATCGTATAGCGAGGAAGAACGGCTTCATTCTTATTCTGCTTTCACTTTCCAGATGGACGATAAATCTGGAGCTCTTTCGCATTTTTTTACCCTTCGCGGAATTCATATTCGTCCTCTTGAGAATTATCGTAACAAATAAAATCGTAAAATTTAACCTTTTTCTCCATCTCGGACTCTCCTATTTCCGTTGAATGGCGCTCGACTCTTTGACATTTGAAATTGCAGCGTTTTCTGTTCTAGTCCAACGAAAACGTTTTCCCCTCTAAATAAGGTGAATTTATTTATAATGTTGCAGGGAGAGAATTCTGATATTGTAAATTGGTTTTACTCGTTTCACAACGAGG
Organism: Uropetala carovei; assembly: GCA_036926305.1. Classification (NCBI taxonomy): domain Eukaryota; kingdom Metazoa; phylum Arthropoda; class Insecta; order Odonata; family Petaluridae; genus Uropetala; species Uropetala carovei. The sequence continues at coordinate 2,743,790 of JAXCHB010000340.1, forward strand.
ATGAGCTTTAATTAAGCGCTGGGCTTATCCGCGTCATTATTTAATATATAAACATTATTTGCGCGAATTTCTCAAGCTTAATAGTTTAATACATAATGTATGCGTAAGATACAGACGCCTATCCATTATCATGCCAATAAAATGCTAATTTGGATAACAATTTGCCTTCAGAAATGAAAACAGTATTTTAGTCATTCATAGTTCCTTTCAGGAGAACTAGACGCTGTCATGGGGAACATCGTGTTGGCGCGATAATATACCATCACCATTCAGTATATAATAGGATTTTGAGATAAATTGGGCGAGTGAAATTCCACCCGCTTTCATTCCAAGCCTTTTAGTTTCTTTTATTACTTCCGAAAAGAATTCTGTTTTCACTTCCATATTGTAAGCGATATCATGCATAGCTCTTTCTGTTTGTCTCTTTTCATCCGTTTTCTACGTTTTTATTAAAAGAGCGATATCATTTACTAGCACTATTAATGTAGGAGTATTATGAAATTTAAATATATCACGTTTTCTATTTTCAGATGTAACTATTTTATTTTTTTAAACGTCTGTTATTGAATTTGTTCATAAATTCCGCTCGCTTTATCACTTGTGTTTAGAATCCCATTTGTTTTGAAAAGTTTTACTCTGAAGGTAATCATTAAAGAAGGTGACAAAATCCGTATTTTGTAGTAGACTGGCAACGGGAAATTGTTTATAGCGGAAAAAATCTTTAATAAGTAAATATTCGCTTTCAAATAAAATATACTACGATCGGATCCATATTATAAATCCAATGAAAAATTAATTAACGGGAGCTTAGTACGAATAAAAATGTTATATTACCTCAACCCGGAAGCTTTCCGATGAAATTCTGTCTTGTTCATTTTTAATGAATCTCCTGCGCTGCAATGAATTCCATTTTATTGTTCCGGAGAAAATGTATGGCCTGTTTGATACGCGATCACAGGTAATGAGTTTTGAGCCACAAGGAGCAGGTCAATGTTTGATCTTGCTAATTTCTGATGGTCTTGGCTGAAAGATATCAGCTTCTTCCACAGGAAGAAAAGGAAAATAAAATATATAAGCTTTGAAAGTTATTGTCTCGGTTCGCAGTTCAGCATTTGAAGCTATTAATATCTCAATTCCTTAAAAGTTCGTCTCTCCTTTTTGATAATCTAAATGTACCATCAGAGTGCCTTTGGCTTGTTTCCTCAAAAGTTATTCCAGTCTTTTATCTTGTATTTTTCTTCAAACGAAATTTTTTTCCATGCGGAGGAAGCGAACAGTTTCCAAAGGAATCGTTCCTTTTGGACTATAAATAGTATTATAACAGTTAGGTTAATGAGGGAAGCACACTTTCAGTGTTCTCAGAAAAAAACAACACACGAATAAATAACTTATAATAATAACACACGTCTTTCATATCGTTATATTGTAGATGAATTTAACGGATGATATAAATGTAATTTAATTAATTTGTTTATATTCCTCGTCTGCAATATTGATTATTTTCAAAGCAAAAACTTATATGCCTTGTGATAAATAATCATCGAATTACTTTTTATAGCAATCGTGAGATTAAATGTCGAAACACTAGCATTTTATACAATGACTATTGTAATGCCCGTTGTAATATCAACGGAAAAATTATAGATAGATTGATTATTAATATTTGCATTTAAAATAATTATTAGTACACTTTTACATATGAAATATTTCGTCATATATTACATTTCTAGTGAATATTCTGTTGTCGTTTAGTAAATAGCTTTGGTTTTTATTTTCGGCTATAAAATTCTGTTATTCTTCTCCCGCCTTGTTCTCGTCAATGTTGTATATAAATGTCGGTGTGCAAAGACCGGGAAATAATTATATTTGTACATATATAACGTAGGGAAAATAATTAAATTTCGTGCACTTAACATTATGATTGTTTTAAAATTGTACTTACGAAGAAAGAAAGCTTAAAAAAAATAAGCTAATTGTTTATCGTAGAAACCGTTACAACAGTTTTAAATTGATTTTTGTTTTGAAATATACTTGAGTCAATTAAGTACAACTTACACTTTACATACTGTAAATTCCAAAGTAACTCCTTTTAAAATAGGCAATGCTAGCCTAAAATTAATTCATTCTGTAAAGTGAATAAATAAAGTTCTTTCTTTAAACTATAATAGCCACTGTTATTAGATTTAAATGGATTATAAGCCTTAGAACTTACTCTGTATTAAATAAGCACCAAAATTCCTTTTATAAAAACAAATCAATTCATTAAAAGATCCACTGTTGTTTCTTCTAAAATATCCTGTTAACAGTTTTAAATGTCCTTTTAATTTTAATTGAATTTTAATTTATATTCGTTTCCAAACTTCGGCCATTGTTACGAAATTAATTCGAGGAATAACAATATAAATTCGTAAGCACGTATGGTTTACAAAGAATTTAATTTAAGAATGCTTTTTATTTCCAATTTTTCTAAAATGACACTGTTGATACTTAAATTTTTTTATATTTACGTGTATATATAGTTATTTTCCACAAAACACGCCAATCGCTCCCCTTCCTTCCTCTCTCTCTCTCTCTCGTATTGAAGCACTCAAGGCACGCTTATTCCCAGACGGATGTGTACAATAATAGTAATTTGAGGTGTAACAGTGATAATGGTCGACATAGCAACATCACGTTAAAATGGCTAGATTTCCACAAAATATGCAAATTAAACTTTTAACATGGAATATTTCGAAATGTGGGCGAAAAAAGACGAATGGAATAAGAAACTTTATAAATTTTTCTTCAAAATGGTTCAAATCCGAAGGTCGTCTGTTAATTTCTTCTAATTTTAATTTCCAAATGAATAAAAGCCTGCACGTCGAAAAATTTACACGTAAATTTACATGTAAAATAATGGGAAATGGAAATGCCTCTCTTGGAGACGAACCAAAGAATTTTTTCGCGATTTAAATTCTTCATTCTCTGAGTAAGTGTTTATCAAGCATTCCTACCAAATTTCGAGTTTCTATCATTATTATTTCTCGAGTTATTAGCGTTTGCATAGCGTGACCAACCAACCGACGACGGCTATTATTATATAAAATTCCTAAAAATATATGAACAGTTACATGAATTTATTTTTTGTCTTTTGTGTAAGTCTGCTTTGTAATTATTTTGATTCGTTAACTGCCGAGTGTGTCTTTTCAAAGATGTCCCGTTCGGTGCGTTGTCGGGAGAGTGGACCAATTTTCTCCATAAAGTCTTCCTCTCCCTCCTCAAAGTGCCTCCGAGGCCGAAGGAATGAACGAGGGCGACTCGGAGCAACCGAACCGTGACTCGACGCTATCCTGTGAGATGAAAAGCTGACCTATGGCAAAAGCTATGGATCACGGTTATATATATATATACGGTATATATATGGATCGCTTCCTAAAACAATTCTCGATGATCGATAGGTTATCCGTAACTTGGCCAGAAGATCGAAAATCACTATTTTAAAACGAATGCCAATGGCTGCCGTTTCTTACTTCAATATTGTAGTGTTAATATGAGAGCGTCACAATGAAAGCGTTACTTTTCCCATTTAACTATATTTACCGGATTCGCAACTTGTATTGTTTACTAAGTATTGTCATAAATCATCTTTTTATATTAATAAGTCGATTCCTATTTAATCGTTTTCTATCTCCTTTGTCTCTTTAGTCGTACGGAGATGTTACTTAAAGTTGTTTTTAGATCATTTTTCTCTAGTTTTGAGCGAATTTATACTATGATAGCGAATAAAAGAGCGGGAATATTTCGAGAACGATGGAAACAGTGTGAAATCATGACTCTTTTGCTATGTCGAAAGAGGTTATTAATTTTGATGCCACGTAGAAGTTTTTATTTGATATATTTTTACTTTTTAAGCAACTAAAGACACTAAATATTTCGGTGTTTTATGAAAAATGGTTAAATTTATCTTTAATATTTACACATTAAGTTACTTTCGGATACCTCTTTTCATGGATTTCCGCCGCCTTTGAAACCATTCATTCCGAAATGAAAACGCTGGCACAGGTCATAATTAAAGTTTATACAGAGATTACGGCAACCTGTTACTTTAATAAACCTCCGTACCGATTTAAAAGGGATGACGCTAATTCATTTCAAAACATCCAAAAGTGATAAAACGAATTAATAGAAGGAGAGGTTGTAGGAAAAAAAGAACGGCGATGCTTTTTCGTTAATTTTATAATCTGTTTGAATCCATCCGCGGATCTTGCCATTAATCAGCTCCACTACAGGGGCAATTACTAATGAGGAATACCGTAAATGTGTTCCTCTTCCTCCGTTTCCATGAGACCAAAATTACGGCACCGCATTGTTTGTTCCATTAATTAAGAATGAGTTCAGCCCTCATGCGGGGAGAGAAGAGATGGGATGGGGAGGGCATGGTGGAATTGGAGAGAGAGGGAGACAGAGGATGGGGAGGGGAGAACGTGGGCTGCGGGAGGTGGGGAGGGAGGGGGGCGGCAGCGGTGAGAGGTTAGCGGAGGCAGAGGAGATCTACGTCCTCCCAATCTCCTATCCGACTGAATCTCTGTTTTCCCTCAGACTGATGGTTGTTCCTCCGAAAGGAAGGTGGAGGGGAGCGAGGATGGTTGTTCGCGTGAATGATTCCGCGTAACTCAGCAAGGGTTGCGGCGTAGGGTGCCTGATGCGGCTAAAAAGGGGGAGGGTGCGACGACGGAAAATAAGGGAGTGGAGGAGAGGGGGAGGGAGACGGGGGGGGGGGGGGGGAAGGAGGAAAGGCGACGTCACCCGAGATTCCGAGTCGAATTCCGAGTTTCCTGAGTAGATAAAAATAACGGCTCCCGCACGTCTATTAATGCGGATACGCGGCATCCGGCTGCTAAATGCTCTTGGAATGGATTAGTGCAAGCGCCGAGTTCCGCGGGAACGTATGTATACTTTCGTCACGATGGCTGCATCCACGTGGTCATTCGTTATTAATGAGTTGTTGATGAAAACGTCAGTAATTACGGCGATTCGGTGGCAATTGAACGATGAATTATTGCGACCATAATCGAGGGGGTTTGTATTCAGTTAGAAACATTTATATTTCTGTGAATCGAATTTTCTATACTCGCCGAATATAAAGCAGCAGAATAAATTTGCATCCTCGAATTTTAGCCATTAGGCTTTTTGAAGGTCACTGCTATCCATTCCAATTTATGCAGTAATTCTTATATTTGTTACGAAAAACACGGAGCTTTAGATATATTATCTTCGTATATTCAAATGGTCATTGAAACTTTTTCAGAAATTATTTATTGTAAAATGCGCTGGAATATAAATAGTAATATCAGCATAGACATTGGTAATAAGTAATCCAAATCTTTTTTATAAAGTTATAATATTATTTGGCTATACGCTTTCGTTTACTGTAAGTTTTTAAAATGAAAATACGTTTTCCGCGTTGCCCTTGCTCTCAGTATATTTACAACTTTTGACGTGAATAGGTTTCTCGCCTCGTAAGAGCTGTTAATCACTAACGTGATTTGTCGAACAAACACGAAGAAACCTCTTCTGTGAAGTCGTCGGAGTATAATTATTATATACCGAGGAACTCTAGCAAATAAAGTTGTTTGATTAATAGTTTTATCGCTCGTAACATAATTTCCATTTCTTCTAACCATTTTAAAACTTAATAACAAACTTTTTGCATTCAATATCTTTGTGCTGCTCACGAATGATTTTTTTGCATTGGCTTAAAAAAACGCCTTCTCTCACTATCTACACATTTAGCAGTCGGACGGGCCCTAACTCGTGTTACACTGTCCTTAACTTGTTAACCGTGCATTTTTTTCTCCTCGCTACAAATTCCAAACCCGACTCAAAGGTATTCATCTCTTCTCCCTCCTCACCCAAGCGGGCCCCCGCCTTTCTCCACGCCCCCCCCCCCGCCCTTCTTCCGCCCTCATCTTGTCCGCTGTACTCGCCTCTCCACTCCGCTCATCCCTCTCCTCGCCCCCGACCATCCTTCTTATCCATTTCCATTCTCAACCTCCTCTCCAGCTCCCTTTCTTCCGTCCACCCATATTGACCCTTTACTCACCTTTTTCCATCAGCCTCTTTTCCATTCATTCGCCCTAGCCATCGCGAGCACTCCTTTCCTTCTCGCTCCCCAAACACCTTTCTAACACCAAGTTTTCAAATTTTACCTCCCTCTCTCCTCAACTCCAAGCCTTTATTCTTCATAAAATCTCCTACTTTGTTGTTCTCTCTCTTTTTTTCACTGAATCCTCCGTTTTCTTCTATTCTGTTCATTTTTCGTGCTTCTCTCGCTCTCTCTCTCTCTCTTTTTACCCTTCATTTTTGAATTGGTATGCATAGCGTCATAGACTTTATTTCCTATTCTTTGCCTTTTATGCGTCATCTTCCCTTGTCTTATTTATTTTATCGTTTTTCTCACTTTAAACTGTTCAAGTATGTATACTACGTAGGTCATATCACATCGCTTAGTTTCTGCTTCCAACCTTCTCATTTCTCCTCTCTCTTCTACGCCGCTGACTATTATTCATACAATCTATTTCTCTTCCTGTCCGCTTCCCTCTCTCTCTTCCTCTATCATCTATTCTCTCTTTAACTTTCCTTATCTCCTCTCTCTCTCTCTCTCTGAGCCGCGTCAGCCAAACTCTCTCCCCTTCAACTTCTTACTCCCACGCTCCTCTCTTTGTGTCATCCTAACCACTCCGGCTCTTGTCTTCCCACTCCCTTCACTTCCATCCACCTCTCTCTCTCTCTCGCCCATCTTACCTTCTCCCATTCGCCCATCTACTCCCCACCTACGGGGGACCTTTCCATTTCGCCTCTCGAAACACTCCACCTAACTCCTCCAGCCTCTCTTTCTCTCCTTCCCTGTCCCTGAATTTCCTCTTCCCTTTTCTTCCCTATCCGCCGGTCTGTGCTCCGCCATCAACCCCCTCCCCTCTCGATCCTTTCCCCGTTACCATCCTCCTTCGCCTCGCCCTCCGCACCCTATCCTCGCCACCTCTTCACTTCACCCTTCCCTCTTTATAACTTCAACCTCTTCCTCCTGCGCCGGGACCACTTCCTACGGGAACGGGTTAGGTGTTCTCTGGGCGAGTCGGAGAGGGACGAGAAGGGAGAGAGGCGGTTTTGGGGGAGGGGGGGGGGGTGGGAGAGAGAGAAGGGCGGTGCTTTTGTGTAACCCCTCGGTGGGAAGGGACGGTACTATGGATGTATACCGATCTATACGGCGGATCGTTGCACGTATACCTTTGCCTAAGTTTTTGACTTTAAAATCAATTCTGCAGCGTCTTACTATTTTCCCGAAATAAACTTCTATATTCCTCCCTAGTGTATTCGTGTCGCGTCGGTTGAAATGTTTTCCCATGGAAAATATTTCGCCAAACTATCCGATATATGTCATATTTCTGCGGGATATATTTTTCAAGGGGCTTGTGAGGTGTAGAAACGATGTAAACATGGACAGCCATTGGAAATCGGGTGAAACTGAAGACGTTCAGCCGATTCATATTGACAATAAATTCGGTTTTATTTTAACGAAACGTGCATTACGTTCTTTCCTCCCTCTTTCGATGTTTACAGAAGATGTTCATCGCATCGTGACTTTTAGTTTAGAAAACCCGAGCAAACACTTAAGACGTATAGACTCCAACAGAAGAAAATGAATTTTCGCGGCGGTTTTGCCTCAAGTCTTACGCCCCAGTAATTATTCCCAGATTTCGAATAACTTTTCCTTTGTTATCTGTCCAAATCATTGCCAGGAAGAGTTCTCCTCGATTACTTTGGAATGACGATGCTTCTCGTTAAATTATTCCTTTAGTTGGAATAAAATTAAAATTCAGCAGCGTTATCAGCAGTGTTAGGAGCCTAGCAAGTCTTCTGAATAATTTATTGCACCTTGATTACCTGAATGGATAGCAGTTTTTTGCACGACTTTTGGTAGTGCAGTAAACGGAATATGGGATTTGCGGCTTGGGGCAAGGGCGTGCAAGCGAGGTTAGAGGATGAGAGGTTGGATTTCAGGCGGAGGAGAGTGGCGAGTTTGGACTGGAGAGAAAGAGAGAGAGGGAGTGAGGTTTTGTGAGAGGTTGTATGAGGGCGGTTTGGCGGTCGGGTTTACCGTAAGAACCTTCCAAAAAGGAGAGGGGAAAATTGAAGTAGAGAGGAGGAGAGAAGTAGAAGAGACCGAGAGAGAGAGAGAGGAAGAGAGGGAGAGAGTTAGGGAGCTAGAGGCAGTAAGTGGGTGAGAATGAAGACGAGAAAAATGGCGAATTTGAAGGGACAAAGGAGGCAATTAGCGTTGTTGAGATAAAAGGAGGAGAAATTATCAAAGGGGATTAGAATAAGTAAACTGGTAGGCGTCTGTGTAAAGAGTGTTTTTCTTTTTTCCTCTCTCTCTCCTCTGGGAAAATGATGAGGAATTTTTTCTCCTTTCCTTTGACCTTCTTTTTCGTTACGTCCATACGCGGCTGTGAAATACAAAGAGAACGGGTGTTATTTTTTTTAAATCTTCCTTAAAGGAAGCAGATTGAGAAGAAAAAAAAGCTCGAGGAATTTTCCTAAAAATTACTCGTATGATCATCTATTAAATGTTATTTTTTAAAAATTTGGATCAAGTGTGTTTTTTCTTCTTTAAAAATACTTCGGTTCAGTAAACAGCACGGTATGTAATGGTTTTAATAAATATAATGTGATTCATCTGAAACAGTTTATCTTCGAGATTCATTTTTTGTGGTATCGCTCCTTTGTCCGTTCAACTCGTTTCTAACAATTTCACCTCTTGGAATTCTATTGGAGACTATTCAAATATAATAAGTTTGAAAATATTGCAGAGTATGCATACGAATCTATGCTGGATTCAAGCCTCCTGCCTCGGAAAATATAATATTTATCGAAAATTTCTTGGCACAGAGCTTCCTCTGCCATATTGCTTATTCGGAAGTGCTATTGAATAGACTTTGAGTTGGTTTTATGAAATATACGTATGTGGCGTGTAACCGAGTTTTAAGAACAGCAGCCACGAAGAAAGAACTAATAATTTAATAATTGCTTAAAATTCAGACTCGCAATTCTTCCGGATTTGCTTTTGTGTGTGTACACTCGTGTTAGAATTCGCCAAATTTCTGGAAGACTAAGAAGGGAAGCGTGAAATCAAAGGAGATGACATAATTTTAAAACTATGCTTCTGAAATATTTTTGAACAAATTTTTTGTCAACTTTTATAAAAAATAAAATTAATTCAACAGTAGCCCTTTACAAAAAAGGAAACCGTAAATATTGATAGGACCTTTGTATCTAAATAAATGTTTAATTAGGAATAATCTTACCCCGAGATTGGTCTTAAAACGTTTTTCTAAAATTTATAACAAAGAATCAATGTTATTTTATATAGTATGTTCTTCAAAGCTAATTTAAAAAAATAAAATTAAAACTTCTAGAAAGTAATAATTTTTATCCCTACATGGTGGTTTTTCCACAAACTCCTGACTTTCCTTTTTCCCTGAAGCATTATGTTTAGCCGCCGTGTGTTCCACATATAATGTTTGCGATGCGAATTCGTGGAAACTGTTTAGATGAGCAAATGACGAACGAGACAAATCTATAAATCGAAACCCGAAATAAATATTTGTAGCAGCTACGGCTTCTCCGTAGCCGCTACATTTTTTTTTACTTTCTCATATACGAAGTATATTGAGAAAGTATTTTTATCGCGAAAAAATTCGGCCTCGTGATTTATACGGAAATATACGTTTTAGGTGTCGCTGAATCCGAAAAAGTGGTTTCCGCAATGCCGTCTGTCTGTCTGTTAATGACTCTGGAGCCTAGACGGTAGAACGAAAATGAATGAAATCTCGTACTTTGGCATTTTAACATACTGAGCAGAGTATGCATAGAAATGGCTGACATTGATTAATAATTAGAAGTAGTTTATTCTACGCATTTTTAACAACAATTTGATTTTCTCCAAAACGGCTATAACGATTTTGATCAAATTTCATAGTTTCTTGAGTTTACGTCTTCAATAATACTGTATAGTTCATATTTCTCAAAAAATGAATATAAGGCTAGTTTATTCTACGCCACTTTAACAATAAATCGATTTTCTCAAAAACGGCTGAAACGATTTTGATCAAATTTCGTACAGTTACTTGAGTATACATCTACAATAATACTACGTATTTTATTTTTCTCAATGAATGAATATAAGGCCAGTTTATTCTTGGGAAACGTAAACAAAAATTGGATTTTCTAAAAACAGGTTCATACGATTGTCATTTTCTAAAGATAACTAAACGACGCATTAGTATATGAGAAAGTTTGTACAATGTATGTTTTACCGATTTTTTTTAGATAGTATCGGCTCACTGTAAATTTTAAAATTTATATTATTCACCGAGTATATTAATAAATAAATTAACAATTACAAGCATTGCATAAATAAAGGCGTTTAAAATTAATTATTGTCTCTTATAATCCTTGGAAGAAATGATGAGTTGTATTTTATCCCAGAGATAAGTTTTCCAAGTTTATAATGATTTGCATTGAGTAACTTGAAATTTTAAATATTTAAACCGTTAAATTTAATGAATCTTACGAACTCATATTTTTTATGGCAGATTTAACACATTGCTGAAGGCTAGTTGCTAGTGACTTGTGTTTCTCCTGATCGTTACTTTGAATGTTATTTGATCCCGTGAGCCTTTTTGAGTTCGGAACTCTAACGTACATCAGTGAGATGTTACACCGATTAGTAGTACATACTTCAAAGCGAAATATATTATAGATAATATTGCTTAATACTTTATATAATAAAAGTCTCTACGCCGCAATTGTTTGCCTATAATAATGCCAACAAATAATAGGATCGCTGAAAATCAGTAGAAGATATATCATACACACGCCAAGATTAATTGCCAACAAAGAACCCGTTCCAAGAAAACAGTTGAAAAGCATACCGTGTGATTTGTGACGCAAATGAAATACCAGTGTTCCATCCGCTTTCAGGAAACTTCTACACATTATTCATCTGGTTAGATCAGAGGTTCTCAACGTGCCATTTCTAGGTGCCCGCTTTCCCCTGCACACATGGAGATGTTCATAATACCTTATCCAATGATGAAAGTCTTCAAAATTTTATTACTAATATTCTTCTTTGCACCGCTGCCTAAAACGTTGTTAATGCCGTAACGAATGATAGAAATAACTCGTTTGCTTCATGAAAATAATCGTTACTACAAGAACGGTGCGCAGACATCCTGTCGCCTGTGACGACGAGATATGACCCGTTTCTTTCCATCCAACATCCTCAACTCTCCCTCCTTTGGTAGAAAAAAGTATTAAAATCCGTTTGTTTTCCTTTCACAGAATTTGTTTCAAGCATTACTCAAAAATATTACTTGTTAAATTTATTAAATTACTAGGGGGCAAGGCCCCTGCTCGCTGGCGCTCGCCAAACCCCCCTCCGCTGTTGCTCGCTGTTTCTTCGTTCCTACCATGTACCTACTGAATCTAGATTAGTTTAACGGGAATATGTTTTGAATATGGGTTTAATGGATATATTTTATAAGGGATGTATGTTTGGTTTTTAATAACAAATTTGAAAAATCTGATGTGGCCATCACATGACTTTCTCCATATTCGGGGTATAGATATTTAAATTATTATGAATAGCATTATAAGGAAAAATTATTATTTCGTATCTTAAAAGAATACAGTCGTCCATATTGCCGTAAATTACATATATTTTGAATATGTTTACAGAATTCACCACTACATGGTGGTGGCGCTCTATACTGGATATTACGAAAAAGTTCAATATCTCCGAAATGGATGGTTCTACGAAAAATTGTTTCAAACAAAAGTTGGAAAAAAATGTTATTCCCTACAACTTTGGTCCTCACGAAGATGACCAAAGCGACGTTTTTAAGGAGATATTTGACGGAACCGAAAAAACCGATTTTTTATAAATAATTCCCAAACAATAACTGCTATGGAAAATTTCAAATGAAAGTTGTAGGAAACTACATTCTCTATAACCTTTGTATAGAATTTTATATACAATAATGATGTTTTAACGGAGAAATATCGCAAAAACCCAATCGGGTTTCGAATAAACCTAGACTTCTGGTTAACCGTTATTGTCCGTAAACTAATCAGTTCTTTGTGCCTATGCTAAAGTGTTATATATGAAATTTGGTATTAATATGAGAAGTACTTTTTGAGTTAGAGCGCCCACAATCACATACACATACACACAGACATCATTCCGAAAATAGTGTAAACGTATTCTAGGGACCTCAAAACGTGTATTTCCGTTGAAATCTCGAAGTCGATTTTTTTCGTGATCACAATACTTTCCCATACTACGTATGGAGAAAGTGAAAAATAATTTAATAACTCGATAAAAAATATACTTAGAGGGCTGAAATTCCCGGATATTAAAAATTGCTGAGGTATGGAGCGTTAAAGAGAAAGAGAGACAACCAGAAATAGGGTTTTAGTAATATAGATAAAAAATATAAATAACATGAATGCTGTGTTCGATTTATTTGCATTAAATTCATATATTCGGTCATTACGAGCAAGTTTTAATCTTTTTTTTTCGATCTTTAAGCCTTTAGTTAAGTGAATATACACGGAAATTACCAATGACAACATATCGGTAACCATGGAATCCTATTATTGAAATGTTAAAAAATTTACCAAAACTTGAGTATAAATTCAAAATATGAGCGATGGGTTAGAGTAGGGGTCGGCAACCTACGGCCCGCGGGCCTCATGCGGCCCCCGAGAGCATTTTATGTGACCCGCGATCCCACGATGAAAAACTTATCGGTATAATTTAACACAGTCAATTCTGTATTTTTCAGTGAAACTATGGTCTCATAGCCTTTTCATGTGGAGTTTTAATGCTAGTTATCAAATTATAATTGATTTTCACTACTATAAGAACACAAAATCTTCAGGTTAATTCTGATTTAATCGCCCATACGGCCCGCAGAACCTCTTGTGAATTCCAATGCGGCCCTCCGAAGCATTCACAACTACAAATGTGGCCCGCCTTATCGAAAAGTTTGCCGACCCCTGGGTTAGAGTATTCAAGCCCCCTATCAATGACGGATCCGTTCCCAGGAAAGAGCACAGCAAACTGAAGCACATCTTTCTGCTCAAGAAGCCCCTCAGCAGAAGCTTAGAAGGAATCTGTGGAGGAAACTCCCCGTCGCCTTGACTAACAGCGCCGCCATTACAATTCAATTCGCCGGCATGAAATTCTTGAAGCACAGCTTTCTAGGGCGCCGATGCTCGTCACCAACATGCATGCCAAAAAAGCATTGCGGAGAAAATACATCCCTATTTGATTCTCTTACTTCGAATTTTCAGCTGCAGTTACAATATATCCTCAATCCCGGGATAGCTGAATCTGTGCATAGTCCTACAATGCTGACACATTTGCTCTTATTGTTAGTTGCAACATAGGAGCTAATCTAGTCTCTACATCCAGATTTTGCCTTCAGAAGCACAGCTCGGCCGATTGTTATGTTCATATCTCCTCTCCGGCACCAATATTTACGAAAACTTCGGCTTTTTTCGGCAATTCTTTTTGTCTGCAACTCCTTGAAAATTTCAAGTTGACCACTAAATATATTTTATGCGCTCATGATGACGTAACGATAGAACCAAGCGAACAAATCCTGCTCAGGATTGCGAGTGATTATACGAGTGGCGAAACACACGAAGCCGACGACTTGCTCCAGCCTTTGAATTTCAAATTGAATTCCTCAATGCCACCAATCCATAGGTCCTCCCACTTAATCGCCTCAATCTCAATCTTGAAGCAATTGTAATTCTTCTTCCTAATTTAAACATTTCTTGTGGAATTTGCAACAGCACTCGATTTCGTACTACCTATTTACACCTAAACGTTGTTCGAACAGTGATAGCCACTGGATATTTCTAGGAGAGGAGGATGTACTCATGCCACCCATCATTATTACCTCACCATCTGATGGTGTGCCCGTCCATATGCGTCGCTTGCAGTTTTGATTAGACCCACTTTCTATGAACATTAACAAAAGCCTGTGTTAGATGTTTAGCATGTTTGGAATCCACCTGAAGCAGCCAGTATTTAATCATGGTCAAATGTATATTGCCTTCTCTTGTTATGTTGCAATGTAGGGAATCAAAGTATAACAGGCGTAAAAAAATTTAGTCCAAGACCACTCTACCAAGCTTTTGATGATACCATGATTTTTCTTTGTTTTCTAAATGATTCATTTTTTCCTATTAAACAAATAAAATCAGCGTCCACTGCTTATTTTTTATAATAAAAAGATAAGCATCATTTGCTTTTTTTTCTAAAAATGCCGAACTTTTTTAGACACAAAGTTTCGAGCAGATCAGATAATTTTCACTAAAACTGGGGTATTAATTAAATTAAAATTTAGCTGAAAATATTAAATAAAAAGTAAAAGCGCAGTTTTTTGCGGCAATATATCGGTTGATTACTTCGCATTTAATTGTCAGTGAAATGTGCAATATGGGAATGTTATACATGAAGAATAACATTTATATTATCTCCAAAAGGATAAATAATTTATATTCGATGCAAAATTAATAAATAATTGACATAAAGGGAACTATCAAATAAGATTTAAATATTTATAACGGATACATATCCTTATGAATTTATATCCGCATATATTCAATATATGACTCTTATTTATTATGTAGAAAGGATAAAAAATGGATGGCTATGAAAAATAATATAACGCTGACTCGAGGGCGGTAGAATTAGTTATCAAGAACAGTATGATATTAAGTATTTTCTAAATTTTTCACGAAATTTTTTTGTTCACCTTTAGAGTCGTGCTTTCAATTCGATTCGCGGCAGGGCCACTATGCTCGAGGGACATAGGGAGAAAGGGACCGGAATTGGAGTAGCAATCCACGCGGGAAAAGGGAGCCTCATGGTGGCGCGGAGGCTTAGGCGATCTCCCGTCACCGGAATTGATATCGAACGCAAAAATAGAAGAGAATGAAAACAAAAGGGGAAGGGCTTTAGGTAGAGGAGAGAGGGAGGGAGGGAGTGCTAGAGAGGAAGCGTTGTTTGTCAGTCAAGGGCTCGTAAATTCTATGCGAGAACAGAGAAGCGGGAGCGGAAGGGAAAGTGTAGTATGCGAATAAAGAGGAGCGAAGGAAAGAGAGAGGTGGATCAAAAGGGGAACAAAGAGGACAGAGGAAAAAGGGATAGGTGGAGAGAGGGGAAGAAACGGTGCCAGTATGAAAAGGACTTTTGTCAGAATATATATAGGGAGAAAGATGAGGATGAATTGAGAGTGGAAGAAGAGGAGGAAAACGAGGGCTGTGGATAAAAAAACTTATTTTTCTCTGGGAGAGGGAAAAATGGAGAGGGATGAAGGGATTGGGAAGAGGGATAAAAGCGGAGAGGGAGAGAGAATTGTGATGAAGAGCTAAGAATTGACGTTGCGTGGGGAATGAAAGTGATAGCGGCGAAGGAAAGGTGGATGACGTTCGCCTTAGGAGGTGAGGGAAGGAATCCCGTAGACGTGAGGTGCGTCAACAAGGATCCAGAGTTATGGCGGCGGAGCAAGAGGAGGAAGGTAGGGGAAGAGAGAGAGAGAGGGGGCGGGAGATGAAGGGGGACGGAGGGAGAAGGAGCGACGTAGAGAAAGAGGAACGGACGAGGTTAAAGGGTTAGTAAGATTCTCCGATTCCGTCCCGAACTAATGGTTAAGAGAGGGTTCCTCGGAAGGGATGTCAACGCGGGTTGGGGGAGGCGTGGCTGACGAGGGTGGAGTACGGTTGCATGGCGTGGATGGGAGGCGGAGCAGTGGGCCCGATAAGTGTTGTGGTGGGGATGATACTGTTGTCCCAAGGCGATTAGAGGTGGCCAGGGCGTATACGGGGCCTAAGAGGGATTCGGAGAGGTAAAAAGAAAGAAGATACGGAAAGATGGGAAGTTCAGCAGAGGGAGTTGGAAACAAAAGAGAAGAGCTTCAAAGGTTGAAAGACACAAGAGGCAGAGAAAGAATTAAAAGAGGAGAGAGCGAGTAAGAGAGAGAGAGAGAGAGGGGGGAAGAATGTATCATAAAAAAAGAGGCACGCGACGGGAATTGCGGCCAAGCTGAAGAAGAATTGGAGCAGCGATGACATAGGAAGAGAGGAGGAGAATGAGAGAGGTGAAGACGAAGCGGAGAACGTACGGAGAAAGAAGAGGGAGACGAGAGGGAAAATGGGATATAGTACAAACAAGGAAAGATAAATAGAGTGGGAGATCGGTTTTAGGAGGAAGAGTATAAAAAGTCATGAGGAGAGGAAGGTTTGTTGATGCGGAGGGAGCAAGATGGGAAATGAGGGTTGCGCACGGGCAATATAAAAGGCAATGAAAATATAGAAACGAATCGGAGGACGGAGGGAGGAGAGGCAGCAAATTGAATAAAGAATGATGAGGACTGGAGATAGCAGGCGAAGAATAACAAGTGCACTCGTAATATTGGAAGCGTGTGCCGAGATAAAAAGCCATGGTTTTCATCCTGTCGAGGAATGAGGTTTTGTTTGAGACATTATAGTTAACGTAGCGGAACTTAATAGAAATTAGAGATGCACTTTGAATCAATTACAGAGTATAAAGCTGAATTTCTAGTCTCCATCTTCCTTACAATTGCGTTTTCAGCTATAATACGACAGTTGAAAGGGCATTGGTTAACTTTAAATGACCAAATGAAGAGGAGGAATTATGAACTGTGGAACGTAGGGAAAGGCAGATTGTGAGAATAGGAGATGAAGGGATGAATATGAAGGAGGGAGAACAGTAAAATGTTGCGGTTGGACGGAGGTAGGATGAAAAGTTGAGAGGCTGAGATAGAGTCGGAAGGATGGAGAGTAAGGAAGGTGATGAGGGAGGAAGAAGAGGGAAGAGGAAGGAAGAGGAAGTGGATATTGTTTTGAGTACAGTTTTGGAAGAGGAGAAGGACGTGACGAGTGTGTAGAAGCCTCTAGTAAAGTTCCAAGAGAGCAAGAGGCAGAGGGAAAGAGAGAGAGAGAGAGAGTGCGTTTGTGTGTTTACAGAGTATTCGGAATACGCAGAGAACATTCGCAAATACTCGCTATGAGAATGGATACGAGTACATTTCCATGTAATTTTTTTCGCAGTTTCTTCTGGAGTGGACATATTCCCATTCGTTAAAATATGATTAACAAAAATGTCATTTTCAGAAGCTTTCGAAACAATGAGTTTGAATTTGTTTTCCGTGAAATTTGTCGGAGACCCTTTGATGGATGGCACTGAACAGAGATTTTTGGTTTACGATCGTGCATATAAATTTCAGCTCAGGTGTTGAATACAAATTTAAATTATCGTGCTCACTTAATGGCCTTTAGATGCCTAATGAATGATAATATAAATTTAATGTTTTGATACGGGAGTCAACTTAAACATTTTAAAGATAAATTGCTGTTATAATCGCGTATTTTGCAATGTTTTAGAAAGTGGAACCCAATAAGTAGATGGAAGAAGTTTTTTGATTAAATCTACATATTTTACATCTATTTTTAGAGTAAATATAAATTGTTACTGAGATTCGCACTCAAGCTAAAGTTTTACGAAATCGTATTTTGTCATAAGGGTAGAGAGAGAGAGAGAGGATTGGTAGCGCGAGAATAGGAGGTTTCGTCGATGAGGAAATATGACAGCGGATCGAGAGAGAGGCGAGGGGAGGTTATGTAGAGTGGGGTGAAGGGGAGGGAGGCAGGAAGAGGGCATGAAAGCCGTATTGATATCGACAGTGAGAGCGTGAGAAACTTATAGGGAGGAGGGTGTTGGAGAGGGGATGGGGGATGGAAGAAAATGGAAAATTGTTGTCGAGGAGCGACGGAACTTCTGGGGGCCATTTGAATATTGGAGGCTTTGCTGTCTCTTTCGTGGAGCAATTCTATACATTGAGGAAGGGGGTCGTAAAGCGAATGGGGCGGGGCTGAAGGGGAGAAGGTTAGGCTTGGCGAAACTTGAGCATTTAAACGACAAATGGAGATATAAAAGTAAAACACAAAATTCGGATGAGTTTTCCCGACTCATATATGGATGTGTGTGTGTGTATACACACACATATACACAGGAAAATCTCCTTTAACGCAGATTCAATATGCGACGAATTTCTGCGAAGGCGGACGCGTGGTTCGCTTTTACGCGGTTCGACATTGAATAGCCAAATTGCATAAAGCTACCAAAATTACATTTCTCAACTATAACTTAGCAGTTTTATTTATAATAACTCATTTAACTTGTATCTGGTCTGATATAAGCTTATCCACCGTACTATCTAGAAAATAGCTTATTATATTTGTCTTTTCTACAATAGTTTTCCTTAGTCTGTAGTTCCCTACTTAATAATGGAGAGAAATTTATACTTGTAGCAATTGATTTCAATTTGCATTCAGATATAAAGTTACAGCAGCGGTGGTTTCTTCTTACAACCAAAAGTCCATTAGTGTAACAAATTTATATATAAACTATGCTGAGTGTAGTCCAGGCGATAGGCACAGAATTAAAGGACGTGGAGCGCTCGTAAGATACTACATAAAGATTATAAAAATAAATTGTTCGTATAAAAATGTAAAAAATCATTTTATTAATAAATGTAGCATTACATATGGAACATCTCAAAAGTTTTTTATGCCACCCGCCAGTTTATACAGTGATTATATTAGCGCGCTCTTTTAAAACATTCTCATTTATAATATATATATATATATATATATATATATATATATATATATATATATATATATATATATATATATATATATATATATATGGGTGTACATGTCATGGGGGATTGTGGGCCTTAAAACACCACGCTGGCCCAGAGCGGGTTGGTGAGTATCTCTTTCACTTTGGCCGGAGATATTGCAGAAAGACTTCACAGCATGGTTGAACCTACAAGTGTCCGAGGACACCACTGTTCTTCGCCCTTGTATATATGTATATACTACGGAAGAGGAAGGTAAATGAGGATATTTAGGGCAACTAGGTTTTGAAGGAAACCTAGTGAGCACTTACCGGAAGGAGAGCCGCTGGGGTGTTGGAGACACATTTGTAGAAGTTATTGGAGCTTTCGGGATGATCCCTTCCTCAGCAGAGAGGCAAAGGGATCATCCCGAAAGCTCCAATAACTTCTACAAATATATATATATATATATATATATATATATAATATAATATATATATTTAATTAAAATTTAACTTAAATAAGTATACTATCTAAGAACATAAAATAGTCATATATATATATATATATATATATATATATATATATATATATATATATATATATATATAGGTGGAACAGTTAAAACAAAGCCAGAGAAAAAGCTGACCGAAAAAACAAGACTGCTGATGGAAAAAAGAAGGAAAATGATAATTACTAATGATCCTAAAGAAATGATCCATTTTGCAGAACTAAACAAAACTATAAGGAAGTGCATCAAGGAAGATGTGAAAAAATATAATTATGAGCTAATCGAGAAAGCCATAGAAAACAATCGAAGTTACAAGAAAATGAAGCAACATCTCTCGATCGGAAAGAGACAGCTGGTGGCCCTGATGCTAGAAGACGGCTCCATAACCCATAGTAGGAAACTAATCCTGAAACGGGTACAAGAATTTTACACCAAGCTGTATGAGGATCCTCTAGGAAATGAGGAAGTAAATGATAATGGAAACATGCCCACCGAAGAGGTCCCAGATATCCTTCCGGAAGATGTTAGACACGCAATCAGAAGTATGAAGAATGGAAAAGCATCTGGAATGGATGGTATCACAGCAGAAGTATTCAAAGCAATGGGTAATCATACGGAAACAATTCTCGCTAAGATTTTTAATTCCTGTCTGAGGAAGAAAAAGATACCAGAAACATGGAACCACGCATGTATTATCCTTCTGCACAAGAAAGGTTCCAAAGAAGACTTGAATAACTACAGACCGATCAGCCTACTCCCAACAGTCTACATTGGACATGTGAGTTGTGCACAACTCGCCTTCCCGATATCCGCCATGCCGTCAACGATCGTGTGAGTTAGCTTGAGGCTTCACTGTCAAAATTTGGTCTCTTGGAAACGTACTGCTAATGATAATAATGCCCAGGATTGTAGAAATAAAAGAAATGGATGTTCTCTCCTCGTTGATTAGAACTATACCGACGCGAAATCTCGTCAGAGTCTGAGTGATAAGCCTGCAGGATCGGAAAAATCATTCGCCAGCGTTGCTGCCACCACAACTAAACCTTCTCCAACCATTACCTCACCTTTAAATGAGGATAATAACGGTGGTTTCAGTATCGTTCGTAGAAATAAATTGGTTTGTCCATAACACAGGACTTTCTCCATACGTAAGTTGTCAACTAAAATCAAATAAATACAGCAATAGAAACAGTTCAACTTACACGCTTCTGCGCTAGCGATTCAATTGTTTTGTAAATTCACCTTTGCCATCACAGCCACGCGCGCGAGCTGGGCACTAACGAATCACTTTCGAAGAAAATTGAATATCTCATGAAATATTCCACATATGAAAATTTATTTCAAACAAGAGTTGTAGAAAAAAATATCAACAAATTATATATACACACATACACACACAGATGTTAACAAAGATTCAGTTTTAGGTGAAATATTTGAGAAAAACGAGTTTGACAGGGGTAAACCGCTACTTCCGACTGACCGATTGTTATCAAAATCTTTTCAAATCTTACGAGTATATATAAAATCACAGATATGGAATTTCATGCTAATCTGATGAATAGTTTTGAGTTATATCATTTATATAGGTGTGTGTGTGTATGTGTGTATATATACACACACACACAGATATATATAACAGCGGTCCGATTACACTTCCCTGAGGCACTCCGGAAGTCACTTTGACGACGTCCGATGCAACTCCATCGAGAACTACTCTCTGGGTTCTTTACCCTTTATATTATCCGCTAAATAATTTATATATATCAAGAATAAGAGGTCCGATTAAACTTCCCTGAGACGCGCCGGAAGTCACTTTGACGACGTCCGATGCAAATCCATCGAGAACTACTCTCTGGGTTCTATCCGAAAGGATCGAAGCAATCCAATTTACAATTTTCTCGTTAATTGAATAAACCTTTAATTTTTGCACTATTTTCGCGTGGGAAGCGGTGTCGAAGGCTTTCCTAAAGTCTAAAAATACTGCATCTACTCATATTCCTTTGTCCGCTGCTTCCACAATATCATGTGTGAATAGAGCTGTCTCACATGACCTGCCTCTCCGGAAACTATTCTATTCAGATCACCTTTACTTTCGAGGAATCGCATCGTTGAGCTGCCGATAATGTGCTCAAAAACCTTACAGAAGATTGATGTCAATGATATGGGACGGTAGCTCTCTACTTTAAATTTACTTCCCGTTTTGTGTATAGGTGTAACGTTTGCTGTTTTCCATATCAAAGGAACTACTCCCTCGTCTAAAGACTTTATGAATACGATATTAAGGTATGGAGCTAATTCATTCGCTAGCGAGTTTATAATGAACGCAGGTATGGCTTCCGGCCCTGGCGATTTTCTTTTATGGACCTGATTTAGCAATTTAACGATACCGCTTTCGGATATTTCTATGTCGCTCATATTTGAATCTATACGAGTAGGGAAATCATGAAATGACCGCTGTCGATTGTGAAGCAATTTTCGAAGAACCGACTTAACATACTGGCGTTAATAAAAGAATCGTGCACACTTTCACCGTTGTCTGTAAGTAGATGAGATACTGTGGACTGACCTCCTCGAACTTCTCGCACGCACGACCAAAATTCTTTCGAGTCGTTTTTAAGTGAATCTGTGGGTATCGTGGATCGGTAGGCAGCAAATTCCTTACGCGCTTCGTCTCTTGCAGACTTTCGACTGTTTCTTTATATTAAATACTCGTTCGCGTGACCCCTACCAACTTGTTTGAGGTCCTTTATGCGCGTGTGATGCCGTCTTTGTTTCTTGAGCAAGGCGCAGAGCTTCGGCTTCATCCACCGCTGATCCTTGCGATCACGAATGGGTTTGGTTGAGACAAACGTATTTAGCCCTTCGCGAATGATTCGCAAAATTTCCGTCCAAGAATCATCTACGCTGTTATTATTCACAAAATTGATAAATGTCGTTATTTGATTTGTAACATAAGTTTTGAAAACTGGGAGATCCGCTTTACTGAAGATATAGGCTAATCGCGTTGGGTTATCTATTGTCGCAGGGGTATATTTGAAGTCGGCAATTACTATTTTATGATCACCTATGCCATCGTCTACATGCAGGTTTCTAGTCAATAGCGGGTGGGTCGTGGCTAGCAGGTCTAATATGTTTCCGTTTCCGTTTTTGTTGTATCGCGTCGGCTCTTTGACGATTTGTTCTAGCGAGTTTAGGTTAAGCGCTTCAATTAATTCACGACAAGTTTCTCTATTTTTTCCGCCACTAACTTAGGTTACGGATTTCCAATCGATCGATGGAAGATTAAAATCTCCTCCAAGAATAATTACTGGATCGTTCTTTCTCCTGACAGTCACCTGCAAAGTACAACTAAATTCTCTAATATTCTCGACTCCAGAGTAAGGTGGGCGGTTATATGTGCAAAACAATAACTTTTTACCATTTCTCGTACTAAATGGTCTCCATATCATTTTGCAGTGTTCGCTGACGTTAAACTCTTCTAGTTGGCTTGATATACTGCTTCTGACGGCGATAAAAACTCCAACTCCGACTCTTTCTCTCCTGTCTTTGTGATATATCACGTAATCTTTATTAATGACCTACCAAATAACCTCACCTGTTGTGGTGACAACAAAGTTATACTGTATGCTGATGATATCAGTGTCCTGCTATGAAATATACATGACAATGCCCTACTTGAATCAAGCTTTGCTGCAAGAAACTGTATAGCTGAATGGTGCTTATTAAATAAGCAAACCATGAATAATGATAAAACTCAACTGATGGTTTTTACCCCCAGTCTAAGGAAGGGTAAGGTCTTTGATCTCTTAAAACAAAATAATACTGTCCCTTCAATGTCCTTTAAGTTTGCGGGTATCTGCATAGATTCTCAACTGAAGTGGACCTCCCATATAGATCATCTTCGTAAAAACTTAAACTCCCTCTCTTATCTTTTCATAGTCTTAATGCATACTGTCAGCCTAAATGTCTTAAAATTACTTTACTTTGGCAATTTTCACTCAAGAGTCTTATACGGAATTATTTTTTGGGGTTCCTCCCCACTAACCTCCGAAATCTTAAAAATCCAAAGAATATTATCATATTAATGTGTAATGCCTCTTTTAGAGCTCACTGTCGAATTTGAATTTGATAAAAACATAAATCATACTTTATTTATCACAGGTATTTTTGAGTGGAATTACTTATTTTGATGAGGTATTGAAGATTCATATATATATTTTTATTGATAACAATCCTTTAAGTTTAAAATCTTTGAAAAATGGTCAAATTGCGTGACTATGCACAGGTTGTCAAATCTGGAATTAATATACAAAAAGAGGATATTCTAGGAATTTATAAACCTCTTAGGCAAGACAAAAGTGCGGAAAATTGTATAAGTATGATAAAGAGCGTGCAATAATCTGAGTTTTACACTGTCGAGAGATATTTCCATAAAGAATATTAGGATGGCATAGCGAGAGAAGAAACTCAGGACTTTTCAACGACGATATATTCATAACGAAAACGGAAAGGCAATAACATTAATAGCTCACAAGGCGGTCGTTTTACCAAGTTCGGGCTTCCCTTTCCCTCCTACTTTCACTCTCTCCCCTCCCCCATGTCCTTTTCTCCCGTCCCTTTGTCCTCTTCTCCCTCCCCTCCGTCTCTCCAAACTCTTCCATCCCTCCCCTCAGAAGCACACCTCTCTCTGCTTCCTCCACCACCTGTCTCCTCGGCTGATATCCGTATCTCTCTCTCTCTCTCTACTTCCTTCCTTTCCTTCCCTTCCCCCATCTTGCTTCCTTTCCTCCCCCTCTCTCCTCCTCTCACTCCGCTTCCCATCATCATTTTATTATACGCTCAAACTTTTTGACAAATTCATTTTTTGTGTGATGTTTTCTTTTTTTCTGCCCTTCCTCTTTCGCCCTTCCCTGACTTTATTTTCGCAACACCCTGGGGCGGCGTGACGAGGTCTCTTCCCTTTCTTCGGGGCAGGAGCGAGAAGGGCGTTGGCACGAAAGCCTTACGAGCTGACCTTGGCGAGGGGGAGTGGATTGGTATAAGAGGGGTGGGGGGCGGAGGGAGAGATGGAGAAGGGGTCGGTGCTGTGTGAGTGGGTACTTCGGAGAGATGGAACGAATTTTGTCATCACATGAATATAGAGGTATTCGAAAGTTATGTGGGGAGTTAATGACTCGTTCGAGGAGGTTCTGTGGTCGGTCGGTTGCATAGGTATACTCGCTTGAAGTTGAGAAAAGAATTTGCTAGGAAAAAGTTAAAATTCTGCGCATTGTGTGATTAGACGCGTCCCATTGCTCTCTTATGTGTTTTCATTCAATAGATTTGTGGATAAAGAAATTACTCGCCGTCTCAGGATGATTATTCCTTTCGACGAAGATGAATTTTCCCGTCTCTCTGACAGCCGAAGATAGAATCCAGAATCGTTAAACCCGATGGAAAGGATCGCTCTTGAATCGTGTGCATACATCCATGCAGACATATCTGGAGTGCAGTATATTTTGGTGAACAGGAAAAGATTCTGGCACTATCGGAAGTCGAAGCCGGTTCTTCGTCTTACCGAGTTGATACTCTGCATCTGAACTAACGTGGTAGACTGTTCTGAAATATTAGAATTAGTCTGCCTCGACAGTTCAGTTGCAGAGTATGAGTGGGAGACCCGAGTTAGATTCCCAATCAATTAAAAAATTTTCTCCTGCTCTCCAGATCAGATCGTTACCTATAAATTTTAAAAAATTTCTTTTAGGAAGTCACAGAAAGGCAAATGTGTTTCCATTTCTATACAATTGTCTCCTTTCTCATAGCTTTAAAAAGATGTTGAATCAGTCCACTGAAACGGAGAAGTTTTATGAAAATGGTGTGAATAACTTAAGAATTTAAAATAGTTCAAGTAATATCTTATTTGATGAAACGAAATATTCAGGGAAGAGCTTAGTTATTGTGATTATCATAAAAATATTTTTGCAAAAAAGTACACTGAGTTAGAGTTAACCTTGCACAATATTGTCAGAATGCATGTTTTAATGTTTTTAGAAAAAATCCTCGT
Organism: Uropetala carovei; assembly: GCA_036926305.1. Classification (NCBI taxonomy): domain Eukaryota; kingdom Metazoa; phylum Arthropoda; class Insecta; order Odonata; family Petaluridae; genus Uropetala; species Uropetala carovei. The sequence continues at coordinate 2,769,108 of JAXCHB010000340.1, forward strand.
GGTCTATTTTTAAGGATTAAGGATTAAAAGAGGCCTAGATATACTGATAAGTTCATGATATTTTAATATCAGGAAGGTTAAAATTGAGTCAACAGAAATAAAAAGATAATTGTTTCACTTTAAAAAAGTTTCTATTGAACAATAACCGTCAAATACAATTTCAGCAAAAAACAAACTAAAATTTATATCCTCCAGTAATAAGAATTTATCACATGCAAAATGTCTATAAAGTACACGCGGTGATCCATTGATAATCACTATACACTGGTGCTTCAGTCTTTTCACTCCATCTCTCTAACGACCTGAATTAATTGCGCACAATCTTGTGGGTATGCGCCTACAATGAAATTTTCTTGCTTGTGTTATAACAGGTGCATATTTGTACGTATCTGCGCCCTTTATTTCTTCGCATATTCACGCAAATGAGTGTTTGTGCTTGCCAGTGCTTCCGCTTGTGAGTGAGCGTTTGTTTGGTTAAATGTATACTATTCGGTAAATTTCGGCGGCAATTATATTTTTATAGGTTAATGCACTTTCAGTAACCCAACCATTGGAAAACCAGTGCTTCATCCTCAATAAAGTATTCATATACCATAAACGTTAATGCAGAGATTATTATTATTACTATACGCACTGCTTGAATGAAGTAGTTTCCATTAGATTCGTAAGGCGTTTGTTATGAACGTAATACACTGTTATATGCGATAATGATATTCTGCAGATGCTTTTCTATTAACGCGATTGTTTTGCAAATTTGTTGGACATTTTTTCCGTTTCATGGTGATGTTTTTTTATTAAATTGGTGTTTGAAATTCCATTTGTTTGTGCAATGTTTGCTACATATTTCAGAATAGCTAGATATCCTTAATCCCAGCACTCTTATTTTTAAATTTGGAAACATCACAAAAAATCAGTTCTCAAACTGATCTTATCTTAAAATTTGCGCTTTAAAACTCTATGTACATCGATTTTAAAATGATATCTAGCATCTCATATAAAAATGAATGGGACGAAAAACTTTTCCTTGCATACCAATATATTTATATGCATAAACACTGCAGAGATTTTATTTAGCTTTATGAAATTGGCGACTGAATTGTTTTGTCGTTCTCTTAATTCTTATGAGGGTTTTAAATAGCGCAATGCAAAACGAACAAAGTTTTGGCGCGTACCGCAAATAATATCCAAATCATTTTGTTTAGTCGGACTGCTCTTCTTAATATATCCATCCGAAGATATACTATATAGCAAACCGTAGACACTCATTCCTTCTCCAATGGCGTTCGCTTGAACGTTTTCTGATACAGAACTCTCGGATATAACGATATCTACCATGTAGGAATAATCGATGAGAAGAAAAATAGGTGTTGGAATGGGTTTGGGGCGAGGCACGAGGACGCGGAATCAGGAGTGGATGAGAAAGACGGTAAGTGCGAAGGGAGGAGGAGCGTGTGCGAGATAGGCGACTGATGAAATGCGCAAAGAATGGAGTAAAGGGCGTTGCGGAAAAGGAGAAAGATGACGATTTTATACCCCGTCACATTTCCTCGGATCTCTTCCTTGCAGACACATCCCTTTCAGCTCGTCTTCCTACCCATCTCCCTCCAAACACCTCCCCCCCTTCATCATCCCCCTCTCCCTCTCCCTTACCGTATCCGCCCTGCCCGCCCTCTCGTGGCGGTGCAGCCACCCCATTATGCATCCCTCATTTGTCACTCACTTCCGAATACGGAATGCGGTTTTGATGGGCCGAGGAGGGAGATTTGAGAGGAGAATGACACGGAAAATAATGCAAAATACATGCAAAGAACGCGAAAGAATACGTGATATATCAACGCACGTACTTACGTGTGCGTGCTTTCTGCGCTTGAAGGAGCGCCTGACATCATCTCGGAAGATTTAACAGTTCCTCCTCCTCTTCTTCCTCCTCCGTCTTCGCTCTCTCCTCCACATTCTTACTCCTTTTTTTGGCCCGAGGCAATTTCCGCTACTCTCTTCTTTCTCGAGCGCTTGGGAAAAAGAGAGAGAGAGAGTAGTTAACCCAATTTTTCACGAGCCATTCTCTCGCAGTCATATCTATTGCAGTCTTCGGGGTCGCCGAACATATATATATAGATATATATTCACGTGACTCGCTATTGAATATGAAAAAAAAAGATTTTGTTTCCCGCGGGAAATAACGTCGTGTCATTCAAAAATTCTGGATAAGTTATACGGGATGAAACAAGGAGAGAGTCGGCGCAGACGCCTCGCCATTTATTCAAAATTGAAATCCTTAAGGAAAATCGCTTCGTCGCTGATGATTGCTCTTGGCGTTCGGAACATTATTCCTTGTTCCTGGAAGGAAAAAAATGTGACGGAAACCACTCGGAGCGCATCTCGGAAAATGTTTTAACTTGGGAGAGCGTGTCAAAAATCGAGGTGTTAGGAACGTTTTTTATATTTTTTTTTGGGTAGGCGATCTCCCTAGGCATTTATCGAGAGGTGCCTCGTTTAGCTTCCCTGCCTTGGCAGAAAAAAAGATTAGAAACTTGCGTGAAAAATCATCGCCACTTTGCAAAATAGTCACTAAGCCAACTTTTCGTTCCCCTTCCGACGTTGTTCTCGTAGGGACCTCACATCCCTCCCCTTTCTCATCCCCCCTTATCCATCCTCCTTATCCACCCGTTTCCTTTAGCGCCGTTCCTTCCTCCTCTCCCGCCATTCTTTGCGAACTTTTCCCGCATTCGAGTGCATCCGCTCGATCGAAAAAAAAAACTCTATCGACTCAGACGTTGTCTTCGCTATTCTGTGCTATATCTATCGTCGGCCATCACTCGTCGACAGCGGCGGGGATCCGACCATGAAAAATAGTTCCAAGGAGGAAAAAGTCTGCATGGCGGTTGGGTTCGTCGTTATACTGCTATGTGGTATAAACATGTTATCCTGTTCGTTTTTGAATTTAGGATTTATGCGCTGGATTTATATGCGTTGTGCAAGTGGCATTAGCCTATCATATATCTGAGGATTATAGAAATGTTTGGCATTATTACATTTGGGTTCATGCAATATCAACACTTTGTCATGCGATCGTTGAATGGTAAAACTTTTGCGAGTGATAATAATCATAATGTCACACAAATTATTAATAATAAAATGTCGAGGCGATATTTTGCTGTGAACCACTGTATGTAATATATTTTACAATACTTTACCGCCTTTTAAGGTGCCGTTTAATGTGTCTAGCGCTAGTCTACTTAAAATAAATATTTTTTATTTGTCCGCCATTCCTATAAAATATAATTAAGCATTTCTTTTCGTCAACCCCGATTCAATTTTAATTGTTTAAAAAAAATATCATTCCCACAACTTCATCCACCATTAATCTTGAAGATAAGGCGTATTTAATAACCCCTTATAGCTTATTCAGTGCCATAAATGTGCCGAAAGCCAGATGAGTGCGCGATGCGAAAGGGACGGGCGCGAGCGATATTCGCTCGGCTCGGACGTACTTTGTGTTATAATCTGATGGCGATGGAAGATGATTAATGATATGAACACGATGTCAATGTTTGAGCCCAAATACAGATTCCATAGTCCATTGAGTGGACGGAGGATTTAGAAGATTAGCTCGGCAAAGCACTAAACTAACCCACTCGCTTGCACGCGCGAAAGCGGCAATGAAATACGTTCGCTTTTATTAGAATTATTTTCTGCTGGTCATACGCTCGTCGGTCCATTCAGCTTGCGCAAACGCCGTATCCCGCCTAGCTTTGATTAGGGTCACTCAATATTTAACCGATGGTTACTCATACTACGTATTTACGAGGTGGCGATATGACATTAATTAATGGCTAAATTAATCCTTTAAACGAGAAGAAGTTTGCCAGCAATGCAAAACGGTGATTTTATGTAATAGCATATAACATACATTCTTGGTTTTATTATTTTTCCACAATTATTTGTTCACTGCACTACGCTCAAAGTCGTATGATTAATGAATTTCATATTCACGCGAATGAAATTTTGCTATAACATTTTTTTATCACCAGTCGAATTTTTCAGAATAGTTCGGATTTAAAACTTACACAGAACATAACTGTAGCTTGTTTGATAAAGGGACGAATGAAGGACAAGTTCTTGACGAAGAAAAGGAGTTTCTCTTTTGGGTGTGGTAGAAAGTGATCTTGGTATAACAGAGCAGATAAATCCGTCTACGGTTTTATGGAGATAAAAAATTTTCGAATATGAGTAGCCAAACTTCGTGAGTCAGATCAGTACGTGGAAAAATGTAACGAATGATGTTTTACTTGTCTTTAGATCTCAAGATCAACGGTCTCATATTTTGTTTGTTTTAGAGTTCCTAATGTGTAAAATTATTACTGCGACCACACTAGGCGGACAAAAGTAAATTCACTATTAAAAGGCTGCTTCCGTTGTTTTTTTTTTTAGCCTTCTCATGAAAACTTGATTTTAGGTTTGCTGGTTAATTTTACAATTATATGTATGCGATTATATTTACTCACTTTGAGGATGGTAATAAAAATAAGTTTATTATTGTTTTTAAAGGTCATAAACAGCCTCTACTTGTCTTTTGCAATATTTATTATAAATTCATTATCATATTTTATATTATAGATTGGTGATCCGCAAGTGAGACCACCAGACAAATTTGATGCGATGTAAATCAATGGTTTCATTGAAATTTCGGTTCTGATTTTATTTTATAGTTCTTATTAAATTACCTAAATACCTTCAAGTCAAAAACAAGCATCAGTATAATTTTCAAAATGTTGACAGCAAAACCTGGCTGTGGCTTTGAGTAGCAACCATCAGCAAAAGGTTATTTACGGAACACTGATATGGTTTAATTTAAATAATCGAATGTATCATTTTAATGCATTAATACATGTATGTACAAATACTCATGAATTGCTACAGCGAAAGATTCTCAGCCTTGGCTCCAGACAACAAACGAAGTTTATGTTAGTCATATATGTTTTTATTTTAAAATATGGAGAGTTAAAAGAAAATGTTTAGATAAAATACCGTAATATACCTATGTTTTGTCAGCGGCATTGCAAATATAAATGGATTACACTTTATTAGTGTGACCAGCATCTATTTCCGTATTCATAGGTTACATTATGAAAATATCTTAACTGTTACTTCTCGAGATATCCAAAACTTTCACGTGGTTAGTAGGTTCATTCTTGAATTCCTTAATTAATCGATGAGCCCAAAGTGGACCCTCTTAGGACGACGGAAAAGGGGACGTTGGGATAGATGTGTTTATTAGCCTCCTGCGTAATATACATTGAAAAACCCAGGCATTTCACGATAAGCCATTATCCAATGACGAGAGAGACCCAAATGTATAAAACATTAACTGTCAACGCTTGGGAGAAAGAGGAGAGAGAGAGAGGGGAGGGGATATGAAGAGGTTGAGGGCTTGTGGATGTGGAAGCCATCGCGATGCGTGTATAGAGAAAAGGGGAGCAATCTATGGCGAAGAGGGTAAAAGGGAGGAAGGTTATGGGGTAGTTAGGTGAAGGGGATGGAGAGAGAGAGAAAGAAAGGTTCGATGTGGGGGAAGGTAGTGTGTGTGTGAGAGAGAGAGAGGGGGGGGGGGAGTGAAGAGTATGGAAGGGCTGCGATCGCTAGGTGAAGATTATGATGCGGAGGTGTGTATGGTTTTCGTGGAGGCAGGGATATGGGGGTCGCCTGCATTGGGAGAAAGAGGAGAATGAGGTGGGGCCGTGAAGGGGGGGGGGGTGGGGGAGAGTGAAATGAAGAATGCTTTGGGACTGGGGATGACTTTAACGATGATTTATCATCCGCAACCAATTCATCCAGAGACTCTCTCGCAGCTAAACCATTCCACGCAGCCAAACACTCGCTCCCTCTCTTCCATTCGCCCTCTCTCTCGCTTTGTCTCTTTTCTCCTCTTTCTCCCGCCCTTTCGACCTCCCTCCTCTTCCTCTTTTCCTCCACACGTCCCGGTTTTTATCTTTTCTCCTTATCACTCAATGCCCTCTCTACCTTTCTCGCTCCGTGTCCCTCATCTAATGAACTTCTGGGATTTTCTCTCCTTCTTGGAAGTGAGGGACTCGCTTATGTAGATAGATAGTAACGAAGGGAAGGATGTCTAAGGGCATTTCGGTGACAGGTTATTTTATTTTTTCTTGCTGTTTGGAGAGGTCTATCTCCCTCGACATGTCGTTCCATGAAATATGCCGTGGAAGTACATTATCAGAGCCTTTTGCCTTTCGAAACATCCGCAGGAAAATTTTATTTTGTTTGTTTGTTTTTAAGCTACAAGCTATTCATTTTCCTTCTTATTTTATTGGTTTGCAAGATATATCTTTAAAATTTCTTATTTAGTTCACAGGCATGCTGTATAAAAGTTTTAACAAAAGGCTTAGTAAAAAAATTTACGATAGAAATGAAAGACTGGTTGTTTCGCTCGGTACTTGTAATTTAAGACACGAAAGATACTTAAATTCGTTTCGCGAAGCAGGTGGAACGGATTTTAATGCCATGTTAAAAAGGTTCCGCTTCTCCTCAACTACAGGATCGATAACGCCCGTTTTCTTTTCTCCCGCATTTTTTTGGAATATTTTCGGGGGACCCGGTTTTACAATGCGGGTGCCGTGTTTCCCAAAGTCCCGCTTTACCCTCAAAAACGCAATAAAAAACCAGCGGAGCGAAGAGTATGGAAGTCTTACTCTGTTTACAAACTTTTGTCATGTTATCGCATGGCATCTTTGGTCGGTGGGAGGGGTTTAAGAAAAACTTGCTTCCGTGCGTAACTCTTTCTTTCTCTCGCTCTGCCGAGGGTTTTCGAGTGACGTGTCGTCGTCTACTTGCGCAATAAGAAGCGGACCCTTTTCGCCGCCGTGGTCATCCCAAAGTGGCCGTGTCCCTTCCCCTCTCTCCCTCCTCCTCTCTTAAGGGGGGTCGCTGTGGCGGTATCGCGTCCCTTTTTCCCGAGGACGAGACTCGACGGGGCAGGAGACCGGAACTGGGAGTCGGAGAAGTTTGAGCGAAGGAGTCCTCAACTATGCGTGAAGCCTCAACACAATGGTCCTCCCGTTCCCTTCCTCTTTCCTTTGTCATCTTACTTTCGGAATCGCATGAATGGACGGGCGGTCTGTTATAAAAAAGTCCTTGTTTTTATTATCGAAGTATATTCCAGAAAAAAATAAAAACGACGGCGTTCCGTCGGTGTTCCGAGTACAAAGGCGATTTTGGAATAAATATTACTTCCAAGTAATCTCGTCTATTATTGATGGCGGTGTATGAAAATATTCTTTAATGTAAATCGAATTTTGATTTGTTTTCAACAAAATAGATTCGATGCCACGTGAAATAGATCACAGATTTCCGCAAAAATCCTCTAGGTACAAAAATTAGATTAAAATACTCTACTAAGGCTGGTGAAAGAGGCGCTATATAGTTCAATATGAATTTAATACAGTCATATATGTGAATTTAAGAAGAAAAGTTCTAAATGCTCAGGTATAACCGTAATTAACAAGTCATAATTGTAGCTTCTTTTACAAGTATTCAAAATTTGAAAATAGGCAATTGTTTTTAACTTTCCATTCATCCGTAATTATTATTTAGATTAAATTTGGCTTTTATTTATTTCGTACTTTGATTGATTCAGAGTTTTTTTTAGTCCTTGCGTTAATATTATTAAATCACTAAATTACTTTCAAAGGTAGTTCGTTCATATTTATTGTCTTTCTTGCTAAAACTTCAATAAGTTGGCTATTTCAGAGATGAATCAATATTTCAGGAAAGAAATCTCATAAAATTTACGGCGTCGTCGGTTTTAAAAATTATTTATTTAAAAAAAGACAATTTCTTCGTTTTTTTGAACACTGAACTGAATATTCACCGTTTTACAATTTCGATGGCGTTCCATTTTCGATTTGAAATATTTTTTCGTGGCCAATGGGAATAACGTGATGACGAAAAATAAATATACCAGGCCAGTTTTTAATCTATTATTGATTGCTTTAAAGTGATTTCTTAGTGGATGTTTTACTAAAATACTTCGAAATCCAGGAGTAGTTGATCAAAAACCTTCAAATTTATGGGAACAAGAAATTTTTTTCTATTAATTTTTGTCTAGTTTAGACTTTGGTGCCATATATTAACCGGTAATATGAAACTACATTGAGCTAAATACTGGTATGGAATGGAACAAAATGAAATGCTTCTTTTTTTAATAGATTCATTGTTATAAAGCCATTCAAAACTTTAACATTCGTGTCTTAGGAATTTCCTCTTCACCGAAACTATTGAGGCTATTCTATGAAAATATATTTTATGGCAACTTAATTCTTTCTATTTATTATATGCTTTTTTTCTGGTTTATCATGTCTATTATATAGAGCACTTTTAAGCACAATAAGCTACGTCACTTATAATATCGGGATTATTCATATCGTTAATGTAAGTATAAACATGATCTCATACATTCTATATGAGTTTCCAGATTTATATGTAATAACATAGACACATTTTAAAATTGGATATTATTACTTTCGTCATTTTGAAATTCGTTAGAGATGAGATTCCTCTGTTATCGTAATGGTCTAAATAAATTGCTGCAATAAAATAAAATGCACATTTTAGCTTAAATTATATCTTGTTAGCTGCTAAAAGTAGCAGTATCTTTTATATTTACCTGTATACATTTTTTCAATCTGAAATAATGAAGTGTTGTTTATTAATTAATTTCCTGTTATATTTTAACTCAAATTGAAGTTTTAACTTGTTGCAAATGTAGTGGAATTGTATATGATGAAGCATTAAGACGATAATCACCGTTTTCGCTGTATAAAGTAGGACGAGATTTCATAAATTCGCGACCGTATATTGTTACTTCTCAGAATTACTGCTAATAAATAATTGAGTGCTTGTAGCAAAATAAATTACGATAAACACTCTGCTCGAATATGTTATTGCAATTTCGAAGTGTATTAAATTGCAAATCTGATGAAATAGTACGCACGTGCGACTGTTTTTTCTTTCCGTTCTTTTTTTAAAAAGCTCTCATGACCTTTGAGCCCTTCGCTTCACCAGAAAACAGCCACGTCGTTCTGCATGCGTCGTAATAGACGACCACTTTACTAGCGCATTATTCCATCCATTTCGCCTAGGCGCTCACCTCCGATGCAGCCTTTTACCGCTGACCCTCTCGTATTAAAAAATATATATATCGACGGAGTATCGCTCCCAATTTTAACGCGGGACGCCGTCCGACCTTAGCCGGGGAACGTATACGGGGCGATATCCGGCGAATAAGTACCGCCGTTGTGTAAAGTGTAATGGTTTCCATAACTTTGGAAAGTTGGAATCATTATTGTCTCAAATGTGTCTCTTCTTCTTTTTCCGATGCGCGTCCTCGGAAGAGGAGGCATTGCGACTTCCTTTGATAGAGAGAGAGAGGGGGGGGGGAGGAGAGAAAGGGAGAAATTGGTAGAAAGAGAAAGTGAGGAAGAGAGGGAATGAGTCTCTCCCCCACCCTTCTTTTGTCGAGTGGTTCCTTTGTTGGTCGGAGGGCTGCATTGTGGGTGCCAGGATCGAGGGGGGGGGGGGGGGTTGAGCACATAATGCCACCGAGGGAAAGGGGGCGAAATGCTAGCGATTAAATTTTCGCGCCTTCACAACCGACGCCGCCGCAGAGGTCACGCCCGACCCCTTTTATTCCCCATGGTCCCTCCACTTAAAGAGGTCATCTTTTGTGTCCTCCGGACACACCTATGCTTCAGGTACATTCGAGGCATCAAATTTTCAATGAAATGAATTAGAATAGAATTTTTCGTAAAAAATGTCATCTTCCACAGTTTTTCGAATACGAAAAATCAACGCATGTTGCTTGATAACAGTCGGTAATAGCTTTATTATTGGAAGATGACGCAATTACAGGCGTCTTAAAAACCGCTAATGGCATTATTTCGAAAAATTCGATGGTAATTAAAATAAAAAGTTTTTTGATTGCTGATAATCTTTCCGTTGTGCGATGACCAGTTGGCGGAACGGACACTTCACAGCTTTCACTGAACACTAACATACACAAAATTTAAAAATCATTTTTCCTTTTCAGAATTTAATATTCTTCTGCATTTAAATGTGGAAATGTAAATACATTTTAATCAGGGAATAATTTATCTGTTGTCTGTATAATTCATTCTCAAAAATTTACATTAGAATGATTTCGTTCTTATATCCACAATTTGAGCACCTAAATCTACGTATCAATAGAATATTATAGTAAATATTTTTACAAAATCGTCAAACATTAAATAAAATAAACATTTATGTATTTGGTATCTAATCAACAAAGATATCTCTGCTTTCTTTACTTGAAATTTAGTATGTGGAAGCCATAGCAATACTTTAATCCTGTTCATTTTATAGGCGATGCGTTTATTCAAGATTCATAAATGGCTAATCTGGATGTAAGAAATTAAAGGATAATAGCGACACGGTTGACGATTAAATAATAACTACAAGGTCGGAAAGTATTCTACAAATATTGCAAGACTCTGCTACGATTTAGTATCCTTTATTGCAGTTATGTTTATTACTGTTTAGCTGCTGAGGTACGTAATTACTTGATAATAGATAATTTGTTTGAATAATTTAGTTTTTTATCTTTGCGCCAAAAATGGAGAAAAATATTAATTATGCTTAAGCAATTTAAACTGTATTAATTTATTGGGAATTGCTTATATAATTGTAACTGTCACACATAAAAGCGTAGTGTGTTACTTATAGCATTTATAGTTTGTTGAAAACGGTTGCTTCAATACTTTGCTTCAATTAAGAACGATCAAAGTAAAATTTTATGGTTTACAATGCAAATTGACGAGCGTCTAATATTCTAATGTGTATTTTTAATATATGGATATGCTAGATATTTATCAATTAATCCAAAAAAACTTATTTCGGAGTTCATGCCACTCTTTAGTTTGCTCTTCGTGGCGGGATTGTAAAGTCGTGGAATAATTTGGAATCATTAATCAACGTCCCCTTCCCTGGTAAAGTCTACAGTTAAATATTTATGAGGGTCAACTGTGCCTTATTACATTCTCTGGGAAATATTTCTAAATCAAACCAGTTCCTTTTTTCATGCCACCGCGAGCAAAAAAACCCCTAACCCAAAGTCTCTCTGCTCCACTGCTAATATTTGATGAGAGGATTCCTGGATGGAAGCAAAAAAGACGGAATAAGGGGACAGGCGGAAAAAGACATTTTTTCGTCGTGTAGTGGGGATTGAGGAAAGGGATGGACAGAAAATGGTGCATGGGCTGAAAATAAAGAGAGACAAAGAGAGAGGAAGAGGCAGAGGGAGGGAGAGACAGATAGAGAGAGAGAGAGAAAGAGGAAGGAAGGAAGGAAAGAGTGGAAGAAGAGCAATGTCCACAAATGCGTTTTAACCTGTCGCATCTGCTTCATCAAGTCTATCATTCCCATTGGAAGGAGATGGGTAATATTTCTCCTATCACTTTGCGTCATTGTTTTCGCCCTTTCCTTAGCGCTACCGTAGACTCACACGCCTCGAGTTTGAATGCTTCTCTCGCAGATACTCTCTGGGAACAGCTAAGATAATTGTTCTGCTGATCTAATAAGAGGTAGTCTTTTAAAAGGCTGCTCGTTTAATTAAATGAAGAATCGAAGGCTACCAATTTAGATTTAAATCAAATTAATGATGGCGGTTTCCTATTTTTTGGATTTTTTTATTTAATCGCGTTTAAAAAATGAGGCGACAAGATTAATTGATAGGGCGAAGAGACATGGATGTCATTCAAGCCGCTATGCACAAGCTAAATGAATATTTTTAGTTTAGGGAAATTAATGAGTAAGTAATGGTAAATACAACTAGTACTTTAGTGCATACTAGTTTTAAATATGCAGTAACCAAAATTGAGGTGTATTCAGCAAATATTCGTGGCTGACGAGTACATACAATACTATAATTTAATTTAATTTTTCTTCCCCTTACTGATATGTTATGTAATGGATAAACTTTAATGAGAATGATAATATCGCAAAGCATTTTAATTGAAATGATGATAGTGTCATTCAAATTTCATAAATTACCCAGAAATCAACACATTTTCTTGATTAAAATGAGAAGCCTTATCCCTAAGTTTTGAAAGCAATTATAATAATTTAAAATTTTTTATGGTCGATGACTCATAATTAATTTATTTTTCACGTCTATTTTTCATCGCATTTTATTGAAATATTAAATTAACTTTTGCTCTTGATTGCTCATACGGAGGACAAAGAAAGTTGAAGAATGAATACATTCCAGCAAATATAAACTAATTCTTGCCGTTCTTGGGCGAGGAAAAATCAATAGTTGGAAATTATGAGAATCGCGAACAGAAGCAAGGGATTGGGGGTAGGAAGAGAGAGCGGCCACACAGGAAACGCAGAGGGTTGCCGGGCAAAAGGGAGGTTTTGCGAGCGGGTGGAGAGAGCGGAGAGGGGGAGGAGGGGGGGAGGGGGAGAGGATAGGAGGGAAAGGGATAGTGGAGGAAGATGAAAGATAGAGTGCTGGAGGTGGAAAATTTGGTACGGCGTATGTGAGTGTTGGGGGTTTAAGCGTGTGGTTTGTTGCGATAGTAAGGTCGTTTCCAAACATGGCGGCGTTCGGGGGAGGCGGGGCTTTTTCATTTTGGTCCCCAGGTGATATCCCTTGCCCTTTCCCCTTAGCAACATCCTCGAAACCCTCAAACCTCTTCTTCGCCCTCCCTCCCTTGCCCCCCTTTCACTTCGCCATCCTCTTTGCTGCACTCAAAACTACTCCAAGCCCATTATATTCTCCGCGAATGCTCTCTCTTTCCCTATCGTCCTCTGTTCTTACCGCGAAACTTTCTCTATCTTTACGCCAGGAAAGCTTTCCTTCCACCTTTTTCTTACCGACTGAAATTCAACTCCTCTCTTTAGTGAAAATCCTTTTTTCCGTCTCAACCACACACTCAATTCCCCTGAATGCTCCTTCTCTATACAAACCCCTCTTTTTCCCCTCCATTTCCATCCATCGGCAGCCTCCGTGCTTTTCCTCCTCTTCCCAAATAATCCCGACGCACTCCCCCGCACCCTTTCCCTCTTGCCGTTTGCTAACCCACGACTCCCGCAAGGGGACTAGGTGCTCCCATGGGGACTATTATTCCCTCCCCCGAATACGCACGACCATCCATCCCCTTCCTCCCACTTTTCGAGACTCCGCCCTCTCAACCTTTATGCACACCCTTCCCTCGTTCGCACGCCCTTCCCCTCGCCTCCTCCTCACGCGCCCTCTCTTTTGCCTTCCTCTCCCTCAATCTTCTTATGCCTCTTCTTCCTCCTTCCTCACGTCAAGTCTTCTATCAGCGTCTCCTTGAATCACGTGCTCAGACCTCTTCCCTCCGCCTCTCCCATCTTCCTTGTCTCTTGCGCGCCCTCTCCCGATTCTTCTTTCTATTTCCCTCTCCCTCCTTCCGTCCTACTCCTCCTTTTGTCCCGGGTGAGCCCTAACTCCTGTTTCTTCCCTCCATTTCCTCTCCCATCTCCATCGCACTTTTCTTGGCCTGCAAAAAAAATTCGTAAACTTGTCTCTTCGGCAACGTTTTGTTCACTTGACGTCAGTTTTTTTGCGCGGTGCTTCACGAGCGTAAAAACGGCCATTTTCTTGCCTATTTTCTTTCTTTGTTATATGAGAATCCCTTGTAACTATGGCCATATTGTCTGAGGAATGGTGTAAAAAAACCAATCAAAGTTATGGCGCCCTATAAGGACGAATTCGACTATTTTGGTAAATTCTCTTGAGTTGGTTAATATTTAAAATACGAGGCAGAGCTGTTCATCTCCATAAAATTGCATGCAAAAATGAAGAAAGAGAACTTTAGAGGAGATCAAATTAAAATTTTCAACTCAATTCCAATCGATACTGGTTAATCGAGTGCTACTTGTTTCATGGGTGCTAAGGCAACTTATTTTCGTTTTCTCGCATTTCATTTATCTTTAAACAGAATTCATTTAATGGCAAGTTTCTCACAACCTAGAAAGAAACGCAACTTTTATATAACAGTATTTTAACCCAAGCATTTTGTTGCTTGAATTGAAAACGGAGTAAAATTCCGAGGCGGTACCAATTTGATGTATTGACTCTCTATCTCAAGTAACCCCTAAGGGCTCGTCTTTCATATTTTCCCTCACCGCCATCTCTGTCTCGTGTTTCTTTATTTCATCACGCCTCCCGCCATCCCTTGCCTTTCTCCATAACTTCGTCCCAAAATGCCTGCTCCCGCCTCATCTCCCATCCCCTCACCCGCTCCCCAAAACTCCCGCTGACCTCCTCATCCCTCGCACCGCCTCATACCCTTAACAAACCCCTTTTCCTCCTCTCTCTCCTTCTCAGTTAGCTCTCACCCTTGTTTGCAGCCACAGCCAGCACAACCTCAACAACCCAACACACCCCCCAAACCCCGCAGACCTACCTCATGTTCAATCTCTCACTCTTTATATTTTTATCCCTCTTCCTCCTTTCCCCTTCCTCCCTTCCTTATCCATTGCACCCTTTTCCCCCCTCCACGTCTTCCCAGAGTTCCTGGATACGTGATCGCAAATCCCATTCTTGGGAAATTGACTACCTTGCTCTTCCCTTTCTCCGCGGCCATCCCTCCTCACCCTCCGCCATTCTCTCCCCCCCCCCTCGTGTTTCTTCCTTTCTCCCCAACACGACCAGCCACTTTATCCGGCCAGCGCACTCTCTCCCTCTCTCCCCAAAACTCTCCCTTTATTCCTATATCATTCCTCTACGCCTCCTTTCCTACCTCGCTCCCTCTTCTCTTTCCTCCAGATCTTTGGCTTTCTGGTCTCTCGTGAAGCCTACACAACGTTTAAGGTCCTCGACAAACATGCCATCCGTTATTCTATTTAAAAAGAAACCATTTACTTTCGAGCGATTTTTTGACGAACGTAATAAGTTTTTTGAATCAATCGTATTTGAAATTCAAATTAAGAAACAATTAAATACAATTAAAATATGTAGACATCTCCCGGGCGACGATTACAATGTTACTAATATATTTTTTGATGGTGAGAACTGCGAATTCTGTTCGGTTAACACTCAAAAGATATAAAATTTAATTTGATGAACTATTGGCAAAAATTTAACTGATGAAAATATGGATGATATAGCAATTTTAAAGAAGATAAGCATAAATTTCTCAAGTTCGAATTTCATTGATAACATTACGTTATTTTGTATCAGTTTCTGCAACTTATTTCTGGAGTTTTATGAGATTTGTTTAATGTAAACAAATTGCGTTAGTTATTGTTAGTTCTATAATTAAACTCTGGAAGAAGTGAAAGGTCTCGAAGCGATACATGAATACCGAAAGTTAAATTTGCCATCATAGAGCGACGCGACTCGCTTTTCTCCACTCTTTTACTATTTCATTGTTAAAGGATATATCTTTTAATATCTTTTATTTCTTATTTGTTCTTAATTTATAAATGGCATAAATAATATTTTTATTGATATAAGACACTTCAGTTTGCATAACTGTGTATATTATATTACAACAAATAAGATTTTCTCAAGAAGTAATAAGTAATTCACAGGTATTTTTCCTTGGCGACATCTTATCTCCTTTTCATGTTTAGATAAGATTTGGCTGTTTCGGGATAAAAACATTATTACCACTGTAAGAATTGGTATTGAAACATCTTTTAAAGCATAGGTTTATGTTTTAGATAAGGTAGTTATAATTATGGCACGCCTACGGGGAATGCGCATTAGTATTTGTTACTGAAAAATAGAGGAGTACTTAACGAAGTGTTTTTGAAAATATGCCCTTAAAATAAATTGTTGGAATTGCACTATTTTTTTATGGATGTGATTAAATTGCTCACATTTTTGTACTTGAAAAATTTATCATATTATATAATTATATAATGAAGTTCTACTTAATTTTCCACTTTGCAGACTTATTGAAGTTAATAAAAAAGTTAATTCCAAGGAATTTTTTATGCGCGATTTGACATTTAAATAAAATTAGCTATCTAAAATGAAAGTGGAATTTTTGTAAGCTTTCATATGTAAGAATTACAATTAAAATTTTAAAAATTAATTATACCGTAATTTTCTCTATTTCTCATTGTGTTATTACCAGAGTTTGTTTGCTTTTCTTATTTATTCATGCGTGAGTTAAATAATTATATAAACTGTTTCTTTTTTATTTTAGGTAAGTCTCTCATACTTCCCTACACTTTCTACATTCAGAGACCTGAACTTATATGTGAGTATGAAATATTATCTTCAAATTGAATAATTAGTTTAGACTTGCTTTTAATAGTAGCGTAAACACATAGATTATGCATATATAACACATGTACGACATCAATATCAAGCTTTTTAAAACGCACTCAATGCTTGGTATAAATAAATCTAGCTGCTCCTCTACAAAAGCGTGTCTAGGTATTATTTTAAAGCAACTCTTTGTCACGTTGGCTGCATGTGAGTATGAAACTAACGAGTATATTTATCTAACTTCCTCTTCTTATAATTTTTTTACTATTAAAACAATGCTTTTCCATACTGTAATGGTGATTATACTAGTCTACATTAGCTCTTGGTATTCAGACACAATCCAGAGATTTCTTTTAACAAATCCTATTTCCATTTGTTTGGGATTCACTGTCCATTTTTTATTGGTGCCTTTTCTCCTGCTCACCCCGATAAATTCGCTTATCATACTTTCCCTCTAACTTCATTCTTCTGTCTCTCTCTCATCGTCCCCTCTCGCCGAACTGTTTCCTCTTTAACGCTCCCGAATCCTTTATCCTTTCGCGTCTGCTCATCAAATTCTTTGCTGGAGACTTCCACAGCAACTACGGTTTTAATTTCCTTTCTCGTTTTGTAATCATCATCCCTCCTCTTCCCTATCATTCGACCTATCCTCCTCTCGCTCTTGCCTTCCCCCTTTTCTCTCTCTCCTTGAGTTATCCAATTCCCGTCGTCTTACTCCACCCTCTGCTATTCATCCAAATACCCTCCTTGTATCCCCCTCCTCTTCATTCCTCCATCTGCCCTGCTCCCAACCACTTCCCCTTCCATTGCCCTTCCTGCCCGCATACACGCTAGCTTCCATTTTTCTTCGCCTTATTCATTTTCTATATATGTAATTCCTTCCACTCTGCTTCCTCTCTCTTTTCCGCATCTTTCTTATGTGTCTTTAACAATCGCCATTTCACTATATCCCCTTTTCTTGGTGACCCAAGCATTATCTCTCGATTTTTCCATTGCCTCAGCTTTCACTTTGATTCCCGCTTTCTCTCGCTTTCTGTCACACTCCATTCATTATCTTCTTCTCCTCTCGCCTTCGTCTCTATTCTGCTTCGCTTCTTTTGTCTCTCGACCTCTCTCTCTATCATCACCTTCAAATTTCTCGTCGGTTCCTCCTCCTCCCTCCCTCCCTCTCTCCCTCTCCCAGCCCATATTGATTATTCTCTCACCTCCTCTTAATCTCTCTCATCTCCTTCCCTTTCGCTTTCGCTAACCTCTCTTCCTTACTTCAGTACACGGCTCCTCGTTTTTTTCTCATTTTCTCCAATTTCCACTCTGTTCCGAAGAGTATCGCTCTCCAAATCCCGTTAACAACACTTTCCGTCCACTCACCTCAATCACTTTTCCTTTCTCCATGCCAGTCTCTCTTCTTTCCTCCTCCCACTTCCCTCCTAAATCTCTTTAATTACTCTGCCTCCCTTTTCCTTACTCGCTCGCCCCTCCAATCTTCTCATCCTTTTCCCACTCCCCTTCCTCCTCTCTCCTCCTCTCTCGAACACCTCCAGCTCGTATTCCGCCTCCTACGAATCGCGCTTCCTTTTCTCTTCTTTCTCCTCTCTTTCATCCTCGCTACCTCCAGTTTTCTCCTCCTTTGGTCGTCTTCCTCTCATTCTCCGTTCTAGAATCTACCTCCCTCTCACGCTCATCCTCCATTAAAATTTCATTCGAATAAAATTCTCAGCCCATTAACTAAATCAATGTTTTATTTCACGAATCTCATCGGAACTTTTGCATATTCCGGAATTTTTTTAGAGTGCTATTTACATTGTTGCCTCTTTCATAAGGTTTATAGCGTATTTTTGAAGAAGTCAAGAGAATTGAATGGAGAGGTTGCTCATTTATATTTTTGTGCTTATTGGAAGTGGATTTTTTTATGATAGTGCTTGTTGGTAATACGGTTGAATCCATCGGTGGCAGGATGACCTCTAATCGGATTCCAAAAATAAAAAGCACTGATAATATTTGCGACAATGGTTTATATGGTATGAATATTTGCTGACGGTTGAGGGGAACCTGTTCTAAAATTTTCCGATTTGTCTTTCGTTGGTGCATTTGTTCTACTAATTCATTTTTAAGTTAATTATTTTGTGTATCGGCTTTTATTATTTCTAGAAATAATAAAATTATACTATGCCTCTTATTTACATTTTTTTAAGTTTCATGATTGAAAACCATAAATATGTAATATAAATTTCTAGGTATTTATTTAAAATTTTTATTTTATTTAAACTGCCAGTGAAATTATAATTCCACTTTGAACTGTAACAATGTGTAAATTTATTTAACGCGCAATTGCCAATTGGGGGATCGTGTGACTTCAAACGACTCCAGCGCTAGTAGACTTCTCAGTCTAAATCACAAAGCAAGTGAGGAGCAGCCGGCATTAGCCTACTCTTATCGAGAAACACCAATGGGACCAAAGGTCCTACGTCCTTTTCGAAGGACGGAGCGCTGATATGCGTTTCCTTCACACAAAAAGGGCCCGGGTTTATTATAACAATGACATTCTCTATTGTTGCGGGACCTTGTGACTTCAAACGACTCCAGCGCTAGTATTAATTCGAACGCTTAAACGGTAGTTCCAATTTAGGTACTGATTAACCTTTATCCGTCGGATTTAAATTCCCGCTGCCGACTGCATTTTTAACTGAACACTAGAGAAAAAAGTGATTTCAAGTGTTTTCTTTACGTATTAGGTCTCCCCTCCCTATAGGTGTAGTTTTGACTGTTTCTTCTCGACATTAAAGACCTAAAAAGGATTTGTTTATTGAATAATTGTTAGGCCCGTTGGGCTTATTAAAAGCGGATTAAATACCAGAAGTACAGAATCGGTCTTTATTATACATAGGAGAAGAGTATCTTTATCTTCTAGTCATTCAACATCAATGAAATTTCATTCTTCTATCAAACTGATATATTCTCCTATACTTACAAACAAGTAGGAATAATTTACGCGAGAAGCGTGGTATAAATTATACTCGATTTTTCAAGAGATTAATTATCAATTTTCGTGTAAATAAAAATGCCACCATTATAAAAATTTGTGATTCGATTTCGGTATTAAAATTTTATTTCCGTTCAAATGACATTTCTGACCGAATATTCGGCCAGAATTCGCGAATGACCGGATTACAAGTCCTATGCCATTTTCACCTATCGTTTTAGTGCATGTGAGAATTAGCATTCCTGATCGAACAATATGCCTATTATCTCAATAAAATCCTCAGATGTACAAACAAAATGAGTGCACACGTATGATACAGATACGCAGTAAAAATATTTTCACCACAATATTCTGACCAACTAGGAATCATATCGAAAAATTGTTCAGCAAAAATTATTTCTCTCTCTGTTTTACAAAATCCGAAAATCAATTATTTTCTCGGATGAATATTTAAGAGTAAAAGGTCATTTTTCTACTCCAGTGTATTGATTGCGTGGTTTGGCCCTTTTTTTTTAACTTTCGTCTGCCAAATTTTACCGAACTTGAAACATTGATGTAGATACTATTATACGTGCGTAGGCATACGAGCAAAACCAAACAAAATTTTTCAATAAAACTCCTACGCTGCAGGCTTCATGTAATACCTGAAAGGACGGGAATAGGTCGGAGCTGAAAATTAAAGCGTCGAGATACTTTTCTATCATTTTATAAGAAAAGATCTTTTTTGTATATATTCGGGCTCATTTTGCTTGCCACAAAGTACTATTTATTTACGTTATTATTATCCGTCCAGAAAACGGCGATACGTTTCTCTTGCGGATGTAATACTTTAGGTGAATATTCATACCCTGATTGTAGGTTTATGAGTTCATTGAATTTTGGCAAAACGCGGGCATTTTCCCTATTAATAGGAAAAAAATTCTTGGTCTTTTCCTTATTACAGGGCATTTTCCCCCAAAAAGTTCATTTTCCCGTAAATAAGTACATATTATTTTAATACTGAAACGTTAATTTATACGTAATAAAGACGCTATTATTCTCTATTAAAACTCAGAAAAAATTATATCCTACATAACCAAGGTGTTTCGTAAAATTTGCCATAGGCGCCATATCACCTAGGTACGCCTTTGATATAACCTGACCATTATCAGCATTTTAGTTCTCAAGTCTTGTTTCATCTATTTCTATTTTTACTGAGCTAAATTATCCTGAGTTTTATTTTTTTAAATCGGCTTGATAGAAGTAAATGCGATGAAGAAAGAGATGTATCATTCGGCTAAAGTTATTGCAGAACCTTATTGATGAATATGAGGATTCATATTGGAGCAATGATAAAGGATTCGTACCATTTACGGAAAAATAATATCCATTTGGTAAGAAAAGGAGAAAGAAGGAACAATTTTCATCATGAAGTATTATTAAATGATCATATATTGCTGTGTTTTAGTAAACAAGTATAAAGAAAATATGAAATTAAAATTGTCTTTTTATGCAATAATAATAATGAAAATAAATGATTTTGAAAAAATATTTAATAAAAATATTGACCTATTTTGTAAAGTTTTTCTGTAGTGCTTTCAACAAATATTATTTTCGGCAGTAAAAATAAATATATTTTTTATTTCGTCTTGCAACGCCGTAAACAGTAATTTTTTTATCATTTTTAAGTAAAGATAACAAAACAAATCATCGTGAAGGGAAAAGTTAAATATTTATGACTGAGGATAATGTGCAACTTTCGCCACTATCGGTCAACACTCTTTGTCACTCTGGCACATAGCAATCTCGAGTTCTGAAGAAGTAAAATTTGTTGCGAAGCAGATCGAATAAATAAACAAGTGAAGTTGTGAAATTATCATTTACGTATATCTTTATAAAAATTTAAGATTATTGCATAGATTCACCCTTGAAAAATATACACGGGGAGATATTTCGATATGCTTGCCTTATCTGTTTTTTCCTGCATATGTTACGGAAATCCTGATAAATAAATTTTGTTCAAGGTTATTTTATTAAATTTAACTTTTCATTGGTGATATTCAAGATTCAAATATTCGTCCTCCTCTTCGATAAAATACGTACGGAACTCATCTTCCTCATTTAATCTCTCCATCAGATTTGTATTCGTATTTTTTTGACAAAGTTCCATTCCATCATAACATAACAGATGATTCTCCCCACATTAATGCTTCTTGTTATTTTATCCGAGTTCATGTTAACCCCTTACTTATTTTCATAAATCATTTTCATTTTCTCGTAAACTCAAAAAAAAAACGCGCCCATTCCAAATGTATTCGAGTTCATGGCACTCTGTTTCCCATTGTTTTTGTAAGGTAGAAATCCAACTTCTTCGGCCCTTTTATATTACGTTTATATTCTGCCTCTATTGCCGGGTCATCTTTTTTGCCCAATTTTCCAATTTCGTGCTCCACCTTTTCTTCTTTTCCCCCTGACTTTCCCTCCCTCTCCATTTCTCTTCGTTCTCCCCCTCCCTATCTCTCTTTCACAAACACGGGTCCTAAACCTATTCCCTTTCGAACATCTGACCGCGACACTAAGCCTCTCTGCCGGTCCAACACACAAGGCGATATCGCCGCGACATCTAACCTTCTCCACAGCATACGCCCCAAGCCTTTCCTCCAGTTCCTCTCCTTCCTATCTTCCCTCCCTCCCTCCTAACTCCTTCGAACCCATCCCTATCCCCTCCCATTCCAATTCCCGGCATGCCTTTCTTACGCTCCCACACTCCGTCTCCCTCCTCTTCCATCCTCCACATACCCTTTTCTACCGCCGCCTCGCCTGATTGATGATCCAAGCGCTGCTACCAGAAACGCAAAGGCCTAAACACACACACGCACGCACGCACACACACACCGACGCAACGGGTTGGATGGGAAAGAAAGGAGGAGTTTGAGAGTAGGAGGGTGAGAGAGGAGGAAGGGTTTCGGGTGATGGGGTGCAATAGGGAGCGCGGCAGACACAATCGCCGTGTGAAATTGAGCGCAGCCGTGCGTTCTTTCCTAGTCCAGAGATCACGCCGATGTGAAGGATTTATTAATCTATCATTGCCATGCGGGAAGCGCGTTTCATTTTTCTTGAGATCTCCGGAAACCTTCTCCTTTTCTCCTCCACCTCTTTCATTTGTTGCCGCCATGGTCTTAAGGTTGACTCCCTCCTCTATCCACATCTCCCTCTCTGCTTTCCTTCTCCTCTGAGATGTGTGTGTGTGTGTGTGTTAGATTGCCGGAGAATAAAAGCCTCTGCCATGCGTCTTTATTCCAAAAGAAATTCTCCTGAGTAGGAAGACGGGGCTCCATTATGATCTGCCCTCCTGATATCGGAAATCTTTTGATTGAGTTTGCCTAAAGGATTTGAAAGGGTTTGGCCAGGTTATATAGATTTTTCTGGATGAGAATTGGTGGGAACTGTGACCTTTCGAGAGTTCATAATGTTGCCATTATGATTATGAGGTCGGTGAACTTTAAATATAGCGCAATTTCTATAAAAAAGTTATATATATAAATATATCTGTGTTACCCTAGTTGGTTTGTAGTTGCAAAGCGTGGGTGGATTTAAAAATAATTCTCCATTTTCCAAAATTTGTTTTAGTTATTTTGTGGAAAAAATCTTTCGAGTATCTCATGGAATTTTAAATCAGTTAAAGTGATTTTTTAAAAATGGTCTTGTTTTGCCTGCATATCTTCTCTCTCGATTTTTTTCGCGGTCGACGCCCATAACAAAGGTAATTATTGAGGTTGTGGTTTACTATGTCGGAATATCTCTTCAACCACAACACACACGGCCCCGTGAAAACGGAGAGTAGGGTAAATATGCGGTTTGAAATTCATTACTAATGAATATTTCGACGTGATTTTTCAATTTCGGCTTTATTTTTCCTTCGTCGCATTCTCCATTACTTTAATTTTAAAAGGAAAAAATGAGAAATTACGTGCAAAGAAAGTCATTTGTTTTTAGAGAAACGCAAAAAAAGTGTTTATTTCGTTATGCGTCGACTTTCACTTCGTGTAACGCAAATCACGAAACAATATTTTGAGAATGAACGATGCGACATTTTGTGAAAGGCATCCTTAAAAATATTAATGGATTCTTCGGCGCCCTTGTAGATGCATTGCCACTAAATCCGCTATATACATTTTCAAGGTTGGAATTTTGCTTATTATAATGGGACCAATTTTAAGAGTAGGTATTGTTTAATCAGTCAAATTGCGTAGATGAGATTAATTAAAAAAGGTCGGAGACTACGGCGAGATGAATTAATTAAATTAAAACATAAATACTCCTTAACCGTACAAAGTGAGAATATTTAGAGAAAATAAACAATAAAAAAGGGGTTTAAAAAAAATATATGGTTTTAAAAAAAAAACGGGTAAGGAAGGAATCAATGGAAAGAAAAACAAAAGTAACACTTACAGGTTTACGGGGGAAGAAAACCTCGCAGGTAGCCTGGTGTCACCCGTTCATTCCCCAAAAGAAAAAAAAAACTTTTCCTCAGGAGAACAATCACTCAAACACGCACTCAAACAACAAAGGAAATAAAAGAGCGGAATACCTAGTACACATTCACTCCTAAAGAAACCAATGTTTTAGAAAACATTTATACACACACACACTCGCAAAACCGGGAATCTCTAAATATTCAAGAGATTACTTAATTAAAATTTTTCATTTTTTCTTAAATTTTTTGCAGCAGGAAATTCGGTCTAAATAGATTTTAAATACGGCCATGAAACGCATCTTTCATAGATTATAAATGAACAATAGTAAATTTTTGCCGTTTTTTCCTCTAGGGATTTCTTATTTATGTTTTAGGCAAGCGACATGAATTCAAACCGAATCACTTTGTGCGACATTTCAAATTCTCCCAAGAATTTCAATTTTATTCATGTCTAGGACTACTCTACTCTAGCCAATAGAATCGGAGCTGAATAATTCAAGGTTTCATGTTTGCTAGAATCTTTGCAGGCAAACAAATGAAAAATCGCGGAACCACTCGATTCGCTTTTTTCCATCCTCTGCATCCCTATTCTCCACCCGGAAACCTCCGTCTCACTCCTCCACTACCTCATTCTCAACTCCAACCCAGATCCGCTCTCCAGTGTGTCCACGCCTCCTCCCGCCTTCATCCGGTTCATCCTCCCCTCCCTTCTTCCCTCCTTCTCCTCCTCTTCCCATTCTCACCCCTATCCTTGTCCCTTGGGGCCCTCCTCTTCTCCCTCTCGTCCGCTTTTCCCTACCTCTCCCTCCTCCCTTACCAAAAAAACTCATTTCCCACACCCCTGCATTCAACCTCTGCTCTCTCTCGTCACCCGCTTGCTTCCCAGTGAGCCGGTTGCGGAGACTGATTCCCGCCGATGAAAGTTGGATGGCTCCGCGCTCGGGAACAATACGCAAACGGGAGTCCCAGTGTTCCCCGTGGGAAGAGACATGGGCCCCGGGGTCGCACTCCATATTGTTGGAAGCCGCACACACACACAATCACAGTGAGCGAGGGGCAGTGGCGGCATCATGCCATGTTCATCGCCACACCGACTCACCCTCCCTCTTTCACTTCCCCCGCCTATCTGCCTCGGGTCCCGCACCGAACGCAACCCCCAATGCGATGCACCCGCATAGCACCATCCTCTGCCGTACTCCGACCTACCCCTCTCTTCCCCATTCCATCTACAACCCTTTACTTCTCTCTCTCTCTCCCTCTCTCTAAAGGCTATCTATTTCGCCCATTACAGAACCACGCCACCGATTCATCCAAAGCAAAGCCGCCAAGATTTACGGCCTCGCCATATGCCTATTCACTGACCGCCTCCTACCACTTCCTTCACCCCCCCCCCCCTCTCTCTCTCTATATATATATATATATACATATAACGAATCGTGGGATCGCCCCGCGTGGTTCTATGGTGTGCGCCCGTAGGGCATTAATTAAGTGATGTCATTGTGAGAAGAATGCCGATTTAAAACTTCATTTTCGCTTGCGCGTAGAAAATATAAAATTGATGTCGGTGACCGGTTAGGTGACTTCCATTGTGTTGTTTGGGATAACGAGCTATTATCGAATCGTCGCGGTTTGTCCCCTTCGTTTAGACAGGTCTAACATCGTATTTCATTCGTAATCGCTCCCGAGTTGTCACTCTTCCTTGCGATTCATCTTGCTACATAATTCCATCTAGGTTTCCTCTTTGACCCAAAGCAGTCTTATCTTCTTTATAATAAGGAGTTTACTTCTTACTCCGTGTTAAAAATATTGATGTATCTATATAGTTAGTATACAGCAGTTTCTTTATACCCGCATCCTCTTCATACTTATGCGTGCATTGTTTTGGATTAAAAATGTCAAAATGAAATCCTTCGTTTCGTCGTAGAGCCTGGTTCTTAACTTATAAAAACGTCCTTCTTTAAACATTTTAAAAAATAAAACGAGTTTGTATTTTGATTCATTTTATATATATAGAGAGAGAGAGGGAGGGAGAAAGAGAGAGGGAGAGAGTCCGGTTTTCTAATGCAAGACTATTTAAAAATTTCTTTCGCGTTGAAAATTCCCATCATTTTAATTAACCTTGAATCCATATTGCCAGGTACATTCGTCTTTCATAGAATGCAGCATGGAATTTTGGTCATGTGCTGAACTTATTAAAAAATATATGCATTTTATAGAAAGTATGAAAAAGTGATCTCCGCATTATGGGGATGATCAAAATCTTATGACAGCGAGGTCTTTGTCCACTAAACGAAATAGTGGGAACATATTCTCTCTTTAAAGTGCCATCTAAGCTCAAAAAAAAAATTTAAAAAACTTATGGAGATATTCCTCTTGTCTGTTTCTATTTCCACGCTTAAAACATAGAAAATATAAGATAAACATTTCTATGACTGTTCATATGCAACTTTATACATTAAAGATAAGCAAAAACATGTATTCGTCTTAAAAGGTCTCTTTATCATCAATCTATCGTTCTATCGGATTTAAGCGCTATTCCAAAGTTATTTCCTTCATTTTTCAACGACAATATTTAACCAGTTCGTTTCTGTGCATATAATGAGTACTTCATATTTTTGTCTTCTTGTCATAGCGAGAGGCAGAAGTTGTTTCTCGCGTCTCTAATAATATGATACAAATTTAAAAAAAAAAATTCCCAGCCACATTGAAATTTTCATATCAAGTTAAAAAAATAGATGAAATTGCGAAAGTTAGATACTAAAAATAATAGTTACAATCGCTGGAAATCCTATTTATTTACCTCGAGATTTCCACGCTAGTGTTCGTTGCAGGAATAGCTTAGCAGAGCGACGACGTCTGCTATAGTGACTCGTATGAAAGTTCCAAAAATGATTTCGTCAAGTTTCATCTGCCCTCACTCAATCCGTCATTATTGCTGCTCACAGCTTCCCCATCTCTATTTCTCACACATTTTTAATCCTCTCGCTCCCAACGAACAAAAGGACCCTCTTTCCTCCTCTTCCAATTTTTTAGACGTTCAAAGGCACTTGCTGCCCATGGTGGTGTCATACTGTCGCTCGCAGTTTCCCGTCATGTATATCGGAGGAAGGGAGGAAATAAAGAGGGGAGAGGAAGAAAAAGGAGGGGGGAGGAATGAAAGGGGAAAATGGGGAAAGAAGGGAAAGATGCATCGATCGGTCCGAAAGCCACGCTGTTGACATGAGCAGAGTTAGCGGGATGTGTGTACGCATAATAGTACACACCATCAATTAATCATGTTTCTTACAAAAAAAGAACGTTTTTCATTGATTACAGCTCATAAAAAATTGATTACATGGCGTTCATCCGTGCATGTTCTTCTATGAGGCAAGAAGATGCTTTGTTTAATTCCAATTTATTAAAACTTGAAATGTGTTTTTTTTGAAAATATTTGTAAGTAATGATGATTAAAAGGTTTGGAGTGACTACAATGTGTATAAAATGATGATATCCTATTCATTGATAAAAATCTTAAGTCTAGTGATTATTTATGCGTCGTCATGAATTAATTTACAAATGGAAAAGTCTTGTCTAAACTCCTCTGCTATAAATATATAAATTTACAAAAACTAATCCTAAACTATTATGTAGGTACGAATTAGGAAATAAAACTAAAGTGAATCCGAGGTTATGAATATTGTTACTTTCGTAAAAATCGAAAATAAAAGTTGTTTAATGATGGGAGCAATAGATTCTTTGCAAAAAATAATTGCAGCGTCTCTTCTTTTCTCCTCAGTAAATATCTCTATGCCATCGGCGTCGCAAGTGGTAATTTAGTATTAAATTGGTTTAATTCATGTTGAACAAAGCCTTTGCCTTCAGCGCCAATCGACTTGAAAACGTAATTAAGGAAACAACTGTTGGAGCTATTGTCTGTTAAACTGAATTCGAGGAGATTGAGACTAAAGCGCGTCATCAGGTGGAATTAAGTACTTTCCAAACAAATGGAGTTCGGGGATCAGGCTTTCCTTCACCGGCGTTCGAGTAGTTCCTAAACGGCAATTCTTAGCCATCAACGGAATATGTCTCCCGAAAAGGTCTTAAGCTTACGATTATACAAACGGTCGAATTAACTGCACCACTATTTCGCATTAGTATGGTTTATTAAAAAAAATAAACTTCATTAGCTCCATGATAATTTTGAATTGATAATTAGCTCTTTCGTTTCCTATCTTCCGACTTATGATGAAAATTGTTTAACTTTTCAAGGTTATGTACTCATTTACAGGTTGAAAATATATTTTCTGCGATATTTAGTAATTGCACAACATCTTGCCATTATTTTAACTGGTAAATGTATATACAGTTCCACTAAAGGGAATCTTGTATGTCGATGTCCTTCTTTCAGTAGTAATGCATCGCTACGTTACCACGCTCTTCTCTTTTTTATTTCCCTGAAAGTGTGTTACTCTCTCTCCATTTCAATTCCTCTCAGACTTCCTTAAATACACGGGTCGGCCCTTAAAGCGCCTCTTCCTCTCTCCCCCCTCTATCTCTCTCCATCCACTTCCCGCCTTCTATTCTCTCCTCGCAGCCACCTGCTATTTCGATCCTCTTGCATTCAATCCCTACGACAACACCCTTCGGAAGCCAATCGCAATCTTCCCGGAGGCCGGTGCCACCGCCAGATGTGCTCCCACGTGACAATGAGAGGAAGACCAATGTCTCGCAGGTAACGCGGCCATCCTTACGTTCCATCAAACCGTCCGTTACATCTGGAGCCACACGCTCCGGAGAATCCGCCGCGGCGAATGTTACAAATGGCCTGAACTCGGGAGTCATTCTGTGGTCACGGGCTATCAGACGCAACCCCTAGATATATCTCTCCCGTTCTCTCTCTCTCTCCCCGTTTTGCTGACTCGATAGCCTTTTGCCACGCGTGTCAAATAACTAGGTCTCTTTCATTGATATTTTCATCTCGAAGGAGATCGCCACTTAAGTTTGTATTTGCGGTCATATACGAGTATAACGTTAAAAAAATAAATATCCATAACTTAAAATGATTAAAACGTCAATTATATATCGCGGAAAATTAAATTTTAAATGTGTTTATCTTCGTTAACTTGTTTAAAATATTTTTAATATCATATTATTTAAAGAACCAAATTCGTCATATATTATCTCTGAATTAGTTTCGTAGTTTTTCCTAAAGATTCCTCAAACGATAAAGATTTTTTCATAATGTCTTACATACCTTTTCACGCCATAGAAAAAATAAATTTCGTAAAATATGTAGTTTACCGAATCGAATTAGAAACCATTTTTAGTTTACATTTCCGTGGAGCCATATTTGTTAGACTGGGCTGAATTACGATTAAAAATTACAAGGAAGGCTTTAGGAGAGAGATCTTTTACAGATTGCGGTTCCATGATTGGCGGAGAAAAATCCCTCGAGGCATGCGTTCGGATCGGAAAGAAGCGATTAAAAAACGCAGCGAGAAGCGATGGAGGTTGGTGACAGGGTTCGGTATTAGAAGTGAGAATGCGTTCACAGTCAGTCGTGTGAACCTCTTCCGAAGACACATACACTTCCTCCGCTCTGGGAAACACGGTCTTTGAAGCAGCACGCTGATTCCAGTACTCGTTCAGACAGTTGCGCGGGAGAAGTGCGGAAGATTGCTCCAGTATGTTCGTCGTCATTTGGGTTAGTGGGTGAGCGGAGAGGGTGGGACGGGGCGGGAGGAAAAATAGACGGCCAAGAAGGGCTGCTGGGAGGTGTGAGGAGGGATCATTTGGGGGGTGAGAAGGTAGATAAGGAGACTTTGGAGAAGTGAGACCGAGTTGGGGAGGGAGGTGGGGTGGGAGAAGGGAGGAGTGGAATGTGAAGTGTGATGGAAAGAGGTGATATCCCCAGGGTGAGTGTGTTTGTCTTTCAAGAACGCACGTAATTACGCTCCCGTATTTTCCATCTCCGGAGGCTATTCTGCTTGAAAAATAGCACACACGATACAGTGCTTTTGAGGGATGGGAGGGCGGATGAAGGAGAGGAGTATGGGGAACAGGGTTAGTCTCGCCCCGAGGAGTGTCACGTGTAGAACGGACGGATTAATTAGCCCAAGCGATTAAATATTAAAGTTTCAATTTTTTGCATCCTACTTTTGTTTAAAAGGCGGAGCGGAATTCAATAAAATGTTAGCGATGAAATAGTAAAAAACATTAACTGATGTGTTCTCTTTTATACGCATTTAATATGCTCCGGCAGCGCTTTAAATAAATATGAGATTAATAATTTTTGACCGAGTATCACAAGATATAAACATATTAATACAGATAAGCGCATTACAGTGGGTAATTACAAAATGAAGAATATTACCTACTTTGGCATATATTATTAAAGAAAATTGTTCTCAATCACTTTACTGTAACATATCCGAAATTTTTAGCCAAAGTAGATAAAAAAAAGCTGTCATATTATTTTGATTTATTTTTTCCCATCCGCCAATTTGTAGAATGTCATGAACTATTTTCTCCTTTAAACGACACAACCAGAGCATCAAAAGTAACCTTTCTGTATAATGGAATGCAAAGTGTCTTCTGCTGTACTTATCTGACTTTTTTTTTAGTTGAAACATTCATAAATCTTTCTATAGCGTCTTAATGCGATTCACGTCTGCTGTTTCTGAAATACGTCCCGCTTTTTACTATTTCCCTCCATTCTTATGGTATCTCCGAACGTTAGATTCATTCTTGTTTACAGCAAACTTTGCTTTTAAGTAATCTGCTCCAAATGCTTTTAGCGTTTTTCGAGCGGCTTATTTCTGTTCCATCCTCGGAGTACGCATCAAAAATGCTTTCAAACGTCACGATGAAAAAATATTTCTTTGCTGTCTTAAATTTATCCTTTTTTACGAGGTGGAATAGGAAAATATATACTCACATGACAGAAGCTATTTAATTGTGCGTAGCTATCTGTAATGCTTCAAGCGGCGAATAACGTCTCCTCCTTAACCTGAATCTCGGCTCTCTCTCTTCCATGCACATACGCTGTGATCGCAATAAACTAAGTGCGTGTTTTGCGATCGAAACGGCGTTATTTTTTCCTCACTTCGGCAAAAAATATTTTTGCTTTGTTTACTTAAACGGAATATTTCGATTTTTTAATCCAAATAATATTTATGTCTTTGGTATTAAACGTAAAGCTTCAAATCCGCTTTCGAGTTAATCGCATTGATTCAGTTTGTTAACCCAGCGCTTTTATTTTTGTCGCACGAATCGATGATTTCTGTTAACTTTTCGCGGTGTATATACTATAGCACTCGAGGTCGCCTAGACCTTCGAGCGATGCACGACTAGGTCAGGGATAGAGCAGCTACATTTGTAATTGTAGTTAAGCGGGATCGCTCCGACAACATCCGTTCTCCCTTCCGTTGCCCACGATCGTGCAAGTGAAAGAGTCCACAATCAAATGGCGTATTATCAAATTTAATTAGACGACTGTCACCTTATAATGCAGTTGACATTCAACTGGCATGGCATGCGTCGTACACCAGTTACAAAGCGGATACGTTCAGAGAAATCATTAATATAAAGTCACATGCTCTCTGAGAAAAATGGTTATAAGTTCATGGATATGTCAGAACAAAGTCTCATGGTATACTTAGCACACGGAGGCTTCACTTGGAGGCCGGTCGTCACTCCTTCGATGGCATGCGTCGTAGACCAAGTTACAAAGCAGGAACGCTCACAGTTCACTTGGAGATCGGTTTTCACTCCTTCAGTCTTAACTCTCTACTGCCCGTTCAAATGTCCACTCCTTCACCTCCAAATGCACACGCGCACACGCCTCCCTTTATCGGGATAAGAAACATAACGCTTCCTGTTCCGCCGCAGACGACACCGTCAGGCGGGAAAGTTAACTTTCACAGGTGATCGAAGGTTGCATAACCGGGAAAGGGGAACGTTCACCGACGCGTCCGTAGCCGACTTAATACCGGTGCGATGTACGCGCCAGACCACATGCTACAATACATACATGTAAATTTCCGCGTATATAGAACTGTTGGGGCAAGGGGAGTAGCTCTGGTACTTAGGAAAGATGTGATGAAGAGCGTGACAAAAATAATAGCAACGAACGATAGGTTGATGGCAATAAAGCTAAAAGCAGTCTCAGTGGGCATGTTGATAATCCAGGTATATATGCCAACGCCCGCTCATGAAGAAGAAGAAATCGAGGAGATGTATGAACAAATTAACGAGATTTACGAAGAAGACGGAAGAGGAAAGTAAACTGCATAATAATTGGAGATTGGAACAGCATAGTTGGAGAAGGACAAGAAGAAAATGTTGTCGGTCAATACGGACTTGGGAAAAGAAACTGAGAAGGAGAAAAACTCGTAGAATTCTGCGTTAATAATGACATTGTATTGACTAATACATGGTTCAAAAACCATAAATGAAGGTTGTACACATGGAAAAGCCCAGGAGATAGAATGAGATGCCAAATAGATTAAGTCCTAGTAAAACAAAGATTCAAGAACAGCATAAAGAATGCTAAGACATTACCAGGAGCAGACATTGATTCAGATCACGTCCTTCTAATAGTCGATGTAACTACAAAGCTTAAACAGATACGGAAAACGAGAAGAGAAAGACAGACTTGAGAGCTAGAAAAACTGAAAGAAAAGAAAGATGTATTCAGCACAAAGTTGGAAGATCGCCTTAGAAAATTGGAAAACAAACCGAAGACCGTGGATACAGAATGGGAGGAAGTGAAAGCCAGCTTCAAAGATACCTTGAATAAAGAGATTGGGAAAAAGTGAAGAAAATCAGAAAACCATGGGTCACTAAGGAAATGCTGGAGAAAATGGATGAGAGAATAAAAAGGAAAAACGTTAACAGTGAAGAAGGTAGAGCCAACTATAGCCGCATAAACAATGAGTTGAGAAGGGTAACAGATAAAACTAGGGTAAATTGGATAAAAGAAAGATCTGAGGAAATACAAAAAATGGAGAAGTTAAGAAGGTACGATATGATGTACGCTATGGCACTGGAGTTAGAAGATAAGAAGCCTAATGGGAATCGTGGTAAAGGAATTATGAATGCAGATGGAAAAATAGTCGCAGAACCGAAGGATGTAGCACAGGTATTGGAAGAATACATTAAGGAACTATACAGAAAGCAGGAAGGATCGGAACAAATAGAAATGGAATAAGAAGATAACATTGAAGAAAACAACTTGGGACTAAGTATTCTGAAAAGCGAAGTAAAAAAGGCGATACTGGAACTGAAGAAAGGAAAAGCTACAGGCAGCGATGGAATACCGGCAGAGGTACTTAAAGTCATGGGATCGGAAGGACTAAAAGTGATTATGAAATTAATTAACAAGATTTACGTCTCGGGAGAGTGTTCTCAGGATTTCTTAGGTTTAAGAATGATCCCTCTAAAGAAGAAACCAAAGGCAATGCAGTGTAAAGACTACTGAACGATAAGTCTACTGTCACACACTTCGACGATCATTACGAAGATTCTTAATGCTAGAGAAAAAGGCCGAAAAAATGCTAGGGGAAGATCAATTCGGCTTCAGAAAAGGATGAGGAACCAGTGATGCTATCGGTGTAGTGAGAATCATATCAGAAAGGGCAATAGAGTACAGTCAAGATTGCTGCGTATGTTTCATCGACTGGCGGAAGGTCTTTGATAAGAGTAAATTGGGTACTGCTGATGATGATATTAAAGGATATAGGTGTAGACTGGAAAGAGGAGACTGATCAGGAATCTATATGTGAATCAAGTGATAAAGGTCAGGTTGGATAATGCGGACACCAGCGGAGTAAATGTCGGTAGAGGAGTAAGACAGGACTGTTGTCTATCGCCGATCGTATTCAATATATATGGAGAAAGGCTAATTCAAGAAGCGTTAGAAGGCACGGGAGATTTCAAAATTGGAGGAAGGATTATAAGAACAGTGAAATAGGTGTATGATGAAGTACTGCTAGCAAGAAAGGAAAAGGAACTCCAGAAAATGATAAATAGACTAGTGATAACATGTAGAAAATACAATATGGAAATAAATACAGAAAAATCCAAGTTTAACCATGAATAATCACGGACCTGTCTACGGACAGCCTACCTATGATGACGGTGATGGAACTAGTAAACTTAATAATGTCCAATAACTCGGAATCTGTTAAATTATTTTCAACCATTCTTTCATATTTAAACAGGCTGATGACTAAAGAAGCTTTACGGTAATATACGTTAAATATAACGACCCGAGTTCGTTTCCATAACCAGTTTATTCTCTCATTGGAATAAAATGGCAGTGGGTGCAGCGTATTTTTTTATCTGCGTTTATAAAAAAAATACTTAAAATCTTATGACCTTGGGACTTGAACCGAAGATCGCCTAAAAGAATGAAAATGTATTTCTGTGCCAACGAATTTCAAAGACGTGTCGTTTTGATGCACGATATGGTTTGAATTGTTTTTTTTGTGTGAAAAACTTTTATCGTCGAAGTAAACTATTAACTTGTTGATTTAGCAAAATTATAGACAATTCTTTGCACCATATGGAAAATATAGGTAATATATGAAAGTCGTTTTTAAAAATACTTTTTGTATTATAAATTGCATACTTTTCCGAAAACCACTGTCTACTATCAAGTCAATTACGTTCGTATTTACCGGAACAATTTGGTATGTTGGTTAAAATATGAGATTTCTCTCCATAATTCTGATTTCAGAATTTGGAAGTTCTGCGAAATTCCATTTCCAATCGCACAATTAAAACCGCATTCATATGTCCTCCGAAAATGAGTGGTGCGGCCGCTTTTTGAAACACTATCTCCCTCTACTTTGATTCGAGCACGAAAGCCACTTGAACCAGCGGACTGCGGCTGGATAATACGTGTTTTTGAGTGCTTTCACGAAGATTGAACACAATTTCCATTTAGCGCTATGAAGTGTCCCTATTACAATAAAAGCCTTTGTATGTCATTCTGTCTCACTGTCGTCGTTAAGAGCAACCGTAATGTTGCTATCTTCATGGAACTGTGAATACCAAATTGGATTTAGATTTGGGGCAGCATTAACATGTTTGCTTAAGCAAATACTATGTGGGGTATTTCTTGAGTGGTACAGATTAAAGTTAAGCCGTAATGAGTGCATTTTGGTATTGCTCGGAAGCGCGTCAACAGAATAGTTATTGGGGTAAGTTGCAACGAAATAAATAATTGATGTATGTATTTTCATCGGCATTAAAAACAATCTTTTTTGGCACTTTATATGTTTTTATTTTATGAAAAATTTGGTTTTGTATTTATGTTGCAATTGCATTTTTCACTAGCTATACACGAGTTATTATTTACTTGAATTGTAATGAAAATGTTTTTGATTTTATTTTCAACCACATTTTTCTTTTGCGTTACGTTGTCAAAAGGAAATCGCCTGGAAAATTGTCTATCTTTAATCAACGTTAATAGTCATTAAAATATATCAGTGACGGTATAATTAACAGTAAATGGACTGTATTATTATTGACGAAAGGCCACGGCATTCTTTATTTACTTTAATATTTTGATTCAACACTTAGGTAAATTCTATAAATTCAACTATTTTTGTTACTAATAATACTAAATTAATGTCCATCCATCATTTATGACAAGAAAGTAGTCATATAACGTATTTATTTTGGTTTATAAAATTGAGAGTTCACGAGAGGGTTTGATTTCAATTTTAATTGCTCGATTTCTTTCTTCTTGTATACTCGCACTTTCTTATGATTGTACTTGCTTTCTTATCTCATTGACTACAAGTGAATAGAGTAAATTAAAATATTCCCTTTCACGAGAGTTACCTCTGTTGAGATGGATACGGAATCGCGTTAAATGTTCACCCGTAGATCAAGTTATTTGATTTAAAACATAACTGTTTTCAATAAAACCTGTAGACTAATTTCCCAAATGCACGGGTCAAATTTCACTGGCATTTTATTACAAAACAAAATTATCTTACTTACAGTATGTATCAATTAACTTCACTATAATGCTAGATTCATTCATTTTATCCAATTATATTCGTCTATAAGAAATCGGAACAGATGCTTTAGGAAAACTTCAAACCCGCTTGGATGCGTTACCTAATGACGTAAAAAAGAATTATAAGATTTTTCCGTTTTATTTCTTTACAAAAACCGTATCAAACGTGTAAAAAAATCGGTACAACATACATTGTACAAACTTTCTCATTTACTAATGCGTCGTTTAGTTATCTTTAGAAAATGAAAATCGTATGAGCCTGTTTTTAGAAAATCCAATTTTTGTTAAAGTTGCCCAAGAATAAACTAGCCTTATATTCATTCATTGAGAAAAATAAAATGCGTAGTATTATTGTAGATGTATACTCAAGTAACTGTACAAAATTTGATGAAAATCGTTTTAGCCGTTTTTGAGAAAATCGATTTATTGTTAAAGTAGCGTAGAATAAACTAGCCTTATATTCATTTTTTTGAGAAATACGAACTATACAGTATTATTGAAGAGGTAAACTTAAGTATCTGTACGAAATTTGATCAAAATCGTTATAGCCGTTTTTGAGAAAATCGGATTGTTGTTAAAAATGCGTAGAATAAACTACTATTAATTATTGAGAAATGTCAACCATTTCTACATATACTCTGCTCAGTATGATAAAATGCCAAAGTACGAGATTTCATTCATTTTCGCTCTACCGTCTAGGCTCCAGAGTCATTAACAGAGACAGACAGACGGCATTGCGAAAACCACTTTTTCGGATTCAGCGACACCTAAACTATATTTCCGTAAAAATCTCGAGGTCGAATTTTTTCGCGATAACAGTACTTTCTCGATACTTCGTATGAGAAAGTAAAAACCACATTTAACACCCGAGAGAAGTTTCCCATTTCATCGCAATGATGTCTTCAACAGAGAAATGAGTCAAACGCGTGAACGCAAATTCGAACTTACCCAACAGAAAGTTCGCTGCGGTTTCAATTAGTCGTTCCAAGTTGAAATGGTTTGGAAAGAGATTGACAGGGCGCAGGTTAAACAAGGGCTTAAACTGATTTAAATCATGTGAATGCGTAGATGGAATTTCGGATTGGACGCGGGAAATCGGAAAGCAAACTAACCGTGAATTCTTTCTCTCTGTTCCTCATCATCTTCTAATACTCCTCCCCAACCACCTCTCTCCGTACTCCCACTCCTAACCGATTGTTCACCAACTCACCCTCAAAACCTCCACCCATTCCATTCCCCGCCTCGCTTCTTCTATTCCACTTCACCCTCATCCTACACCCGTCCTAATCTCATCCTGAAACTCCTCACCTCTTACCCCACTTCGCGCCACCAAAATTTTCCGAGCTCCTCTACTACTACAATATTTTCTTTGCTTAGTTTTACCGCCTAAAGCCGTTTCCTCCATCCCCTCCTCACCCCTCCCCATCGCACCTCACCCCTCCCCATCCCACCTCAAGCGGAAATAGTCGCTCTAATCCAAAGCCTGCTGATACTACGGTGTGAATTGGTCGTCGGAAGCTTCCTGGTTTACTTTTTTTTTAGGAAACCATACTCTGCGGATGTAGCGATATCGCCTCGCGTATGATCTTTTGCATAGGAAATTGGCCCATGATTCCCGTTCGGCCATTGTGCCGCGAGTGACGTTGGGGTATGAGGAGGAGGTGGAGGAGGAGATAGATGAGAGAGAGAGAAAGAGAGATAGAAAGAGAAATCAAAACACCGGTTTGTGTAGCCGTGCTGACTTGCTGTAACGCCCGATGTTTGTAAAAACAAGGACGTATCAACAGAAGCCTAACGCAAATAAACAAATGACACGAAAATACGTCGTTAAAAATAAAGAGAGGATATGGAAACGTATGATTCTTTTGGCGTCGAAGTGGCCTTCGGCTTTTGGTTAATGCAAATTTCATGAGAAATTGTTGTGTATCACAGAAAATGTTTATAAATATTTTCAGTCATTAATATAAACAATTATTATTTTTTATCTGAAAAATCCGATTAGTATAACAGAACCAAAACAAAGAAACTGGATAACGTTTTTTCGCTAGTTTTTTTAAATAAATTGAAATTGTGGCTATTTCATAAGTAGCTAACTGAATTATGAGAGCTTTTTAAATAAAATTTATTATAAACGAAAACGTTCACATGACTGCTCTAATTAATTATAGGTAGTTTATAGAAAAGATAACAAACTCACGATATCGATTATATCAACACGACTCATAAAAGCGACTTTTATCATAATTTTTTAATGGTACAGTGATAAAATCTTTAATTCACAGAGGATGTAAATATGGGTTTCGTAGTCGAGGACAACAATTTTATTCTATTTAATAATGCAATTAAAATAGAAAACAACTTTTTAATCTTTTCACTGCGAATGTTAGATTTTTTCTAAATTTTCGAATTATTACTTCGCCTAGTCGCCACTTTAACAAACTACAAAGTTCCAAGAGGAAGCGTTGCACTTTCTCCTCTCTTTCCCCTCCGTAATCTTCTTCCATAACCTCCCGACCTCGCTTATCTCTCCCGCGCTGCCCGGGGCGTAGTGCAGTCGCCCCACAAATCGCTCACTTCCCTCCATTCTGTATCTCTCTGGAATCAGAAGCTCCTTCGCCTATATTTCCTCGAATGTACCTACCATTCTCGACGTATAATCGGCTTCAAATAGATTAGGAATAATTCCATGATGACTACTTACTCCGACGCCTCTACCTTGCTTTTTCCAATTTGTTAAGTTCCTTAAAACTTTTGCGTCCTCGGGTTGTTTCCAAGAGAGGGAGAGAGAAAAATAGGCGACCCCGTTCGCCTCCTCGCCAAAAATCCTTTCCTAAACTCCAGACTTCCTCGTACCTTTTTCCCCCCTCCCATCTCAGACCGCCTCTTCCCACCAACCCCTTCTCCTCCAATTTAATTTCCCCTCCCCCGCCCACATAGACCTTTCCTTTTATGACTTCTTAGTCGTCCCGATTTCGACTACTCTTTGTCCTATCTGACTCCCTTCCCTCCCCTGTGCCCCAGTCCCTCTCCGACACCCTTTCATCCTCTCCGTTTCGCTCCATACCCATACCACCAGAACGCCCCTCTTTTTACCCAATTCCGCAACCCTCACACTTCTCACCATTCTTCTGAAACATCTTCCCCACACAATTCAAGCCTCCTTTCCATCCTCCCTCCCTCTTATACCGCACGCTCTTCCCTTCCTATACTCCTTTCGCTCTCCCCACCCTTTCCCCTCATTTTCCCGCGGACCGCCTATTTCCTCTCCTCTTCCTTTACACAAACACATCCCTTACACTTCCTGCGCCACTTTCCCAATTTCATTTCATCTCCTCCTCCGGTTTTCACGCCTTCCTCGTCTCTCA
Source organism: Uropetala carovei (assembly GCA_036926305.1). Taxonomy (NCBI): domain Eukaryota; kingdom Metazoa; phylum Arthropoda; class Insecta; order Odonata; family Petaluridae; genus Uropetala; species Uropetala carovei. The sequence goes on from JAXCHB010000340.1 coordinate 2,808,228, forward strand.
GTCCGTCCTCCGCCTCTTCAACCGCACCTCCCGTGCTCCTTCTGTTTGAGCGTGATTCTCTCCCTCTATCTGCCTTCTCCCTCTCTCTCTCTCTCACCCTCCCACTCTCCCTCATTCCTCCGAATACGCCAACTCTCTTTCTCTCTCTCTACGTCTTTCCTTCTCTCGCCTTCCATCACCATTTTATCTCACTTTTCATCCCCCCTCCCCTCTCTTTCATTTCCATTCGTCCCGTTCCACCCTCCAGTTTGCAATCTCTTTCCCTTCCATACTGCAGGCGAAGGATATCCCTTCATTTTCCCCTCATTTCCTCTCTCCCACTTGTCCATTCTCCCTCGTTTCCGCCTCTATCAAACCCTCCCCTCTATAACCCCCAGTCTTCTCCCCCTACCAGATCTTCCCCTCCCTCCCTCCCTGACCTCCCACTCGGCCAATCTCCCTTTGTGTCCCCTTCATATAATGGCTACCTTTTTTTGAGCTTCTTGTCTACGAAAGCCGCTTTCTATTCTACAAGACTTCAAAGAACTCCGCAAAAATCCATTTCCCCTCCGTCAAATAGGCCCCTCTCTTAGCGAGACGCTGAGGCAAAGTTTGTTTAAGCATATTTTGGTTGAGCCTCCGCGACTGGGGCAGGGGACGAAAATTGAAAAAAACCCATGTTTTGCGGGAGGGCAGAAAACATTACGCATTCAAATTGATCTAGAATTGGCAAGCATTTAATCTTATAATGAGTTGACCGAAACTGATAAAACATTTAAGGGAAGGGTGCAAAAAATTACCTGAGTAGTTTTAAAAAAATTTTCTCGAGGGAATGAATTAAAAGGGCCCCATCGAATTTTAAAAGAGATAATTTCATTCAAAGTGAATGATTCAAAATGAATGAATGATTCAAAATGAATGATTAAATACAATACAAGAAAAGTATTGCTACTATTCATAAGAATTATCTACAGGAAGGTGCATCAATTTGTTCAGCTAATTCACCTTTAAAGGAAGTCATTAAGGAAGTATTGTTCATTTTTTATATTGACTTTTAATGGAGAAGCGTCAAAATATTGGAAATTTATTCAGTTTTGATTTTATTTATATTCCCTTTTTCTACAAAATAATTAATGATTTCTTTCCAACTTATATGCATTAATTCCGAAATAAATATCGCCAGTAATAATGTTGGAAGCCAAAGTTGTGTGATGAAGCACGCTAAGCTTGTACACTAAAAAATTTAAAATTTGACAACAATTTATAAAATTTATAAAATGTTTTTTATGTATTCGTATTTATTTATTATAAAATATTGTATGTACATTCTTCCTGTATTTATTATCAAATCTTTTATATGTATTCGCCGTATATTTATTTATACTATGGGCCCTGCCCCTAGCCCATTACGTGATACCCTCGTCCGACGACTCGCTTGGCTTGACTGTTATTTTCAAGCTAATTCAACGTGAATTTAATAAATATTTTAAATATAAAATGTATATTAATTAAAGTGGGCCCCCTATAACACGAGTTCTTAAAACATGGAGTAGTTGGTTTTTCGTACAAACAATTCAGATGACACTGATTATGGTTCGAATTAATACGGTTTGGTCGGACCTGCCATGTGAGATTACAGATTGGTGCGCGGTAATTTTGAGGGGCCGAGAGCCTTCTGTATTAGATCAGATTATCAACAACAGCTATCCATTTGTAGATATATTTGTATCAGAGAGAGAGAGAGGGGCTTGTGAGTTTTGGATCTGGAGGAGGATGACTGAATGGGTACGGAACACAGCCTTCCTTTCACTACGTAAAGCTAGGATCACATAGCACGGATTCAGAATAGGTTCGCACATTTTTCAGAATGCATCCTTCGTGACATAGGTGTCCGTTTCTTACATACAATTTAGAAGAATATTTAAGAAAATATAAATACGATATATCGTGTTTTGAACTTATGACATTATCGTATGTATACGTCGTAGATCGGAACCAACAGGATTATAAACTTTTCTCTCAATTTCCTTTAAAACCATGAAGTCTATGCTATTGAAATGCAGGTTATCAATTCCGATTTAAAATTATTGTGATCGTTGACATGGTAGTTGATATTCATCACTGTTAAAAATATCTCTTTGTATCATTACTTCAAAAATAAATCCGTTTATGCGTTCAGTTTGCCCGTCTATCTGAGCAAACGCAGATAGATAATTCGTTTTTTAGTGTGTTGTTGGGCACATTCTCTCGGTAATTCATCTTTCTGTCTGCCTGTGTAATTATTTTACAATATTATTTCAGTATTATCATTCTATCTTACACACATTTTAATATTCTGTATTTAAATTTTTTGAGAGAACGGTCTGCTTTATCAGCTAATTCCTTACTTGAATTTAGTCTTTAAAATTAATGAGCCTCTTTCTTTCTGCTATATACGTCTTCATGTCTTGAATTTCTATATCAAATTTTACTAATTTAATAATATGTACATTTTTATAAAGCCCTGCATCTGTTTTCGTGATTTTGTTACGAGGGTATAAATGGAACAATGGGTCAACAAATCTCCCCTAAAAATGAAAATTTTTGGGATTTCGGATTTCTCCGTGGGTTGTATCCAATACCGTTTGATCATGCCGAATTTCAGGTCTGTATATCTTCCAGAAGTACCTTAACAATTATATTCTCCTATATCCTATCCAAGAACCATCTATTTATAATAGAATATATATTTTGGGATGACATGGTGTAAAGGCAGAAGATAAAAGACGTTGTTGGCTAATTATTCATTTCAACCCTTAAAAGACGAAAATAAGAGGTGGCGCAGTATTTTGTAACGTAAGAGGTTGTGCGCGGCCGTTTTGACCGCATTGAAAAATCAGGAAAAATATCCAAATTACCGATTGTTATTTAATTTTCAACAAAATTTCGTTCATATCATGCATTTTATTAATATAGCTTCATTTAATCTGTGGGTAAATTTACAGCAACATTTTCGAAAAATCTTTACAAGAAATAGAATAATTCGTTTTAAATTTAGTTTTAAATAAAAATTGAACATCAAACATAAAAAGTCAGATGAAAATAAAGTTCTCTTAAATTTTGTTGGACTTAATCCTTAACATATTCCTCTTTCTCATCTTTAATTTCGGAATAACTGACGCTCTTTGCAAATATATTTTCAGCACAACACAGAACAGGTGCGGGTCTTCGTTTTATTTCCGGGAACAAAAACCACAAATCCCTGGTCTATCGTTCCTCTGTGCTGGTCTATCTTCCTCAGAAATCTGTGCGAATCGCCTAATTTTTACTTTTAGTCTCCTAGGTAGATTTTTCGATGTGCTGTAAAAATTACAGTATTTGGTTTCGTTGAGGGATGATGCAGTTTTTAGTGAGGGCATGATAAATAAGCATTTATCCTCGAATTTTTTAGTGTAGATAATAACATACGTCATTACGAAACGTAAACAAAAGCATTAGGTATTTTAGACCGTGCGCAACCAACAAACAGAAAGCAATGCCCAGTAGAGAAAATCCCTATAAAAACAAGAAACGCTGGCACAAAGAGTCCCCCATGAGTCAATAGATAGTGAATTCGAGGAAAGGTAGGTACTGAGAAGACCTGAAATTAAAGTTTAATATAAAGTTAAAAAAACGAAAAGGTTGCGGTCTAAAAGACCACGCGCGATCTCTTAAAGGTTAAAAGGATATAACAAGAAAAAATTATTTTGCCGTTATAAGAGATTTTTGTGTCATGTCATTAGTGTTTATTCACAGAAAACAAGTTTACATATCAAAGGCTAGAATATAATAATTTAGGTTTGATCTAAGGTCTTCAAGATTGAGCAGCCATTAAAAATAAAAAACTGTGTCCGGTTCTCGTATTACGCGAGGATCGCAATAATTCACTCTAACCTTGATAAGTGGACTGTATAGATATGCACAAAAAACATGAGATACTGCCCCGACAAAGGCTTACCTTTGTAACTCCTTCGGCTCGTTGAGCTTCCTCCGTTCGTATCACTTTCTAAAACTCCTCCACCGGTCATGAGCCGATGACCCAGGATAAGTAATTTTTTCGAACTAGCCCTAGAGGGCAGTAGCAAGAGAAAAGCAACACTCCCTCTAGTGGCCTTTCGATAATTTAAAATGGCGCTAAATACGAAACACTATGGTTTTGAGAAATTCTCCATAAAGTAATAATGTAAATTACTCGGGTCACCAAAATTTTATATAACGGAAAAATAAGTTTTTTCTTGCTTTATCCTTTTAAGGGATACTTCTAGTAAAACATAATTGAAAAATATTACATTTTTGAATAAAAAATTCATATCTCATTATTAACTCACACTGTCATATGAATTGAAAATGGTAAAATTCATTTAGCTCATTGCAGTTTCTCTGGAAAAAACGAAAATTAAAACCAGATGCATTTTCTTTAACATAAACATATCGAAAGTTTCTATGAAAATACTCTTATTTGATATTTGACACGAGTTATAGAGGGAGAGAATAGAGGAGAAAGGGGCTATGAAATTCAAGGAGAGAAGTTCAGGATGATCAGAAGAAAAAGAGCACTGGAGAATGTAGCAGGCGGAAAACGTTATTAAAATATGTTTATATCAGGATAGAGTATTTCCATCCGCATTTGGTAAATTGCACTTAAAAATGGCTAAATAAATCGTATCGCACAAGCTGTCGAAAAAACTCTCATTGGCAATTCGGATAAAATAAAAAGTAAAAAAAAACAAGGTAAGAGGTACACATGCAAGACTTCCAATGAAGAAATGTGTAAGAGGATAAGTTTGCTATATCTTATCGTTCCCAGGTGGAAATGGGGCGAAAAAGCATTTTGAAATCGTAAAACTCTTTGAGATGTGAGGCGGGAAAAATATAAGAGCTTCATGGGCGGATAGAAAAACATATACATTGTACTGTATGCGACTTCTTTGCAATTACGATAAAAATATTTTATACTAAAATGTTAAATATATTTACTGGTGAGAGGAAATTACAGCCGGGAGTGGGACGAGGGGATAAGAGGATGAACGATGCCACGGATCCGGAGGTGCACAGCTGGAAAGGGACACACGATAGAGAAGAGATGATAATTTGTGTGACCTCTTATTTTTTAATATTTTCGGTGCTCTCCTTTTTACCGTGTTTATGCTACTCTCAGTATTTTAATCGGTTTTGAAAGGATTTGCTTTAAGATTTTGTTGATTTTATCACGGGTCACATCACCCAAAAATTAAGCGTTGTTATTCATGTATCGATAGATTCACTTTAGGATTACGTGGCGTATAAAATTAAAAGATATGAGAGCGCGGTAGAGGGGAACGTGTGTAGCAGAGATATGATGCAGCTGCCCGAGAAGCAGTCTTCTCACAGGGACTTCGAATTTGAAGCACTTAGCAATTGGCATGCGCAAGAAGAAAATGGGATCATATTGTTGAAGAGATGAGAATTCATTGACGTGAGATTATTTTGGATTTTTTATATGTGATATAAAAAAAATCCAGGAAATGATAACAAATTCATTTAAGCATAATTCTATTTGGAATTTAAAAATTAGGTCGAACTATATAAAGAACTGATTCTGCAATCAAACGAATTAGACGCACAGAATAAAGAATCCTTTAAATCCTAGGTCGCTGGCTCATCACTTTACCGAGAAATATATCGAAATACGAGAGGATTGAGTTTATTGGTACGAAAAAAAAGTGATTTCTCTCCTCCGAATGAAGTCATTCGATCTGCGCATTCCTGTTGTGTTGTGGATGGGTAATGTGAACCAAAAGCACTGGAATCATCCAGCACCTTCGAACGCTGACGAGAAAAATGGTGAAATGGATCCCGAGAAGCGACCGGAAACGGGGTGACCGGAGACGTATACTAAAAGGATTAACGGGAATGTATTTCGAAATAGTAATGGAGAAAACTCAAAAGGAAAGAGAATCGGTGGCTGATACCCAAATTTTTTTCTTTTATCTCGCATAGAGTCAAAATATTTGAGGAATTGACCCAAGGGAGAACAATATTTTTAATTGAGAAAAATTCATCAATGCGGAATGAAATAAATAAATATTACAAATTCATAAATACGTTCCTCTCATTCGGCAAACGAATCGAAATATTTGCGCAAAAAAATCGCAGAGTAAATAATTCGGTAACAGAACACACACATTTGTTCTCTATGCACTTCTATCAAAAATAGGGTATATATAATCCCTTGCAGGTCTCCTTTACTTCGAATCTAGCGTTGGGACGCATTCAATTTAGTTGATTGCGATTAACAGTCACACTGCTCCACAGTAAATAGCACGTTCTCCCGCGGGAGAGGGAGAGAGAGAGAGAGAGCAGCAGCACTCACTACGTGTACCCTAGGACTAAAACACTAAATGATATATACTTATAACGTGCAGAATCCTCGTGTTAAACGGAAAAATCGCGGTAGAGATAAAGGGGAACGTTTGGGAACTAAGTAACGTTCAGTTGCGAGCATGCGAACTCGTGTACGTACGTTTGTGTGTATTTGTCTGCGTAAGTGTGTGTGTTTAGCGGCGCTTGCGTAAGGACGTTGCGGGATGAGGTTGATGGAGAGAAAGGTATGCGGTGATGGAAAGAGAGAGAGAGAAAGGCGGAGAGAGGGATACGGAGAGAGAAGAGAAGGAATGCAGGGAGATAGAGGGTTCATACAGAAAGGGATTGGGAGAAATGAGAAGAGAAATAAGGTGTGTGGTGAATACATAACAGAAGAAAATGGATGAAACAGAAGGAGAGTAAGATCGGGAGAGGAAATTATTAGGAAGGAGAGGGGAAGAAAGGGAGGAGTGAGAGAAGGAGAGAGAGATATAGAGAGAGAATCTATTTAGTGAGCGCGGTCGCACAGTGGTCCCAAATCGAAAAAAGCTGGCCAAAAATTAAATTTTTAACTTTTTTTTTCAGGAGCCGAGAATAAGATGTTATTATTCTCCTATATGTGCTTCATAAGATAGATCACTTTTTATCTCTTCAAATCCCGCTATAAAAGGTGTAGAACCCGTCTAATTGTAAGTTGAGGAAAACGGTTTGTAAATGGATGTGGTTATTTTCTCATCGAAAATGACGAAATGTATCTTAATGGGGAGGAGCTCTTGGACAATAAATGGCATTTTAAAGTATATTACTGATTAATAGGCATCTATATCAATGACATTCTGATATTTTCGTTTATTTGTTGCAATTTTTTTCAACTTATATGAATTTGAAGTGTGTACCTACTACTTTTTACACGAATTTTGAAATGAAATGGCTCAGATCGTTTTTATCGACGCTTGCCGACGCGAAGATATTTGCACATGTATATAGCATGAAGTCCATACAATGATGTATAGAAGAAAATTCTTGCTACAATCTGCTATTTTGCAGTTCCTGTTCATATTTCAGTCGCGCGGCGCGGTGCGCCGCCCCAGCGCGCTACTTGTATTGTACTAAAAAGAATGACTAGATTTCCAGAACATTTTAAAAAATTATTAGAAATGCTAAAACTATTTCAATAGAAAAAGAAAATAAGAAAATAAAATTATTTTAAATTACTTATTCAAGAATGTTTATGCAAATATTTATTTTTAACCAAACATTTTAATTCACATCTTCATCCGAACTTTCAACCTCCTGAAATCTTGTCCTTCGAAAACAATTTACACAAATGGTAGAACAGTGCTCTTGACAAATATATTTACTACAGTTTTGACAAATTGTTTTGGTTTTTCTGCCCTTTTCCGACTCACACAGTTGACACACATCCTGATAGCGCGGGAGAGAAATTGCTTTTTCGGGGACCCTTAGGGCAGTGCTCTCCAACCGGTGTGCCGCGGCACAGTAGTGTGCCGCGAGGAAGGCACTGGTGTGCCTCACAGTCTGAGGATATTTAATTTTCACAAAAGCGTTTCCAAAGAATTTATTCTGATACTACGAGAGGAATTGGTAGACCTTAGTAACGATCATACAGCTTAAAATTATTATGGTACCTTTACATGTATTTTGGCTAAAAGCTAAAGGTGAATATCCTTCAATATCTGAATATCCCATCGATATGACATTCCAAATTCAACAACGTATTTATGCGAATTTAGTTGTTCTTCAACCCATATTAAAAATATTAAAAGGACATGTTTAAAGAACCTAGATGAAGAAGTTCTTGTAGCTCTTTCTATTAGTGAGCCAAATATAAAGCGTCTTACAATTAGTACCATAAAGGCAAGCCCAAATTTTCTGTCGAAGAGCATAACATTTTTACACTTTGAATTGTGTGTATACTTAATTTGCAATAAAATTTTACAATTATTTGAATATTACTTTACCAGTCATAACATTATAATATAATTGCGACTTTTATCTGTTTTATGCTAGTTTTTTTTAAATGTGTATTTACGCAGTGAAATTAATTAAGGGTGGTTTGGTGTGCCGCGATGTTTCTAAGCATGCATGAAGGTGTTCCGTGTAGCAAAAAAGGTTGGAGAGCACTGTAAGGCTTAGACCACCACGAGGACGAAATTTTTCCGCTTCTAATATTAGATGAGATGGAGAGCGATACGGATCTGGAAGAAGAGAACATATCAGATGATGATTTTCAATTGTTTTGATTTATTTTTACTAGAATTTATATGTGATTAGAGGAATTTATATATTTGTCTGTGTATTCTATGGAATAGTTATAGCCTATGAACTTGAATAGAAAAAAATGCCAAAGAACGTGATAATGTTCTTTTTCCATGTGATTTTTCTATATTTTGGAATATTGATACTCTCTCCAGAGCGTTACCTATGACAGCTACGGTAGAAATAACGCCAGGATCGAATTCAGCGGCCCAAAAACCTTATAGATAGACTTTAATAACTATATTATATGGCAAGGGAAAATGTCTATGAATTTTGGCCAGCTTTTTCCGATTTGGGACCACTGTGCGTCGCCGCGTGGTGGGCCGTGCACAGAGGAGCGAATGAAATGAACGCGTATCAATTGCATGTGGAGAGGCTTATCCCTCGATACCACGTTTTGCGCGCTGCGGCTGAAGACCTCAATTCCGACCCTTGCATTCACCTTCCAGAAGTCTCTCCTCTCTCTTATAGCATCCTTTTCACAACCCAAACACCGCATTCAGCAAATCTTACCCGTCTTTCTCGTATCATTCCGGCTTCCTCCTCCGTTCCGTTTATCGGTTAATATACTCAGCAGCCATTTTGTCTGCGTCGAGAGGAACCATTCTGCGATTCTCCCTCTCCGTCCACTTCGATGGCCACTTTATCTCCCGAGAACAAGCCTTGCTCCTCGCTGACGCACGCGGTTCCTCAGTGTCCCTCGCCTCCTTTTGATGTTTGCGATTTGCGGACGAGGCAGTGGTGCGTGGACTGGCGGAGGAGGGGACTTTTCGTGACCCCGCACCTTGAGCGCATCGCACGGTTGCCGTGCACTTCCCTAAGCTGCGATGTTTGTTTGCGCGATACCAAGTTTTCAATCACAGGCTGAAATTTGTAGGAGTTTAGCCAGCGCAAGCAAAATGGCAGAGCCATAAAATTTGATTCATGTGGGAGTGTATCGTGGAAACATGTCGCGAATAGGTTTAGAACTAGTTTCACAAACTAGAATGACACATTTGAAAATATATTGATTCATTTTATATGTATCAATTGAATATGACGTGAACGTTTATTGACCCGTTTGTATGCACCGGATATGATATAAGTAGACAGTCATATCTGGAAATAGGATAATTCCCCAGATATTAGAAAGGAGCATACATTGAATTAAATTTATTCGTAAAATGTATTTTTCATTAAATGGAACTTTTAACGCATTTAAATTAATTATTCTCAGCTGGCAATCTTAAATCTTAATGTTTATATTGTCAAGAAAATCACAGCCCTTGAAGATTTATCCGAAATTTGTCATCGATTCCTCTATCATGAGTTCGAAATTCTAGTGGAACGCATTTGACGAGGAAAATACTTAATTTAAAAATGAATATTATGAAACATTTTTTGATTTTAATGGAAATTTTTTGTTTATAGCGTAGGTTGTTTGTTAATAATTTGCTCGTTTGATTGGTTTTTTTTTCATGGAAAAAGAGGGGCGTATAACGCAAAGAAAATGAAACCGTCTCGGCTGGAGAAACACAAATCATCACAGGGAGAATTCGCTGCCGAATCGGGCAATCGGGCTGCAAATAGAGATCACTGCTACCACCCCTTCCTTCCCGGGATCAAAATAATTTCCCCTCAATACGCTGATCGCTTTGGTCGAGGAATGTTATCTGCACGTTCCAATCGATGGGATCCGCCACGCTAACCGCGTTAAGCTACATTCATTGTCCGGGAACACCTCCAGGCCCATGACTCATCGTTGTGCCTATGAATGCAAATTCACCATGTATCCCGATGGCTGAGATATCTGCGGCGGATTTGATGACAAAGAGAAAATTGATTCGTTTCCCCATGCAAATTCCATGCACCAGAGACCGTAAAAAAAATTTGCTCCCTTCGTGTCTGAGCGTGTTATCGCGAATCCAAGTGGCTAATTTTGATAAGAGCGTAAGCAGATTATTTTTTGAGAGAGATAAAAAAATGAAAAGCTTATAGTGTTTACTCGATTAGAAACTCGTGTTCGCGGGAAGTAATGTTCCATTCATGGCGTAATTAATATCTACGAGTGGAGATAAGAAGTACATATTTATAAAATATAAAAAGAATAATCTTTGTTAAAACGCGATGGGCTTTTTTCTATGGTTAAATATTCATTTCTCATTCTCTGCGGGGTTTGCAGAGTACGTTAATCGTGTCTATCAAAGTTAATCTATAAATTTTATGTTTTAAATGAACTATATTTTTATCAACTTTTTAAACATAAATTTATATTTTAAGAGTATATAATCATAGATAAATGATTTCTTCAGTGTTTATTACTGATCTTAAAAACACAGCTGAGTCATTTGATTCCTACAGCCCTCTCATAATTTGGAAATATTATGAATTCGAAATAAAGATTATTCATAATTCGATCGAATATTTCCGCTTTTACATGGCAGATAAAAGGCTTCTATATGCTCCAGGGAATTTAGGAAACGTTATTCGCGGTTAATGCAACATCCGTTATTGTTTTGATTTTCACGATATTGTGCTAATAAGCTTTCTGCATCGTTGTATGAATTGGTTCACAAATATTATATTTCCTCATCTCACAAATTGCTATACGGTCCTTTCTCAGGTCACTTATCGGTATTCTGATATCTCTACTGCAACTCCTCCTACGTTAAACTTGGTTTTATAAACATTTATATCAAAAGATTAAGTTTATATTATAGAATATCTGCAAAAATAACACAATTGCTTTTATTAATTGCGAAGTTCATACCCCAGCTTTTAGCAAAAAAAGTTAGTATTGATTTTATTCAGGTTTCCCGCCACTATACCAGAATTTGTTACTTTATATGAGCACAAAAGTCCAAACGGGCTCGAAAAACGGTCACTTTATTCATGGTTCTTAACCAATACGAACCCTTTCAAAGAATATCACATTTTCATAATAATACCAGAACAATTTATGGTTTGTACCAGAAATAATAAATTGATTGTTTTCAATACGTGTATCATCGTGGATTATTTCATCGTTACCTAAAGGCCATGCATACTTAGAAAATTAAAGATTCAGTTTACGTTAGAGAGTTATGTTGTGATATTATTCCATTAATATTTGGTACCTCTCTCGTATTATTAATAATGGAGTACATGGAGGCGAAGGGAATGGGTGTGGCTGAATAAGGGATAGGAAGGCTGTTCTAAACGGTAATTCAACTTTTTTCTGCCGCTGTTTGTAGCCAGCCAAACTAAGTGTAAATTCGAGCCGCATAATATTATCATTTCAAGTTCGAGAGCCGCAGGACAGGCAAAATATTTACTACCGGTACTCCACCTCACGAAAATATAACACCGCACATGCTGTACCTAGATATTTCTGGAGCTACAGGCCTCGAGGGTATCGATCCTTGTCTTACATTGTGAAAATTTGGTTGGAATGTTGCCAATGAGGTACGTAGGTGCTCGGTCGGAAGCTTCTTTTTTAAGAAGAGCGCAATGTTCCTGTTTAAGTAACCTCATGATGGAGTAGACCGATTCATATTAACTTATGCTCAAAAGTGCAATAGTTGAACTGAATACACTTTATTGTTGCGCTTTATTCCTGATATAAACTTTTGAAATATCATCTTTGGAACTTGTCTCCTCTGGTGTCTTAATAATTTATTTTCAGCGGTTGGTGTCTTTTATACAGAGGTTTTTGATAGTTTCACCGTATGTAAAATTTACCAATAAGAGATTCTGTAAAAATCTAAATATTTGCCGTTAATTTGACTTGCTCCGACGCTGATAGCCATTAAATCAATGACAAAAATGGAATTAACTTTTATTTTGAAAAAAGTCGAGAATTAAACATTTTGCATTGTTTCTCATATCTGATCATACCTGTATTTTTTATAAATAGTATGTTTATTTCACAGATAATTATTGATAGTTTGGTCAAATATTTAAAACGCGGATGTTTGAAAATTAGTCCAAAATTTATGCAGAAATAGACGTCATTAGGTTTGAAGATCCTATATCATGAAAAGTTTGATCTGTGAGAAGCGTTTGAAAAAAATAAAAATGAAAGCGTCATACTGGAGGAGATTGTGATGCTCGAGTATTGTCCGATTCGTTACATTGTGTATGCATTTGAAAACGCCATTGGAAAAGGTAGAAAATTTCCGTAGGATATATTATATATTTGCAGAGTTTGTTTTTATATGCGAAATTATGTCATACTTCCCCAATTACCTGCAGACATGGGCGCCCGCAGTAAGGGGCTAGAGGGGGCACTTGCCCCCCCCCCACTATGTTTCCCAAAAAATTTTACATATGGCTTTTGAAAGTTTACGCTGGCACAAGCAGAGCTGACAGATCGCGGTGCCAACGGTGTGACTGCACCGGGCCCTGCGCTATATAAAAATACTTGTTTTATTTGCGGCTGGGCGAAAATCTGCTGAAATGTAGCTGCAAGTAAATGTTTTGAGTGCAATAAAACTCCCATATTCCTCCTGTTGAAACTGTATTTCCGAATGTTGAGTGTAAGAAATATAAGGAATACACATGACTGGATATATTTCTCCCGACATTTTTGTTGCGATTTTGGTTCTGGATAATCAATAGTAAAGGAACAAGTAATCCTAGCGCTTGCTGAGAGGCTTCCCGGAAACCCATTCGCAAAACGGAGGAAGAAAAGACGGAACACATTGAACCAGATTAGTTAATAAAGCTTAAAGACCACTCACTATAGAAGCAACAATTTAAACTGGAATTGCCAAAGGTCAGCTTGTTTTTATTCCCGGATTCCGTTGATATTTTCAGAAACAACGATTCTGTTTAAGAGATTGCAATTCCCAGTTCGCCTTGCGTTTGGAATGTAAATAAACAAATCAAAAGGACAGCCGTTTAAGGTAGCAGGAGCGGATCTAACAACAGATTGTTTACACCCGGACGACTTTATGTAGAACATCCAGAGTGTGAAATGAAACAAATCTCTTTATTTTAGCAAAAGAGCGAAAAACCATAAACATTGTTCATCAGCAAGCATTATCCAACGCTAGTTAATTTTCTTCACTAATTAAGAATTTCTTATTCAAATTTAATACGTATAGTAATTAGTCAATAAAATGAATTATGTATGAAAATGTGAAAGAAATTTAAAACTTTTCTTTTAATTCTCTTTTACAAGCACATTAATAAAAAATTATTTTACATCTATTTAAATTCATGGACTTTCCTATAAATGTAATCTACGCAAAACGACTTTGCCCGGTCAACGGTGAGCCTTACCTGCTAATAAATTAATTAGTTTTGTTTTTCATCCGTAAAAGTCATGAATATTTTGTTTTTTCTATAGAAGTCGTAAACAAATTTTGAGTGATGGTTCCTGAGATAAAGTAGCAGATTTTTGTCTATGTTTAGATATAATGGAGTCATTTTGATTCAATGTGGCATACTCGACCTTTCAAAACTGCAGTGATTTTAAACAAACTCTGCAGGATTTTAGAGGTTATAGTTTACCCAACAGCATTATATCAATATAGTATGGTAAATATCGACTGCACATATGAGAAAAAAATATTAATAATAAAGATAATCGAGTTTAATTTTTTTAAATTTTGTTTTAAAATCGGGGTAGGTTTGTTGGCGTTAACTCTAAATGCATATGATGCGCAAATAAATATCAAGCACAAGATGAAACTATCCGGCATTGCTCGGAAATTCTAAGGAGCTAAAAATATCGAGATTTATAAATGATAATTTAATTTTTTAGCATCATAATGAAATTGCATAATTACATAAATTTGTTTTCATTATGAGGCTAAAAAATTAAATTTCCATTTATAAATCTCGGTATTTTTAGCTTCTTAGAATTCCCGAGCAATGCCGGATAGTTTCAGCTAGTACTTGATATTTGCGCATCATATGCATTTTTAGTTAACGCTAACAAACCTACCCCGATTTAAAAACAACTTTTGAAATTAAACTCCGTTATCTTTATTCTTAATATTTTTCTCTCATATGTGCAGTGGACATTTACAAAATTTAACTGCGCGTTTCCTCAACCTATGAGTATAATATTCATGAAAGATATTAGATTGTATATGTTTTACGTAGAAATAACCTTTACTTTCTTATTGATACCATTCGTACGTGGGAGGCTTTATCAATGATCACATCGGGGACTGCTCATAATTTTTGGCCCTTTGGAGCAGGCTCCCGGACTAGAATCTGATCACTCCAATTTCAAATCGATCCAATAGTAATATCACGTTGTAATTCATCTGCACCTCTGCTTAAAAGTAGGATGTCATTGCTCACGATCAGCAGTTAGTCCACTTGTGTTGTATTTGGTAGAAATTTACGTAAACATTAAAATAAAAAAAGTTACGAAAGGTAATTTATAAAGAATATTCCCTAAGCTTATATGTGATTTTAAAAAGCAAATACTAGACTTCCGATCAAATTGAAATATCTTCCAAGATTTTTTAATTTGCAACTAATCTAGACTACTCACTTAAATTCTTGTTTTGACGCTTCTTTTTAAATTAATTTTTAGGCGTAAAGGGTGCTCGTTAATTCTCTATATAATAACACAATCTATAAAATATATTTATAAATACCTGGCAATTTGAAAAGTGCGTGCCTATAGGATTTTTTTTGCAACCCACACATCGCTCCTAAGGATATATACGAGATCCAAAACAGATTTATCTGTTAACTCAAGGTTTGTTCTCAAGTTTAGCGCGGGTTTATATTGATCGTGGGTTTTCACGTATTTTCGCTCTTCCTGTTTTGCTCTCTTTTACTCTCATTCATCCCGCTCTACGTTTATGCCTTTGCTTCGCAGATTACGGCGTGGTTTTGGTTTCGCCGTGGCTTTACGCGCCGCACGGATCGGTCCATTAAATGCAGCGCGTCACGCCGCCGCGTCGTAATCGCGAGAGAGAATTTCTCTTAGGCGCGCACTTTCGCGATCCGGAGAGGGCGCCACCGCACCAGTGCCACCGGAATCCCTCCGAAAAGGCTTTATTCGAATCACGTGAATCCGCAAAAGACGCGCCCGCACGTGCGTTCTTTACCAATTTCGTTCTCCCTTTGGTGCCACCGAACACCCCCTGCCGCATACCGCGCGGCGTTGCGATTGCTCTCGGTCTTTTCTCTCGGCCAATAGGCGCCCTTCCGTTTGTCACGCTCCTCTTTCGAATTAAGGATACAATTACGAAATGTTATCTCCACCGTTGCTCTCTATTATCCTCCTCCATTTCCGCTATCCGGTGCATTTTTTTGTCTGGATGTTTTTAGTCCCTTCTGTACCGTAAGATCATCACTGATCTAGAATCTTTTAAGATATATTTTACCGTAGTCCTGTTGACCTTACGCTTTTTCTCGTAAGTCATTCCGTTTATGCCTTTATCTTCCTTCTCTTTCTGTCTTTTTACCCTTTTACTGGGGTAGTATCCGTATCCGCGCGCCTCCTGCAATGTTTCAAATAATCCTTTCTCCTTGAACTCGGTTTTAGAAACTAATCCGCAATTTTTCCGCTCATTCGGCTATTTCTTTTAGTTTGAAATCCTGATTTGGAGATAGTGCGGTTCGGTGTGGCGCGGGTGGATGGGAGAGTGTGGGTAGGAGATGGAGGGGGGGGGGGCAACATGGCGTTGGTGGTGGCAAGGGAAAACGTTCCTTTTTTTCTTTCCCTTTTCCATTCCCTTTGACCGCCATAATCCTAGCCCATTCTTTGGTCCTTTTTCACGTTTTTTTAGCGAAAAAGAAATCTCCATTTTTGCAGCCATTCAATCTTATTTTTTTCCACGTCTTATTTCATTTGCTTATTTATTTAGCTTTGTGAGTGGTCTCTCTGTCGAGTCCCCCGCAAAAGCCACATCATAGGGATCCCTTGGCGACGGCGTGTATGTGCGGAGAAAGAGGGTCAATGGAGGGCGGTGCAGTGGATGGCGGGGCGGCGGATAAAGGGGAAGCGAGAAGTTGGGGGCGGGCGAGTGTTCCGCGTGTGGCCGTGTTTTCAGGATCCGAGTCTTTCTTGCCTGGCTTTTGGTTAGTTCGATGATGGAACAATGAGAACGCTTTGAGGTTCAGTGTATCGTTACCCCCATTCTCTCTTCCTAGAAAATCCCACCCAAACACTCTCCTATTTCTTCCCCTCCATTCCATTCTCTGCACTTCCCTCTCCAATCTTCTCCTCTACTTTCCATCCCATTCCACTTCCGTTTCCTCTCTACTTCCCCTCCCTCTCCTTCATTCCTTGCTCTCTAACGTCCTCTCTGATTGGCATTCACTTCATCATGGCGAATTCTCGTCTCGACAGCTTCGATCTGACGCGTAACTTGAATTTTGTTTTCGTTGCATTCAATTTTCCTAATATTGACTTCCTACCTACATCTCCACTCTCTATCTCTCCTTCTTGCCTCTCATTCTGCCTCCCAATCTCTATAGCTTCTTTTTTATATCCTTATTACTTTCTCTGTATATGTACGTGGTACCTATAGAGAAAGTATTGTTTTCATGAAAATATTCGAATTCGAGATTTCAACGGAAATACACGTTTTGAGGTCCCCTGAACACATTTTGACCGTTTTCTCGATGATGTCTGTATGTGTGTGTGTTCGTATGTGTGTGACAGAAATTTTGCGTGCGCTCTAACTCAATAACTATTCATCAGAGCAGCATGAAATTCTGTATTTGTGATTTTATATATATTCATAAGATTTGAAAAGATTTTGATAACAATCGGTCAGCTGGAAGTAGCGGTTTACTCCTGTTACATTTTAGTTTTTCTTAAATATTTCGCTTAAAACTGAATTGTTGTTAACACACACACACAGTTATAGATGTTATTTTTTCTACAACTCTTGTTTGAAATAAATTTTCATACGAGGAATATTTCAAGAGATATTCAGTTTTCTTCGAAATTGACGGTTAGTGGGCAGATCGCGCGCGTGGTAGTGACAACAATTAAATCGCTAGCGCTGAAGCATGTATTTATTTGATTTTAGTTGACAACTTACGTATGGAGAAAGTCGTGTTGGACACATCAATTTACTTTTTGTCATATTATCATCTATATCCTCCGCCTATCTTGACGAGGTTTATTACAGCAAAATATTTTTGAATTTGTCATGAATTTCAATTGTTAATCTTATCATGTTGTATTTAAAATAGTATTTTCTGAAGTTTAGTTCATTGCATGTTTGAAAGATGTCACTGTTTACATAAAAACGATCAATGCCATTAATTGTAGGTTTCTTTGATTTACGTTAGCTTACACACCTTAAAAATCCCAGAAATATATCTATACAATTCTTTCACAATATACGAGTAACTTGTAATTTACAGTGGACAAATATGATGGAACCAAAAACAAAATTGCTTTGTAATGGCATCCGCTGATTTTTTTGTATGAACGGTTTTTATCATATCGCTTTTCATGTTTCTAGATTTCTTTTTAATTACTTCAAGTTTATCTGTAAGCGAATTATCCTTTTCGACTATTATCGACTGACTTAAAGGTTGATGTAATTTGGAACTTCGGTATTAAAATTATTATGATTATTTTGCCTTTATGACCACTTTAAAATGGCTTAATCGAAAAGTTTTATATTTGGTTTTGATCCACATTTGCTGTTATAGAAATTGGTCACTTTCGAAAAGGAGAATTATTTG
Organism: Uropetala carovei; assembly: GCA_036926305.1. Taxonomy (NCBI): domain Eukaryota; kingdom Metazoa; phylum Arthropoda; class Insecta; order Odonata; family Petaluridae; genus Uropetala; species Uropetala carovei. The sequence goes on from JAXCHB010000340.1 coordinate 2,826,486, forward strand.
AGAATTTATTTGGTTTCTTAGTTAAGTGTGAATTCTCTTTGTAAATTTTATTCGTAAAAGCTTTCCAAGCATTTGTTTCCGATACTACTTATCGTACATAATTACTAAAATTTTGAAGTGTGTCATGTTTAAAAGCATACAAACAATTTCCATGGTTTAGAATAATAATTAAACAGACAACTTATTATAAAAATGTTTAAAACGGCAAAAAATCCCTGCAACCTATATGACAGATTTTTTTCCAATAACGATAAATTCTTATCCACCCTTTGAATTTTGTTTTATTCATCGTTTTTCACGATATTTTCAAGATTTTTTGTACAAAAAGTAATGCATTTTTACTAACAAGTTATGCAATTATTTGAAGTTGTTTTTTGAGATAGCTTAACTTTGTGAAAGTCCGCGAAGTATAGTTGAATTCAGAAATGAATGTCTGCAGATATAAATTCTTTGGGATTAAGAGACAAAATAATGGACACTGATTTATGACGATGCGCATCGTCATAATATATAGTTTGACCTGGCATACTTCGTCATTTAACCGTAGCCTTTAATTTATGCGGATTTCAAGGGAAATTATCAGCGACCGTAACTTCAAATTCCAAATCGACTTGAGCGTAACGTGTAATTTCAATGTTAGGTAAAGTCTCTGTATTCTAGCGTAATTTGCGTGTAATGAAGAATGTTAGTTCAAATTCATTTATAATTGCCAAGATTGATTGCATAATGGAATTTATGCAGTACCTTCAAACGGTTATTGAAATATTCAATTGGCAGTCTTTTAAAACGTCCGCTTCAGTTTCACTATTTTACGCTTTATTTAAAAAAGTACTTCAAGTGACATTTCGTAATTTTAGTGTAATTAATAAAATAAGTGTAAATGTATAAACGAATTAAAAAAAAATTATTTAGGAGGAAAAAACCAATCCGCTCGCGTGCAACGTTTTCATTATAAGAATGAAAGGGTTTCTCTGTAGATTTCTTCACCGGCATTACGCTACCTTATAACCTTTTGAACAATTGAAGCCACACACAGTGTACGGCGATAAAATCGACTGAAAAGTTTTGAGGACTTTAGCCCCTCCCTTTTTTTTTTTTAATGGGATCAAAGAATTCTTTAACAGAGCGCGCTACGCGATATTGATAAAACGGGTGGAAACGGGGTGAAAACTTATTCATTACGGCGAACGAACAAAGCAAGGGACCGCGCCGGAGAAAAAGAAATAAAGGGAGAAAGAGAGAGAGAGAGAAAAATGACGAGAAGTATATAGAGAGAGGACTAAATAGTCGCAGAAGTCGCCCTTTGTGAAATTTGATTGAAAGTTCTTAACCAGTAACCCTCCTCGCTTTTAGGTCCTCTCTTTCTCTCAGAGATATATTAAAATTGCAAAATCATTTGCAAATAAATCTTAACAGATTTGGGGCAGGCTTTGTCTCCTCGATGAGAACGGGTGGGGATAATATTGATGAACCCCGCTCTGGTGTATCCGCTATGCGCGATCCATGTGGGGCATGATGGCGTCACTCCTTTGTCTGTGGGGTCTTCTCCATGCATGGGCAGCTCTGGATGAAATCCATTTGGTGAGCCATTGATTTTGGTTTCCCTGGTTGGATAATTTATTATTGGAGTATTTTGCTCTACGATTAAATATTTACCAACGGTGACATAGGTTCTCGCTTCACAATAAATCGGTAACGTATAAAAACGATAAATGTCGGCCACGCACCAATGTGAAGTTACACTTGGATATAAAATTTCACGGATGTTTCTATTTACATCTGAAAAAAGATTTGATGAATAATTTATTCTATCTTTTAATTGCCATACTGACTCCATTTAAACGTCTCTCTCATAAGATATTTAATTTTACACGTATGGAAAACTTGTAAATTGTTGGGTGGTATTAAAATATGACATTTCTCCTATTAAATTTTGTGATATCTAACTAAATTTTTCATCTTCATTAGTTATATCACTTCTATAATGTGAAAATTGTGTCGGACAGTAAAATATTTTTTTTAAATACGCTATGAGTAAACCTATTAAAACCGTTTAATATATTTTTCATGAAATTATATTTATCTAGTTAATTTAAACGTGGGTTAGCCTTAGCTTGCATATGTAAAGGTAAGTCATCTTTTACTAGAAAGAATTGTGATATATCTTTGTCTTCATACAAAATAATTTTACGATAACATGTATTTATGAACTACAGAATTAATTATTTCGCTCATAGTTATAAGGTCTCTAAGATAAGTATTAAAGCAAGCGTTACTCGCATTACTTCTTAGTTTCAAAAGAAAAAAATGTTTTTTTTTATCGTCACTGATAACATTTCCAATGTGACTTCAGTTAATCGCAATCTCTTTCCCATTTAAACTCTTTCCCGATCACTTCTGTCCCGATTAGTTTTCGGAATTGAGTCTGGGGAGAGAAAGGCCTCTTGTGTTCGAGGGAGTTTGGTCCGGAGAATATAGACGACGGATTGAAAGCAGTGTATGGTTCCTTGGAACTAGATGACGACCGAGCGAGGGACATCTCATCCTGAGAAAGGGAAAAACGCACAAATGAGTCGGACTTCTCTGAAACGATAAACTTGGGATTCTACTTCGTGGAACCTTCTGCCTTTTACTCTCCTCGCTTTCAAACTTATATACCGAGACTTCCACCCTCCCGGCTTTCCCTTTCCCACTCTTATATTTCTCTTTCTCGCCCTCTCCCCCTCCCTCTCTCGCTGTCTCCATCTTATATCTTCTCCCATCTTCTGCTCCATTTTCTCTCACTCACTCATCCTCTCCCCATCCTCATACCCTTTAAGTACTCACCCTTACTTTCTCTCATCCCACAACCCGACGCACATGACGCTTTCTACACCCTCAACGCTTTCTCTCCCTCTCTCTCTCTTCGCCTTATTCCTCTTGAAGATTTATCTCTCTCATTCCGCCCATCGCTCATCTCGTTCTCTCTCCCTCTCTTCTTTTTCCTTCAATCAAGACTCATCCTGCGTCAACCCTCCCCTTACAATCCCTTTCATTCCGTCATCGCCATTGCTACTGAACGAATACGCCATTCCATTCTCCTCTCCGAATAAGTTTATGCAGTGACTGAATCTGACGTCGACACTAAGAATCTCACTCTCTCTCTCTTCAAATAGTCTTTCATGCTTTTGCAGCCTTGGCATCAGCCGCTTTAATCGAAGAGTCCTTTTCTCTTGGCTCAGTTTACCGTGCGCCTCTATTTTGCTCTTTCTCGAAAATTCTAACGAGATTTCTTGAACCGATTGTTCGCACGGATGAAAACAGTCCTATGGCATTAAAATCGCAATATGTACGTTTCTCTCGGGAGAGGTTATACTATAAAATACGAAGGTGATTTTCCAAGCAAAAAAATCGAAAGGATTATTCATGTCTTAAGGGATATACATTTGTATTTATTTTATCTAAAGATTTCGTTACTCATTAAAATATTCTGTTCTTAGATGTTTTCTTACGTCAGTAGTTACGATTTTTTTTTTAACAAAAGTGAGAATCTACGGGTTTGTATAATTTATTTTAATTTCGAGTGAAGAAAATTGATTGTATTGTAACTGACAGGAGGGGACTGGAATCGCTAGTTCATTAAAATTTTTTTAAATATATATTTATTTCGAGAAATTCATGAACTTATGCTCTACTGTTGCCCTTAATGACTTATTGCGATATTTAATGACGAAAGTTTAATGAAGTAGGTTAACGGGAGAGCAGCTACAAGACTGGAGCTCCGTGGTGACCAGTCGAGTGGCACAGTGTGCCGATTAAATTCGCGGCATAAAGGGGTCGAAGGGAAGAAGAAGTTTGGCCTGTCAGGAGGGAGGGGGAGGAATAGGGCCGGCGAACGAGAGGATAGGGCCTCGGTTTTGCGGAAAGGGCCGGGATGCCTAAGTGAGGTTCGAGGAGAGGCAGAAGGAGGTAGTGTTTGTGGAAGAGGAGGAGAAGGAGAGAGGCCGGCAAGTATAAGGGGAGGGGATGGAGGGGTGGGGGGGCGAGGGGTGGGTGGGTGAAGAGATAACCTTCCGGCGTACAAGTTGGTTCCTACAGGAGGAGCGTGTTCGATAAGACGCTTTCAATTGATGAAGTTATGGAACGTAGTCGGTTAATATTGTTTGAACGGACTTTCTGTACTGGTCAAAGCCAACACACGGACCTAGAATACATGGAGGAATGCATGAAACAATAATCAGAAACGTTCCTGTCTCTCGAGCGTCTCCTACGTCACCAGTAGATATTATAGAAAAAAGTAAGACGTCAAATTATGAATATAAGTCACTCATAATTCTATCGATTACATGCGCATTTATTAAGCTTCTATGACTTAAAAATACAGAGACCAATTTCAGTAACTGAATTGAAAATGGATAATTTGAAATTTTTCATTGCATATTCCTGATAGTAGAAAAATATTCATCTAGTGCTTAGTTATGTAATATTGCTTGTGATAGTTCTAGGAAGGCGCTCACTAGATAATTATCTAGTTATTTTGAATTTTCGGAATTATGGAAATTTTTGGAATTAATCTAATTTTTGGAATTCTTCGTATTTTCTAATTATTGAAACTTTTAAACCGTTCAATTTTTTGAAAATTTTCAAATGTTTTGGAAATTTTAGAATTTTCTAAAATTTTCAAAATTTTGAATTTTTTGAAATTTTTCGGATTTTTTTTTAATTCGGAATTTTTCGAATTTTTTAAAATTTTCGAATTTTTGGAATTTTTTAAATTCTCCAAAACGTCCAAAAAACTCGAAAATTTTAAAGATATTGTCTTCGGTATGAAGTTGTATCAAGACTAATATAAATGGAGGTAAATTACGTTTCAGTTGATAAGGTTAACGAATGGCGTGCAGAAGAAATTAAAAAGCTGATTAATGACTAAAGGTCAGATCATATTCTTAAAGACGATATGACCAGCATGTTTTATTGTTGCCTTATCGTGTGGTCGTTGTGTCGAAGGCAAAAATCCAGACGATGTTTGACTGCGTTTTTTTGTTACTATTCGTCAGAAACTGAAAATTTTAAGACGTTAATCATCAAAATGTTAGTCAAGTCAAGCAAGAATCTTATTATTCAACCTCCATCTTTACGAAAAACTTCGCTTTTTCGAAAAATTATTTACTTAGTATTTGTTTTTTCTAACTCGGCATATATGAAAATAAATTAGTAAATGCTGTCTAACGACTGTTTTTCTTGGAACTTTACACTCTCGTGGCGAAATCTCCAGGAATTGTAATATGCATAGTTGGCAAGACTACTTCTCATAATAGTCAACCCCTGGAACGTATGCCGCATACAAAATGGACTTACCCTATTACAAATGACACCACCCGCGACAGACCCATTCCGTACAACACCTAGCCCCTGCAACATATACCTCCCAAACAACGCGGGTTTGCCCCTGCAATATACGAGTCCCAAACTACGCCAGTTTCCCCCCTGCAATATATATCTTCCTTAGCGTATTACTTAGCCTATGTAACGTATACCTTACTTAATACATAAGATAGCCCCTTAAACGTATACGTCCCGTAGAGTGCCACTAACCACCATGTATTAGATTTATCCTCATGTTTTTGCAGTGTTCTGCACCAATATTTTGCGTTTAAGTACAGATAAATCTAAAACGGTTGTTTCTATAGCATAGAGAAAGTGACTTGTTCCAACATTTTTAGTGTAACAGGATCTTCTTATTTTACGTGAGTACTTCTCCAAGATAAACTTATGTTCGTAAAAAATGTTCACAAATGAGAAATTTTTACGCTATAACGGGTTTTCCTATTTAAGATTTAAATGTTATAATTTTAATAAAAACATATATAAGTAAAAAGTATTATATAATTTAGAAAATACAACTCCATTAATATTTAAATTGTAATTTTCAACAATGGGCGATGTATAAATATTAAAGGTCCTTTCCAAAGAATAAGATCGTACGGAGAATGCCTCGAATTACAGAACTATATCGGTGAAAAGGTAGCAGTATTAGAAAGGGCAGAGTAGGCGATTCGATAGATAGACGGTAGCTTAAAAAGAAAAGTGTTTCGAGATGACTTCACCCTCCAAAAACTATAGAATCAGAACCGATATAATCAGTAAAATCCAAAAGACGTCACGACCAACATACGTATATTTCGTAGGTTAAAGCTAGGGGTTAAGAATGCTTGCAAAAATGGGAAGAAAATCTTTGCGCATGACATCTATTATGACGAAATGGCGCTATCGAGAGGAAGGAAGGAGACTGAATTTGAAGAAAGGAAAGAGAATCTGGTGGAGAAATAGGGGAAAAAACAGCATCGGAGAGGAATAGTGCGTATGCCAACGGGGTGATCTGCGACGCAGGGGAAAGAGAAATATGACAAAAAAAAAGAATGCGAATCGACGTCGCAGTGCGTGGAGTGGAGGAAGTGGTCGGTCGTAGGTGGCAGAAGGCTGAGTGGAGGTTGAGAATGGTCCCGCGGGAGAGAAAGAAAAATACAATAGGAACAGGAAGCGGCGCGTAAAAGAAGGGAGGGAAGATGCGACGGCAAGGCGTGGGCGTATGGGGAAGGCGGGACCGCTGAGCTGGAGTCAAGGGCGATGTGTTTGGGCCGAGACTGAAATACCATCGGCGTGTTATTGATAAACGATATTGGGGGAAAAGGACGGCGAGATATGGGGGGTAAAGAGTAAGGGGAGCAAGGGCGGAAGGAAGGGAGAAACGGAGGGGCTGGTCTGAAGGGGCGGAGATGATCGGGTGGGAGGATCCCCGTGACGGGGGAGAGGGGAATAATGGAGGGAGGATAATGGAATGGGTAAGGATTAAAGTGAAGGAGAGTATATCGGGCGAGTTTCAAAAGAGGTTGGGTTTTGGTAAGCGTGCGAGCGATGGAGTCTTTGCCTTTCTAAACCTCCCTAGCTCACGCTCCCACTAAGTTAGCGAGGAGGGGATTGAATTGGGTTGTGGGGGAAAGAAGATGAAAGGGTTTAGAGGAGTAGGGAAGAGAATTTAGGAAAGAAGAATCATAGGGAATTGGATGAAGGGGAGTAGGAGAGAGGGCATACGAAGGAGAGAGTAGGGTTGACGGAGAGGTACGTGGACAAGATAAAGGAGGGGAGGAAGGAGGATGGGGGGCAAGGGAGGAGAGGAGAGTGCGCGGGAAAGATTAAGGGGCCTATGCGAGAGACTCCGCGTGAGAGAACAGTCCAAGTGGGTTCTTATCTCAGTAAATGAGAAAACACACTTTCCCGTGGACCCTAATGGAGACGTAGTAACGTGTTATGTTTGCCGGGAGAAGATCAAGTTATGTGCAAATTTGCTCTTTCTCTCTCCCCCTTGCTGCCGTGAGCTACTAGGGCGCGGAGAGCGAGAATGTATTGGAAACCTTTTGACCTTATTCTATCCTCTTAAGCTTGATAGCACCAAACACAAGGAGTTTTTGGAATACCTATTGAAAGTTTTATATTGATATTTGTAAAGTTATATTAACTCTCTGGTGCCTTCTATTGTTATTTTATATTTTAAAAATTTTCATAATAGTATTACATTACGAGCAGTTGCAGATTAGTTTGAATATTAAAACTGAATGATGAGGCGCATGCACATTACGACTATTCGAGTGAATGTGTATTTCAATATTTAAATTTTCATAAATTCAGAAAATATGAAGAGATAAATACGAATTTTACAATGCTATTTTTCATGATGAAGTTAGCCCAAACGCCTTTTAGTACATTTGCTTGTTTAAAACTACTTTATTCTCTCTAACTGTAACAAGAAGAAATATTCAAGGGTAAGAACGAATGCGCAACATATCGAAAATGGTGATGTCAAACTTCAACCTTCACTCCATGCTACCAACTCATTTAAATGTACTTCACTAATTTTATTCAGAGAAGCAATACGCATATTTTATAAACCAGAACAACCATTTCCTGTCCAGAAGTGTCTATATTAAATGAATGTGTAGTAAAATTACATAAGAGGAATAGAAAAGAATTTTTCAAAAAACATTTTCATTATTAACCTTTTAGCAATAACACCATATTTCAGTTTTTCTGCAATGCAAATATCCTTGTGACTGGCTTAAGACTCATTCGTTTGGATAAATACCAAAGCTTGTTTTTCTTCAATTTTATCCCCGCATTGTTTGGGATAAAATTGAAGAAAAACAAGCTTTGGTATTTATCCAAACGAATGGTCATCACAATTCTTTTAAATGCCTACTCTTCCATCGTGAGTTATTAGGGGCCAGCACTCAATCCCATCATTTTTTTGCGCGAGTTGCTTCGCTGCGCTCCCACTCCACAGGTTTTTATATTCCACCTGTTCCTCAAACCATCAATATCCCAGCGGCCAACACCCACTCAAGTTTGCTCGCCGGTCTTCATCGTGCTGCCATCTACTCTCTGTCGTCTTCGTTTCCACAGCTAAACTAATGAAAAATTTCGAATATTATTTTCGAGGGATGCTTTTACGATACTATTTCTGCAGTTTCTAACCCAAGCTGGTGCCGTCTATTTTATGAACTCATAATTTTCTAAGTCATAAAAGATCCCGATTGCATAAACCCATCTCAAATTATTTTACGAAGAACGTTTCACATTTTTAAACATCATCAGGTAATTTTTTACTCTTATCAATGGATGTATCCTGATATTTCTATCGATGTAATACGTCTAAAACTTTTCGCATAAGGGAATTTTGTTTCTCATGGAATCTTTTTATCTGTTAAGATATTGGAGTTTTTTCATTTTTATCGAAATTAAAAGATATTTAACTCAAAAGAAATTTGTTTCGCTCAACTAGGTATAAGTTTTAAAATGACAACGTTTTTCATTAATCGTCTCATGACTGATTTTTTTCACCTTTTGCGCAACGTTTTTGTCAACATTGAAGACTAAATTAATTACTCGTGAACATTAATAAAGGAAAGGTGGAGCCAAAACCGTTACAAGTAGAGTATCAGCTTAAACAAAATATTGAACTTTGTGAAGTATTGTTTACAAAATCATTTTATTAACCAGACATATAGCGTGTAAAATGTTATTCTATAAACAATAAATATTGGTAACTCAATATTACTTTATAAGTTATAGCAAAATTATTAGCTATGATCCATAATCCTTTATACACAAAATTTAATGTATAATGATTTTAAAACCAAATCGAATAACGTTTATTACTATGCTGAAATAAAATCCTCCTACAGTGGGACTCACATTTCGTTTCTTAGCAGTTAAAAATCTAATGTACAATTTTATACAACATTGAATTTACCATCATAAATAAATCTTTCATGAGCAAAAGAAATATGAATGTTCTTTCTTCACCAGAAAGGTACAATTTTGTCTTCTTGAATTGTAGCTTTTACAGAATACTCAATTTAGCTCGGAACAAGAAAATTCTGTTCTTCTTTAGAAAAATGCTACAATACCGTCTGAATCCCACTGGTATACACTTTTTTAAATGATTTTTGTGGCAACTGATGCTAAGTGTTTGTATGATAGCCATTATTGGAGTCGATTCCTTCTCAGTGTGTCTTCTCATAAGTTCGGCAGTTACAAGCTAAGGTTATCATGAAAAATAATTCTAGTATAGTGGGTGATCAAAAGGACACAAGCAAAATTTTTTCAGTATTGGGTTTTTTGTCTGTAGTTGAGAAAATTCACCTCTTTTGGCTGGTATAAAAAAGTCTCATTAACTTCTTAAGATATGAACATATAAACATAGTTTCTAAATATCTCTTGGTTTTTCTTAATTGTAGAAACCCTCTTGAAAAGTGTGTTTTTGACTTTTGCCCTTTTTACCATCCGTCAAATAATCCCTATTATACTTTTATTTCACAATAAAATAAGTTTTATTTTTAATTAATCCATTTTGGAATAATTTCTACGTTTCAAGTACTGATAATTTTCCACGCTTAATATGAGTTGTCAAATATAGATATGATTCCTTTTTACTTTCTCCATACGTAGTAATGGGAAAGTATTGTGATGACGAAAAAAATCGACTTCGAGGTTTCAACGGAAATACAAGTTTTTAGGTCCCTAGAACACGTTTAGTCTATTTTCGGAATGATGTCTGTGTGTGTGTATGTGGGCGCTCTAACTCAAAAATTACTTGTCATATCGTTACCAAACTTCATGAGCACAAAGAACTAATTAGTTTTTGGACAATAACGGTTTACCGGAAGTCGAGGCTTATTCGAATCCCGATTCGGTTTTTGCGATATTTCTCCGTTAAAACATCATTATTGTATATACAATTCTATACAAATGTTATAGAGAATGTAATTTCCTACAACTTTCATTTGAAAGAATTTTCCATAGCAGTTATTGTTTAGGTATTATTTATAAAAAATAATGTTTTTTCGGTTTCCGTCAAATATCTCCTTAAAAACGTCATACATAATTGGTGTCTTCTTCCAAGTTTTGTTTGAAACAAATTTTCGTAGAACCGTCCATTTCGGAGATATTTTGCTTTTTCTTAATTTCAAGTATACATCGCCACCACCATGTAGCGGTGAATTCTGTAAACACATTCAAAATATAATTTACGGCAATAAGGACGACTCTATTCTTTTACGATACGAAATAATAATTTTTCCTTATAATGCTATTCATAATAATTTAAATATCTATACCCCAAATATGGAGAAAGTCATGTGTTGGCCACATCAGATTTTTTCGGAGAATTATTCTCAATTATACTTTTGTATAAAATTTTGCTTAATATCTATGTATAACCATTTGTGGTAATAATTCACAAAATATAAATTGACAAGATTATCGATAGGAATAATAAACGAGACGGCATTAGAAAACGGTTGCTTATCACATTAAAGCTAGAGGTGAACATTTGGAATACTTGCGTAAGTAAATATAGTCGCTCATTATAAAAAGATCCACAAAATATTTATCCCTTAATATACGAGTATCTATTTGAAGGAAATACTGTAAGACGGCTATGGTAATACGGCGTGAGTTTATCCCCCATCTTACCGCACTCCTTATCGTCTTCCCCATTTGGAGAGCGGAGGTTGTCACGAGACCTGAAATTCAGCCTTCCAGTCGACCGCTTTTTTATGACACATTCCCCAGAAGAATGGTAGCGCAGGAAGGGTGTCCAAGGTAGCGAACGGATTCTCTCCCTCCCTCTCGCCCTTTCTTTCCTATTTCTCCTTCTCTGACTCACCCTCTCTCCGCTCAAACCCCTCAAAAAACGACCCTCCAATACGTAATGGAGCGATTTCCTTGGCTTCAGTATTTTAAATGAAAAAAAACTCGAGGCTTATAAGAAAAACCCGACCTTTGGAAGAATTTCGGGAAACGGAATCCCTTTTAAGTAATGGGATGTCGGACTTCGGTTTCCGTGTATTTTTACACACTAAAACTTAATTTCATTCCTGTGAAAATGAATTAATTCCAAACATTCTACCGGGAATTGATGGGCTTGAGCCTCTTTAATTTTTTTTCCTGTTCATAAGACTTTTTGATCGGGGATCTAAATTTAGGAGTCTTGAAGAATATCATCACCAGAGAAATTCATCACGACATTAATATCAGTCAATCAATAATTGGATTTACATTTGCTATCATCCATAAATTGTATGTATATGTATACATGTATATGTGTGTGTGTATTTACTTATTTATTTATTTAATAAAATCGTAATGGTGGTCATTATGCGTAACGCTCTAATTTTGTGAATAAATCGATTGGAAATGAACTTAGAAGCCTGAAATTTCTCAGGATTTCTGTGTTGATGAGTCTATACGTTATGACTAAAAATATTTCAAAAAAGGTCACAGGTTCGACTCCAGAAGATGAATATTTTTTCCCAAAGATAACAAAATTTGCGCTAAAACACGCCAAAATGAATAAGGATTCTTATTCTTACCGTCAAATACTCATTCTCATTCGAATTCGGTCATGTTTTGAATTTATACTCGAGTTTTGGTAATTTTTTAACATTTCAATAATAAGATTCCATGGTTACCGGTATTGTTGTCATCGGTAATTTCCGTGCACACGCACTTAAGTAAAGGCTTACAGATCTAAAATAAGATTAAAACGTGCTCGAAATGACCGAAGATTTGAATTTATTGCAAATAAATGGAAGGCAGTATTCATGTTATTTATTATATATATATATATATATATATATATATATATTACTAAAATCCTATTTCTGGTTGTCTCTCTCTCTCTTTAACACACTATTCCTCAGCCATTTTTAATCTCCGGGAATTTCAGCCCTCTAAGTCTTTTCTTTATGGAGTTATTCAACTAATTTTCTTAATTTGTTATTAAAAACCAAACACATCCCTTATAAAATATATTCATTAAAATCATATTCAAAACATATTCCCGTTAAACTAATCTAGATTCAGTAGGTACATGGTAGGAACGAAGAAACAGCGAGCAACAGCGGAGGGGGGTTTGGCGAGCGCCAGCGAGCAGGGGCCTTGCCCCCTAGTAATTTAATAACTTTAACAACTAATATTTTTGAGTAATGCTTGAAACAAATTCTGTGAAAGGAAAACAAACGGATTTTAATACTTTTTTCTACCAAAGGAGGGAGAGTTGAGGATGTTGGATGGAAAGAAACGGGTCATATCTCGTCGTCACAGGCGACAGGATGTCTGGGCACTGTTCTTGTAGTAACGATTATTTTCATGAAGCAAACGAGTTATTGCTATCATTCGTTACGGCATTAACAACGTTTTAGGCAGTAGTGCAAATAAGAATATTAGTCATAAAATTTTGAAGACTTTCATCATTGGATAAGGTATTATGAACATCTCCATGTGTGCAGGGGAAAGCGGGCACCTAGAAATGGCACGTTGAGAACCTCTGATCTAACCAGATGAATAATGTGTAGAAGTTTCCTGAAAGCGGATGGAACACTGGTATTTCATTTGCGTCACAAATCACACTGTATGCTGTTCAACTGTTTTCTTGGAACGGGTTCTTTGTTGGCAATTAACCTTGGCGTGTGTATGATATATCTTCTACTGATTTTCAGCGATCCTATTATTTATTGGCATTATTATAGGCAAACAATTGCGACGTAGAGACTTTTATTATATAAAGTATTAAGCAATATTAACTATAATATATTTCGCTTTGAAGTATGTAACATCTCACTGATGTACGTTAGAGTTCCGAACTCAAAAAGGCTCACGGGATCAAAGAACATTCAAAGTAACGATCAGGAGAAACACAAGAGTCACTAGCAACTAGCAATCAGCAATTATATTAATACTACTAATTTCCTTTGTGATTGATTTAACAATTTTGTTAACATTTAGTTCCATAGAAACAAACTAAATAAACAAAATAAACAAAATAAACAAAATAATGTTTACATTTAAATATTAAATATTGTTGCATTCTAATACTAAATTAATTTCCTAAAAACCCTCCACCATAACTCATCAATCAAGAATCTGATCATTCGGGTCATGACGCAGGAAAACGTCAAGACCGTAACGCTTATATGAGAGAATACATGAGAAAATGACGTCGAACGCAATGTGAGCTTGAAGCTGGAGAACAAGCGGCTAAGCGTCGAACAGATAAGTGTTATCACTAGAATCCAATAAACTGAGAAAAGCTTCTTTATTAATTATCGATGAAGCATCAATTTTATCATGTCAGTCACTCCGAATCATTGACCATTTGCTCAAGGAAATAATGAATGATGTAAGACCATTTGGTAGCAAAGTTCTGGTATTGGGTGGCGATTTTCCTCAGGCTTCAAATGTCGTGCCAAGAGGAACAACAACGGATATCTAAAAAATTAACCGTTATGGAGATTTGTTCGCCAACGCAGCTTAATTACTAACATGCGTACAGCTGGTCAGGATTATTTTAACGAATGGGTGTTGCAGTTGGGTAATGGTATGCTAACAAATGAGCATCAGGAACTTGATCCGGAGCTCATTGAATTAACTGAAGCTATGACTGAAAACAACAATCTAATTTAATCAATTTACGGTGATCATATTGCAACCAGCACAGAGGAAGAGATCATGCATGTGTCGAAAAAGGTTATTTTAACTCCCAAAAATGTCACAGCGACTGAACTCAGCTTCAATATTTTGAATTTAATAGACGGTGAAATGAAAGAATATCGCAGCATTGACACCACGTCAACTGATGATCCAAACGATAAAATTGATTTTCCAGTCGAATTTCTGAACCAGCAATCTACATCGGGTATGCCACAACATCATCTTCCTCTCAAATTTGGAGCATTAGATCCAAGAAAAGGACTTATTAAAGGTACCCGATTGGTTGTAAAAAATTGAAAAATAACTTTATCGACCCAGAAATTATTACGGAAAGTAACAAAGGAGAACGAGTGTTTATTCCACGCATTAATTTGATAGCAAGTGACAGTATTTTACCTTTCACCATGCGGAGACGTTAATTTCCAGTCATTTTGGCTTTTGCAATAACAATTAATAAAGTTCAAGGCCAAACATTTGATCGTGTTGGTGTTTACTTGCTTGAGTCTGTATTTGGACATGGCCAACTCTACGTGGCCCTAACAAGGGCAAGAAATTATAAAAATGTGAAAGTCTTGGTACAAAACCCCAATTATCAAGGAAAGATTTTGATGAATGAGAAAACATTCACCAAGAATGTGGTGATTAAAGAGCTGTTAAAGTGATTTTTTCATCCGATCAAGATGAATTGTCTTCCGTCATATATATATATATAAAGATGGTTAGTAGTCGAACAGTTTTTTACCGAAAGATTTTTGATTATTTTCCTTTTATATAATAATGTAATATAAAATGCGATTCTGCCGTTAAATTATTTAATCACTTTAATGGCACTTTTATATTACTAATGCGATAGAAATAAAAGCGACAGTTTCCTTCTAGAACTGCTAACTAGCGACTGCAGAAGAGTAGAGTTGAATGGTTTAGTTAATAAAAAGAGGAATTTTTCCCGGTGAAATAGCGATTCGGATGCAATAAAAATCCCGTATACAGCTTTCCGATACAGATGGATAAAATTTTAATAATTTCACCCGTTAATTGGCGCACAATGGCTCATTTTTGAGGTAATTAGCTTAAAATGAGCTCTAATCGATCTTATCCATTGAATCTAACCTTATTTTATCGCCCAGCCAGCGATTCAACATCACGTTTCCATTTAAAGTTATTCATTGGCATTCGCCCCCGATAGCCTCATTCATGAGAATTCGCCAAGCCAATTATTTTTCCCAACTCTGCATAATTATCCTTTACTCTCTGGCGGTCCCTTTCCCTCTCTTCCTCTCTCCTCCACCTCTCTTATCCTCTCTCGCATCTCTCCTTCGTTCTCCTCCCTTTCCGCTTCCCTCTCTCTCTCTTCTTCCGGCCCTTTTTACGCCTCAATTACGTCCCTCCGTTCACCTCTTCTCGCACCTATATCTTCATCTCCGCCTGCCATTCTTTCTCCTCCCCCTTCTCCCACCCCTTTCTTCCCCTTTCCACTGTGTTCCATCCACTCCTCTTGCGCCACCTATTTCCAGCCCGTCATCTCTGTGATCTACACGTTAAATCATCGCCCGGGAGGTTATTTTGCCCCATGCTCTCGAATTTAACATCGCTATCTCTCAATCTTTATTTACGCGCATACACACGCACATATTCATATTCTGCTTAAAAGCCCTCCCTCCATTTTAACCCTCCCTTTTGTATGGCTGCTCATCGCTTCTCCCATCCCCTTTCTTTTCCCTTGCCTCTTCATTTTCAGAGCCCAGCACCCCTAGCATTAACATCCGTCTTCAAAAACGCCTTCCCCTCTCCGCATCCCCTTTTCTTCGCGAACAACGGACTCCTCTTTCTCTCTTTCTCTCTCTTGTTGAGTGTTTAAAGTTCCCATCCTCTTTGACCTCTCCCTCTTTCCACCCTCTTCGTCCCTTTTCTGTTATTTCTACTCCGTTCTCTCGGCTTATCTCGCTCTCGTTCATTGGATAATCCCCTCCTTATTCTCTCGCTCTCCTTTCCTGATTTGTGTTTTTCCACTTTCGCGACGACTTTGGAACTCGAGCCCAAGAGTCCATGTAAATGAATGCTTCCTATATTCTCTTTCGTGCTTTTATTCGCCGTTTTCCGCCATCTTGAGAGCCTCTTTCTCCTTCCTCTGCGTTTCCAGAAGCTCTCTTTTCTTCCCTCCCTTGTGTTCTCTCTGTCTCTCTTTCCCTGCCTATTCACGTTTCGCCAAGTTCTCTCAAGGTGGCGCGATGAGCGAAATTGCATGCGAGTTTCTCATTAAAGCCGTTGCTATTTCCGTTCTCGGTTGTTATGCTAATTTACGGTAAATACTTCCGCTTAGCTGAGCTAAAATCATCTACCAATTCGGAAGCTCTGCGTTCCTTTGTCGTATGAAACTCTATGGATAAATTTTATCAAGGCGCTCGTGGGAGAGGATGATTTTTCATATTTATACGCATTGAAGTAATATGTTTTTATTAGAACTTTTATTGAAAATTAATACCCTTTCAATTTAATGTATGGTCTAGAATTTTTAAGGGACCATTTCCATCATTAAGTAAAAATATTATTGGGTTCTTGGCACTAATTATCTCATGTCGGCATTATTAATACTTCTTGGAATTTTAATGTGATGACTTTCATAACGAATATTTGTCGTAAAAGTTGAAACTTAACAAAAACTTGGTTTGGTTGGATGTATAACTGAATTATTACAAAAAATCACATTTGTCATTTGTTATTTTTCGAAAAAATCATATCTTTTGAGAAATCTGGAGAGGTAGTTTGTTTTAATACGAAGTTTTGATTAGGCATAGATGAATGTTTAATTTTTTTATTTTCGCTAGAATTTAATCTATCCGGAATTAAACATATCACGCCAAACAATAAAAATCCAGCGTCTTTCAACTCCATCTTGTTGACGGAGGCCTTAGCATTTCATAACAAGGTTATACTCCATAGTAAATTTCGAGTCAAATCAAATTAGTGCGCATTTACATCATTTCTTTTTTATATTTCTTAAAAAGTGCTGGGTGCGACGTACTTTCCGCTCCAATTCCTCTCCTCCTCCTCCTGCCCCTTCCACACCCCCTAAATCCCCTCCCCCTTCCTCGCTCCTCCATCTCCCTTCATCCCTACATCACCTCCCTCTCTCTCTCTCTCTCCACCTCAAGCCACTCTCCCCTCCGCTCCCTAAACACGGCCGCTCATCTCTTCGGCACCCAGCTCCCGCACCTTGTCATGTGGAGCCACTTTCCCGCTCTGCGCTTGTCTTTCTAGCCGCAGCCCCACCCTTTACGAAGCTCACGATCAATGAGTCGCTTGCTTGCTCGCTTTCTCCCATTCTTGCCATGGCATCCCTCTTCCCTGGTTGATGACCTTCCTCTCGTTAAGTTTAAATAATCAACACGCTTTAATTTAGGGAGGCCCCTCCTCTTTGCGGCTCGCAAAGATAACAGGTACCTTATGAAGACGTTACATACGATGTACTCGGCGCAGTTCGCTGCTTTTTTGTTGTTGCGAGGATTATTTGATCTTGCGAGAGTTTTTCAAGTAGAAAGTTACGACAAGGGCTTTTTTCAATGATCTCCAAACGATGAATGGGTAAATTTCTTTCTTACCCTCAATTCACCGCGATGTTCAGAACAAATGGGAATGAAGTAATCGGCTGTTTTTCTTCGATCTGAATATCCTTTTCAAAATGTAAATTGAAGAATTTAAATGCTGGAACATTTTATAAAATCGAAATCTTGAAATTCTCAGATCATATTAAAATGGCGAGGACGATTTTATTGACACGCCAAAAAATGTTTTTTTGTCTATTTGTAATTTTGTAAGTTTATGTAAATATACACGCACATAATGAAATTTAAACGAAAGAAGTACTTGTGATTGACGTTGGATTTTCATTTAATTAATTTTAGTAAGTGTATTGGATGATTACACTCTAAGAAATGGAAAAAAATTTTAATCAATTAATTAAGCTTTTTCAAGAATTGGTTCTTGTAATAAAATTCATGAATATTAATATCACAAACTCCAAAACTGCATGTAATACACCAACTCCGCCTATTAATATTCATTTTAATTACACCCTCTCAAACTTTGAGACAAGGGATAACGGACATGGAGAATAATTAGTTGCCCATCAATTTGATTGGCATAAATAATGGATTTTAGAGCAAAAATAGATAGCTTTAATTAATTACCCAGGAGGTATGGAAATTCCTGTAATTTTATTTATTTGATTTTATTATTCTTTTTTATATTCGACCTCCGGGGAACGATTTCAATACAAATTTGTTACTTTGGGTTAAATCGAACAAAAACACTTCTCCGCCGACTAGCCTCACGTATCAGCAAAGCGTTGATAGTTCTATAACCTCCACTTCGTTCTAATTTCTTAAGTTGGACAAATTTCGCAACTATCACTCGGGCGTGTTTGTAGCGACAAAACCGTAGTAAGGCGTGCGTGACGGTATTTGAGAGATTAAAGCAGGGATTCCTGGAAACAGGAAGAGCAAGGATTGGACGCGGGATGGAAACAGAGAGAGAGAGAGAAGAGTAAGATAGATAGAGAGAGAGAGAGGGAAGTGGAAAGAGTGAAGGTTGAAGGGAAACGGTATAGGCGAGTTCGTAGTCTCTCGTATGTTACCTACTGTTTGCTCAGGACGAATTGTAGGAATAGGGTGGAGGTGTCGATTCTCTCAGACTTTAGTTTTCCGTCGCATCCACTTGCACACATACACACAGGAACACGCACACACAAAACCCTTCGCTTTCGGTGGATGAAGGGCTGCACTTAAGATAGGAGGAGGTTTCCTTCCGTCTTTCGAGGGCGAGTTTCGCGGAGAGCGGGAGGGGAAGGTCAGGAGGGAGATGTAGAGGGGGAGGGGGGGATAGATAGATAGACACCCTCTCTCGGAAAAGAGGCGGGTCGTAGAAAAGAGGGATGGGAGGTAGTGGAAAAGGATGGAGAGGGAGGAAGGTCGTGGGGGGGGAAGAAGACCATGGAACGGAATGCAACATTGTTCAACTCTCGACTTCCACTCGGTGACCGTGGAATGGAATTCGGAATATTCATTTTGAGGGACACTGGAAGGGATGTTGTCTTCGAAGGCAGAAAGAGAGGGAGAGATAGGAGCATGGAACGAATTTAAGGTCGCATGATGTGAGGGGGAGGGAAGAGGGGTGGTGCCGTGGGAGGATGGGGAAGGGTGTATAGGGGGAGCGAGGGACCGTCGAGAAAGGGATTGGAGAGATTTGAGCCGTTGGGAGACGAGCGGGTTGGCCCGTTTTAATTTGGGTTGCCCTAGATAAGATTATATCCCGCAAAATGTGATCGCGAGAGAGAATTCGTTCCCGGAATTTATTTAACTTCTATCGTTTCTCGAAAATCCTGGAGCTGTATTAATATTACAATTGATTTATTATTCACCGATACGGCGGATAGCGTTTTCCGTAAGATGGCTGATCTCTGAAAACAGTAGTTCGTAAAAATAAACTTGGTCACGTGAGTTGATCGATAGGAAAGTTTTTAAAAGATTTTTTCGCATAATGAATTAAAGGAAAAGGTGCGCATTTTTTAATTAACGAGCTTGGGGAAATGCAGGACAACGCCTATTATTTGACGGCTGAATGGCATGCGCGCTGAAAGGAATGCTGTCCGCTACGGATGACAGATTCAGTGTAATTAAAAGCGTTTCATTTTGCCACAGAGAAAATTTCAGTGCTAATTACTTAATATTCTTGGTTGCGCTAAAATGTCATTAAAATTTCCTGCTAGAAATTACCGCGAATAAAAATATTTGTATTACTTTGCGCACCAATGTTAGAGATGCATTAGGAGCATCAGGGACGAAGATTTAAAAAAAACCATCTTGCCATACTTTTGTTCTGTTCTTAGGTTTATGCCAAACCATTCCATTAAAAGCTCAACGTAGACTCTTTATAAGTGAAATATAACATAAATAAACATCTTTCTCCGACTTTTTCGTTGACATCAATTTGGCAACAAATTTCTTTCGGCGTAGAATAAGCCCGCGACCCTTTTTCCACATTACTGCTGACTTTTGCAAGGGTTATAAAAAGGAATTTATCGAAACCACCGAAATAAAAAATACGGCCATAAAAAAAATAAAAGGAAATAAATAGAAGGAGAAATCTGGTCGGAGACGTTATCTCCGTATGGAGATGAAGGAGAAGAGCTACGCATCCGTTGGGCGGAGAAGCAGACGGCTCCCGTGGAGACAGAGGAAGAAACCAATAACACGGGGAATTATCGGCATATAAAAGTCACGCAAGCTCACCCTACACTCTCAGTTCCTATCTCACACTGTTTGGACATTATTCCTCATTTATTTTCACCGCCAAAAAGGAATATGGCATTGAAGGGAAGGAAGGAAGAGAATGCGGGCTCCGGAGGGTTTGGGCGAGAGAAGGAGCGAAGGTGGAGAATGACGATAGTGTTACGTCTCGCTTTTAAAGCCACGTTCGATCCGATGGATTCTGGGTGAGGCCGAGGATGGGATTGTTAGAGGGATGGTCGGAATGGGTTGGGAGGGAATAAGGGAGGGAGAAAAGGGGATGGAAGGGGGTGAGGTGTAAAAGTGGGTTCGGAGTAGTAGGGGAAGGAATCTTCTCCCCATTTCCCTCTCTCTCCTGGCATGCGGCCAGGGCCGTGGAAGCGGAAGTCCCCGGGGAGGTTGGGGAGGAGCTGTGATAGGGTCACGGGACCGAAAATGGGGGAGGGTTAACAGAGAGAGAGAGAGAAGAGAGGGGAAAGGGGGTTGGGGCGTAAAAGGATGGATGGATGGATGGGTGGGTTGGTTAAGGGGAGGGAAGCAGATGTAGGGAGGAGGGGTGAGGGTGAGCTAATGGCAGCAAAGGGATGCCAGTAAAACGATGTGCGTGGGTTGAGAAAATTTGGAGTGTATTGGAAGGAGTATCGAGATGGGAAGGGTTTTGTTCAGCTTGAGGGGTGGAGAGGAGAGTAGGGGAGGTTGAGGGTGGGTTGGGTTGGGTTGGGAGTGATTCTAGAGGGAAGGATATATATATATAGGTATATATCGCAAGAGGGGAGAGAGAGAGAGTGAAGAAGCGCTTTGGGAGAAGCGTAGTTATTTGCGGGAAATTATGGTTTCGTTGGAAAAATACCATTGAAATAAAATAGGAATTATAAGATGAGTAATGTAGGGATCCGATGAACTAATGTTGTGGTGTGTTATATCGGACGCTTCCTCGAGGATTAATAGTTTTTTGGATCCGCGCGGTATACGGAACGGGTTCGGGCGTAAAAAAATACGACGATGGAGGTTGATTAAATTTATGCGGGCGTTTAATCGAACTGACACGCTGGCCGTTGTTTTCGTGTAGCTTTTGTCGTTTCGAAGGATTAAATAAGTTGTCTTCATTAGTTCAACATGAATTATCTTGAGTTTTTTGCACTTTGGGGATCGTCTGCGTTTATTTCTGTAGGAATTTTATCATTAAAAGCTTGTTTTTTTTTTAAATCTGGCATTACGAAAATAACGTGATGAACAATGATCGGTAAAGGCCCACAGTATTTCAGGTTGTTCTGTTTTTCGGTGATTAATTAATCATTATTTATTTTTTTGCAATTGTTGGCCTATTAAATGCGTGGGGGACTCTTAGCGGTCATTCAAAGCATGAAATGAGTACTGTATTTCGCGTCACTGCTTTATTAATTTCCCATATCAAAAATAGGCTGAGAAAAATACTACGCTCTCTAAATATTAAGGAAATATTTAATTATTTTCATTTCACCATATGTTTCCACAACACTTATCATCTGATAAACGAAACATGTAGAGCTAATGAGAAATATCATACTTTCTTTATCGCAAGCATTGCATTAAAATAATTAATCATTCATACCATCATTGTATGGAAAATTTTCATAGTATAACTCAGTAAATAGGTATGATTAGACATAACCAACTATAGATGAATCTGTTTATATTAGTCAAAAACAATAAAACGGATTTTTGTAAATATTTTCAGTAAAAATGAGATTCTAACTATTCGTCCTCACAAGTATTCTTTCAGAAATTTGTTGATATGTTGTCATAGCTCTTCATCCGTTCTAAAGATGGTATTATCATTCATAATTGAGCTCTATTCTTACGCCTAAAGTAACGCGCACGATATAAGAAGAGTTTAAAAGAAGCTATAAAAGCATTAAATTTAGAACATTGCCGTAACAGACAATAAATATTTGTCATACCTCCGGAAATTAAAAATAAACTTAATAAAGAAAAATTTCTTAGGTCTGGTTAAAACCCTGTGAATCGGTTACTATGTACTTACCCGGCAGTAATTTTTTCCCTCAAGACAATAAATTAAGGATGGATATTTTTGGAGTTCTAAGATTTTTTTAATTGTTAAAAAATTAAATCAATTGCTTCAACTGTTAAAACCGTACATACAATATAATTATAAAAAAAGTTAGTAACGTCAACGAAAGGGTTTTACAGAAAAAAAACGACTCGTTTTGCTGCAATCGTTGGCCCACCACTTCTCATGGAAGTTGTTTATTTGATTATGACGATTAAATACCACAAGTGGAGCCTGTTTTCATCGATTCGACGTATATATAATAATTTTCTGTGATACGTTATGTGGTATACCATCTCGCTAAATAATGATATAGCTTATGGTGTTTCATTATGAACATAGCCACATTCTTGTCATAGTAAGCTCTAAGTTTAAGAGTAGAACCGAAAGCAATGAAACTATTTTAAGCATCGGCAAGCGACATGCATACACCATATTTCTCTGAACCACATTCTGTCACGATTTTTTATCATCAGAAATTTTTCCCTAACGAGTTTTTGCCTTAAGATTTGCCGAATGTATTTGAACTATTTCTTCGTGAATGAAAAAAATAATTTAAGGAATTAACGATCTATTAAATAATAACTAAAAATGAGCCCAAGCTTCAATTTTAAAGGTATTTGGATGATGTTAACAATTATAAATATTTACGAAGACACGATGAAATAAATGTTTAAAAAAATTAGTACTTCAGAATGAGAGCCAAGACTTGCCCTTGCGCATTAATCAGAGCCATAACACGCGATTCCCGTCATCATTTAACGTCGCAGCGCAATGAAATTAAATTTTCCGTCGCCATGGCAGTCGCTGTTTTTCTCGTTCCCGTTTCGTCGAGGATATGATGAGGGATCCCTAATCAGCTTTTATTATTATTTCCTTTTTTGCTTCGTTTCCTATTTTCCAATAGCTCCCATATCCCACGGACCAATCACAATTTCCCTCAATTTTCAAATACTAAGGCTTCACAGACTTCGCATTTCCTACCCACCCCCCTCCTCTGCTAGGCTTTTCCATTCCACATCACTCACCCACTCCGCCCCTCCCCTCCATCTCGCCTCCCTTCCTCTCCCCTCCCCCCCTCCCTCCCTCTTCACTCCCGCGCTACCTCCCTCATGACCTCCAGCACCACTCCCCTACCATCCCTACCTCCATCCCTCCTCCTTTCTCCCCTTCCATCCTGTACCCTTTTCTTCCGCCAACAAGCTCCAATACTCCTACACTCGTCATTACTCCCATCCATTACTACTTTTCCGAGCATATCTCATTCTATAATTGCCGAGAAATTCGAGATCTTTTACGGCAACCTCATCCTCTCTCTCCTATTAATTTCCAGCACGTACTTTCTGTAAGCTGACATATTTATAGCACGCTCTATGCCGATGGGTGTATGGACCAATCCCGTGATTATGTCCCGTGTACTAGTATCGTTAGAGGGAGAAAAGAAACGGGTGGTGAAACATAAAAAAACGAAAGAAAGATGCAAAAACTAAAAGCAAATAGCCATTGGCAATATCTTTGGGTCATATTAATTGGTTAATTTTCTCGCCCGACCTTCCCTTTCTAATTGCATAACTACCACACCGCCAATCTATGCGGAATTTCTCGTGCATGCCAGGAGCTTATTGGAAGCCAATGGATGGAGGTCACACGTTTGAAACGTTAAAGGATATATCCTAACGGGCGGATTGAATTGTTTTCGTAAGAATATATTATTATCTGGAATTTGCTTCGGGTAAAATTTAATCGGTTTTCGTGAATTTCTTTAACAGTTACTCGATGTCAAGCATTGGAAACGTTTATTTATAAATTCATTCAAAATATTTGTCAGAAGGCAATTTCATTTTCTTGATTGACAGAAGCTCTTTTACTCCTAGTCATTTCTGATTTCAATTCGGATCTCAATAGCGGTAATAACCAAGGAAATTTCGAACTTTAGACGATATTCAATTTTCTTGGGTTATTTCCCTACTTGGGCATGAAAAGAGTTAACCGAAAATTATTTGTATAGGGTGTTTTTTGTGATCACTACATTGATGACTGAAACGATAAAAAATTTAACATTAACGAACGCCTTTCACCTGTTTAAGAAGTTCATGTGGAAACCATTGACGACGAATTTCGATTTACTTACAAGTAGACATACCGAAAGTGCGCTAAAGTTTTAGTAAAAGCAGAAAGTCATTTATTATGGATTCTTCTTAGCGTCTTTTTTCTATCCAATATGGCGAACTCGCACACCTTTCCTATTTGCCAAGAATTTACCAACAATGCTATGCATCTCCTATTCCAATTTTACTTCCTTGCATATTTTCGCCGTTTTGCGCCAACGCATCCCGCAACGACACATTTTTCTATTTTCCTTTACTTCCAACTTTATCTATCTCTCTTTATTCTACGTTTTTCTCCCCTCTTTAAAAAATATTCCCCTTTTGTGCTCCTGGATATCATGCCATGCAATACCACAGGGTATAGTTGCACGAGCAGCTGCACCCATTTTCATCGCGTGAAGTGCTTCGTTTTCATTTACGCAAACTTCCCCTCCACTCCCATCTCCTCACCTACGCCCACTCCCTCTCTCCATCCACCCGATTCCTCCCTCTATCTCCCTTCCTCTTCCACTCCTTCTCCTCCACTCTTTCTTCTCTTTTTTCATGTCCGTGCTGCGTGTGTGTCCTCCTCGTCTACTCTCCTCTGCGCGACCTCCAGCTTTACCGTCTCCGGCCTGCTCTTTGGTCAAGTACTTCTCCTGGGACGACGTGAAGCACTCGGACCTGGGAGTTTGGGCACCCATCGAATTCACACCTGCCTTCATATCCAGAATGAGGTAGGACGAAGAAAGATTATCTCCTACTTTCTTGTCATCATCCCACTCCCGTTCCCCCGGCGACTTCTTCTTATTCCAATCCTTCTTCCCACTCCTTTCCCCCCCCCTCTCTCTCTCTCCCAATCTGCCCCAACCCCGTATCTTCTTCTATGCCGAATCGATCACTCGAAATTGAGATTGTACTATTTTTCAGGTTTTATTGTATTT
The DNA here is from genome assembly GCA_036926305.1 of Uropetala carovei. Taxonomy (NCBI): domain Eukaryota; kingdom Metazoa; phylum Arthropoda; class Insecta; order Odonata; family Petaluridae; genus Uropetala; species Uropetala carovei. The sequence goes on from JAXCHB010000340.1 coordinate 2,851,879, forward strand.
TCCAGATTGAGATTGAATTATTGAATTCAATGGGAATAAATCGTATATATATATACATATACGATTTATTCCCATGGAATTCAATTATATATATATATATATATATATATTTTTTTCAATTTCTCTGAAAACCTTTCCACAAAATTAAAATAGAAAATTTACACAAAATAAAAATATAAAGACCGTGACTGCATTTCCCAAAAATATCTATTACGATTACAATCATCTTAAAATTTTATAGCAGTCGCCAATTAAAATTATGTCATATTTATGCGATATTTGCATTGAATACTATAACGAGTAAAATTGCTGGATCCTCGGGTTTAGAATTTTGGGAACTATACAGTCGTTAATGTGACGTAGTTCCGTCTTTTGGCAAGTTTTTGTTCAGTAAGTGTCTTTCCATCTAATATGAAAATACTGCCCGAAATGACGAATGTCTAATTATCCTCCTGTTCGGAGAAACAACGCCCAGCTTTGAGTAATGACCAAACATCGCCCCGACAGTAGCATCGAACGTATTACCTCAGTTTCAGCAAATTATGCTTCCATTTGACTGATCATCAATTCCTACTGTGGGCATATTGGCTTATCTTTATGTCCCTAAGGATAGACGAGGTATGGCTGCGAGCGTTAAACGTACAACGTCCATTAATATCAATCGGTCAATTAAGAATTTTATAACGCGAATCTATTACAAATTGAATGCTTGTTTGCCGTACCTGACGCTGTTAATACATTGAGAATAAAAGTCATCCGATGGGAATTTCGTTTTTAAATGAGGACCACTGGTGGCAGAATTGATAGAGCTTCTAAGTGTCGATGAAAAAGCCAGCGGTGTGTATTTAATCCACATTTTTTAGCATAATAAAAGAGAAATGGTGCTTTACGAGGGAATAATAACGTTCGATTCGTATGTTATAGAAAGTTATTTCAGCTATTTTTTATTTCTTTTAATTTTATTTTAAGGAATGTTTCATTGAAAAATAGTTTAATTCATTTTTTGACGGGTACAATGTTTAGGTAGAGAACGCAGAATTAATTATTGAAATTCTTAATAAAATTTCCATGTGCCCCCGTTTCTGTAAGTCGCTTCGCTTCAATTTTCACGAGTCAATCTAAAATAAACGGAAAACAAGTGATGAATGTCGCATATGGGTTTAATATTGGGTTTTGCAAAATAGTGGTCGTCGGAGGTCAAAATACGAGCGAATGATTCTTCATTTTTCTCTCGCCTATACTTAATCGAGGGCATATTTTCATTTTTAACTCCATTAAGCGGTCCCAGTGCGCGTTCTCTCTCTCCCCAAATTATCCTCCGCAGAGCAAGATATAGGGACAGTTTGGCACGGTTTCGCTCCCCTCTCCCTCTCCCCTCCAATCAGGACCTCCCTTTTACCGGACCCTTGGGGCCACCAAATCATCCGAGGATTTGGAAACTACCGTTTCCACCGTGGACTCGTATGCAGACCTGCGAAATGCACAACAGGTCGAAACATTTGGCGGTTTATTCCGTTGCACGTTTGTGAAACGCATTGATTCCCCCAACCAGTCCACCAGGTACGCTCTCGCTACCTTTGCCCAACCGTCCCCTATTTCTCCTCCTCCTTCCTCACTCTCTCTTCCTTTACACTCCACATTCGCACACCTCTCTCTCTCTCTCAACCTCTCCTTTTTGCACTTCCTCTCTACCCCCCCTCTCTCTCTCTCTTTTCGACTCCGAACAACAGCATTGTAATAATAGGAAGCTGTGTAATAGAGGCGCAGGATGAAAATCCATTATTTCTTTTCTATCACATAATGGGTCCATTAGCGTTCAGAGCGTTTTTCCGTTCAATCATCCTCTCTTCCTACCAATATCTGTTCAAAGCACTGTTTGTTCGGCCATGAGTACCACGCAACGCTCTGATTAGAGTTTATCTGGGCAAAATGTATATCCATTTTTGGACCGTATATCACCACTTCCGGTTTATTAACGTCTGTACTTTCTCTCTTTTTTGCTGCGTGTATTTATGTACCCAAGGTTAATGGCTGCCGGATCAGAGAGGTGTACTTTATTATTCCGCTTCGGCTATGTTTTTCGCGAGGGTTTTATGGGATTTCATGTCTGGATTTAAGCTGTACATTATGCCGTTGGAAGCGTGCGCTGTAAATTGGGCATGCGCGAGGTCTCTTTTTCGGATGGGGATAATTAAAATGTTTTCGCAGACTAAAAGTATAGGAACGGTATTTAGTTCAATAACTAATAAAATAAACTTTATGTCGATGCTTACCTATCTTCATTCAACGGCCCTAATTCACGCGTTTTTATGCAGTATAATAAAAGATGAATATACTAGATTAAAATTTAAATATTCAATATATCGTGAACAATTATATGCAATATTCTTATAATAATTAAATATTTCCTATCATATTAATTAATTAAATTGAATTTTAAAAGTTAGTTGTTACAATTTGTATGAAAGAAAATTTATAGTGGGCTTAATTATAAATGATAAAATTAATAACTATAAACTAAAAAATAACAGAATATTTCATTTAAAATTTAATTATAAAATTATTTGGAACCGAATTATCAAGTTTTATCATAAATACTGTAACGAACCCTAATTTTTGATATACAAACTCCAACTGATATGCTATATCTAAGGGTATTATGGAATTAAAGCCATACACCACTTTCAGCATAACCACATATTACATAGGTAACACAATGAGTAAATACAATTTTAACAATATGAGAAACTATCTGAGACGGAATCTTGTCTCATGTTCAAAGTCAGTGATATTACATAAGATATAGTTACAATAACGTCTTCAAACTGATTGGCACATCACAGCACATGCGAAATCTTGCGCTGCTAACCGAATCATACGCTGGCTTGTTGAAGAGCAGTTGTCCGAACTTGTCCATGGGCTTCGCGTACGCGCGCGTCTATGTCAACCTCTCTAAGCTCTCTGTCTCTTGTACGTTCACCTTCGTCTCACTCGCGGCGGAAAATACGTCGGCCGCAACTCGTGGTCACGTGACGTCGGCAAGGAAGGGTTTTTAGCGGAGGGGAGGGGAATGACGTCAGGCGGGCCTTTTGAAAAGGCGTCTCGAAGACGTATTGGTTAAATCTTCTGGGAGATTACAAAAGAGACGGAAAGGGGAAAAGTTAGGAAATAGGGGGATATTTCAGGTATATAAGGTAGGATACTTATGTCCGAAGCCCTCACTACAATACATATGTTGCTCGATAGCGCATTCATGTTCACATGTCTGACTTCATAAATAATCGTGGATCACGGCTTACTAATTGTTGATCAAATCTCAATTACTTCACCAGCAACGCTGACTAAATATCTTTATCTACCCATCAATAAGGCAGTGTAAAATTAACTTAGGTTCAAGACTAAATTCCATAATATGTAGTTTCTGATGTAAAAAATTGAATAATAAACCTGGATTGGAAAGATGTTAATTTTTAATTAAAATATATAATGTCATGAAGTAAAAGTCACATAAATAAATAAATAAAATATAGATACGATCTGTGACATTTCCGATGTTATTGCATACCTACGAAGCATTTTTGATCAATATGAGCAATCGGAACAAGACATTAGTCACATAAAAATGTAAGTAAAATGTACAATTTTGCCTCCAGATAGAAAACCGTTTAGTTCAAGGTTAGTCGGTAATAAATTTGTAACAATGAACGAAAAACCAACCTTCCGAAGGTCAGACGTCTTCACCGTACGACGGAGAACAGTTAAAAGTGCTATCACCAGCAGCGGCAAATCGATTTCCTCGCAATCCGAACGAAATGCAGTCTGTTTGGAATGGACGGGAATATCGACAGATGCCAGCCGTTTAGACGAACTCCCGTCAAAACTTCTCCCAGAGACCGTGAAGACCTTTGCTCCCGTTCATACTCCAGACTCTTCCTATTCCCCAAAACCTACGTACTCTTCCCTTTTCCAGACACATCGCGATTGTTTCTGGGGACAAGTGAAGTGCCCCACTTGCCGCCATTCTCTCTTGCAGCATTCATCCAAAAAAAAAACCCCACCCCATTCCATTTCCCCCGCCTCCATTCCCCGTTTCTTAACACTCGGCTCTCCCCCTCTCTTTCTCTTCATCCGCCCCTCCTGCGTCTCTCCCTCTCTTTTACCCTTGGGATCAACTCAGACAAGAACCGATCTTCTCTCGAACTCTTTATTTCCACCGGTTCTTCTTCCCAATTTTTTATTGCACCCCATCCAATCCGAAAAACCCACCCACCGTTGCCCTTTCTACCACACACACACACACAGGCGCTCTCACACGACCCCCTTCCACCCGTTTCTTCCTTCCTGCCCTAACTCATCACGGAAGAACTTTGGAATAATCCATTAGCTCCTTCGTTTTATTATCGTTGCCCCTAACTCCGGCTTACATCCTTAGCCCCTTGCGGTGCCTTCCTTTAGTCCCCTCCATTTCAATTCTTTCTTATGTTCGATCCCCTCGCATGGAGCTCACGAGAAATTCCCTCGATCAAAAAGTTTAATTATTTTCCTACGAGACCTAAAATCTTTTAAGTTCTCCGTTTTTTAAAGCTTTCTTTCTTCCATTTTTACAACTCGGGTTGTAAGGCTCAATCGTCGGCGATTTGGTGTTATGTGACTTATATTGCCTTTTTTGATGATTCGATCAAAATAATACTATCGTTGGAAGAAATTGTGTATTTCCATCCTTTTAAGACAAAATTGCCCTGCCTTGTTAAATTCCAACATTTTAATATGGACTTTTATGTGATACCATTTATGGATTTTCATTTTAACTTAAAGCAACGAGAAAAATATTACCCTAAAATTTTACCGGCTTCTTGTTTATGGCTCACAGAGGATCATCTCATGTCAATTTTGCAGCTTTTATTGTCCAATTTTTTTCGATTAAAAACACTATATATCGTAAATAAGAATTTCTATCGTATTTTAAAAATAAACTTTTCCGATTTTTACCGATGAATAAAACATATTTCATCATGTACGGTGAATACCAGAAATATTTTAAAAGATTTATTTCAGCACATTAAAGGAATAAATCTCCCTTAAATTTCTGAAATTTGTTGTATTGCTTATCAATAACGAATGTTGTTTAAATTGCTATTATGTTATTCTTGTCTAAAAACTTGCATGAAAATCATTGTATGTTAGTAGCATAACATTGAGGGGCTTCTGTGGCATACGGTTCAGAGGCAATGTAGGTCCGAAAGTTTGTGTGTCTCATTATGCACGCCCAAACTATAAGACCTAGAACAGCCAAATTTTGTACGGTTCTGACTTACATCATAAATTGGTGAATGGTGAAAGTTTGGTCACCTGGGATTAGTCATTGCTTCCAATATAGGGGATTGACATTTTTCCATAAGATTACACGTAAAAATCGATTACTTGACGTGCAGGCTTCAATCTTTTGCAAATTTAAATTACTTAAAACTCGGGACAAAAATATGCATTAAGCTGAAAGAATCAACTTTATATTTTTAAAGACAGAATTAGAACCTAATCCGTCTTGGCATAAAATTTAGTTTTTAATAATGTGAAATGGTATTTTTATAGGCTTGTAACAATGGAAAATGCTAAATACCATGGAAACGAGATTAATACTTCTAAATAGGAACTGATCTCACATGATATACCGAGCAACGCCGGGAAGTGTATATTTCATAAAATTTTAAGCTTAAGAATTATATGAACCTTTCCAATAAATTTTATTACGATAAAACTTGCGTCATAGAATAGAATACATATCAAATTCATGATCATAGTCCATAAAAACATAATTCTTTTATTAAAGATAATTCAGCTCTGAAGGGTGTATTTCAATGCATACGAAACCGATAGAGTCATTTCTATCTTATATTGTCTTTTAAACTTACAATTTTACGTTTGTGCCCAGCAGATCGAGATAAAACCCAAGTGAATAGAAGATAACTTGTCCATCCGTGCTGCCTTGTAGTAGTAGCTGCAGGTAGGCCGTTTCGGAAAGCAAAGGTGGATAAGGAGACGGAGAAGCGAGATAAGGATCCGAAGGGGCATACGATACGGCCAATAAGTTACCATGGCAACCCTCCATCCCGCTCGCGCCTTACGACTAACCTGAGCTGTGAGGCGAGGGTTGTCCGAATGGGTGGTTCGGATCGGGTGAAGAGGAGCGGAGCGAGGGGCGGGTCTCCTTTTTTTTTGGGGCCCTAAAAGGGGAACATGGGCGAAAGATATAGCAAGGTAAAAGAAGAAGAGTTGGCCATACATAAGATGGGCGGAGGGATAAAGGAGAGGAATGGGGAATGCATTTTTTCTATTCAGAGAACTTTCTTCAACTCATCCAACAGCTTCATCGTCTCCTTATAAAATCATGTTTACTTATGTTCCTTAAAGGTTACGCATTCGAAAAATCGGAATTAATGTTTATTGTAGAGGCTACATCGACGTAATTATAATGTATGGTTCTGTAATTATATTTTTTTTACGACCTGTTGACTTTCAAACGCTGTACCGTCATTTTTAGAAATGTCTATTATTTTATTCTAATTATTACATCTACTATTTTAAGTGCAGTTCAACTAGGGAATGTTTATACATATGAATTCGCACAGACGTTCTTTTTCTAATTTCGGGGAACTTGAGAATTCAAATATTTTTCATTATAAATATAGTAAAACACGATGTTGATAATCATTTATGTATTATTAAAACTAATAGGATTACGGATTTAGTTTTCCTTATATAAATAATTATGTTTTTTTCGCTTCATGGTCGTAATGATAGCTAATTTATGATTAATTATCATACGTAACTCCGGAGAGTTTGGGTAAGAAATATAGATTTTTATGACTCCCACTAACCGGAAATTTCTGGAAAATTTGGAAGCAAAGTGCCTCCTACTAATACGCCGAATACTTTTGATGCATCGTTAAAATATCCCTCTTTATTTAATATGAAAATACGTCATAGTCTCTGCATTCACTATTGATTTTAATTCTTAATTTTGTGTTTATGCCATAAAATTCCCCATAAAACTTTCTCATATACTAATGCGTCGTTTAGTTGTCTTTTGAAAAATATGAACTATGTACAATCATAATAAACATCAACTTAAATAATTATACAAAATTTGATGAAAATCGAATTAACCGATTTTTAGAAAATCCAATTGTTATTAAAGTTGTCCAAGAATAAACTAGCCTTATAAGTTTTGAGAAATCTGAAGTATGTAGTATTATTGAAGACTTAAATTCAAGTTACTGTACGAAATTTGATCAAAATCGTTATAGCCGTTTTTGAGAAAATCAAATTGTTGTTAAAAATGCGTAGAATAAACTTCCCTTAATTATTAAGCAATGTCAACCATTTCTTCATAGCTTCTATTCTGTATGCTGAAATGCGTAACTACGAGATTTCATTCATTTTCGCTCTACCGTTTAGGCTCTAGAGCCGCGGACAGAACCACAGACAGACAGACGGCATTGCGAAAATCACTTTTTCGGATTCAAGTACACCTAAACCGTATATTTCCATCAAAATCTCGAGATCGAATTTTTTTAGCAATTACAATACTTTCTCGATATACTTCTTTTATGAGAAAGTAAAACAAAGATTTTTTTTAACGCTCGTGATGAAGTGACGCTAAAAATAAACGAATGATTCTTTTATGCAACTCCACCACCAAACGATGACTCTTTAGGTTGGAACTCATTAAATTTCCATTGTTTTCCACGAAACTCTTATACCTATCCAGAATGATCTCAGGGCCATTTCTTTCAACTTCCGCAGAGGCATTTGTCTTCTCGTATTCCATCCTAGTACTTGAGACCTCCCTCTCTGCCGTTTCGCCCGCGCGCACAATAACCCTGTCTAGTCGATCCATCTCCTTCCGTTATGACTCCCGAGTAAAAATAAATTCCTGATCGTTAAAGTAAATTAACATTAAGGAGTCTTACGCGGTCGCCTGAGGAATCCGCGGCACGGGGAACCCATATCCCATCATCACTCTTCCTTCCTCCGAATGCCTCTCCCTCTCTCTCCTTTCTCTCTCTCTCTTCCTTCCCCCTTTCTCTCCTTCCTTCCTCCCTTTCTCTCCTTCCTTCAAATCTCCCCTTTTCTCCACCGCCCCTCATCATGCCCTCCATTAACTACATATTTCCTTCACCCGCTCTAACAGTTCTTACCTTCTTTCACCCGTCCCACCCCCTCCCTTTCTCCCTCTTCTTTCTCTCTACCCTCCCCCGCCCTTCCTCCTCCCCGTCATTATCGGTCTCTCCCATTCAAAATCCCTTTACCTCATCTTCTTCCCTTTATTCCGTTTCATCCTAGTATTCATTCCAGCGACGTTCTCGAGTCTAGCCCATCCTAGTTATCGCATTGGACCAGTAGAAAGAGCAATCACTCAAATTGCTTAGAAAATTTTCGTCTTCAACTCCCATGGAGATTAAGCGTAGTGGCGTTTTTGTTAATAACGGCGATTGTTTATAATTTATCCCTTCTTCTCTCTACAGTCGATTCAATTTTACGTTTCACAACGGAATTAAATATTATTGTTTGTTTGTCGAACAATAAAGTCATGAAAACATTCTGTAAATTATCGTTTAAATTTAAAATTATTTACGGCAATATTCCTCGGCAAGGTGGATGTATAGTTTATCATGAGATTGCTTGATTAAAACCAACTTACATTTATTTCTGTTATTATTTTTATTTATCATTATTATACGAAATAAAACTCATCCTGAGAGCTATCCTATTCAAACGAGGAGCCTTCACCGAATCGTAAATAATAATTTATGCGCCTTGCATATATTGACTCAATGATACCATTATTTCCCTTTATTCGTCCCATCCTATCGATTAAAGCTCGATGTTTTTACCGAAATGTCTTATTTCCTCAATTACTCGAAAAACTTCCGTTCGCATTTTTTACCTCAATGCTGACTCCGCAATTTCCTTCGGCGCGATCATTATTTATCTCTCTTCCTCCTCCTTCGTCTTCCTGTCCTTTCAATCCTCTCTCTCTCTCTCTCTCTGTGTGCTTCCCGTCCATCCTTCCCTCCCCCCTCAACCCCCTCCCTCCGAAAAAACCAAAACCCGCCCTCTCATCTTTATCCTCTCCATTTCGCCCTTATCCATTCTCCCTTGCGCTTTTTCAGGGATTCTTTGACCGCCTCCTCCTTGGACTTATATTCCCCTTATCGTCTTTTGCCTGCCCTTGAGGAGAAAGAGAGGAGATTCCTCTCGGCCCGCCCACCCACCACTCGTGACAGGGAATCTCCATTAGAAACAGGGGTTCCCATCATCCCCAATGCCTTTCCTCCTTGTCATTCCCTCCGAAGACCCCAATGCTCCCTCTCCTTCCACACCCCCCACCCCTCTCTCTCTCTCTCTCCCTCGATCACCCTACCAGCCTAACTCTACGATTCTCCTCTATCTTTCTCTCCCTCACTCTCCCGATCTTTCTCTCTCCCTTCGTGCTCTCAACTTACACTCTGCCACTTTTATTTCGCTCCCTCCTTCCCCTATTCTTCGAATGGCCACCATGAATTGCCTCCGCATCCCCTCCCCCTCTTTCCCTTCCCTCTTCTCCCTTCTTTCGTCGCTTCGCCGCCTTTATCTATCTTTCTCCCCCGTTCTCGCTCGCTTTATTCTGCCCGCATCCGTTCTCCCGTTGATAGGTGTTCCCTTTCTCGCTGCGTCAAACCCTTCGAAATTCCGAATTCGTTATTCGAGCGATCTGAAGTATCACATTCACGAGTGAGGTAATCTTATAGGTAGAGTTGTTTTTTTTTTACATCTGCTGCAATTAAACACGTACACGTTTCAATTTTACGATTTGGTTCGCTCAGACGTCATGACTTCGGGTTACATCGCAAATACACAAAATCGAGTGTGATGGTCATTAAAGTGGTGGATCGATCATTCAGCTCGTGGTCTTAGCATACATTGGAATTAAAATCGACTTATGAATTAAACGTGCACCTATTGATTAGCAGAGAAATTGTTTAAATGCGCTTTTGATTATATTTGCATTTAACCAATAATTAAAAGTAATGAATGCAATAATGTTAATATTTTGCATATGTAAAATGTACTACTTAAGGTATTAACTATAAATAAAATATCCATAGACATCCACAGACTAAGTTACTCACTAAATTTGATGTTTTAAATAAGGGAAAATAATAACCCCTTGGAAAAGAATTTTTATGTCAACCAGAAGAATTTCCTTCTCCTTTCAATCTATATTCCTTTTTAGTGAATAATCTGAACCTTTTTGGAATCTATGGTTACAGAATGCGAGATGGAAGAATTAGGTGTGGTCGTTACTCGGATAAAGTTTTCCTTTGGCGGGCGAGGGGGACAGCCGCGCAGATTAAAGGCGGCGGGCGCATCAGATTGTCTTTCGGCGTAGTACTGACGGGATAAGGGGATTGCATCGGGAAATAGGGGCATGTGACGAGGATGGGAGAAGGAGATAGCGCTAGAGAAGTGGGAGACGACGGTCAAATTAAAAGGGAGGTCTGTTGGATAGAGGCATGCGTAACTGCCTCCCTCGTCGCGCGGAGGCGCTTCGAAATATGGAACCAAAGTTGAACCGGAGAAGGAGCAAAGAAAGCCGCTGCAGGGGGAGAGAGGAAACTGGGTCACGTAATCTGCACGTTCCGACATCCGACCTCCGAAACAATGGTCAGCAGCGGGTCGGATTAGGATCTGGATTTGTCCATCGTGTCATCTAAGTGAGTCGCGTTTGGCCGGAAGGGTAGAGGATGGGCGGAGAAGAGTGGCGGGGAGAAGAGGAACGTTTGGGAGAATTATATTCCTCCTTTCAACTCCATAGCTGGCGATCGCTTCCCTAGTTGAGCTCTAAATAAATTCGCGGGAATGACATGTTAGGAATTTATTTCAAATGGGGGGAAGTTAAGAAATCGGCAACGATTTGTCAGTGGCAAAAAATAACGAGATACTTTAAAGAATAATTGAAATAAATACTTTAAAAATGCCTTGTTTTAGATTAGAGGAAAAATTTGTTTACTAAGGAATACATTTATATCTCTGCGGGACTGATTGATTATGCAGTACATTACTGTACGAATTAAAGTATAGTATATTTTCTATGCGATATTCACCTATTTAATCTTACGCAATCTAGCGATTAAGTTGGATAATATTCACAAATAAAACTATTATTGTAATATAAAGCCGATGCTTGTGTTTAGATTTCAGATCGTCAATTTGATGGAGTATTAAACTTAGTAACAAGCCCTAGAATGACCCGCTTCTATCGTTCAGTATTATTTCATTTAATCATGAATTAACCTCTTTTTTATCATTAGCAGCACAAATCAATTCTTTTTTTAAAAATATAATTTCATGTTTAATCTTTATACTTTAAATAGCATCATTTTTGTATAATTCAGTCATTGATAATGGAAAATTAATGTTACGCCTGTATCTAAAATTTTAAAGTTATTTTCAATATATTCTATTATCAGTCTTAAAGATGAAATTAAAACACAGATTCCTATACTTTGTATCATTTCCGTATAATTTTTGTTATGAATTAATTTAAAATTTATTTTCTTATTATAAATATAATGTAAAAATAATTTGTACGAATGCAACTTATATGAAATCTTTTAAGATAAAAATTATTTCAAATGTTGCCCATATTGTATAGTAATTATAATCTAGCAATGAAACACTAGTATAAATAGAATTGTTTTAGTAATTACTATATTATTATTTCGAATTACAATTACTCATCAGAAAATTTAATTTCGAACTAAACCGCAGAAAAATATGTAACAAGAGAGAAGCAGTGTTGTATCATATTAGGTAAAAAAAACCTCAGAACAATTTTCTGTAATGCCAAATCTTATTATCAAAATCCGTTTCTGAAATGTTGGATTAACTGATCTTTTTCCATTTCCGCTATAACCTAAAAGTTAAACTTTTAATCCACGGAAAATTTCATTGATATGCATCATAAAACAAAATCTGGGTCAAAAACCTATATTTTCTTCGGGGTAGTTTCCATTTGACTAAATTCGTGCATAAATTGGGAAATTGCTTTCAAAACAATCTTTAGAGAACACCAACCATGTCGCTTCTTTACCAAAGCCCGTGTTAAAGGGAGCGTTTGATTCATTATTACCGGCAAAGCTAGTCGTGGAAATAAACTATTCGAAATGAAAGCGTGGAACAGGACAAAGAACGCCCTTTTTTATCGCATAAACTTTCAAAGCGTGTCGTTATAAATTTATAAGTTGAGCGGCGAGCGATGGTCTCCAGTGACAAAATCACGTCTCGATTTCCAGTGGATAACGTCCATCGGACATACACATTTACATAGGCAGAAAGCAAATATATATAAATTGGCTTCGAAAACTGCCGATCTGTATGTATGTATGTAGTATGTGTATATGTTCGCGCGCGGCCATACTTTTGTTTTTCTAAACAATTCGTTTATCCCTCGGAAAAAACTCTCGGAGCGTATCTGGACATCTGCACGAAACCGGTCATCAAAAAAAGGCAATCAGCCAATAAATCATTCAATCAGTACACAGTCCATATGAGAAAACTCATGAGCGGGAGAAGGGAGTGTGTGTGTGTGTACGAGGGGGATGTACAGAGGAGAGGATAGGGATGGAAGGGAAGAGGAGGAGGAGGAAGAATAGCCTAGGGGGCGTGGCAGCTCCAGCGATAGAAAGGGAGAGAGAGAATGGTATTGAGAGATGAATGTATGAGGAGGAGGGTGTATGGAGGAAGAGACACAAGCGATGGAGAATATTGTAGAGGGATGTATATATTTATAAATACAAAGGATAGAGATAGAGAGAATGTAGATGAGAAATCATTTATATCAAATTGAAATTTATAAAATGTCAGAAAAGTAATGGAAGGGGGAGGAGACAAGAGAGTGAGGGAAACGGAGAAAGGGGAGAAATGGAGGGGAAGAATAAGAGCGGGAGAGAGAGAGAGAGAGTAACGGAATGAGAGTTTAATGGCAAAGAAGGAAAATCTATAGAATAAACAGGGAGAACTGCGGTGAGAGGGAGGAATGGGAAAGTCATCTAAAGAAATCATATTATGTTAGAGAGGAGGAGCTGGATCGTAAAAGAAGAATAAAAGAAGACACCACGGAGGATAATGATGTAAATAAGGTTGGGATAGAGGACGCGTCGGGTATTTGAATGAGTGATTGTGAACGGGGAGTAATTTTAGAGGAGGTATATTGGCTTAAATATAGGGAGAGTGAATGAAATGGGAAGGAAGCGCCATTAGGTGGGTGTGAGAGAGATGGATGCGGCCAAAGCAAGCAGATAGGACGAAGTACTGTAAATGATAAGAGTGGTGGGGTGAGAAGCAGAACATACGTAACGGCTATGAATAAGGAATGGGGAGAGTAGCAGATAGAGAGGGTCGAGGATGCGAAGGAGAATGCGTGTAGGAACGAAGGCGGAGCCGGGAATGATTAATAGATGTAGCGGGGTGGGGAGCGCGTAGAGAGGAGATTGAATAGCAGTTGTAGGAGGGGAGAGGGGGAGAAAGAGGGAGTGATGGAGAGAGTGCTATGATTTAAGGTAAAGGGTGAAAGGGGGGAGGGTGACGGGAAAGGGGTGAGGACGAGGGGCAAAGGGAGTGAGGCTGCGGAACTTATGGGTACTTAAACCGGGAGGGCGAGTGATTTGCAGTTGGAGACGGTCGGATAACCGCTATGTGAAATGAATATTGGACCGAGAGGAAGAAAGAGCTATGGGTATTGTTGAGAGATAAATATTGATTTTTCATCCGTTAGGCGTCTTACAAGTTGGGATTGTGTTCGTGTTTGTTCTGTGCCAAAAGTATATTTATTCTTCTTTTTAACCCTTCAATTGCTGGAACAATAATGATGAAAGGGTTTTACGGATCAATTTTTCATTAGTTTTACACTCAAAGGAGTAGTTTTGATAAATTCTCAATTACAGCAAATTATTCATCTTAGCTTCTGCATACATTGCCACCAAATAATTTGGTGGCATTAGCATTTATATGCGGCAATTAAATCGTATGACGACGTCAGATTCAAGGAACGGCTATCTTGGAGTCTCTTTTAATCTAACTTACACACGCGGTGAACTATGCTTAATTGAGAAGCGTAATGGAAGGTTTAGCATAAATCTCACAGGATGTGCTAGGTCCGGGAACAAACGAGAGACATTAGACCAGCCTTGATAGTGCCCCAATGACGCAGAGAAATTGGCCTACTGTGAACCCACGTGAATAGGTGTGGTATCCCTGCATTCTCCTGCACTAAAGCCACAAAAAAAATAAATAAATCGCGCTTTCAACGAAATTGAAGCGTACTCCTACGAATTATTAATAAAACAGTAACTGCGCCAAAATTAAGGTATTAAATGAAAGTGTAAGTATAGATAAGGGGCCTAAACGGAGAAATAAAAAGGATAGCTGAGGAAGGACTAGCTATCCTAGGAGTCATAGATGCTAAATTGGGGAAAGGGGAGCGAGAATTTTGGAGATGATTTCACACGCTATTAAAACTGGAAGCGTTCGATGCCAACGGCAGAAGAGAATGGACAAGATTAGAACACTTGGAAATCACATAGTGATGAAGATAAAGTTAAGGAATGAGCTATAAAAGCAGAAATAGATGATGAAAAGCTTAATGCGCACTTCGATGTAGAATTGGAGTAGATCACGAAAAAGAGAATTTGGTTATGTAATATAGCGTTCATGCGTCACAATGAGAAAGATGAAAACATATTTTAGAAAGGGTTATTGCTTGTTAGATGCTCTAAACAGAAAAAAATGTCCATTATGTTTTTCACTAATTGAAATCCCTTAGTAGAATTTGAGAAGAAAGCGATGAAACATACTTTTGAATTTAAGAAAAGATAGAAAGATTAGGAATTGGATCGAAAATGACTTTAGAAAGCTTGTGTCGAACACTGTATTCCTTCCAAGTGTCCTAAGGCTCTCCGTTATCATTAAAACTGACTGCTAAATAAGTGTCAGGGCATTGGATAACTGGTGGAAATATAATACCAAAAACAAGTCAGAAATAAAAAACTACAAAATCAGTAAAATTTGGTTAATGGAATTTTACATTTTCCTGCAAGATGCTGATATAATATGATTATTTATTGATGACATGAAAAGTAAAGCAAGAAAGAAAGACAATAAATAAATTATTAAAATCAACAAACGAATTGCGCTTGAGAGATTATGGTGATAAATCAATGGAAGGACTGCTTTGATATCCTACGTTGCGAGCAAATTTCAAATGTGCGCTTGGATAATAGAAATGCGAATGTTACGAAGCAAGTGACAAAGCGGATAACTGAGACGGATAAAAGACTAAGGGTCTTAATATTACCAGTTAATGTTCATAATGATTTATGTTTAGCATATCTGTGATGACTTTTGAGATTACTTTGTTTTATAAATGAATTTTTGAAACCACTTCATTAAATTGTAATGACCTCGAGGCTACTGTGAGAAGAGGAAAAGTGTTGAAGCATGATGGAGTTCCAAGTTGCGGGTAAGCACAGTGACTGCTCCATCACCCTGAATGACCTCAGGTACATAGACGCTCGGACATATTCGGTTTCGTATTTTTTTATATGGACTGTATGGATGCTGCAGTTATCAACTGTGTGAGAACCATATGTCATTGAATGATGCCACTTTTTTACGAATGAGTGAATGGATGGCATGGAGTGGAATAGTAGGTACACTGCGGCCGCGAGAGCACGTTTATTCGAAATCACAGTTTAGAGTGTACTCGCCGATCCGTATTCACCTGGCGGAGGTTAAATGAGAGAGTAGAGTGTATCGGGAACAAATATTGGAATACACATAGCTTCGATCCCAAAAAATGCTGTTGTATCAGACTCTAAAAAATAAAATAGATAGATATTAATGCACGCCGATTAACGCGCGTAGAAATCTATCACGTTCAACCATTAAAACATTTCATATACAAACAGAACAAGAAGTAAAACTAGAGAGGAAGAATGGCTTAAAATGTTGAGGATCGTGAGCTTATAATTGAAGTATTTCGCGATTTTTTTCAATTTAAAGGACCGTCATTACAAAGGTTAACGTAGCACAAAGCTTTAGAAAGTAAAGAGATTGATGGAAAAACCTGACGAAGCAAATTTACCGGAGGTGATTGAGTTGCGTAAAGTTGAAAGGTCAAACATCACCATAGAATGAAAGCGGCGCAGGCGATATATAAAAGGGCGTCCCTTCAATTTTTGTATTTATGTTGGAATGTTTAATTAAGTTTTAAGACCATAAAATGGAGAGGAACATACGCATAGGCGCTAATCTCTATTACAACGAGAAATTATTAATGTCATAGAAAATAATTTCTGGAAATAGAGTGAAAAAACAATTTTAAGATTGACCTCACACCGTTGGGAGACAGTGGAATGGAAATAAAAGTAGTGCAAGTTTTTAAAAAGACAGGAAGATTTATTCGGTAATATCAAAGATTTGATTATGACATAAATACCTCCATTTTGTAAAAGATTGGCTGTATTTATTATTTATTTATCAGATTAATGGATGTTTCAAAATTAAGAAACTGCTCCTTAACCGTACAAAGCTTTGTACGGTTAAGGAGTTTTTTCTTAATTTTGAAACATCCATCTCGCCGTAGTTTCCAACCCTTTTTAATTTTCAGATTAATGGTATTATTTGATTTATTCATCATGGAAACAGCTTTAAGTACAACTCGTTCATAGTATAATGTAATGCTGCGATGTTAGTACTAACAATAAGACTAGAAACTTTACTTAATAATCTGATGTCTGAAAACAATTTCTGTATTGATTATCGATCTTGGTTGATAAAAATCTGGAAAAAGAATTAAAATCTTTAGAGTAAATAATGCTATACAGTTTTATCGAATATTCCTTTAGAATAAAATGTTGATGAATCAAAACGACTACTCGATAGCTGAAAATCGTACCTGGCTTATCATAACGAATCAGTATATAAGATTTATATGGATTAACAAATATGTAACTTAAGAAAAAAGAAGAAATGCTCAAGACGAAGTTAATATTCTTATAGATCAGGAGAGGAAGTAAGAATGAATAAAGTGTATGTTTGTAACAGAGAAGTCATACGGAGATAAAAATTTCGCGTCGAAGAAAAAGTTAAGAGTGATAATGTAGTGATCTTAGAGTAAACAAAAGAGAAAACGAGGGCAATGGGACAAACAAATGACTGACTGCAATTACAGGTAATCAATGATCGATAATTTGATTAAATCCTCTCCATTTACAGCGGAGCAATAAGTTGAGATTTTAGTGTTATTGTTTCGTGATTAATGCATTGACCGAACTTTTCCATTACCGCGTGCGAAAGCACTTTTTTATCGCAAAATAAATGCCGAACAGGAAGGAAGAGAAAGCGAATGGCGATCGTGGTCGAATAAGTAAAGAGGAAAAAGGGAGGTAAATGTCGAGAGATAAACTGAGATTGAAAAGTATTGAATGAAAGTAATTTATGGGGAATAAGTCCGTGATAAAGGGAAGCTTATTGTGGTGTTTTGCGACGAAGCAAGGGAATTAATGAAAGTGATATAGGCTGGGTGGAAGAGGGTGGTAGACGACACAGAAGTAGGGGTTCACTGGGTGGGAGATGGAGAGTTTAGGTTTGCCATTGCTTTCACGGCCGTGGAGAGAGAGAGGGGGGGAGAGAGAGAGGGGGGGAGAGAGAGAGGGAGAGGAGGAGGAGTCGCGATAGGGCGGAGAAAGTTCTGCTGGATAGTAAAGGTAAGTGGATGAGGATGGAGAGCAGGCGCCGCCATTACCTCCAGTGACAAGAGAGGGTGTTTTAGCTGCGGAGAGGCAGAAAGTGAGGGAGCAAAAGTGATGAGGGAGTGGGGGGAGGGAGAAAGCAGGAGGGGAGAGAAAGAGAAAGTTGAAACAAAGCATAATAACTGAGGCAACGCCGGAAGTGGGAGGGTGGAGGGAGGGTGAAAAGGGAGTAGGATGGCGTGGCGTTGAGAGGGGTGAGTAAGAGGGTTTGGAAAGGGTTCGTATTACTCCCAGCGTCAGGGTTATGAATTTTGAGGGATGTGTGTGTGTGTGCGAGGGACGGCAGAGGAGAGGATAGGAAGGACGAGAAGAGAGGTGATGGGGTTTCACGGCGTCGGCGAGTAGTGCGACTGGGTAATATATAAAGCTACGCTAGAGGTGACGCGATGAATACAGGAATAACTTTAAGTTTCTCTCGACCATTGTTTCTGACAAATCGCATTATTTTTGAAAAGTCGGATGAAAGTGAATCGGAGAAGTCGAGGAGATTCCCGCACGTTTCCAGAATATTTTTGTCCTTCCTTAGGGAGTAAAAAAAATAGGAGGATTGATAATTATTTCGCAGCTAGGGTCACGATTCGCCTTTCGAGGCTTCCATAAAAATTTCTCGCTTTTATTTCAATTTCGGCTTTCTCGCGCGTTTATCATGTTATATATTTTTCTGCGTTCGGTAGATGATGAATTCTTATTTAGTTCGATGAATAAAGGACGTTGTATTAATGGAAGTGAGTTCTAGTAAATTAGATTATCTGTAAATGGGTCAATATATCAATAACATTAAATATCCTTAACACTATCCTTAGAAAATAAGGCTGATTGTATGTAACATGAACAATTTCCTTGTCCATCGAAAAAATCTAAAGATTTTAGAACCATAATGTCAACTTACAAGTAATTTGGTATTTTAATATATACATTGTCTTTTTATGATTCATAAGTCTACAATAATCTAAACAATTATAAATTTAAATTAATTGTCTTAATAAAATACAAGTGTTTTTTTATGTTTCACCTATATCTTTCATATATTTCATTTGCCAAAATTATTGCAGCCTTTTTAATATTTTATATATTGCTTATTTACTAACATTTATGCTAAATTTCTTTCCTTCAACAAGTTCGATTTATTAAATGATGAAAATCCATCACATGCTCTTCATATATTAAAGAGTACATCACAATATTAAGAAACAACACGGAGACAATTTCGAACGAATAAAATGTTTACATGTAATTTTGTATTGCTTAATTGCGTCTTTTTATCGCCACCCACCCTTGGTCTTACATCAGAAAGTATAGGAATGAGTTGAAAGAGTTGTCTCTCCAAAAAGTCGCTCGTCCATCAAATCTTTGCCATTTTCCCCACCCTTTGAATTCAAATTTTCCAACTGGGATGTCTTAAATATTTTTTTGCAATTTTCTGAAAATCATACCTCCATTTTGGAGGAACTTCGTCAGAGGTGTCGCCCTTTTCCGGCACGACTTCCAGAACTTCATAGAAACGATTTCTAAGTTACTTAGATCCTTCTCTCTCTCTCCCTCTCCTACCCTCCATCTGTCTCCTTCCTTTCCTCTTTCTTCTCCTCCATAAGCGCTTCCATAAGACCCGTCTCCCTCGACGGCGGCGGAAATCGCGTTAAAAAGAGACTTTGATGGATTTTCGGAGATGGTTTAAGAAGGTAGGAATTTGAGGCATAAATTTGATCGATCGTTCGATGAAGGGTGATGGAGGACGATAGGAGGATGTCGTACCGCGGGTTCCTCCTCTTAACTGGTGTTTAATTTAACGAGTATTTTATGCAGGGTGACTTCCCTTTGTGGAACGGCGGAAAGTGAAAAAACCTTTCATGAATTGGAATTAATCGATAAAGCGGCTTTCCAATAAAATATTTCCAGGCATTATGCTGTCATTATAAACATTTCCTTCATTTATTCGACCTAGGACATAGGTTTACAGTTGCTTTATAAAAGGAAAAAACGATATGATATGTAAAAATTAACGAAGAGAATCTTCACGTCCTTGTCTCTTTTCTATCGAAATATTTTTTACGTCTTTTGGCCCCCAAAAGAAAGCACTTCCTATGACATATGATGTTATTCGATATTTTACAGGCCAGTATATTAATGTTTTTAGCTACTGCAAGGGGAAAACAAAGTCTCGGGTTATGAAGATGTTTATTAACTCCTTAACGATTTAATTATTTTTTAGGCTGCACCGCTGTATGTGATTTAAAGGGATCACCGCTAAAAATACCTGACTTTAAAGTGTGTTAACTTTATTATAAATCTGCAACGATGTGCAAAATATTAGTTTGTTAGGCCTTAAGACATAAAAAATATAAAAATATAGAGAAATAAGCTTCTTGGGAAACCATCAATTTTATCATTAATTAAATTATCGTTTTCGTTTACGTAATATTGAAATCCGAATGAGAGGCTACACAGGAATTGAAATCAATCAATGAAAAGATACTTCGGCAGCTAAAGCAGGATATATAAAAGAGACGAAAATATGTAGCATATACCTATGGATATAGTAATTAATCGTAATATGGCTTAAATAGGTTATCCATTATTTAATTGCTACGTTTCTTACGACAAATAACGGATGAATACCATCGTATGATATATAAAATTTATTATACGATTGAAATACTATTTATCCAATGCAATTACAAAATTATCAGAAAGTTTGCTGCTCGTCTGAACGAAACAATAAACAAATATTCATACTTTGAAGATAGAACAAACAATTATAGCTCCGCTAAAGAAGATGTGATAATTATTGGATAAATTTTTTAAAACTAATTTATTTGAATGAAAATTATTGTGCGAATGTGAAATATGAGCGTCAAACTTTGTATCCAATATTCATTTTTCAGTAAAAGGTAGATAAGACTGATGTATCAAATGTATGCATTAAGTTAACATTTAAATTGGAAAGCATTCACCGCTTAAAGTCAATTAAAGATATTTTTAAACTTTAGTTTTTAACATAGAACCGCCGCATTTACTGAGAATTCTCATTTCTTGTCGAACCTTTCCTTTAAGTCTCCATTTTATTCCTTTGACGGAATAGTACGTACAATTCATGTAACACTATAGCTACCTAAATATTCCGTATCAGAAGATAACACAAAAAATCTAGTAAGGCAAAAACATTGGAAAACGACCTGTAATCACAGAGTAAACTATGAATATCTTGTCTTCGAGTTTTCAAACGGTATTGTCCAACCCTTCAAGACTCACTTCCAAATTTACCCTTGACCACAAGTGCAATGTTCCAACGTTTCTGATGATCCAAACATAAAATTGATGCAGCAAACACTTGCAAGAAGTCGTCATCTGGAAAATATTCGTCTCATTCGTTAAGGAAAGACAAAGGTGAATTTCTTCGACCATCAGAATCTCCGGAATACCACTCAAGAGGGCCGAAAATAGTGCAAGAGAAATCTACTGGGACACTAACTCCGAGGGAATAAAAAGGAGATTTTTGCCTCCAGGGAGCTAGCGGTAGCAAGAGGGGAAGGACCAGGTTTAGGCGACGTAGGAAATGAAAGATTGCAAAGGTCAGGATAGGGAGCGAGGTGAGCATATTCGTGATGTCGCAGCGTCCTTGATGTATGGCGTGCTTCCGAATGGAAGGGGGTGGGAAAGGAGCGTCGGGGGAGGGATTCGAAGGCGGGGGAGGTGTTTGGAGGGATGCAAGGGGCAGAGAAGGGTGCGAAGACTGTTGAGAAAAGGTGGATGGGAGGGAAAGGGGTGCTTTGGGAGGGAGAAAATGGGAGAACGCGAGGGAGAAGAGAAGGGAGTCTCTATGTCGAGTTGGAGATAGGATTCGCGGGAGGGTTGGAAGGAGGAAGGGGAGGGGGGAAGATGGAGTGTAAGAAGGGGGCGGAGGTGAGGGGAGGGGGGCAAGTGGGCGCCGGAAATGAAGGCCCCCGAAAAAGACGCTTTCTTCTTTTCTGTGGAGATAAATGGGAAATTGGGTTTTGAGGTGGCGAAATGAAAAGTTTGTTCGAGGAGAAGGAAGAAAGAGTCCATAACACTTAAAAAAAAGGGGGGAAAAAGAATTGAGAGGGGCGGGAGAGAGGGGTTGAAGGTAGGAGGAGATAGGGAGAAGGGTGGGAGTTGGTTGAAGGGGGTGGGGAGTGAGAGGATCGTATCAAAGCGCTCTTCTTCTTCTGCTTTTTTTCCTTTCTTTTTTCACTCTGGAGTGTCTCGAGAAGAACGGGAGGAATATTAATGAGCGTGAACATTTTTCTTTTGGAAAAGGAAAAACATTCCAAACAATGGGAAAAAAATAATTGGGAGAAAGTAATTTGTAATGATAAGTTTAGCGACTTTACAGACAAAGTGGAAAGACTTCGGCAGAGTTAGGATGATAATTGATTGGCGATTGCTATCGAAGCTTCAATTCAATTTAGGTGGACTTTCTTCGTGAATTAATATTTAGACGTAAGAGTTTCGGGTTTTGTGCCGGCGGCTTTCATAACAAACAAGGGACGGTTTGGTACAGTGGATTCATTAAGGAAAAATAAGCGGGATGAAAATATCTCGTCCTGAGGTTTTAATATGATGAATTTTTCATCAGTGGAGCCTTCGCGTTAACGTTGGTTTCATTCCTTTGCATTTTGACCTTTATATTTTTGAAAAATGTTCTTTATATTTGACTGATTTCTGATGTTTTGCTCGGAGATAAACTTGGGGTTCTTTAACCTATTTTACATGTTGTTCCAAACACTTTATATAAACTTCCGAGGATCATAACATATATATAGATATACACACAGACATAACATGTACATCATTCATTTACTGATTTATCCATATTTATGACGTCAAATAGGACTAAGTTATTTCACATTATATGTCTTAGTATTGGTCTACGTAAGACGAGGGACCATTCCTAGTAAAAGCAATATAGATCACGGCAATTTATTCTCGGATTTGATAACCGCTACGCATTGCGGACTTAGCGATAACTCAAATTCTTTGATTAATAGACCGCTGAAGAATTCATAAAGGTGGAGATGAAAATCACGCTGCTTGAGGAATATTTCACTTCGAAATACATAAAGAGTGGGATGCATGGAGGTTTTGTTGAGGCGTATCTGCGAGAACGCGTGCGGAGGCTATAGAAGAGACGGGGAATGGGTATGAGTGGGCGAAAGAATGGGACGAGATTAGTTCTGCCATCTGGTAATGAATAGGAAGGTGGAGCGAGAGAAATGCAGGGAAGAGGGGGGGGGGGTGGTTGTACTAGCGTCGGAGGGATCGCGGGAGGGAGGAAGCAAGGAGAATTCTAGAATAAGGTCCTCTCTGAAGGATGGCCCTCTGAGGCCCTTAATGTTCGCTTCCAGGAGTTCACTGTCTTGCATCCCTTCCGAGCCGACTAAGCCATCTGTCTCCTTTTACCTTTCCCACTGCGGTGCAACAGCCATCCAGACCGAGTCATTACCAATTCCTCGTTATTTTCCCCGTTTTTCAAAGCCGAGAAGAAGCGCACTAAAATCGCCTCTCTAATTTTAACTGCGTGGTTAACTTTAATAAATATCGTTCTTTCCTTTTAGAAAAAATAAGAAGCGTATTTAAAAATCTCATGCACCTAATACTCGCGCAAATAATGTTATAATTTGTAAAAAAATAAATAATTTTCGAGATAAAACTCGGCAAAAATATTAAAAGATACAATTCTGGCTCCAAAGCTCTATTTTTAAACTTTAAACTTAAAATTCTAAATAGGAATTATTTTATATTTTCATTTACCCTGATTACATTCCGTTGACATTCGAAAATGCGCGGCACATAGATATACAGGAAATATTAGTTTTTTTAATTGGGAATTGCAAAGCGCACATTCATTATGACATGTTTGAGCGTAATTTTGCCGACGTATCTTTATTATGTCACTAAGCTTTGGCAACTAGTTTGCGCTACATCTGGAAAACGAAAGTTTTTCTTCGCAAGCAGCACCTTTTCTCGAAAAGACCCCTCGCTTCCCGTTTATTTATCTTCCGCCGAGTTCGTAAGTGGATCCTAGAGCCCTCTTGGAATCTTCGCCGTTCTTACCTTCCTCCCCTTTCTATCCATTCGCCTTCCCCTCCCACATCTCCCTCTCTCTCTCTCTCCCCGTCTTTCCTCTCTTCCGTTCCACTCACCTTTAAAAAAAACCACACACTCGCCCCTTATCATTTCTCCTTTCACCCCATTCCATTCTGTTACAAATGTGATCCCATTCCGCCTCCCACTCTCCCTCCCACCACACTCCCATCTCCGATCTCCTGCTGCATATCATTGCCTATGCTTCGATTCCCCTCTCTCTACTCACCACCCCCTACTTCTCTCTCGCCCATTCCATTTCTACCCCATCCCCACCCTCTTCCACGTCTACTCCTACTCGATCCGCGCTCACTTCACCCTCGTCCTAAACTCCACTTACTTTTTATACCTCGGCCATCTTTTACTTCGTGTATTTCCTCTCTTCCCGGTGTACTTAAGAGCCGCATCTGGAATATTTCTTCGCTTAAAAATATTTTCGGGGAAAAGTGCGAATGGGGAGCGGAGGAGATGGAAAAGGAGGGGACTTGAACCTTTTCTGCCTCGAAGTTGTCAATGTTTCGGCGGGTCATATTATACTCTAAATTGGGCGTGAATTAGACATTCTAAGGTGTCATATCAGTGAAAATCAAGTGTAAATAAGATTTTTAGGGTTAATATTTCAATATCAAGCATTTTATTGTCGTAATTTCGATGTATAAACGTGTTGTTATAATCTCTTTTTAATCATAGCTACGCGGGCCACATAAAATCCTCTCTAGGGCCGTGGGTTGCTCAACACTGCTTTAAAGCATTTCTCAAACTCTTTATATTCGCGGGCCATAAGCTATTCCATCCTTTTAACACCTTCGAGTCTCTCTTGCGGCCCCCTTGCATCTTTCCTCGTACCACCTCTACGCTCCACGCCATTTCCCCCCCCTCTTCCTCTATCGTATATAAGGTCCGCCCCATACACCGCCTCCCCTCCTCAATTTTCTGACTCGACTGCGACACCCATTCGCACGCCTCGGCGACTCCTCACAATGTGAGAGGTAAACGGCTCAATGAATGCCTTGGAAATGCTGGCGAGCAATGGATCCTCCCCCCGCCCCCCCTTTCTGCTCCATCCGTCCGCTAAAACGAGTCGTATGGGTGCATACGTATCATCCCCCGCCCCCTCCCGAGCGCGCCTCCCATGCAAACAGAGCCGCCGCCAATCAAGGTGAGTGCGCCTAGAGCCTCTTTTCTTTCTCGATGGTTCCATCTAGAGAATGCGCTCACCTATTGCTCCAAGCTTTCTCACTGCGCTGGAGTGCAAATATCGTCGCCCATCTAAGACGTCATTGAATCAAACGCTGTTGGACGGCGGGTTTGCAAGGCGTTGATTAAATTTTCGCGACGGATTAATAGGCATCTGGAGCGCGCCAGGTCTCCTCGTCGCTGCGACATTAAGATCCTAAAGTGGGACTTTTAATTATAGGAAACATAATATATCGCTTGGAATCGGTCTTCTTCAATTTTATTTCGCGACGCCAAACATACTTATGAAACGTGATATTCTTTTAAATGCAATTTGAGTTTATTAAAATTGATCTGCAAGCTATTTATGATACATTAAAACTTTGTTTATCAAGTTCAAAATTTTTGCTTTAGACCAACTGAATATTTAATTTGTTAAACATAAAGTACTTTTCAGTAGATTCGTATTATAAATAAATAAATTTCACCCAGATTAAAAATTGAGTGCATTAAAAATATATTAAGTGTTCTACCGCTATAATCAAACTGGTAATGTCGAAAGCTCGAGCAGCGATGAAAAGATTGGGGGAACAGATTCACATTTCGAGTAAAAAAACGGCCATCGGTGGTGATTTAGTAATAGTAGATTTTTAAAAAAGGCTCTTTTGGGTCGTAATCCATTAATACAGTGGAAGCAGAATTTTAATGCTCGGTTAGGAAACGAGATATCTTAATTAGAAAACGTTTATATGAGTAATCTCATGACATTTTTGCTGTTGTACGGATGGTGTCTGTTTAGTATTTAACCTGTTGTGAAAGAGGTTCTTCAGCTTTATCATAAACTAGCAGAAATACCCGGCGTTGCCCGGGGAAATTTGGTTCAAATCCGATCGGAATTCCAGATGATACATGGTAATTAAGAATTCACTCGGCTGCCGTTTTGAATAAGACGGTCAGAGAGAAACAAAACCCACGTATGAATTATTTCTGAGAGCCCTCCATAATCGTACCAAATTTGATTCAAATCAATAGTAGGACTTGGGAAAATACGAGTAATTTAATCAGTACCCGCCGTCCAATTACGGATAAAGAAGTAGTCGTTTCCCACCTTTCTCACTATTTATAAGATGTAGAGTTACCTGTTTATGAGAACAGTTACTTTATTGAACAGTTACTTTATTGAACAGTTTTGGCATCAGAACTGTTCGAAAAGTACTGTCCCGTTCTTTCTGACCCATCTCTCGATGGCAATGCATTAGCATACAAAGTTATTTTGATTTTTGTACAATTAATATAAAACATTTGGGATTAAAAAGTAGACTACGACCTTCCTGTCTCTGAAAAAGTATTTGTTGAAAGTTTGATTATTTAACGGTGTGGAAATGTATATCTGCACAAACAAACAAACTTTCATAAATATGTAGGAGATTGATCTTATACTTGTAATGAAAGTGACAAATATCAAATTTGAACTTCCTAAGTTATTTTACTCGAGAGTTATCGTCGAAAAACCAAATCGATGCCCCCCAAACCCCCACTTAAATTTTTTTTTGAGATACACCGCATCTCCTATAATATATTTTGAAGGGTGTGTTTGTTGGTTTGTTGTTTTGTTCATGGAACTCGTCCTAAACGATAGAAGCTAGAATAACCGAATTTGGTACGAATCTTCCTTACATCCTAACTTAGTGAATGGTCAAGGTTTTGTTTCTGTCCTTCACTTTAATTCGAAATGGTGAAAGATTTAATTATCGAACGTCAAGTATTTTTCCGCGTCCTGCAACTGAAATACAGGGATGAGTGTAGACTACATTAAATTTGCACTTTAAAATTACTCAAAATCACGGTACGAACTTGAGACTTGGATACTTCTCTGCGGGAAAGAACTAAGTTTATTTTATTGAAGACAGATTCCGAATTCTGGTCGAATTCGCGTAGAAATGCGGTTAGAATCAATAAAATACTTGATTTTATCAGTTTTATTACAATAGCAATTATAAGCTACCTTGACAACTCCCATTATCGCCGAAATTGAGAGTTCAATGCATTTATACTGAGACTGTCTATCCCCTTCTTACATTTGAGAGAGGGGAAGTGGAAGTGAGGGGGAGGGAACGAGCGGGAGGGAGAGTGGGGAGGGAGAGGGTGGGAGGGAGGGAGTTTATACGTTATTTTTGATTTTTCACAGTGCAAGATTTTCTTGCATCATTCATCTAAATAGGAGAATGCGGAGCGGTTTTCTTAATGTTTGCTTTATTCGACGGTTATAACTGTGCACCATCTTATTCTTTCGATGCTTACATATTACACGGTCGAAGTTTTAGATTCACTATATCCGTTGAAATTCAACGGGCATTCCAGTTAGTTTCTTTATATTTCGATTATACCAGTATGAATTGCAATTCTATTTACAAACAACGCAAGGCGAGACACATTGGATGGTATATATTTTTTATGTTGATTGTCACGAGCAAAAAGATGAGAAAAAATATCACAGACTCGAAATATCCTCCATTTTTTATCTCCTACAATATATTTTGAAGGGTGTGTTTGTTAGTTTGTTCATGGAACTCGTCCTAAACGATAAAAGCTAGAATAACCAAATTCGGCACGATTCTTCCGTACATCCTAGCTTAGTGAATGATCAAGGTTTTGTTTCTGTTCGTCACTTCAATTCGAAATGGCAAACGATTTAATTATCGAACGTCACGTATTTTGACGCGTCTTGCAACTGAAATACAGGGGTGAGTGTAGACTACTTTAAATTTGCACTTTAAAATTACTTAAAATCACGGTACGTACTTGAGATTTGGATACTTCTTTGCGGGAAAGAACTAAGTTTATCAATTATAAACTAGCTTGACAACTCCTATTGTCGCCGAAATTGAGAGTTCAATGCATTTATACTGAGACTATATAGTCCCTTCTTACATTTAAGAGAGAAAGGGAGGGAGAGGGAGCGAGGGAGAGGGAGCGAGGGAGAGGGAGCGAGGGAGAGGGAGCGAGGGAGAGGGAGCGAGGGAGAGGGAGCTAGGAGAGGAGAGTGAGTGGGAGGGAGCGAGAGGGAGGGAACGAGGGGGAGGGAGAGACAGGGAGAGAGGGGAGGGATGGGGAGCAGGGAAGGAGAGGGTGGGAGGGAGGGAGTTTATACGTTATTTTCGATTTTTCACTGTGTAAGATTTTCTTGCATCATTCATCTAAATAGGAAAATGCGGAGCGGTTTTCTTCATTTTTGCTTTATTCGACGGTTATAACTGTGTAGGTACTGTGACATTTCGTTGCTTCTATTTTCGGCGGGGAGTAATTATATGCATGGCTTCTCACGGGAGTAGGGTCAATTAATTCAATTTCATATTTAATTAGGGATGTTACTCCTAAATCGGGAGTGATAACGTCCGAAAACCTTGAAATTATAAGTTGGCTACGCTACATGTATTGCGGGGCGGCATAACTATAAGGGGTTGACCGAGCCGTCATAGTATAAGCCGGCCGTGAGATATCAGCTGACGAGCTGGGTGGTTCGTGAAAAATCCCCAAGCCTCGTAAGGCCTTCTCCGAGGATTTAACCGATGTTGAAATTGACGAAGAAATGAATGGCAACTTTAGATGAGGAGAACTCTCGAAGCTGATTGAATCATGGAAAATAATCATACGAGTCTTCTTAATGAAATCGCGTCCAAGTATTACTGGAACAGGTAGAGGAGCTATATAGTAGTGATGTGACCAGACAAGGCTGCCAAGTCGAAGACGCAATTGTATGCGTTTCGTTAAAACGAATGGAGTGGCCCCGACATTACGACATTCGACTCTACACGGAACAAATTTTGCCTTTTTGATAAGTCTTGAGCAAGTTATCTCGTCGAGAAAGGAAAGAGAAGACCCGGTATCAAGCAGAGTTTTACATTGATTAGAATATATTGAAGCGTTAACCAGTGGCAGATGCTGGTCGCTATTGACATTCGTTAGTGTCAAAGCCGGTAATTTCCTCGGTTTGTTCGTTCGCCGGCGACATTCGCTGAACGTATGACCCCTTTTTCCGCAGTAATTACACGAGATATTAGTCCGAGGAAGGGCCGAGGAATTCGAGGGATGAATCGTTCTCGTTTGAGTTGGGTTAGCTAAGGCGAAATTGGCCTGATTCATTAAATCCTTAGTGGATGTATTTAACAGCTGTTCCAGTTGGGGAATAATAGTGGGTTTAAGAGTATGAACGAAAGTTGATTTTGTCATGCGGTTTACTCCCTCGAGAATAAGAGAAACGAATTCATCCTCGGAGTGTTGAATTCCAAAGGCTTTGGCCGCATTCCGTATCGAAATAAGAAAGTCCCTGGGTGACTCATCCCTACGCTGGAAACTTTTCACCTTCTGAGTAACAAGACCTTCAAATGCCCGTCCCGAGACATAGGTATCCCAGATTTTGCTGATAATATCCTTCCATTCTAAGTTATCAACTATTACAGAGAGCCAGAATTGCCGAGAAGACGGCGGGATTTTCGGGATAAGCAATACGAACAGATGTTTATTAGGAAATAGGGATAATTGCAAGATATCAGACACATGACCGATAAAATTGAACCAACTTTCAGGTGTTATCTCTAGAAACAGTGGGAATTCGTCGAGGAGTTGACTGACGACCCTGGTAGCGTCCGGGAATGACGAGATATTTTCCATTGTCTCCGGAGCAGCGACAGCACCTTTTCCCCTCCTATCTTCGGAGGTAGTTTTATACTGTTTTCGATAAGGGTCGACTTCCTCTTTCAACGACATCCAATGTTTGACTACCCTATCGAATACACTCGCCGGTCACGAGTGATCGCCGTCACAGATTTAGTATGAAAAATATAATGGGCAAGTCGAAAGGGAATATATGAAAATATTATGGGAGGATTTAAAATAGAATATTCTAGCGAAGCGGAAACAATGAACAAGTTATTGTTCGAATATTCACACTAGAACGACGGACGGGACAATTTTATCCCATTCTGATGTTACGTCCCCTACAGTTTCTGTGATTCCGGTTTAATTTAGTCGAGATTTCGTGACTTTTAATCATTTGAGGGTTGCATTCCACTCTAAACTTTTGAACATCTTCCCCTCAATATTAAGGATTATAAAACCATTTGACCCTAGAACGGCGGATGGGACAATTTTGTCCCAAAATGAGTTACTACTTTGTTTCACATTCTC
Source organism: Uropetala carovei (assembly GCA_036926305.1). NCBI lineage: Eukaryota > Metazoa > Arthropoda > Insecta > Odonata > Petaluridae > Uropetala > Uropetala carovei. Next base: position 2,882,199 of record JAXCHB010000340.1, read on the forward strand.
TGTGATATTATTCTTATGCAGGCGGCTTTGTAACATTGTTGTAGACTATGGCATGCCCTTTCCCTCCTCTCCTCTCATCTTTCTCCAGTCCAACTTCTAGCCCCACCCTTCCCCCCTCCCGCCTTCCTCTTGCTCACGCAGTGTGATGCAGGTTAGAACGTGTTCCTGCAGCACTGTTTGCGGGCTAATTTACTAGAGCGTTTCAGTTGAGTACGGTGCAACTCTACATTCTACAGCATGCTCAAGTATGCAATTAGTAATGTAGAGACTACAACGTTCATAAAAATTGAACCTAGTACTGCGACTGTACGACTTTGTCGTATGGGACATTTTTGTCCCGTCCGCCGTTCTAGGGGGTACGCCATGTTCAGGCGTTCTTCTGTTAAACTATAAGTAATAACCCATAGAACAGCTGTAATTTGGACCCATTCAAGGAAATTAATATTGACACCAAAACAGTATAACAAATAGATATATTCATATATATTGGAAATTTTTAGAACATTAGACACTCTTCTCGTCCTGTCAAAAAGGCACGAGAGAAACTTGTATGGTACTTTAACAAATAGCGAACTTCGAAATTAAGTAACACGAATTTGATATTAAATTACAAACGATAGAACAATTTACTAGGAGAATGGCGTACATCTCTCCGGTGCCTCCAGTTAATGAAGCAATAACAATTGGTTATGCGACATAGATTACAATTTACACAAATAACGTTGGTTAATAGAGAACAATTTATTAACCATACCAAAATAAACTAACAAAATAACAATTCTCACAATTTAATTCACTGTGTGATTCGGCACTTTGGACTTCACTGAAAAGTTCAGGTGAGGTTAGTCTTTCTCATGCAGTGAAGGGTTGTTCTCCTGCTGCGGTTAGGAAGAGAGTCAGAGAAAGCGATAGAGCCCGCTCACTGCCTGCCTCGAACAGAGTTCCAGGGGTAGAGGGGAGGGGTTCACAGGTGACATTTGAAGTGGTGAGTCGTGATTGGCGAACATTTGAAGGGGAGTATTTGGATTTGTGGTTCCAGTCTTAAAGTTCGTTGAGCTGGAAGGGGACTGGAGGGAGGACACTCATTTTTGTGTATATATTTGGACACCCAGAAAAGTCCGCGGAATCTCAGCGGAGCGGCGTCCAGCGGAGGGGCATTTGTTCGGGCTTGGTTTCTCTCGGCGGGCTTTCCCTCGGGATTGTGGACCAAGTCCCGAGGGCAGGGAAAAATGTCACAGTACTATCCAATTCTTGCGATGCTTACATGTTACACGGTCGAAGTTGTAGTTTAACTAAATCCGTTGAAATTCAATGGGCACTCCAGCTAGTAGCCTATATTTTAAGCTGGACCAGTCTAAAGATACGCTGCAAGTTTCATAAAAATTCGACCAGCCGTTTTTGGGTGATGAGGTAACAAACAAACAAACAAGCAGACAGACGGACAACAATTCTGCTAACAGACTCAAACGTCTTCTTGTGATGCAAAACACGCAAAAAAAGTAAAACCCCGACAAAAAACAAATGTACAGACAGAGGTAACAATTTTATTTATATAGATTGGAGGATTTTTTTTATTAAATGCATATTCATTTAAATGTGTATATTATGTATTTCGTCTATGCTTCATATTCAGTGTTTTTTTTTTAGTTTTTGTTATTTGAGATGAAGATCGTTCGTCTGTTTTCTTCTGGCATGCAAGGTATCAAATTTAAGCTTGAGTCATTTCTTTATATCACACTGAAAATATTTCCTGAGATCGATTTTGTTTGTTTCGGGGAAAGTCTTCTCGTATTTTCAGTTATCGCTTTTTGTTTTCACCGCTTAAGAAATTTTTCTCCGTTTTAATCTAATTTATTTTTCTGTGTATTTGGTGAAAGCCATTTAACTTACTGAACTAGAGGTTCATAATTAAGCCAAGAACAATTTCGAGACCCAATTATTACTGGGATCCAGTTTAAAAATTAAATTGCTCCATTTTAGAATTTGCTATCAGGAACTTACCACTGATGCCGACTACTTCGTATAGGAAATTCGAATTTAGCTTTACCAACATTTTCATGGCCATTTCGATCTATTTTATCAACGAATGTTCTAATTCGTCTAAATATGTACTCGCTCATTTTGAAATACTTAATTTTTAGAGAGCTTATTTCTAATCTATTACTTTAAGCATTTGTTTATTATGCTTAGTGAGATTCTGCTTCTTTTGAGCGAGCGTCTACCGTTCAAATGTAAGAAATTACTCGATCCACAAACATGGAGGAAACGTTTTTCTTTCCTCCTTCGTACTTAATTCAAATAATCAAATAATTTACGTTTTTAAAACTTTTGGAAAAACTAGCTTTAATAGCAAGTATGCTTTTATTTTCACCCTAGATCCAAAAAGCGCTTTTCACTCGTCGAATAATTACCATTTTAGTTTTATCCGACTCTCCAACCGTTTTCAAAAGCTTCTCGGTGGGGCTTTAATAAGAATAACTTCAAAAGACCCGTGGTATCCAATTTATATGGAGCCGCGTCTGCTGCCCTCGCGAGTCAATCTCATTGTGTGAAGTGCGCCCCGTCGGGTAACGTATCTAACATAAGTGAGTGACTTTGACAAAAGACGCGCGACATAACCGTTCTCGAAACAGAAAAAACGAATCGAATTTCCTGCTACGTGGGACGCAAATTAAAGAGTCTAGCCGAGAAGTGGTCTCACGTGCGCCGGTCGCTTGCCTCTCGTTATATGAGCCAGCCCTTAACCGATATGGAAATAAATTGTACGAAAAATGCCCTCGATTATGTAAATTTTCTTCGGGAGAAGCGTCCGAGCTGTTACGAGTGCTCCTATCATTAGAACCGATTTATTATTCAAAACATTACTGTTGTAAATGTAACTGCATCCGTGACTCGATGAATTTTAACAAAATTCGGACAGATGAGGAAATTGTATCGTCAAAAGTATTAAGAAAAACTCGCCTTGTTTGTCAATGTGATATTCCCTCGTTGGAGGATATCTAAAGCTGCAATTTATTAAATAGCAGTTCAAAAATTCAAATTAGTGGAATCAAAGTAATAACTCATGTAGTCTAAAGCAGCTATTCTCAAATGCGGCCACCATAGCCGCATGCGGACGCCAGGAAATTTCGGTGCGGCCACCACTAACTTCTACGTCATACAAGGGATCCTCAACCCAGTAATTCGACTCAAACCTTCCAGAGCATTTTTGTGAATAAACAGATGGAATGAATAGTCCCTTGTTCATAATATAGAGATATTATCCAGATGCATCTCCGTATATACAAAGGAAAGGTTAATTGACTTTAACAGCTGGCGGAGAACGTCTCATAACTTATTAGAAAAATGCTTTGCATCCATTCATTATTCCTCTCTCTCTCTACAGGCGGCAATAAGATGTTTGGTCCTTTTTAGAAAACAAAGGAATGTTTTACTCACTAAACTAGAGGGAATGGTTGTAGGAAAATCATTCGTAAACGAGCGCATCTGAAAGTAGGGAGTACGTTCGCCTCACATTTGGATAGCTCGGTGTTGTTCTCTAAGAGCTTCGTTTTCATAGTGTTCACTCATTTTATCGTAAATATTTGAGTAACTAGCAAAAGTCTGTCTTGTGATAATAAGTGTGAATATACTAGTCATTATGCCAAAATTCAGTTCAGTAAATCTCCAGCCACAGCAATTAGGCTTAACCATACTTGATACTTTTTATATAATTGAGAAATTTCAAAACACGATATATTAGACATTAGTTTACGTGTGAAAGAAGATGATGTATGAAAGAACATTTAGTGCACATCATTTCCACAAAAGTAAATACCGAAACAAACTAAAGGACGAGCATCTTGAAGTTGCTCTCCGGTTATCTGTAGAAGACAGGGGTGTGGATGAATTTCCGTTTAATAAATTTATTTGACTATAAGAGCTAAGTACGTTAATGAGTTATTTCATATTTATAAACAAATTTTGATCTCACGTGAGTTTGAAGACATACTAAAAATTAAAAAAAAATACAAGTGCGGCCACCGGACATTCACCGTGGCCGCACATGCGGCCAAGTCAATTTTTTTTCATGAGAACCCCTGGTCTAAAGAGCTATAAGTATCTTGGAAGAATCAGATACACATTTTGGCTGGAAATCCACTGCTGTGCTGATTATCGGTTCTGTAAACATATTTTTGGAATCTACAATCGGTGAATTGCAGTCGAAGACAGGTGTTTCGTAGCAATATCGAACATCTGGTTTCCTAGATTTCATACGGCCACCTAAGTCAGTAATTCTCAATATTTTCATGCTCACTGCATCCTACAAATATAAAAAAAGTCCCATCTCAAAAGACGGAAGCACATTTGAACATACATACAGGAATCGTAATTAGTGTATTCATTCTGCTGGTGCTGTAACGTGTAGCAGTTAAGTATAGCGAAAACATTTATCTTAAAAATTATGAAAATTGAGACAGCGTTATTTTGTGACTACCTTTAGTGTCGATGTTCCGCGATTGAGAAATGTTTATATTCAATTTGTCAATTAATCTCCTTCAGCATTCATTTAAATGGAGGCATTTTATTTTAAACTTCAAATTAATGTGCTTAAAATAATGACAGATAAACATGTTTAATTCTTCTTCATTGTTTATTAAGAAATGTTGCAAAGATAATGTTGCTCGCTTACTACCGATATTTTTCTCAATTCTGTTTCGTATTTATGTAGAGAAAAACGCTTAGTGTAATTTTTATCAGCGGAAATGTCTCGCTTCTTAACAAAAATGAACTTTTTAAACTCTTAAGTTATCAGCAATATTTATTTAGATAGTTAGATTTGCTTAGAGGTCTATTAGATATATTTTCTTATGCTTCTGTAATAGTTTATGTAGCCCTGACGTCATTAATATAATTGAGCAATTGATGGGACATATTTCTCTGTATTTTAAATAGTTTTGAGACGCTACACCGTCAGACGCTTCACGAAAGGATGGGAGAGGGTTTTCACCGTGGGCAGTATGGTTGATGTTGGGAGAGACAGGGATGAAGATCGTAGCTCGCGCAACCTTAGGGCAGGGATATGCAATCTTTTTTGGATGACAAGCTGCATTAGTATTTCCGAGTACCTCTGAGGACCGCATTTAAAGTCACGGTTGTTTTGATGGGCCGCATTTAGAGTCTCAGACCGTTTCCTTAAGACGTCGCGTATTTTGTAACGTAACGCGCGGTCATATTAACCGCGTTGGAACAATGTTTACCCGTTTAAAAATAAAAGAAATGAAAAACAGTTCCCTGTCATGTTTAGTAAATGCGTCGTTGATAAGTACTTCTAATTTCCAGCAATTTTACTTAGAGTTGCGGGCCAAAATCATGGCCGTCCTAACTGGAGCGAGCGAGGGATTGACGCGCGTAGCCCGTGGGGCCATCGAAAACGCGAGGCACGGAGTTCCTAATATAAGCTCCGCAACCATTTAAATCTCACGGCACACTTTAGGGTTATCTCGAACTTCGCGGAACACTGAACCAAATTTATCTAGACTGCGCAGAACATTTTCACCACCCTGTAGCCAACAGAAAAGATAAATTCACCTTTCCCACAATTATTGCTAAAGTATAAAATTTTCAACTCGCTTAGCTCGGAATACGAATTAATCCTATGATAAAAGTTCAAATTCTCCAGTTACATAGCAACTTGGTTTCGGTTTCAAGTAGCGGAAACAGCCTAAGAAATTATACCATAAGAAATATTTGTTTTCTGTTGTCTTAACATAAGAAGAATAAAGTAATATTTTTCCCTTGCCTATGATTTCAAAATTTACTGCGGAACACAGAGTATTTTGTCGTGGCGCAGTAGTATGCCGCGGAATGTCGGTTACTGAGCACTTCCCTCGTATATTTAAATTTGTCTCACGTCTTCAAAGTGAGAAATTTTGTATTGATACGGATGCGGGACGTATGAATTCCGTTATAGATTCTTTATTCACAGATCAGTTGTTTATCAAGATGCATTTTCTGTATGTAATGAAAGTACTATAATTCGTAAAATTCGCCTACGTGCTAAATAAGGTCTTAATACATCAAACTGATCATTATTTTTACGAATTAAAAGTGTAAAAGTGAATCTTGAAGGCGTATTTGAACCTCAAAGTTTTATAATTTAACTGCCAGTGTCTAACTGTTGATAATACCGTTTGCAAATGTTTTGTACCTAATCATCATCATCCATGGAATTAAAGTCCGAAGTTCGGTCTTAACTTTCTCCTATGAGGTTCCTAGGAATCTTGTGTTTTAAAAAGATAGGTTTCCAACCTTTCAAATAGCCACCTTTTAAGGTGGATATTTTCATCTGATTACTGTATAAGTTTGGTAAGAAATTTAAATCATGACTTAAAGTCGATATACACTATAGACTCCGAAAATATTTATAGCTAAAGTATTGAGTATTTTATTGTTAAATATTATTTGCATTAGTTTCCACCCGTCCGCATTGTGTTTTGACCACGTACAGCTAAAATAAGTCCCCATGCACGCGGCTTCTTTGTGAGACTCCGGTATCGAGATCATAAGCCAACCTGCATTATTATATGAGTAAATGTTAAACGCTCCCTTGTTCCCTCGTCAGCATTTGTTTGACCATATAACAAACGCTGTAGGAAATTGTAAGCATACATTTTAAATTGACATTTTTTGAGAACCGTAGTATTCTCTTCCATCTTGATTTATTTACATTCTTTATATTTAGCGTGTTACTTGGTTTTAGTTGGAATTTCATTAAATGCACAAAATACAGCGTTGCCTGATCAAAAATATCGCGACAATCTGAAACGTCCTGATTCAGCCTTAGGTCCCATCGAATGGACATTCACTGGTTAAGGAAAAGTGTCACCAGAGTGTTTCCGAAGTGATTATATTTTCGTTTGGAGATGATAAATGTTTAGCTATCTTTTCGCGCTGCTTGGCATCCTCCGCATCTTCCATCCAATGGCATTAATAGATTGGCGTAGTGTGTGTCTCCCTCTCTCGTTTCTCTCCCCCTTACATGGCGCGCGCGCGATGCCGGGAAGAGTTGGGAGAATGAGGGAATTCGGGGCGGCGATCCCGGTAAAGGGTGAGAAGGATTGCACTCGGGTTTCAAAGGGGTAAGAATGGGGACGAGACTGAGTTGCACCGTCTCCCCCTTCCTTCTTCTCTTACCCTCTCCCATTCTCTCCACTCCTTCCATACCTTGCGACCCATTCTCATCCCAAGCAGAATTTTATGGAGCGGAACGAAGGCTATGGCTTTCCGCAACGGTGGGTTCCCGACTTTGCCACCGCTCGCGCTGACGCATTCATATTGAAACAGTGACGGCACTAATGGAATCCGCCCACATTATGGAAGACACTCCGTGTTTCATCGTTATGGACCCACATACCACCATCGCTGCCTCCCTTTCGCCACTCCCTCCCATGCACGCTCTGTCATACTCTTCTCTCTATGTATATATATAAATACATACACACAGATGTGTGTATGTATGTATGTGTGTGTGTATATGTATATATATATATATATGCACCCATTCATACGTCACCCTTTATTACACCCTTTTCCGTCCTTCATTCCGTGTCACCACCATCTTAGCTGTTTCTGCAAAAAAAAATGAAAGGCGGATTATGAGGACAAACGCGGGTCAGGGCATTTCCTCGGACGTAAATTTTATCTTGAAGAGGGCGAGAAAGAAACGGAATGAGTTCGTTCGGGAGGAATTGTATACTTGCTGCACTCGTGAGAGAAAGAGAGTTCGCACTTTGGGTCTCTCCCAGGGGAACGATTACGTATTTGCAATTTGATTGCCCGTGAGGCTGCGACGCCTCTCTCGGAACGCTTTTCCCTGGAAGCGACGATCCCTCATGAATACGACGCGGACTAAGCATTAATTTGGCGCGCTGGAAGGAAAACATTCTATTATTTCGATTTCCTCGTGAGTAATTTTTTTTTCGATCGCGTCATTTCCATATGTTCTGTTGCTTTGAAATCCAGCGAATTTAATGTTTGTAAAATAACGAGGATTGAATCACCCATCAGTATACGAACTCTTATTTAAGCAATGTTGCGCATCGAATAATTTATAATTCATATCTATCCCATCAGATTCATGCGAGGCGGAAACGGATCATAGTTTTTATTATTGCCCTTTGGCCTAAGCTAGATTCATGTTGAAGTTAATAATGAAACTCGTAAAATATTAATGCTGTAAATAAATTTTTCTCGCTTTAATCATGCACTTCTAACGAGAACGGAAATACATTTTTCGTGTCAAAGTAGATGTATTTTCTTTGCTGCTTGTCATCATTCGTGTTTTTAGGACAAGAATGGATTGCACCTCTATGTAAAAAAATAGTAACTTACGACCAAAATCTCATCTCCAACGGATACAGATAATTGAAAATGACAATTTGACAACTTTTTATGAACTTCACGGATATCACTAACAAGATATATGCAAAATTTAATTTATTCTCAAACTTTATTTGCTAAAAACATCATGTTTCAAAGCCACGACAAATTATTCATGTTTCTCAAATACAATAAATCATAAATATATACTAAATCTTGGTTAATGTCAATGATTTCTTCATCTAACAATAAGAGGCTTAATCAGTGACGCTTGTATATTCTATGAGCGTCAGTGTATTAGATTGAGCACAATTCGGTACCACGTCATCCTAATGGATACTCTTCTAAGCGGGCTTAAGGAAAGGGTCCCCAGTGGCGTTAATTACAGAAATCAATTGCATTTACAATTGAGGGCGAGAAAAAGCTCTCTCTTGCCAACAATCGTCGGGCATCCATCCGGAAATCGATCAGTGAATGAGCATTCGAAACGCAGGTGATGCATCCATGAAATGACATAACGAAGGATTAACTAAACGCCGCGGTTCACTTAGTCTATTAAGCATTAATTCGGTATGTATGTGTACGTGCGTGTGGTCGAGTGTCAGTGAGTGTGTATGCGCGGTGTACGACGGCATTTGAATATGATTCAACGAATGCATTTTGTTGCTCCACATATCATGCATGCATCTGATACATTAAACTCGCTACTACGGATATATTAATTTTACGTTGACGTGAATTTATAAGTGATGTTTTTTTAGTAAAATCTCCAAAAATTAACTATTTGACACGGTGCAGCGTTGGTGTAAATGTGTTGAACATAATTTTTTCTACCTTTCAAAATTTCTTAGAAAATTTCATATTTTATTCGGATTTGTCTTCCTGCTTAAATTTGGCAAGATTTCATTAATAATGTAGAAAGCGCAAAAATATCTTCAGATAATAAAATATTGTTACTATCCCAGTTTCTATTATTAAATATTGTGAAATCATAGTCGTCATCGAGAAATTCAATTTTGAAATGTCGTGTTGCAGGAAACTTCGTTTGGTTAGGAAGAGAAGGCGACGAAGTTGCCTTGGAAATAGAGTAATAATTTCTTATATATTATTTTATAATGATCGTCATTAAAATGTATTTGTAATTTTGGAGAATAAACACTTGCACTTTTCCCACTATTTTATTTTAATATACAGAGACGACCATAGTTTCACTACACAGTAGCATCTCTGTATAATATAATAAAATATTGGAAAAAGTACGTGTTCAATTTGTTTATTCTCCAAAATGGATAAATTTCACAAGATAACGCCAAAAACAACGGATTGTATTTGAATTACTCGGAGTGGAAAAAATAAGATTTTTATTTAAATCTATAAAGGAAAAAAATACTTAAAATTCAACAATTTCGAAGCGAACTTAGGATTGTGACTAGAAAATGAAAGAAACTCCAAAGAATCGTGAATACAACTAAAATTCACCTGTATTAGCTTCTTATATAATTACGAAAATAAATAATAAAATATCCGAGGCAATTTCGCAATTTGAGAGGGTATTTGGTTTTCTTAAGCCCTAGACCCTGTCCTCTATGTCGGTCATTCTATCGGTTATAAACGCACATGTTCATTAGTGACACTGAACGTGTTAATGTATCTCTTTGAGGACATCCGTTAGGGCTGGTTGATAGCATGCCTAGCCCGGTTCTAACATAAGAAAATATTCCCGTTATGAAACAGTGGAATTTGTCCGTTATGATAGTTCAGTCATAGAATATCCTCCCGGAAAGTTGAAGACCCAGGTTCGATTTCCGGTCATGGCAAATTTTTTCTCCTACTTCCACATTACCTAACTTTCCAACTTATGCCTGTCGCATTAGAATTTTTCATTCCATTAATTGCATACGAAAAACAAAAATTGCTAAATTATATACTTATAAATATAAAATCCACAATTATTAAATAATAATCTTATCTTATACTAGCAGAATTTCCAGTTGAATTTCAACGGATTTTGTGAAACTACTACAGCACAACATACAAACTCTTTAAAATATATAGTAGATACTTTTTAAATTAAAATTAGATTTTCTTAACAATTAATCATATTTGCTTCCGTTTCCGAGTCTGTTGCATTCAAATATAACGATAATTGTATTTCCTATCATATCACTTTCGCCAAATCCAGCTTCATTTCATGTGTAATTATGCCCATGAAATGTTTACATTTATGTCTTGTAAGCAAGAAACCCGTGAAAAAGGAACGTACAGTTGTCCATGATTGAACACTGACTGGTAAATGTACACCAGATACGTGGGCCCATTCGGGTTATTAAACATTTAAAATGTAGAATATAATGATTTAATTTACATAACAGGAAATATTCCAGTATTCAATAGACGAAAGAAGGTTCAATTACTTTCATCAATAAACGCTTCCTGAATAATAATCAGTATCTATTTACGTTGTTATCCATAACCATCGACGGTTTCGTTGCTTAAACAAAAGTGCGAAGCGAACAACTCTAAACTTTCGTCTATTTGTATTTTGTTATATGCTATTCTTGTGGAATAAATATTATTATTATTATTTGTAAGCTTCATTGAAGCGAACTGAATCGGAGGTAACAATGACGGCCGCCTTGGCAACGCCCGGAAAGAGTACGAAAAATCAACAAAATTTCGAAACAAAAAATGTATTTCTGAAAACTTCGACGGTGTAACATGTAAACTTCGCAGGAATAAGATAGTGTAGATATTTATTCGTCGAATAAAGCAAAAACAAAAAAAATCGGTCCATATTTACGTATTTTAATGCTTGAAGGAAAATATCTTGCAAGTCGAGAAATGGATTCATACGTGTTATCTTATGGAAAAATGTTAATCCCCTATATTGGCAGCACTGATTAATCCCGGTTGACCAAACCTTGAGAATTCACTAAGTTAGGATATAAGGAAGAATCTTACCAAATTTGGTTATTCTAGCTGTTATCGTTTAGGAGGAATTCCATGAACAAACACACAAACCAACAAACACACCCTTCAAAATATATTATAGTACATATCTATAAAATAAAGTGTTTGTATGTAATTCTATAGCTCTGCTACTATAGCATATAGAAACAAGGGAAAGGTATCATTTTAGCCGGAATAACGAGTACGGAGGTGTAGTAAGGTTTTTATATCGCTTTGATTGACCGTGCTAATTTTAAAAAATATTCTCTTTTTTCATTTTCTTCATTTGAATAACATAGGGACGAGTGCAGCTTATTTTTCATTTGAATTTTAAAATTACTTAGAGACATGGTACGAACTTGAGACTTAAATGGTTCTATGAAGAAAAGAACAAAGTTTATTTTCATTGAAGACAGAATCCGAATGACAGAATCCGAATCCTGATCGAATTAGAGTAAACATGCGTTTAGGATCAGAAAAATAAGTGATTTTATCAGTTTTATGACAATACCAAATATAAGCTACCATGACAACTTCCATTGTCGCTGAAATTGAGAGTCCAATGTATTTATGTGCAAAATATTTTAACGTAATATCGTTTTTCTATTTCTGTGTGCGATTTTGCTTGGTTTACATGACAACATAATATTTGCTGATTTTAATATAAATATTACTAATAAATAGTTTTTAATGATATTTTAGTGTGGCATAGAGTTCTCCAAAGCAAGCTGTTTTTAAAACTCCCTAAGTAACTTAAATAATTAGACGTAGATTTTTCACAAATTGTGATTGGATAAATAGTTTCATTGTTTCCAAATGATTGTTGACATAAACAGTTTTGTCGTAATAGAACCAATAGAACTCATGGACGAGAGAATCGAGGGTAATATTCACTCTGTGATTCTTAAACGTTCTCTATTTACTTTTTTGTCTTTCGTTAAAATAATTAATTTTGTTTGTTCCTTTGTTCGTCCATTTTCTGTTGATTATTGTGTTCTTGCTCTTTTTACTTAGTTTTCGTTTTGAAGATATCGTCACGAAACTTCGCATAGATATATAATTTTACCCTGCGGGTAATATAGGCTATATGACGATAAATAATCTGGGGGAGGGAGAGTTTAATTCAGTAAATATTTTCCCATAATTTACAAGTAATTTTTGATTTTTTACTGTGCAAAATTGTATTCCTTCATTCATCTAATAGGATTTCTTCATTTTTGCTTTATTGGACTGTTAAAACTGTGTACCATGTTATACTTGCGATGTTTACATATTACACGGTCGAAGTTTAGGATTCACTAAATCCGTTGAAATTCAACGGGCACTTATGCTAATAGTTGCATAAAACATTGTATGCTCGCAGGTGATTTGAGAATATAGCAATGATCTCTGTACCCAAATGGTTGTCCACACACGCATATCTTTGAAACTAACCCTTGTATTGAAATTCCAGGGCAAATTACTCATCTATTATAATTCTATAATGAATGAAATAAATCAATTTATCATAATAAAAGAAAATAATAATTATGTTTGAGTATAACGTAAGCGGCGTGTGTTTGTTTTATCGTTACCTGAGAGAGGAGTTGTGTAGCCACCGAATGTGATAAATACCATATTTAATGACACAAACTGATATGACAATAATATTGAATAATTAACTAAACATACAAATCCACTGTTCTCGGAATACGAAAGAAATCAAGTAACGATTTCAGTAGCAACGAAGGAGCTTTTTACTTATTATTTTATTTGCTCACGGACTAATTGCAAATTATCTCTACGAAAAGGATACGTTAAAAATGAAAAAAGCAATTCAGCCCTACTTAGACGGGGAAATTAAGCAAGAAGGAACTTGAAATCTTGTCTCCCAAATTACCTAAGTGCTACGTGCGTCATAAGGGACAAATTGAGACGAGCGCGTGCTTGTTTGAACGCGTGAAGTAAGAAAGGAACTGATTTGGCAATTTATTCGTCAAATTGTAACTATCGGTCAAGCAGCCATTCTCAAAGAAAAGATTTTTTAGGATAAAATAATGAGATAAGAAAAGAAGGAGAATGAAAGTTTAGATGCATTAACATCTTTTATGTTGATATAATAATTTAAAATATGGAATATATCTTTCTTCGGCTTCTTACTTTATCCTTAAATCCGAGCGAAATGGACTGTAGATGGAATCAAAGTATATACTATTAATTAAGGGAAGGCCTATGCCAGTCACAACCCGAAGCGTAGCTTCCCCCCCACTTTCACTCAGCCACTCTTAAAACCCTGAAATGTTATTATTTATGAGTTAAATATATTTGTAAATAAAACTTTCCTGGGAGAAATACATTGCGCCGCCATTTATACACAAAAATGCTCTGTAAATTAGTTAAGAATTACTACATAAATTTGATACTTGGACAGTTTTACGGCCGAAAGAACTAAGTATTCTTTTATCAAAGATAGAATCCAAATTCATGCCGAAACAGCTTTAAAATTGGTTGTCATGAATAAAAGTGAATTTTTCGAGATATTAACAATGAACTATTCTGATACCATGTAATCACTCCCAGTGCTTTTAAACTGTGTAGTGCTTTTAAATGGAAAATGGGAGGAGAGAGAATATGATGGAGATGGAGTTAATATAAAATTGCTTACAGTGAAATGATGAGACGAAAAGAAATATGGCAAGCTCTTTTTTATTGCGATTTGAAAACATGATATGATTATTTTAATATAAAAATACAGAAATATTTTTTGTTTCTAAAATAATAACTGTTACCTGTAAAAATTAATTTATTCAAATCCTTTCTCCTCATTTCTTCCACCGTTACACCCAAATTGCAAGGATCCGCTGCAGCGACAGACTAGAAATACATTAATTGCGAAAAGTCTTGTTTATTTGCGGAGATTGACTCACACTACAATACTTACTCTTGTGCAAGGGAATGGCTTTGCAAGACTGATTCTGGCATTTACAAGACTGTCATTTATTTAACAACATTCTTTTCGGTCTTACTACAATGGGACAATTTCATATTCATGTTAATTACGTCGCTAAAATTAAATGATTACATTCTGATATGAATGTTACAACTTCTGTATATATTCACGAGATGCGTTTGAGAGACAAAACTTAAACGGGGATGATGCAAAAGAGAAGAGAAAAGAATTATGCTTGAAGTGATAGTACTTCATCTAAATTCCTCGCGGAAATCACTTTTCTATTTGACAGCAAGAGTAAATGGAACTATAAGAGATTGTATGATACTCAAAAATGGAAAATGTAGGTTTTTGTCTTAGGTATTATACTTAACTAAAACCTCTTCACTCATCATTTGCCACACTGTACGCTCATTCTCGCTTTTATGTACTCAAAACACAAACCCAAGCACCAACAATTGGAGGAATTTCCAGGAAGAGATTTTGAATAACGTATTTATTTCGTTAAATTTTCATTCAACAAAATTCAATTAATTTTGTTCATATTTGTGTCTATCATCTTCGCATTTTTCAATGTTTATCATCGAAACACAAGTCTTGTTGAGATATTAAAAACAGTTGAAAATACAAAGTTTCTATTTTATTTGTTCATCACGTACAGTTACGTTTTATAGGTAAGTTTATTATACGAATGCTATATTGAAGTTATGCAACGATCGCGATTGTTTATACGAACAATCATTTTTTAAAAATTTCTTCCTATTCGTATTTTAGATAATGATGTTGTTTCTTTAAAGAAAAATAATTGTAATTTTAAAGTAAAAAATTTGACCAGGAGAAGGATCGGCTTAAATATTGGCGACATCGAATGCAATAGTAAACCGCCGGACCTCCATTCGTTAGCAAATTTAAGAGAACCAAGTCTATGAAAGTGGTTAAATAGAAATTTTATAAGAATAAAATAAGGGTATATAAATATGATATATGTAATAATAATCATCAAATTAATTTCCCGAGGTTCATAGGTGCGCGTCTCTTACCCTAAAAAATTCGACTATGAGGTGAACCACGAGGATATAATCGGATCGGGTTATCCTCTTCTCATATCTTGTCGCAAATCTTCGCGAGAATTTTCTTCGAATTAATACTAGAACGTCGGACGGGACAATTTTGTCCCATTCTGATGTTACGTCCCCTACAGTTTCTGTGATTCCGGTTTAATTTAGTTGAGATTTCGTGACTTTTAATCATTTGAGGGTTGCATTCCACTCTACACTTTTGAACATCCCCCCCTCAATATTAAGGATTATAAAACCATTTGACCCTAGAACGGCGGATGGGACAATTTTGTCCCAAAATGAGTTACTACTTTATTTCACATTCTCTGTGATATTATTCTTATGCAGGCGGCTTTGTAACATTGTTGTAGACTATGGCATGCCCTTTCCCTCCTCTCTCCTCATCTTTCTCCAGTCCAACTTCTAGCCCCACCCTTCCCCCCTCCCGCCTTCCTCTTGCTCACGCAGTGTGATGCAGGTTAGAACGTGTTCCTGCAGCACTGTTTGCGGGCTAATTTACTAGAGCGTTTCAGTTGAGTACGGTGCAACTCTACATTCTACAGCATGCTCAAGTATGCAATTAGTAATGTAGAGACTACAACGTTCATAAAAATTGAACCTAGTACTGCGACTGTACGACTTTGTCGTATGGGACATTTTTGTCCCGTCCGCCGTTCTAGGGGGTACGCCATGTTCAGACGTTCTTGTGTTAATACGCCTCAATCGTGGTAGTTTTTTCGTTGAGAACGTAGTGTTTTCTTTTCCTCTGCTGGTGTTCTGCTCATCAGAGTAGCTTGGACTGCGTTAGTCCAAGGGATACATTTTTTCAGGACATCACATTCAATCTCTTGTGGATCCTCGCGCTTCACCTCTGCTGCCCTTGCGATATCTCCATTACTGAAATAAAAGTTGAAACTGCAGGGGAAACTTATTTTTTACCAATCGTTATCATTAATCAGGTTTTATTCCAATGCTTCACTTTCCGAATGGTTTTTCTAATTATTATGTGCAATAATAACTGCTTTCCTCTATTTTGCAGTTATTTTTGCTGAAATAATGCATTGGCAACTTGAATGACAAATTTTGGTTGGAATTATTAGTAAAAATTGGAGAGGACGGAGTAATATGCGCAAAATGCATAAATAGAGTATAACGTATGGGAATAATAATATAAAGAATCACTTTTAGATGTTCATTTAGAATAACAGAAACTTTGGATTTTTCAACGTGTTCTCATACCTGAGGTATTATTCAAGAAGTTTTTAGTTAAATGAAACCATGATTTATAAAATTTATGTATTTTTAATGTTAATTATAAATTTATGTAAAAAGTCATGTTTTGATAGCGTAAATTCTAATAAATGTGTTAAATTGAATGCAAAATTCAAGAAATCAACGTGTGGCATTGATTCCATTCTACATTGAGGGAAAAGCATGGAAACAATTAGCGGTCACGAATAAATTAAATAACGTGGATTTAGAAAGCTATGTTCGGAACTTCGTATTTTAATTACATAATTTTTTAAGTTAATACGAAAAATCATTGATTTATTATTGAAAAATGTCCCGTAATATGTTTAGTTTATAAAACATGAACTTTCTATTAGTAAATAAGACATACGATGAACTATATTCCACAGCAAAAAATATAATTTACCTCTGAGCTGCGTTAAAAAAGTAGTATATGCTAACAAATCAAGCAACGACAAGGCATCTTTTAAAAATATAAATTACCTTATCGTTTGGGGATATTTTTGTTTCTGATAGACCTAGAAATAATTCTTTTCTCGAAAAAAAAAAAACACTAAAAAATTGAAAATATGGAGAGATTGAGAAACTACA
The DNA here is from genome assembly GCA_036926305.1 of Uropetala carovei. Classification (NCBI taxonomy): domain Eukaryota; kingdom Metazoa; phylum Arthropoda; class Insecta; order Odonata; family Petaluridae; genus Uropetala; species Uropetala carovei. The sequence goes on from JAXCHB010000340.1 coordinate 2,899,338, forward strand.
GGCACCATATAATGCATCAGAGTAATGTTATAGCGACGGGCAACAAGCGCCCTACGCCGTTTACAGGGCTTAGAAACGGCTATCCGTGACATTCTCCCCTTACCCTCTTCTTCAATTCAATCACCTAACGCACATTCCCTTTTCTTTTCCTCCATTCCCCTATCATATTTTCACTCTTATCCACGCTTTCTCTCCCTCTCTTTGGCCCTTTCCTCCCTCCCTCTTGCCATATCTCCTTCTTCCTCGTTCGAGGTCTATCTTTTCCTCCCCTCTCTCAACAAATCTCTCTCTCCCTCTCTCAGCCCACCACCTCCATGGACCTCCCTCGGATGCAGGCTGGCGAGGGCTGGAAATTAAATCCCCACTCGCCGGACCGATTCCTCCCCAGCCCTCTGGTCCGCCTGCGGCAGCCATCTGTGCCTCCCCTTCCCTCTTCCCTAGAATCTGCATTCCAAAACTCGGAACGAACGCACTCTCCTCATCCCTACCAACTCTTTATACCTTTCTTTTTCCACTCCCTGCCATATCCCTTTACCCTGGGGGATTCCTCCATTTTTTAATGAATGACCTCGCTCAAAAATACTCCAAAAAAGGGACTCGAGGCGGCATTAAATCGCTTGCGTTTGCTATGAAAGGTTAGAGGACGTCCTGCGGAGGCCTACGCAGTTATACCTTCAGTTCTGAGCAAAATCTAAAATGTTTTCGAAATAATTGCGTCGTGTTTTATCTTTAGAAGTATTTCAGAGACGTGGGTCTTCTGCGGTGAGGCGAAACCTGTGAAATACATTTGTATTACTCGCTTTGGTTTATGAAGTAGTTGCAAATAAAATCACTTGCTGTTCCAATTAAGTGGAGTGGTTTTGACTATTACAGAGGTTGAGGCCTTCCTTTATTAAATATTCATAGGATAATTTTGAATTTCAAGCCAAGCGACTTAAAGCAATTTTAAAATGAATATGAATCATGCACTCCTTTTGATATCATCAGAGTACTCATTATCAGTATTTCAGGTAATATTGTAATGTGAAAAACATGCTCTTCCATATCATCACGAATTATCTAAATACTAAATGCTAGGATATTGACCGTTCTTTGGCAACTGTAAATACTATGTTTTCAATTTTACAGATATCCTCTGTGCTTAGCTATTTTATTCTATGCAAATTTTCCCGAGAAAAGAGTGAAATGCGAACACTTAAGTGTTATAATGTTATATAGAGGAGCATTTACATAATAGGAAAATGTCTGTTAGAATAGATCGTATAACAACCTCTGAAACTTTCACAGTTCTGTAGGAGGGTCAGTAGTGTCTCTCTAATTTGTTGTTAAGGTCAAGCAACATTGTGAATGCTAATAATATCATTGAGAAAAACTGAAAATTGTTGTTAAGTAACAAATTATCAATAAATAAATAGCCTGCACAGACTTGAAGCGAAAGGTTTTTCATTCTTGTTAATAATTGCTTACAAATATATTCACCCTATAATCTATAATATACAAGCAGAATTTCCCGTTGAATTTCAACGGATTTAGTGAAGCTACAACAGCACAACATACAAACTCTTTAAAATATATAATAGATACTTTTTAAATTGCAATTACATTTTCTTAAGAATTAATCATATTTGCTTGTAACAATCCGTTTTGTTGTTCAAATTTTATTTAACCAATTATAACAAAAACGTAAAGAATTGTAAATTTTCATATAACAATTTGTTAATTTAAATCTTTTATATTAATAAGTAACAATAGATTACATACCTTCAACACTTTTGTAATAATCAATATTCCAGAACGATAAATAATACGTTGTTATGTACTGCTATTGTTGTTCAAATTTTGTTTATTTAATTAATTATAATGAAAACGTAAATAAAATTAGGTACTTTCCCCCTTCCTCCCCTCCCTCTCTCTCCCATATAAATGCATTGAACTCTCAATTTCGGCGACAATTGGAGTTGTCATGGTAGCTTATAATGGGTATTGTAATAAAACTGATAAAATCACGTATTTCATTGATTCTAACCGCATTTCTACGCGAATTCGACCAGAATTCGGAATCTGTCTTCAATAAAAATACACCTTGTTCTTTCCCGCAAAAAAGTATCCAACTCTCAAGTTTGTAACGTGATTTTAAGTAATTTTAAAGTGCAAATTAAAAGTAGTCTACACTCATCCCTGTATTTCAATTGCAGGACGCGGCAAAATACGTAACATTCGATAGTTAAATCGTTCGACATTTCGAATCAAAGTGACAGACAGAAACAAAACCTTGACCATTCACTAAGATAGGATGTAAGGAAGAATCGTACCAAACTTGGTTATTATAGCTTTTGTCGTTTAGGAGGAGTTCCATGAACAAACACACAAACACACGGTTCAAAATATATTATAGTAGATTTTGAAGGGTGTGTTTGTTTGTTCATGGAACTCCTCCTAAACGATAACAGCTAGAATAACCAAAGTTGGTATGGTTCTTCCATACATCCTAACTTAGTGAATTGTCAAGGTTTGGCCAACCGGGATTAATCAATGCTGCCAATATAGGGGATTAACATTTTTCCATAAGATAACACGTATGAATCCATTTCTTGACTTGCAAGATATTCTTCCTTCAAGCATTAAAATACGTAAATATGGACCGATTTTTTTTGTTTTTGCTTTATTCGACGAATAAATATCTACACTATCTTATTCCTGCGAATTTTACATGTTACACCGTCGAAGTTTTCAGAAATACATTTTTTGTTTCGAAATTTTGTTGATTTTTCGTACTCTTTCCGGGCGTTGCCAAGGCGGCCGTCATTGTTACCTCCGATTCAGTTCGCTTCAATGAAGCTTACAAATAATAATAATAATATTTATTCCACAAGAATAGCATATAACAAAATACAAATAGACGAAAGTTTAGAGTTGTTCGCTTCGCACTTTTGTTTAAGCAACGAAACCGTCGATGGTTATGGATAACAACGTAAATAGATACTGATTATTATTCAGGAAGCGTTTATTGATGAAAGTAATTGAACCTTCTTTCGTCTATTGAATACTGGAATTTTACCTGTTATGTAAATTAAATCATTATATTCTACATTTTAAATGTTTAATAACCCGAATGGGCCCACGTATCTGGTGTACATTTACCAGTCAGTGTTCAATCATGGACAACTGTACGTTCCTTTTTCACGGGTTTCTTGCTTACAAGACATAAATGTAAACATTTCATAGGCATAATTACACATGAAATGAAGCTGGATTTGGCGAAAGTGATATGATAGGAAATACAATTATCGTTATATTTGAATGCAATACGTTCGGAAACGGATTGTTACATGCAAATATGATTAAATATTAAGAAAATCTAATTGTAATTTAAAAAGTATCTACTATATATTTTCAAGGGTTTGTATGTTGTGCTGTAGTAGATTCACTAAATCCGTTGAAATTCAACGGTAAATTCTGCTCTTTTAAAATAAAAGGGTGGATGAAAGTAATGGAATGGAGAGTTACTCGAGATAGATGTACATACAAAAATCATTCTAAAAATTTCTACCATGATTTCCAAAGTAGAGAAAGCGACTCGATTTTTAAAACTACATGAACAGCTAAAATTATAAAATATTACTTCAATGAGCAATGCTTGCAAAATGAATATAATATTTACTTCACTCACTTTAAAGTCTTCGCATAAAGATTCAACTTAAGAAGGTGAACATCGGTTTAAACTCCTCTCACAAAATTTCCGTTTGCAGAAAAAACTTATAGCTTACAATTTATGGTACATTACTCTGAGGAAGTGGACGAGTATTCCCCGAAATAAAACAACAAATATTTTATGGACCTTTTTCTATAAGCCGTCCTCCTCCTGGTAAGTTCGACGTCAAAGTGTCACACGTGTTCTGATTCTCATTCTCGAGAGAGCCTCCCACGACACTGTCTCCAAGTAATGCATTTGCTGCAAAACGGAAGAGCATCGTGACATCCAGACTGCGAATTCGCAATTCTCTCTCTCTCTCTCTCCCGGCGACTCTAAGTAAGGCCGAGTGCCCGCATTGCCTTCGCCGTGCGCTTGTCGGGGAAACAGTTTTTGTTTACTCCCTTGATAAATCAGAATGTTTTACGGCTCCATTTCCAGGAAAAATAGAGAAACTTCAAATTTCAACCGTAACCGGAGAATGCGCAAGAAGCAGTTTCTCCGACAGGACTTAATTTTGTCGTTTTTTCCACGTGATTCTGGCCATTACAGGCCCACGATTTTTCAGCTTCAGCAAATTAGTTTGAACGTTTAGCGTTGATTAAAGACGATATGCCTAATGTTCTAAGGCTTTATCATTCGTGGATGCATACTGTGACGACTATCGTTCTAAGATTAAGTGTATTAATCTATTCGCTAATTAAATTACATCGTTTTACAGAATGCTGAGAATTATTGTTTTTTTCATTCACATTATAACCATAAATTTGCAACGGTTAATTTTTTCGTTGCACCAGAGTCCCCCTTCTATGCGCAGGATTTTTTTTGCACAAAACTGAATAAAAGACGGGTTCATCAAAGCTGCTACTTTTCCTCCGGCTCATCCTTTGATTCAATTTCCCCTCTTCTTCGCCTTCTTTTCTTCTCCTTAAGCTTTAACTCTGCAGCGTCTCTTTCTCCCCGGCACTATTGTCAGCGCTATGAGGCGTCGTCTTTCCAAGCCGTGTTAGCTTCGACGTCTTTTACAAGACACGTGCGCGACCTCAGCCCTAAGAGCATCTCCCATTCGCCCCCTCCCCCCTATTCCCCTCTCCCCTCCCCATCACCGTAAGACACCTCACGCCTCCCATGCTCTCTCTCTCCTCCCCTTTTTTCTCCTTCTTCCAAAAGTCCTTTAAGAATCCTCCTGACCTTATTTACTTTACCACGCTTCACTCTCGAGAGCAACTCCCTTTGTCTTGTGCTGAATCGCTTCAATAATTTAATGCCCCTTCTTTCGAGGCGTTCCTCCCTCGCGTAGGTAGCTCGAATTTTATCCGTATCCTCTCTGAAAAAAAAACTGGTGGAACAGGCATGTCTCTGTTTGAACGGAGGTCATTTCTGTGACATAATTCCTAGAGAGATGCCGGTGTACGTTCTTCAGTTGCTATGGGTTTTTAATTATGACGGTTTATTACTGTATTGCGAGGGATTTCAGTGGAATTTCTTTTAAAAAAAGAGAGAGACGAAGATTCTCGTGGGAGGCATATTTGAAGTGTTTTATTATTATTTTAACTTTTGCGAATGTTACATTAAAAGGAACATGTGTATCTGGTTTCATTATTTTCAACCCTTGAAATGCTTCAAGTTCACGAATGCAAGAACTCACTTCAGCAATTTTCCTTGCCAAAGTACGTAGTTCTGTCACAAAAGAATCTAAATGGCTGTTGTTTGTTAGTTAAATAATTATGTGCTTGATGAATATAATGTTTCAACCTGAAAATATGTATTTATTTTTTCCACTGCCTATGCTATTATTTTTCGCGTTCCTCAGTTTCTCTTCACACAAATTGACCTTAATATTTTGTTTACCAACCATTGATTATTATGGGCACAAACTGCTTAGATTCTTTATATGAACTGTGTATTTTTAAAAACTATAAACCTGCATTATATGGTATTATTTTGAAAAGGGTAGTGAAAATTGCACATCAACAATCTCTACGTTGATGTTCTTTCTCTGAAAGGGCGGTAAAGGCTTTTATAAAGTTAAAAACATTGCCGCTCGGGGGATGGGAAGCTTGCACCAATTTGCTCGAAGAATAATTCGAATAATAACTGTCTCCGACGTAATAAATTCTTACCCGTGAGAGATTTCCAAGAGACGTCCCTATGGCTATCCCGGCGACTTCCCTCCATGCAACTTGATCCCCTCGTCCTTAACGCGGCCATTTCCTTCGTCGCCTGCATCCGCACCCGTCCGTTATCCCGCTTTATCAGTAAGGATGCTCCTCTACGGCACACACGAGCGCTAGTTCACTAACTCACCGATCCCTCCCTCTATCTTCCCGCCTTTTCCCCCTTCCTCCATCTCTCCCTCCCCTCTCTCTCTCTCCCTCTCTCCCCTCTCTCTCCCCCACCCCTATCCTCCTGCATCCCCCGTCGCTACCCTTTTCACACGTTGCGAACGATCATTCTCCGCATGACTCCCGTTTCCAGCGGAACAATTTGTCTTCATTGAATTCCTCCCTAATGCAATCACTATAGCAGTGCAACCGACATTTTCCAGCCATTTCCGTCCATTGTTCCTACTTATATCACTACCAAATGCCTTACAATGAACTTTATATCTTACGCCCGGTTTTACCCGGATATTTCCCTTTAACTTAGCAGATTTGTCAATGAAAATGATTTTAAAAAATTAATTAATATGTTTTATCTGAGAAACGAAATATAAAAAAAATACCCGATAATGAATGTTACGAATAACTGAGGAGTTAACCGCATTTTCTCATTTTTATGCCTTCAGTTAGCCGAAATTCTGTGTTGAAAGAATAGGAATTACTTCAATGTACACGGATATGGTTTATAAAAAAATATCAATTCTTCTGTTATTGTTTTAAAACGAGTTAAACGGATACATATGTATTTTCCTAAAGAATGCATAGGAAACTCATTTAGATTACGTTACAATTTTTTTAAATTAAACGAATCTACGGCAGAACAACTTTAATTCCAGACCAATCTGAATTTTTCATCCATCATCAAATCTTACGTAGCACACGTAATTATGACTGAACAAATAGCTGCTACCTCCGCATATTTCAGGGTCTTCTTCGCGAAAACAAATGCAGCGAATACTCCAACAATGTGGCTGTTAAAAGTGCGGTTAGTTCGAAATTCGAAACAAGATGCTCCTTGGAAACATCCTTTTATGTGAAATGCATTTGCGTGTCATTTAAAAAAGATGATTCCATATAATGGCTCTAATAGAATCCAAAAAATATTTATTTAAATAAAAAATAAATAAAAACGAATTATCGAGTTTCCCTTGTGGCTGGAGTCAAATTGAAAATTTATACAGCCGCCATAACTTTAATATTCGTACTTTAGCTACAAAGCAGTGCTCATCATTGGCGACTTCCCAACGCTAATATGACTATTTGAGCATTTTGAATTATTAATTGTATTATTATTACCATTGATAATGAGGAATTAATATGACCATTTCAAAAAACTGGACTACTATCTCTCGCACTTAAAAATACTCTAATCAATCCGCCTTAAATAATTGTAAGGAAATTAATAGAAGTTTTCGTTAAAGTAAGTTAAATAATGTCAAACCTGTCCTGATTTTCTGAGGTTTTAGTAATTTTATATGAAAAATTTAATAACCCATTTACAGAATTGTAGTGGAAACCACCAACGCTTATATATCTATAAAACAGCATTTCCGTGAAAATTTCTGGCATGTTTATATGATTGCTTATCTAAGCGCTGATGCAATTGTGGGCGACGCGAATACGTTTTATAATATTTCTTTCACATTTCAACCATTCCCAGAATACTGCGGTTATCGCGTTGAGTGGTACGTGTTTCTGCATTAAGGTTCCTTTTTTACCGGGCGCTCCGTGTGGCGCGGCAAGAATGTGTTGCGGTAAACACCGCGAAGCACCTGTTGGAGATCCTTTGCTTCTAGAACCAAAAAATATTTCCCACGACCGGACCATTCTGAAATGTCGGCTCAAGTGGCAAATAAAACGACCACGGTGTTTTATTTGCTGGTATCTTAAGACCTTTGTTGCCTGGCGAGGTTTAGGTTATTGCAATGCTGTGACATTTTCCCTATCTTTATTCTGTGATTTATTAAACGGTTGATTAACACAAATTTCTTGTTATTTTATAGTTCCATTATCGATTTTTATTTATTTGAAATGTTGAACATTTAAAAAATAATCAAGAATGTTTCTTATTAAATCAATGATGGATAATATTTACCAAAGAATGCCGCAATATTAAGATAAAATGCGCAAGCAAGTCACAATAAATTTTTCATTGAAAAAACGTTTTAACGGTTAAAATCCATCCAAATGAAAAAATTATTAACCTTTAGGATTATATAAGTTTATTCTTGGCTATCCTATCATTTAAAATGAATTTCAAACTTGAACATGAAATTTTGCGAACATATTTATCAGTCTAGGATTTGAACCTTTTTATTTCTAAAATTGCACCCAATAATATATATATTCCAAAATTAGTAGATTAGGGAATGGAAATTGTTTTTAAGGTACGTATTACAATGAGAATCGCCTAAAAATTTCAATTAAAGCATATTTATTCAGTTAAGGTAGAGATGTTGCAAATAATGAATATTATCCACTGGTAATGATTCCCAAACGATTTCACGGACAGATTTAGTGGAAAATCACATAATCATGCATTCCTAAAAGCGCTACCTGTAGATGTCACTGATAATGAATTGAGACCATAATTTATGTATCTTCAAAGAAAGAGAGAGAGTTCGTAGCGTGGCACGCACGGAGGGACGCGTGCCACAAGAATCACGAGTAGGGCGCGTGTCCGCGATTGTTTATTCCCGAATCGAAGGATACCAATATTTAATTGGAGTGTAAATATTTTTAATGTAATATAGTTGAATGAAAGAAAATTTATTTTTAAAACCTTAAATGATAATTTTAACTATGTGTAAAATGTATTTATAAATTTCATTTTGTAAGAGCGTCGTTAAATTGATTGCGGACACATGAGGACGTTCTTTGATTGACCTAAAAGTTTAAAATAATTATAAATGCTTATCGAGTTTAATTTCGTTCAAACTTGGGTTGTTAAACTTGCAAATAAAGTTTAGACTGTCTAAGAAAAGTACATGACCCTCTGTACTACTATTCGTTTAATTGAAATGAAGAAATGATATATTAATTGATTGAGTACGAGGGATTGATAAGTATGAACTTTCAGATACTGAGCTATTTTTTATGAATTGATTATTATCTAGTGAAAAGTATTTGTGCATTTTCAAAATTTCATTCATTTTTATTGGGCACCTCGTAATTATCCGCTTGTTGCAGCATTCTTAATTTACATGCGTGGGTTTGGGAAGTTAGTCCAATTGTGGTTGATGGAATCAAAGCAGGGGAATTGAATTAGCGCCATTAAGGCATGGGAGAGAAATGAGGCACAGAATTGTGAGGGAAGCCGGCGCGAAATGGATTAGATAATCAGAAAAGGAATACGTGGAGCTACTTCCCGAGGCAAGGAGGGGGTATAACGAGGATGCAATGTACTCAAAGTAAAAGTAAGGAGGAAACGAAAATTTTCACCGAGTGATTTCGCAAGAAGCTGTTCCGAGATCGAATGAGTTTTAAAAGCGCAGTATAAAAAAAAATTCCCTCTAGAAACCAAGCGTTTGAGACTACTAAATTGTGTCAGAAAATAATTTGAAACTACGAAATTATTTTCCTCATTTATATTAGTTTATATTTAGTGATCGTTGAGTCAGTTCATTAAAAATAAACAGTTGATTATTACATATGATTTAATATTTAGTTAAAAATATTACCTAAAAGATACGTCAAAAGAAAAATTAAATAAATTATAATTAACTCAAAGCTTAAAACGAATTTATCTTTTTCAAGTTAAAGATGTTGATGGTCGAAATTTAAGTTAAGTTAACTTTGCAAAAGGAGTTAGAAAAAATCGACACAGAGAGAGGCCAAATTTGGATATCAATTTGCGTGTCAAGACAGAGTTATAAGCAGATACAGGCTAAGCACGGCGGGTGCTGAATGATTCGACAGAGAGATAGGGAGATTTGGAAGTTTGTCTCTGAAAGTAATCTGCTGGTTCGTGGCAGGGGAGTTTCGGATATGAGATCTCGACGTGAGATATAGGTGGAAATGAAAACTGCGAATGAAAAATAGATCGCAGCTAAGAGATTAAGAGGCACACGCAGATGAGGAGAATTAAGGAGATAGGTTCAAAGCAGATTGCCAGACGGAATGGAATGAGATGGAGGCGAGGGGACGGCTAGTGGGCCGGGAGGGAAAGGGCAAAACCACCGTCGGCCGATCAAATTGAATTTGCAACTATTTGGTGAATGGAGCTAGGTAGTTGGGTTAACACGGACTAGAGTTGGTTGGAGGTGAAGGCGAGAGAGAGAGATATATATATATATCCTGAGGGAGGTTAGGCTAGGATGAGCTAATGAGAAAATTAGAGACGGAGGACAGTTTCGGGATATTTGAGGTTGAGATTAAGGCAAGGGGCTTGTAGTTAAGTCCTTGGAATGGACGATAATGGAAAGTCCAAACTGTTTTTTTGGTAGAATGCCTATAATTCAATCCATTTGAACCTATGCATAAAAACTCTCCGCGACACCTTCTCAAGATCCTTGGTCGACACCTTATCTGCCAACTTTTAGATTCCTTTCTTTTTGCTTTTCGTTTAACGTTCGGAAATTCCAATGACGCATGACCTTCCTACGAACGTTTCCCATAGGTATACATTTTTTCTTACATGATCATTCGGGAAAGAGGATGTGTGCAGGAGATGAGGATTTCTATATAAGTTGTAAGGAATGCTAAAGGCAGCCACAAAAAGCTTGAACTCAGATGTCGAAGAAATCGTTACTTAATGTGATAACTGGACTGCATAGTAAGGGAAGAGAGACTTTCAGTATTATTTTCTAAATAACCTAGGTGTATTCTGGAGAAAGTTGTTTTGAATAAAGCGTATCGGTTCAGTGAATGACGCAAATTCACCATCTGTGCAGTTAGTAAATCTATAGTTGGATAATGTATGCCGATAATTCACTTGTTAAATCATGTGGCTCCAACATTCATAATGCGCTGCACAATTTATCCTTTGCATTCCAGCCATAGAGATAGATCGGTAGTTCTTTTATTAATGAATTGCGTTCGCTTTTTGTTATATCCTTGAAATTAAATTGGTTTTATTCAGCATATTCCGTTTTTAATTCGGCAGTTTGTTTCTATTGCAAAAATTAAGACATATGTGGGTAAATCTCGATTTACAAGCCGCATTAGGCTCTTTTTACGTAAATAAAGGCTTTTTAAATCTTTGATAAAAAGAAACAGATCTTGAAACTCATTTCACTACCGGACAGAACAACGCGTTGTGACTTGAGGTGTTTCCGTGGACCAGCTGGCACGCATTCTATGTTCATTGCTTCTTATGCATATAATGTTAATTGTTTAAACAATAGATGTGAAATTATCATTTTTATTTTTTAAATCATATCAAAATCCATGAAAATATTCCTTCCGGTAAATGCACTCAGTTATCAGCGAATTCCATGAAACGGGATTTTTAATATTTTTTATCCGTGAGATAATATGCGAATTTCTACCTTTAAAATTAACTCAAGTTATTGAGAAAATATTATCAGACACTAAAAATGAAATAATTGAATGCTTTCACAATCCGATTGCTAGAATTGTATAATTTGATCGTATTGCCTCTGCGCATCTGCTTTGGAAAAACAAGATCTGATTATTTCCCCCCTTCCGTCAACGCCAAATAACCTTTCTTTACATGCTTTTATCTCACATCCTCTGCATTTCATCCGATAAAATAAAAAAGTGCATTCTCTGAGGAAAAAACCTATTTTGGTTAAAAAAAACTTTCTCCCCTCTTTTTCCGTACACTTTCTAAAAAATGAATCTGTACTACACAGAATCATTTGCAGGCTTTCTACCTCGACAAAGACAGAACTGTCCTCTTCCATCACCGTTTTCATCGTTTCTGATCTATTTGTTTCCATTTTCTACTTCTTTCTTCTCGGCTCTCTTTCGCCTCAACTCTCTTTTTCTATCACTTTATTGCGATTTTCCTTTCGAGTTTCGTCACTTTTCCCTCTCCTAAAAAATACATGCGTTCAGTTTCACAACTTCACCTTCGGATAAATTACTAATTATTTCCATACGGAACCCTTCCCACCCTCGCTCTACTATTTCTTATCCTGTTTCCAACATTGTGTAACTCTCTTTGCCCTAGAGCCAACGGTATTGCTCCCTCTCTCTCTCCCCCCTCCATCACTTCCTCCCTCCTATGCGCCCGACCGCCACTCCATCTCCTCCATACTCACTCTCCAATCCCAAAAAATGTACCCTTCCCCTTGTCAAGGGAGTGGTGCCGAAGCGACGGGGGAGGAGGGAGTGATATGAGGTGAGCTGAATGGCTGAAATGTATGTGTGTCCGTCGGTGATTCATTGCATTGTCAGCTGGTTCGTGGAAATAATTGGTTGAATTCAAACAGCTTAATTTATCATATTTTATTGGCTTAAAAAATACATATTCTATTCTCCGCATTCTCGACTTCTTACCGAAATTTGAGAAGTGTGGAGGATAGTACACTTTGCCATTCCATGTTTTTGGTGCCATTAACAAGGCACGCGCTGCGACTAAAAAGAATTACTACGGGTTCCTATGCAACATTGAGCACGACACGAACTTGGGTTGCTTATAGGATTTCTGGATTTTTGACCTGCCAAGTCACAGATTGAGGTCAATTCAGCCATAACTCTCGACTGCCTCCATAAATTTCACGGCCATTAAAAGCCTTTTTGCATAAGGGCATTATCGCAGGGATGCATTATTCCATTTATGGAAAAATGGCATTGGTTCCGGTTTTTTTCTTTCCGACTTATTTATCTCGTAGAAATGCATTTGTGAGACAGATTTTGAGTCTTTATTTATTAGTAAAGAATTAATGGGATCAAATTACACTATTGTGTTCGTATAAATGATTAGTGGATATAGACGTTCTTCACCCATATTTTGATATTTTATTCTAAAGTTTTAAAAGTTTTTAGCAACAATCATTATATAATTTTATATAAGTCGCAGTGATGTAGATGTTATTGGTCAAACGGGCACACTGACAAATATTTTATGAGAGCGTGTACACGCAAACACGTACAAGTGATTCTAGCACGCTAATGGAATTGACACCGCATTTTCAGCAACGGATACCTTTTCAGGGATTCATTTCAAATATATTGTGCCTAGGTACATTCGAATTTAAATATTAATGCTCGTAATTTCTGGTTTTGAAACTCTGAGGGCCAGCATCAAATTCAAATATTAAATTTAAAATTCCTCTCTCAAAATGTATTTTTGATTTATACAATACATACATCATTTGAGACCATTTCATAATTATTGTTAGAGGAGCTGCTGATAAATATTCGAGTCCTGGATGGCTTTGTAGACATAACTAGAATAGCTGGACGCCGTCCGAAGGCGGATCGCTGAGTATTTAGTGGTTAAATTTTGTGCTTGCGGTAACCCCAGATGGGATGCGGAGTTCTGTGAGAGAGCTTGAGGGGTTGAAGAGGAGGAGGGAGCGCCAACAAGAATCGCTGCTAGCCGATTGCGTCCAAAGCGAAGGCTCAGAGGGCTCTCATTTGATAACTTTCAGAGGCAGTAACTCCAGGGAATCATTCTGAGTGCAATCGAGTCGAGAGTTCAAGCGGAAATAAGAGGCTGTGTATCATTTAAGTTATTTTTGTTTTTCAATCCGCTCCGTTCTCTCGTGAAATCTGTGCGCACGAGCGATATGCTACCCGAATGGACGCTCCTCGACGGCCATCGCTAATTACTAGAAACACGTCGAGTTTACTGCGTTCGGAAGGGTTTTCAATCAATCGGGTAGCGCATCTCTCTCCAATCGATTGGAAGCGTAATGGATGAGAGATAGAGTCTAAGTCTATCGACGAATCGTGAGAAATGCATCGCATAATTGGAGCGTTGCGATCGGACGGACACGAAAGGATTAGATTCCACCGATCATCTCGTGCGCGTGCTATGTTTGCGTTGGAAGATAACCCGCGTGTGTGCGTGCTCCTGCATTTTCTTCGCGTTCGCGTACTTGTTCTCCTATACGATGGCGTCCCTTCAAAAACGCCCACGCCGACGCAAGCACGCTCGATGGCGCGCGCGCACACACACCACACACACTCCTCTCGCTCACGAGACCGCTCGTAGTAATAGGACCTACGCGAAGAGCGATGAGTTTAGGATGTATACGACTGCACTCAGTCGCGCTGCCGTGGAGGTCTATATTGTTTCGGACCCTTGATGCATTGTAGCTCTCTTTCCGCCTTGTTTGTCGCCCGTATCCGCTCACAAATTTCATTTGGGCGCATATTCGCGCCAACGGGTTCGACACTCGTCCCCACCCCCCCTCTCCCCCTTACCCCTATCTCCCATCTGAGTTACGATTTCAGCCTCCGCCGCCTCCTCCGGCCTATGTTTTCTCGACGATTTAATCGGACGACGTGAGAGACGACCTGTGCGAATGAAATAAGAGAAGTATTGCTCTCTCGAAATCGCACGGTCGTCGACGGAAGTCTTCGTGAAGATTTAAAAAAATAATACTCTTCACGTGTCAGTTGAAATGTTGTAAACTTTTATTCTAGGAGGTTGACGTTCGTACAAAACGCGAATTATGGAGTTCATCCGCACTATAAAATCTTGGAAATGTCACTTTTGTGAGATGCTATTTTTGTGTATTCTAATTCGTAAAGGTTTTAATCGTCACTGCTTAGCAACGGATGTTCTCGATAATACCATAAAAACTAACATTAACTAATAGCAATTTAATGATATTAATGTGTGACTCGGGTTTTTATGTATAAAGTTACTATCTGATGACTGCGTATTCTACTCGCGCGATTTTAATTTTAAAATGCTGAGGAGGACGAAAAAATCAAGTTTCGACAACATTAGGAGTGAAAAATGATTTGGACGGTTAACAGATGTACTTAAGAAACGATGTAGCACTGATTCGACAGAATAAAAGAGAATAATACAAATCAACCGCTTGTTTGAAGAAAAAAATGCAATCACGTCACAATAGGAGAGCATTAAAACGTCATCCGATCACTGATCAAATCTCTCCATTTAACCCTTTCGGATCATTTTATTATCGTTCCTATGATAAAAAACGTGTAACGCCGAGATTTCGAGATTATCCCTTCGATTCTATTCACTATATTTTTCCGGATAAAATAAAGAGTTATTAGACACCGATTTCCCTCTATCTGACCGTTTTGGTCATCTGCCAGTTCGATTTCCCAGAATTTATTCATATGATTTTCCAAATCACTGCGGAGCAATATGGACGAGCGAGCACGCCTATTCATCTCTGTTGGTCCAACGGTTCAGCGCACACACTGTTGTTTCCATGGATCTCATTCTTCATCTCGGGGTAATTGGAATCAAACGAAAATTTTTATCTCCAAATTACTTACGGGTCACGGATTCCATACACTCAACGCATTCTTAAACTGAATATTCACTTTTAAAAAAACCTTTGCTTAATATCTTTAATGACTCTTAATTCAATTTGTTCAGCAAAAAAAATGCATTTCAACTCGTTATTCTGCGTCATATAAATTTATCAAAGAAGAGAGTTTCTTTTGATACAATAATTCCGCGAGATCACTTTGGCCACCTGAGGTAACTGCGTATATTTAAGGCATTTTCACTATTGCATGATTAATTCTTTAAATCGATATGCGTTGATTCTTTATTAAGGTTTGACTGCTTATTTTTGCATTCAATTTTTTTATTTACTAGATCCTCGTCAGTCGGATACGGTAATAAATGAAAAAGATGAAATACACATTTTTTCGTATATGGATTTATAAAATATTTTAATGATTACGATACGTTTGTTAGAAACTATCTATTTATGTATAACCAAATGGCTAATAGAGTTTCGATATACACACGCACCTACTGTGTGAAGATATTTTATTCAATTTATTAGGATTGAAACGTAGGTGAAGATTGTGTCGTGGCAGAGATATCAGTAGAGAAAATAATTAAATTTTATCTTTAGGTTCAAACATATTATATTATAAGCTATACGTTTATAAACAATAATATTTTTGACAAACACATTCGAAAAATTCCTGTTGCAGCGTCATGTATCTAACGTTCTATTAAATTCCAACTAACGCGATGAGCGCCCTTAAGTGTTCGGCACGGAAATTAGCATAGACAATATTGTTGGAAGCGTATGCAGCGGTGGGCAGTATCCAATTAACCTTTCGTGAGGGTAAACACGTCGACACATTTGTCTCAAATATTCGGTTGTTCCGCAAATGTCGTTCTTTCACATCTCGGCTTCGGTTCTTTGTTGATGTTGCGAAACCGAAGAAAATTTATCGCGTTGTTCATTAATTTAAATGAAGAAAATCTACATGGAATTTGCTAAAAAAAAGGTTTACACTGACCTAATTGGTGAATCGGTTAAAATCTTTCTCTCGACGTTTGTCGCCATGCCAGACTTTGTCACTATGCAATAATTAAGTATCAATTTCCGATCGTTCCCTCTTCTCTGACACGTGCACTTGAATCTTCGTTATGTCTATAGCAAATGTGTGTCTCGTGATCAATTAATAAAATGAAAATAAGGCTTAAAATAAAATAAAGCAGTAATGATGGGAAATGTGGAAACAACATAGCTAGCCGGGCCCCAGCCAAATAAAATATATCCGTTCTGAAATGGTAGTCTAGTGGTAGAATATCCGCCTGGCAAGTGGAAGACCCAGGTTCGATTCCCGGCCATAGCAGATTTTTTTCACCTTTTTCCACATTTCATTACAGCTAATGCCTGTCGTATAAGGATCTTCGGATCATCCTTTCCATCATTTAGAGATACTTAAGTTAAGAACTTGAATTTCAATTTTTGATACCCCAGTGATTGTAACTGAATTTCGCCAGTCAGTTTTCCATATATTTTATAAAAATAAAATTCTGCCCATTTAATACACAAAATTTTTTTCCTAATGTTAATAACATGGGTATAACATTTTATTTAAAAATTTCTTAACTAACACGAGAGCTCAAGTACATAATTCTAAAATCTTACTTTTCGTAAAAACTTGAAGCGGCTTAGATTTCATGCTAATGGCAATTTCTAAGGGTCCAAAACCATTGTCTATTTTTCAATTTGCTTTTCATTAAATTATAATTTCTTTCCCGGGAATTTTTGAACTCCTAGTTTATTTTTGAAAGTTGAAAAAAATGACTCGAATATATTTATTTTAACTCAATAATACCACAGAGAGCTATTTCCACTCTGTTCTTACCTTGTGAGTGTTTAAAGAGAAAGAAAGAAAGGACAGAAGAAATGAAGATAAGTACTATTCCACTGGGGATTATTTCGCCGAAAAGGAAATTATGAAGAAATTACTATGCCAACCCGGAAAAGTAAGATTAGGCAGTACTGCGAGATAGGCTCAATTTAACTCGTTCCTTTCAGCTCGGTTGATTACATAAAAGCAATTTGACTGCGACGAAGTTTCGAGTTTGCCCGTGGTAAGAGTTCGGAGCAGTTGAAAGCAAATTTCTTTAAAAGAATCGTAGCCGCAAATTGAACGCTGGCCGAAGACTTCTAAGATGAAACAAAAGTGGCACCGGTCGATTCCGCCGCCGAGAGAAGATATGCGATTCCTCCATTGCGATCCCTTCCAATGGTATTCCCGGAACATACAAAGGAAGGCAGTCTGGTAGGGCGAACGAACAGCCGCCGATGAGAGAAGACGAAGGGAAATCTAGGTCCTTTCTCGAGGTTCGGACACGGCCGAATGTTCTCCTCCTTTGCCACACCGCAGCCAGTCAGATGTTCCCCACGACCGGTTGCACACGCGATATTCCCTTGCTGCTGCCCTAATCAGCAGTCTCTATGCGCACTCCCTTCTCCTGATGGCAGCCGATGAAGTCTCTGCTTCTAACACCCGCGACCCGGAATTGAGAACGTACCTCTTATTGCAGTGTCTCTCTTACTCGCTTCTTCTTCTCTCCTCTATTTTGATCGTTCTATTCATCCTATTCCTCCATATTAGATTTTTTCCTTTTTCAACCGACCGATATTATAACCACCTACACGCGAATGCCTACGTAAGCGTTCCTTCGAATATTGTAGTAAATTGAATTTCAAATTTGAATATGAGCTTATTTTCTCGTCGCTACTTAGATTTCTGCTCTCTCCACAAGTCCTCCTCATGCCCATTTTTACTCATCTTGTAATGTTTCAACTGGATAACGAACTCCACATTTTTCAACACGCTTTCATCCTTGAATGATTTCCTAAGGCCGTGGAATTTATCGAATATTCTTCGGGGATTCATTTTTAATCTTCGCACGTAATTGAGCGAATTGAAAATATTTTAATTTTATTCAAATATTTTACGTGGTGGGTCAGGTGAGCCAAGGGGAACGATGATTTCGGTCTCGCCCAATAAACTAATTTAATTTTTCGAGTTTTATTTGGCTCCGCCCCTCCTTGCCCTCGTATTTTTTTCTCCCCCTCCATTTCCCCTCGCTCCCTCTCTTTCTCTTTCCCCCTTCTATTTTCCCCAAATCCTGCTTCCACCTTCCGCCCAACATCTCTCTGCTTTATCACCGCTGCGGCTTTCGACCTCCTCCCTTCCCCCAATCCCACCCCCTCTGCCGAAAAAGGGAGTTTCATTTGCCGTCGAGAGGGTGTCCTTCCTCGATGCGACACTCCATGATTGCGCGCTACAATGTGAACTTTTCGAAACTCATTTTTGAGTCGCGTGTGCATACGTAAAATGCAAAAAGCGGAACGAGTTTTGTCTTTAGTGTGTGCCCATGGAGTTGGGGGGCGGAGGTCATACAAGTATTAAAAACTCGTGAGGTCGGGAGTTTTTTGGGTCGTGAAATGGGGAAAAAAACGATGTAATACAGAACGGTATCCCTCGATATTTTTTGTAGAAAGTAGGTCATTAGTTTTAGTATATGGATTGGAACGTTAAAGATGAAGAGGTTTTATGAAACTGCAGTGACGGATGACCCGAAATTAACGCAATTATCTCATTGAGGCGTAACTAAACTTCCCTAAAACCGAAGTACTACTCAATTTAGATATTCGATTATTTTATTACTAGTAGAATTGCCCGTCAAATATGACGGGGATAAATACTGTGCTTTATCATCGGGAAATGTCCACGTGTAAACGTGGTTATTTCATGTGAAAATATTCATTATAGATGTACAAAACCTTCTCATTACTTTCCCATCAAATACTTCAATTATTAGTATATCTCGAGAAACTTCCCGAAAAAGCTGTTTACATTTGACCATGACTGAAGCAAAATTATTTTTCATAAATTCCTTACTTCTTCAAGGCTTTTCCTTAGTATGTATGTATCGTTTCTGTTTGTTCCAAAAATCAGCTATTTAAATCCTGGTTTCTATCAGATTATATTTTTATGAAAAACGATCCATGATAATCACTTTTTTAATTGATGAAATTTTTTGTTTATAGAATAAAATAAATCCCTTAAAAATTTATTTGAAAACACGTTAAGTTTAAAAATTCCACAGCACGTCTATTGATAGGAATGCATTTTCAAATATGTTACCGAATTAAATACTGAAAGTAAAATAAAGTAAATACTCACTTCCATGCAGTTTTAAGTCTTTAAGTTTTCCAAGTATAACTCCGTCTTATTTACCTTGAAAATCTTACTTAAGGTTCTCGAATGCAATCAGTTTTTTCTCCATCGTAAGTATCATAATCCTGATACATTGGGAATAAGTATACGTGATTTTTAAATCATATGATTGGCATGAAATCTAAAATAATTATAATACTTACTAATAAATAAAATGAACTTCAATATTCTTTGTAGTTTATATTTATAACCTAAAACTTTCGTTTTATTTCCTTAAATATTACGATGCATGAATTCCGTTTCCTATTTAATGAAAATTGAAAACGATTTATTCTTTGCAATACTTAAGTTTAGCTTACATTGTAAACTGTTAATGGAAGTGAGTATTAAAATTTACTAATTAACAACCTAGTATGTTGTTGCTATTTAAGCACAACAAAATAGATCAAAAATCATTAAATATATATATATCTCGTATACGACAATTAAGGAAACGTATTTTGCTTTCTCTGTGATCTGTAAGGTATCGACTAAAATTTATCGGATAAAACACAACTTGTTCTATTGTAAAGTCCACGAGGGCACATATTTACGACATTTAGTATCCGATGAGGTCTGATTGGCTCCTCGGCAGCCAGTCAGATTAGCATCAGGGACAAACATAGCTTATTATCTTTTATATTAATTTCGTTGTTCGCGTGTGCGTGTGTCCGCAAATAGTGATCATGGAAACAAAAAACTATAAAGCAATACCTATAAAGCAAAGTGGGTGCTACTATAGCTTGCGGTCTACCAAGATATCTTTAATCTACAGAGGAATTATATCTCGCTTGACTGTTGCGCCGCAAATGGAGAGGATATTGGCGAGGCTTCGGCTCGCTTTATTTTTATTTTACTTTCGCCTCGCTGAAACCAAACTATCCCTATCCGTTGCTCGGTGATCGGGTTTGCAAATGTCGCTACAGGCCGATCAGTCATGGGTTAGCGAACTTTAGGGTACTTTTGTATTATTACGGCGCTGCAGTCAAATTGAGATTTTACACATTCTAAAGTACCTACTGTAAAAATTGTGGACTGCAGTCTTCAGTGTAAATATGTTGTAGAACGCACGCTAAAGTGTAAATATCTTGGTAGAACGCACGCTAAAGTAGCACCGCAAAGTGTTTGTATGTATGTTATAACGATACATAACTCAGCAATTACAGCACCTACAAATAAGAAGAAGGTGTCATTTTAACTGGAATAAAGAATTAAGTGGTGTAGTTAGGTTTTGAAACAGACTTGATTGACCTTTCTAATTTTTAAAATATTTTCTTTTTTCATTTTCTCCATTTGAATAACATAGAGATGAGTGCAGTTTATTTTTCATTTTAATTTTAAAATTACTTGAAACATGATACGAACTTGAGACTTACAATTAGATGGTTATATGCAGGAAAGAACATAGTTTATTTTTATTGAAGACAGAATCCGAATCATGATCGAATTATCGCAAAAATGCGTTTAGAATCACAAAAATACGTGATGTTATCAGTTTTATAACAATACCAAATATAAACTACCATGACAACTCCCACTGTCGCCGAAGTTGAGTCTCCAATCCGTTTATATAGGAAAAATTTACCGTAATATCGTTTTTCAATTTCTGTGTGCGATTTTGCTTTGTGTACATGGCAACCAAATATTTGGAGATTTTAAGTTAAAATATTACTAATAAATGGTTTTGAATGATATTTTATCGTGGCTTAGATTTCACCGAACCAACCTGTTTTTAAGACTACGCAAGTAACTTAAATAATTAGATGCAGATTTTCCACAAATTTGTGATTTCCACACCTTTGAAGATATCCTCACGAAACTTCGCGTAGGTATATAATTTTACTCTGTGAGTAACATATGCTATATGGCGATCAAAATTTTTTGTGGAGGGGATGCTTAATTCATTCATTATTTTTCCATAAATGTACACGTAATTTTCGATAGATTGCAAGGTTTTTTCTTCATTCATCAAGATGCCTAAATATGGACCGATTTTCTTCTTTTTGCTTTATTCGACGGTTAAAACTGTGTACTATCTTATTCTTGCGATGTTTACATTTTACACGGTTGAAGTTTTAGGTTCACTAAATACGTGGAAATTCAACGGTCACTTCCGCTAGTTATAATAGATTAGGTATAAAGGATGCCTCAACAATCAACGAAATAATACATAATGTGCCCAGTTAGCCGTTATGTGCATAAAAATTCAGTGTTGGGTATATCGCTGTAATACATATTTTATTTTTTAGACATTTAACTATTACATTTAGCAAAGTTCAGTTGTTCTCTCTGTGCCTTTTAAAATGACTCCAATCACGTAATCATCATAAAATCCGGCTTATTTTCACCAGCATCGAGCATCAACCTTGTCCTACGTCACTGTATAAATCATTTCCATCAGAAGGTAATGAGAGAAACTTACAGAGAACCTGTTGTATGCATTAGAAATGTAAACATCCCCGTTGCTCATCATGTCTGTGAACCACAAAGCGTCATCAATGCCTATTTGTGCCAGTTGTGATAACAGAGCGGTTTCATCAACAAAACTCTTGCGAAATTCCGTTGATGAGACTGTGGGAACTGGTGCGGGTGTTTAGGTCGCGTTGTTTAAAGTCCATGTCTTCATTTTGGAGGGGAATTAAATTTGCCACGAGCAGCGATGACGTCGTCTCGTCAACTTGACAGCGTTTAGTCTACCTTATAGTAATTAGGGCAGGTTGTCCAACTCCGTCCAATTTTGCGGTTGAGGAGAGTTAATGAAACTCATTTACCTATACGAAAAGTGTTTTCTAGATAAACAAATGAGCTTCCTGAGAGCCGATGTGGATTGAGATTCTGTCGCATTAATTGAAGCGGTGACAAGCTGAGTGCTTAAAACGTTTCGCACTGGAATAATGATAAATAACTTTCAAATTTTTCAATACAATATTTCACAGCAAATATTCTTATAAAAATATTTAACTCATTGTAAAATATATCTTTACTAGTTAATATGACGGTAAGGAATATATTATTTAACTTAAAATCACGTACTTATTATTCTTATAAACAATCTATTCAGATCTTTCAAATATCAAAAATGTATTCAAAATTATAGCGACAAATAACTTCGAGTCATAACATCACATATTTTCTACTTGTGGAAATGCCCGTCAAAAATGACGGGTAGGCATGATTAAATAATTAAATTAAAACTTCCCGCCCTTCCTCACTCTTTTTCTCCCTCTATTCCAATATTTTCCCCCCCCTCCCATTCTTCCTTTCTCTCTCTCTCTCTCTCTCTCTCTCTCTCTCTCTCTCTCCCCCCCCCTCTCCCTCTCCCTCCCCCCCCCCCCTCCGATTGGTGGTTTCCGCAGCAAACAGCGTTGTTGGAAGGCGTTCTCGGTAGAAGATGCGTTTTGAGCATTTCGACTCGACGTTACGCCCAGGTTTCAGTGGGCTTCTCCATGAGTGAAGAATCCCACTGTAAAGTAGACTAAACGTCGAGCCGAAATGCTCACCACACAGTTACCTCCGAGAACTCTTTCCAATATCGCTTTATAGTTTTAGTAAATAATAATAATCATCATCATCGAAACGTATAGTTCTCTTGCTAAGTGTGTGTGCAGACGGCCGGATGGTTTAACTCTTGGTCCCCCCCCCCCCCCCCCCCCCCCCCCCGTATCTCAAAAGCCGTCTGTCGTAGACACATATGCGGTAAACGGCGTTTTGTTTCTACTGGCTAGGTGGTCCCTATAAAACTGTTTTCATTTTCCCTGCTTCGAATCAAAGAGACAATTATATTTTCCCATAAGTTTACACGTAATTTTCGATTTTTCAATGTACAAGGTTTTTTCCTTCATTCATCAAAATACGTAAATATGGACCAATTTTCTTCGTTTTTGCTTTATTCGACGGCTAAAACTCAATACTATCTTATTCTTGGAATATTTATATGTTTTCAGAAATACGCATTCCTTATGGAAATTTTATGGATTTTTCGTACTCATTCCGGGCGTTGCCAAGAAGACTCTCATTGTTGCCTCCGAGTCAATTAACATTGATTAAGCCTTCAAATAGGTGAAAGAATAGCGTTATTCACTTCTCACTTTTGTTTAAGCATCGAAATTATTTCTGTAGCAACGTCAAACTTTATACATAGAAACGTAAATATTTACGGATAATTATTCAGTTAACTGCGTATGGGAAGTGTTTCTAACGATTTAATCAAAGCAGTTGAATCTTCCTTTCATCGTTTGAATGCTGGAATCTTGCCTTTTTGTAAGTAGAACCATTATATTATGCATCTATGAAGAAATAAATGAGTAAGTAAACTTATTAACGAAAATTAAATGAGAATAGGGACATAAGTTATTTTATGTAACAAATTACATGGTCATCTTCTCTTTATTGATAATCTATATAAACGGTTGCATTGATTGTTATATAAAAAAAGACATTTGATTAAAAAGATAAAAAGAAATTAAAAGCAAAAGTTCGCGATCAGTTACTGCATAGCATTAATTTCCTCTCTAACATTACTTTTAAAATGCATATTTCTGACTGACTTCGCATAGTAAATAGTAAATATGCGCACACAGTCATGCCCTCAGCGAGATTCGAACCCGCAAACCTTACATTGGGTGCCAAATAAATTAAAATTCTCTACAGAGGAAATACATTTTAAAAGTCATGTTAGAGAGGAAATTAATGCTACGCATTAATTGATCGCGAACTTTTATGTTAGATTCACTAAATCCGTTGAAATTCAACGGGCACTTTCGCTAGCACTATGTAGTATGCTAACTCACTCAGTCATGCTATACGGAGATAAATGGGAGCAAAAGGAAAACGCTT
Source organism: Uropetala carovei (assembly GCA_036926305.1). Taxonomy (NCBI): domain Eukaryota; kingdom Metazoa; phylum Arthropoda; class Insecta; order Odonata; family Petaluridae; genus Uropetala; species Uropetala carovei. The sequence goes on from JAXCHB010000340.1 coordinate 2,923,641, forward strand.
ATAACTCAAGGAGCGCATTTGCTCTCCAATTAAATTGCATCGGCTTAGCTAAAACGTGTTGTCGAACTGTTCCACAAATCATTCGCCATCATGGCAACCCACATTGTTGGATTTCTCGCCAAATTACGTAATACTAATGGTACTGGAATTTTGTACGGATTCTTTTTCTTATCCAAACGGCCGTAACCCAGGCCTTAAACGACATTCCAAAAGATGCGTTCCATAAATGCTACAACCAATGACAGGACCATTGGCGAAAGTGTGTGCAGTCACAAGGGAACTACTTTGAAGGAGACCACATTGTAATTGATCAACAGACAGAATAAAAAATTTTTTCGAACCAGTCTCATTACTTTATTGTCAGACCTCGTATAGATGTAGAGATAGAGGGAAGAAGAATTTTCCAGATATTTCCTACACTATTGGACTTCCGTTTCTGGAAATTTTGCAAAGAATATAAATAGAAGAATTTTGCATGGGTGTGTTCAGTTTCTTTCTGAAATTGGTGATGTGAAAATAGGAAAAGTTAAAGTGAAAAGTGATAAACTATAATATAGTGTAGCGTCTGTGTGAACCTAAATTCTATGTGATAGCAAAGTAAATATAGGAATGTTAGCGGAACAAGTGTCAGTTGAGATTAGTAACTTTGCAGTGTATTAATTATTATTCATGGTTAAACTTGGTTATCCATATATTCCTATTTTCCGCAGTCCTCTTCATGTCTTGATAGCTCTCTTTCCCTTTCAAGTCGTCTACTAGCTGAAACCTTTTCCTACCTCTTTCTCTTTTTCCATCCAGTTTTCCTTCTAGCACTTCTTTAATCATGCACTCTCTCCTCAGGTAATGTCCAATCCAGTTCGCCTTCCTCTTTTTGTGGGTTTACATAATCGTTCGCTCCTCTCTTATTCTACGTAATACTTCCTCGTTTTTCACCCTATCTGTCCATTTTATCTTTAGCATTCTTCTCCATGTCCGCAATTCGAAGATTTCCAAGTATTTAATATCATTTTTCCTTAGAGTCCATATTTCTGCCCGATACAAATCTATACTACATACATAGCATTTTATCAATTTCTTCCGGATATCCTCCTTTATATTCCCGTCATTAGAACTTTCTAGTCCTGACTTCATCGGTACATCTTGCTTCTGTCTTTATGATGCTTCTAAGGTATAATCTGAAACTTGTTCTAATGGCTTTCCTCCAATACTTATGTTCAAATTTTCTTTTTCTTTACTTGATATTCGCATGACCTTCGATTTTTCTGTATTAATTTTCATACCGTATTTTCTACCTGTTATCACTATTCTTTTTATCGTTTTCTGGAGTTCCTTTTCCTTTCTTGCTAGAAGTACTTGATCATCCGCGTATTTCACTGTTCACTGTTATGGTGAAATATTCATTGTCAGTGTAGTTCATAAGGAAATTTTATAAATGTGATATGAAATATATGTGAAATGAAATGTGGTTGAAAATAAAAATGTAGAAACAATTATCAAAATAGAATTTGAATTTTAAAAACTCCCTTAGGTTATTATGTACCCGTCACCTTTGATATAATAATAAATTTCTTGCATGGTTACTTCATTATTGTTGCTAACATAACAATCTCAAAAAAAATAAGTTTAATTTCCTTACATGTGCATGCAATATTTTTAAATAGGAAGAAACTTGATTATTTATGACAAAGAAAATAACTTTAAAACGCTCTTTCCTTACGTACACGTCTATCATTTCTTTCAAATACTCCATTGCACGAAACGCGCCCATTTGTTATATGCTGTACACTTTTCTAACTTGATTATTCTGTACTGTGCATAAATGACCCTTTGCTAGCCTTATATTAGATCCAATCCCGTTGGCGCCGATCGGTGTGATTCTGTTGCATAAAGTAGCTGAAATCTTATATCATTGTTCTATATACAGTGAAACCTCTCTAAGACGTCCACCTACGGTACCCAGAGAATTCGGTCGCCTTGGGAGGTGGTCGCCTTAGGGAAGAATGTTAATGAAGAGCGGTCATTGGTATTTTTAAATGGAAGTACTAAAACAAAACGGCTATTGTAGAAATTTTAACTTTTATTTATTTAATATTTACCATTAAATCCTCGTTATTCTACTTAAAATACTATGAAATTTGAACAAAAAGAAGTTTTTCTTCATATAGGTACCCACAAAAGAATGCCAGTACACATTATGAAAATTACTATTATTATAAATTAAGTAAAAAATACACAAAAAGTTAAAATTTAAAATTATCCTACAAAACTGTCTGCTCTTTTTTGAGTTTGTCTTTATTATTTCCTTTTATAAGATTTTTTCGAATTCATGTAACAAATCTACTATTCTGTTATTGTCTAATTCACGGGACACATTTTTTAGTTCTGATACTGTTTTCAAACTTTCATTAATAGAAGTTGATCTTTGTTCACTTTAATTTTCGGCATGTTCATCTTCATTATCTTTATTTCCATTGGTACATACATATCATCATCACGATTTTCTGATAGTACAATTAACTCTTTCTCCCAATTTTTACAATCAACGTCACGTTTCAATGTTTTCATCAAAACTGATGTCAGCATCCAAATTAGTTTGTTTATCAAGTTGTCAAAGCTCGTTCTTCACAGATAAAATTCCCCCATTTTCCTCTAACTCACTACTATTTTCCAGTATCTCACTATTATTTTCCTTTATCTCATCACAACCAATTCCACATTTCAAAAAGCAGTTTTTAATCGTATTTTCCGAAACTGAAACCCAAGATTCGGTGATGTATGTTAAAACATCTGCAAGTCCAATTTTTTCACCAGATCTTGAACATTTTCTGCAGAGTCCATTTTTCCAACCAGTGTAGTTAAAATCCGTCGTCTATAAAAAATTTGAACGTTTGAATTATTCCCTTGTTTTGGGGCTGTAATTTGTTGGATGTATTGGAAGGTAAAAACAATAAGGCGTACATTAGATAACATTAACCCTCTCGGATGACATGGAGCATTATCCAACATCAATAGAACCTTTCTATTTTCTTTTTTCATTAAACATTTCAAGCCACTTGGTAAAAATCTTAGTCTTCATCCATGCCTTTTTATTCGCGTACCAATGAATACCCATAGCTGCCACATTCATGTTTTTAAAAACATCGTGGTCTCATGGCAGTATTAATTACTGAAGGTTTTTCTTTATGACCTTAAGCACTTGTGCAAAGCAATATAGTCAGCCTTTGTTTCGCTTTCTTAAATCCAGAACACTGAGAGCCTTTCAATGGCAATGTTTGTTTGGTAAAGCACGATAGAAAAGTCCCATTTCATCGACTTTGTAAATGTCTCTCAGTTCATATTTGTCAATTAAGATGGTAAACATGGAATCCAATCCACCACATCTGCATCATTCACTGTTCCGCTTTCGCCACTGATTGATTTCAATAAGATGTTGTTACGATTGCAAAAGTTTTCTAGCAATCCAATGCTGGCAAGAAAATTTTCGATTTTTAAATATTTTGCAAAGAATCGAGATTTTACCTGTAATATTGGGCCACTAACTGGTAATCCTCTAGCACAAGCACCATCAAACCAGGACCGAGTCAATTCGTTGATTTATTGGAATGGTTGATGAAAATCACGACGTACACTTTTATTTGCGTTTTTCAACCACTTCTGTTTAATAAAGTCTTTGTCCTTCAATATTTTTTGAATCTGCGTTTTCCCACTGTATTTTGCTGCTAGTCTCCTTTGCGACAAACCTTTTTCGGAATCTTATATCACTTTGATTCGCACTGATACATTCAAGACTGTCATTTTCCCCTTAATTTCTGCCATAGCGTCCGTATTTTTGGATGATATTTTGGAGAGATCTATGTTGCCAATTTATGGGATATTCGTTTCAGGGAAAATGATATTAGAGATAGAAAAACATCTTTTGAAATCATTTCACGAAAATGTTGTCAACTAAAAATTTGGTCAAAGAAGACGCATAAGGGGGTAGTCCGAACAGAGGATGGTAAAAAGACGTGTCTTGAAATCCATTAAGAAGGATTACTGCTAAAGGAATAAAAAGATTAAGCAGGGTCAAGGAAGACGTTACCAGATAAGCGGGTGGTAAGTATGGGGAGTGGTCGAGATCAGAGGGTGGTCAGGTTGGAAAGTGGTCGGGTGGTCGTCTGAGGGAAGAAAACTGTAATATAAAGGATAGACCTTAAAACCGTTCCGCTAAATAGTGGTCACCTCCAAAGGTGGTCGTCTTAGAGAGGTGGTCGTCTCTGGAGGTTTCACTGTACGTACATTTGTAGATCTCGTTCTAACATTACGTTTCATAGCATAAGTGACTCAATAACTTAATATGATTTTCTTTGGAAACAATTTTGCATTTCAATCATACTAAAACGCTTCAAATATTAGGGTATATAACTACTAAATTTGTGTACCTAACTGAAATTAGATAGCTCGAAGTTAAGGTTTAGGGTACATTCAATTATATAACGTAGAATCCAAAGGCTACCGGAAGTAACTTATTCTTAAATTCTCAGCCAGAAGACCCCCCCCCCCCCCCCCCCCCCCCCCAATTCAAACTTCTACCTGCTGTTTTTTCGTCTTTCGGTGCTCGAAAGGTCTCGTAGTGATAGTTCGGTTCGTTTGAACAATATCTGTCTCCCAGAGTAGAGAATCACTCACACGGGGTTAGCGTCCCTTCAGCTGCCCTTCGCCACGCCCAATGCCTCCCCCAACGTTCCCGCCTCTCTTTCCCCCACACCACTTTCCTCTCGGATCATTCTTCACTCTTCCGTTTCCATCCAGGTCCGCAGAATTCATTCCTTCCCTTACCCCCACGGACTTTTTTCAACTTTCATTTACCTCCTCCGCCTAATCTTTCGCCAACTCCTGCCACATAATCCTCTCCTGACGGATCTCCTATTCCTCTTCACGAGGCGGTGCTGCCTGGGCGGTTGGCTGGATAGGGCGGCGCCCCTTAAGCTTCGGGCTTAAGCAGTGACGCGGGGCCATCAAGGCTCTGTCCCGGGCGACCCCGCAGCGGCATCCCGTAATTGTTCCCTGGGAAACGTGACGGATGCGCTCATCCCGACCCATTCGAAACCGCGATTTCTCATACCTTTGAGAATTATTAACTCACTAATTATTTCACTCCTCCCTCTTCCTCTCCCATTTCAATTTTTTTGTTTCGGAGTCCTTCCCTTTTATGAAGGAAATAATCACAGGATTTTATTTTCGCCAGTTTTATTCGATTGTTAATTTGGGAGTAGGTTTTGTTGTAATAAATGCTGGTTCAAAATCTGCAAAAGTGAGGATATGGTCATATCGATGTGGAATTTGTACATCATAATATGGTTATGGCTGGAGATTTTATCTAAAATCAACACCCTCTTTCCCACATCGTCTTAGGAGCGACTCTATAGGAGGATCATAACGTATGTGAGAATACTTACCAGCGTCGTTCTTTCTAATTTAAATCAAATTTTAATTGCTGCATCAATTTCATTTCTTTTTACTTCCCGCAAAGCTAAAGTTTACTTTAACTCCTTTCAGATGAACATACTTCTAAGTAGGTCTGAGCTTCGGAACTTTTTTAATCTGATTCGAGTTTTATATTCACAATCAATAAAAATCTAGGCCACCAGAAAATACCCAGTAAACTTCTGGAAACAATTGGGATTCAATTTTAAAATGTTCGCAGTATACCTTTGCTTACGGCTAATTAATTATTTCTTATAAATCGCAAGATATATTCTAAAATACCATTACATCTGAAATGGATTATATTTATTTTGATTCGTTATTTTAAGATAAATAACCTTTCCTCTCCACGAAAATCTGTTTTGTTTATTATTGTATATTGTTGCTATTTATATTTGGATTTTGAAATCTACTGTCAAATATTTTGGAATGAAAACATTTACGTATTTCATAAAGAATAAAACATAAAATGTATAATTATATAAGTAATTACTTTATCATTCTTTGGAACATTTCAAATAAATTCTCTACCTCCAATTTTAAAGTGGTGTTTTATTGTGTCCCATTTAACGCAGACACATAAATCACGACTAATCGCAGTCGGTAACATTTCTTTTAGAATCGCTCCTTCCCCCTCACGCCGGCACCTGCCCCTTCATTCGAATAATCTCCTAGGAGACGTCTTTGTATCTTTACCTCCGCGCACCATCTCCTGTTGGACGTGCAATTGAGGAAACGAGTCCTATAAAAAAAAAAAAAGAAATTCGCTTTTTTTCCCGTTTCAAACAGCAAAAACACGAGGACTCCCGCTCGTCGCGTTCCTCTCTCCATGCTTATACAATGCAGGGGAAAATGCTGGACACCCAATAAAAACGGGAATGGCCTCGTTTCTCGGCGAACGGAGGAGGAGGAGGAATATATATATATATCGCTTATGGTGCACTACGGAAAAAGGGGTTCGGAATTTTTTTCCATATCTCCCTCGTGCTCATTTCTCTCCTCACTCGTTCCGCTCTTTCTATCTCTCTTTCTCCCTCCTCCTTTATTTCTCTCTCTCTCTCTCTCTCTCTCTCTCTCCCTCTTTCGCTCAAATCCGAAGAGGCGCCGAAGCAATCCCGAGGGTAAGGGGTGTAATATTCATCCCTTCTTTCAACCACTTTTTTCCAATATCAACCTCCGCCCAAAACCCAGCAATACTCCTTCCCAGCCTCCTTCTCATTCCTCTTCTGCTCGATGTGAGCCTCGCTTTTTAAAAAGTCCCGCAACGACCGTCATCCGTGGGTTATGAAAGCGAAATTTATTTTTACCTTAATTCTCCTCCTGACTCCCTCCCCTTCACCCGCCGTACCTCTTTCTTTTTTCTCCGCCCATTCCATCTAAAAACCACCTCTTCGCTTACGTTTCCCTCCCCTCTCCACCTTCCTTCACTTTTCCATCCTCCCTCTCTTCCTCCTTTTCCAACCCTTTCTTTTGTTCTCTCCATTCATCTTCTCCCCCCTTTCTTTTTTCACATCACTCATCTCCTCCCCAAACTTACTTCCTTCCTCGCCATCCGTCTCATCCCAACTCGGCCCCCTTCTCCTTCTTTTACCTTTCTCAGCTCGCTTACCTCCCGCCGACTTCTTGCCATCCCTGTATTCTTCTCTTCTACCCCCGACTACCTTTTTCATATCTTCATCCAGAAGGAAACCCTCAGCCGTTAACACCCATGCCTCTCTCTCACTCTTTCCCTCCCTCCCTCCCTCTCCTCCCTCTTTCCTTCTCCTCCCTCTTTCCCTCTCCTCCCTCTTTCCCTCTCCTCCCTCTTTCCCTCTCCTCCCTCTTTCCCTCTTCTCCCTACTCCCGCCTTAACTTCCTCCCTACTCACTTCTCGTCGCACTTTTCTACGAGAATTCGAACCTTCGCTGAGCCGAGAAATATGGGCGACCGATGGGGGCGCCGAAATTGAGATTCGCGGGAAAGGAAAATACTTTGTTCTTCTTCTTTTTTATGCTTATTCTTTGTCTTTATATTTTCTCCTCTTCTCCCGGTGGTGGATTTGTATATTTGCCGCCCCAAGGCAATTTACTTTGTCCCCTATTTATATTAAAAATCCCTGAAATTTTTGTTTCCAATGTGAGGTTTTAGTTGCATTAACGTTACATAATGTTTGTATTTGAAATAGAATACATTCCCTAAATATTTGCGTCAACAAGAAAAATATCAAAATTATTATTTTTAACTTTCTTCTTGCTCTTATAATTGCACATATTTCAAAACTATATTAAAACCTAACATTTTCAGCATATAAACTTTAAATAGGTCAAATTACCAACGCATGAAGTTTATTTTCGGACGTTATCGAAACTTTGTTAACTATATATGCGGTAACTAAGAATAACTACTTAACTCTAAGCGGGTGACTAGGCCACGCTAAGTAAGGCACGGGGCGAGTGCGAGTACATCACAGTGTCTTAGGTTTAATAAAATGTTAATTTTAACAATAAACATTGAAAGTAATGGAATAAATAATCTTTATTTAGAACTATGACGGATAGCACTGCCTCTCTTGATTCCATAGAATGCACACCAAAGCGTTTAATAATACAATTTTGTACAAATTTGGCCGCACCCAAGACATACTTATTTAGTCTCATAGCTGATCCACCAATTTCGACCTACGGCTTACGAAAGCCATGTTATCTTGGATTATCCTTATTTCAGAATATTTACGCAGTATTTTTAGTTTTTGGGGAAAATAAGAAATCAAGACAAAATTAATTTTTCATCAAGAACATTATTTTTATCTAGCAAATTTCACCATGAAATTTTAAAGCATAATAATAATACACCGTAAACATCATGATGACGGTATGTGAAGAAACATTAATAAATATGAGGAGCGTATTTTAGCATTTTACTAGGAGACTTAATAAAGTATGAAATTAGTGGCGAATCATCAGCTAATTCAGATTTTCATGTTATTTTCACGTCGCCATAATGAGTTTTCGATCCAGCAATCTTCGTCGGATAAAAACATATTTAAAGTAAAAGCGACAATTTGCATAATCGATTTGAATAAATTTTGCACGGAGAACGAAGATATAATTCCTAACATATGTACTAAAAAATAACGAATCATGTAAAATAGCGACTTTGCTTAAATCAATATATTAAATTATAAAGCAAGGTGTTTAATATCTGACATTTTGTTTTCTTAAAGAATATTTATCGGGGAGAATTTTCCACGCACGCTCCAATTTTTTAACACTTACACAATCGAAAAAACATCCGAAAGAAGAATCATGCTAGGTGTTTCGGATAAACGTTTAGCTATACCTCATGCCAAGTCAGTTCCTGCTAATCAAAATAATAAATAAAAAAGGGGAAATGTTCATATCTTACGTTATTTTTCATTTTGCTCCACTATCTGCTTTGTAGAGTTTTTTTTCATCCTCTTCCGTCAGTATTTCCCAGCATCCATTCCCTTACAACTTCACCCCACCCACCCACCCCTCACCTGCTTTTCCCCTCCCATCCACATGCCCCCCTCCTCTTCCTCCTCTCGCCTCATAACCACCGCACACACACACCATCCGCCGCCTCCCCCGCCCCTTCCGCTCAATATTCTGCCCCCCTCACCCGCACCTATCCGCTGCCGCCACCGCCGCCGCCGTGGGAACGCTTTTCCACACCTTGAGCATCTTGAATATACTTTTATCCGAGCGGCGCCTGCTGCGAGGAATAGTTCACATGAGCATAAAAGATGGTAACACGACTTCTCCCCCCGGCCCTCCCTCACAAACGCTTCCATTCAGCTCCAATATTAAGGGCTTTGAATAAAAATAAGTGTGGGAATTCTACCTTATGACTTAATCACTTCACGTCAAGAAGCTTTCGTTTTTTATTTTATTGTATCTCTCATTAAGATGAAAGCTTAAAAATTAACAATGTAATCCGTGTTTTTGCGATAGTTAATCTAATTAATTAAAATTTCAATTGTATTTTTATTTACAGTTAAGGATATATATATAAATCTGTTATCGAAAAGTGGAGGGAAAGTCATTTTGTATTTTTCCGGATGGCATTACTCCATGCTAATGCTTTTCTTTATAATCTAGCCGCGCCGATAACTGCTTTTAAAATATTTTATTTCTTGTACAAACAGAAACATGTTTTTGTTGGCAACACACAAAAATTCCTAGAAAATTTGTTAGAAAATAGACAACTACACGTGATTAACTTACGAAACGAGCATTCAAAATTCAGCGAAGTCTAGATAAACCAATTAATTACGTGACATGAGAGGTTTGAATACATCGGTTACTCGGATTTTTTTACTCTTTTATGATGTAATCAAAGAGTTTCAGAAAAAAAGTACGCCGTTCCTTTCAAACTAAATTAGACATTTTCAACTTAAGACGAACTCTTTAATTTCCTTCCAAGAAGGGATCCCAAAGTCTAAACAGGAAAACCGCCCGTAACGGTTCAAGCACCACCAGTAATCACGTGTAATTCAAGTAGAGTCGTTCACCAAACTTTGAGATACGGGAGCAAAAAAAAGACGAATCTTTTTCCTCCGGATTAAACGGAAAGTATAAAAAATTTCCCAGGGTAATATTAGAGTGAGGAACTTTTGAGTCGAATTGGAGATGCTATCCATCAATTGAGACTTTTGGACGGGTCTTGCGTTGCATTCAAGGGCCACTTGGGATACTTGTGTTCGTTTACCGTGAAAACGTTTACCATCCCTTTTCCATTCAACCCTCTCTTCTCCTCCACTAATCTTCTCCATTCATTTATACCTTTCCGTTTCTCCCCTCTCTTCCCCTCACTCATTTAACGAATAGAAAACCTACGTGCAAGTTAGTATGTACCAACAGTAAACTCACTAAAACAACAGCGTACTCAATCAAAAAGTTTTACGTGCGGATTAATCTAGTTCCTGTTTTTTCTTATGCAGCAATTACTACGATTTCGAGTGCGCACGTGCGAACTCAGGCGGCCGTAAGCACGTGCATATGTGGTTATGCACATCTTCTCAACCCTTCCAACCCTCATTCCCCCTTCACGTCTCCTCTCGCTTCCGAAATCGCCTTCCGTCTCTCGTCCTTCCCCCCCATCCACCTCCCTCCCCCACCCTGCATCGCCCGTCGCCTAAGCCCTAATCCCTTCTCATCCTCTCTTCATCAACCCACGCCCATCCGCACAGCTAAACCTCTCCTTTCCCCCTCCTCCTCGACCATATCTCTCTCCCTCCCTCTCCCCTCCTCTTCATCGCCCACTCCTTTAATCTGGCCCTACAGGCGATACCGAATTCTCTGACCCGGAACATATTGTTCATGAAGAGCGGGCATACTATTGCCGCTCATTATACGTCTCCTGGAAGAATGAACTATCAAGGATGAAACGGCTGGAGCGTTGTTGAGAGAAAGAGACGGAGTTCCAAAATGGTCTGTGACACGTGCGTCATATATATATATATATATATATGTATACATTTTACGTTAACATAGGTGGATAGTCACATGACCTTTATCTTTCATAATGGTCTTCACAAATACCGCGATGAACATGAGATATGTGTCCCGACCCTCATTAATGATAAACGTAAAGAATGGGTTTTTCTCTGTTTTTTACATTGATTCTTACCGTCATTTCATCAACATTGCTTCTATGGTAGTTTAACGAAGAGCTATTTTATTAAGGCTCGTAACACTTTCTATTATATTTTGTTTTTGAAAGCATTTTAGAAAATTAAAGTATTTGGGGTTTGCTTTGGATCATTCATAAAATTAAAAGCTAAAGTGGCGTAATACGCATTAGCTGAGAACTATTTTCAATGAAAAGGATACAAAAGTAAAACATAAAAAGTTATTTATATTTGAGGTATTATGTATCATTTTATTATATTCATATTAATTTAATTAAAAAGGGCTTATAGAAAATTTTTTTTTCAAATAACTCTAAAACTAGTTGTCATTATATATCACATCTTTATCTTGACTCTGCATTGATTAAAACACCTGTGATTAAGCCAGAATGGCGCAGATATAGGAATAGAATGTCATTCCAATCGAATCAGATAATCATAATGAAGGTATAAAATTGTCACTGGCGGTGAGTATTCAATTCATAGGGTGAATTTTCTGGTAGTTCGAAACATTTCACGCCCCAATTTTCGGCGCCACAGAAGTGCTTTTCAGAAAGGCTTTGATGGAGCCACTTAACCTAACATTGCCTTCATCGAGAACCAATCAGCTCAAGCTCTCAATCAAATCCTCTTCCAATCGAGGTTAGCGTTTTAGTCCCATACGCCTGGCTGCTTTACCTGATCGGCCTCTCTCCACCAAACAGGGTCCATGGTTAAAACGCCGCTTCGGGCGACCACTGCTTTGCCCCCGCTATTTCCAAAATGTTAATCGTCGACCGTGCTCTAACATGATTCTCCATAAATAAATTAAGTATAAGAGGACTTCTTTATCTATAAATTTGGGAAATTATTGTTTTCAAGTGGCCTCTAAACAAAGGAAAGCTCTACAGTTGTCATAAAACTGTTTATTTTGAAGTTAACTATGGCTGCGACTACGTATATTCCAGTATTCTTTCTTGCTAACATATGATATATCTAATCTGCCTTGGGCTGAAATACTACAGTATACTTTGAATCCTAAAACTGTTCCAAAAAGGTTTCCAGGTCTAAAGAAAAGGATTCCCAAGAACGGGTACAGGTACATACATATCAGAAATTTTTGCGAAATATATATGTACTAGTATAAGGAAAATAAATATATTTCTTTACATTTGATGATTTATATTCGTTCCACGCGTAAGTAATGTAAAATTTTGATTTATTTTTAACTTTTTTAAAATTTTATATCTAATTACATTTTATATCCATCACAGTGAAACACCCAATCGCAAATTCCCAATAATCTAAATTACAATACTTGAAAACATTTACCCTTAAGCTAATTAATTTCATGTCGATTTTTAGTGGAATTTCATTCAAATGACTTAATTAATACTGAATCGAGATAATTGTAATTGATGACGCACGTCCTACGCTTGATAATTCGAAAATAAGAGAGATTTTAAATTCTGTTGTTTCGCCTGAAGTGATACGAATGGCTCGAAAGGATGAAAAAGTTACATAATATATTACTTTAATTAGCATACTTAATTCAACGCATAAATAACTCCTGCCCCTAGATTTTGTATTGCATTTGTCGAGTGCCTTTGAAGAGGGGGGAGGGGGGAGAGAGAGAGATCGCATTATCACATGATGCCTCTTCAGCTCTCCTCCCTCCCCTCGCTCCAGCTCACAGTCACGCTTCTGCCATAGCGACCTCTCGTGTAGTTCGCCCATAAGAGCAGCATGTGGGACCCCCCATGGTCGCTTAAGCTCCCCAACCCGGTCCTCGTAGGTCCTCGAGCGGTGAGAGTGGGCCTGGTGCGGTCGAAGGGCATTTTAGAGGACCGGGGAAGTGTGCAAGCCCTGACCATCGTCCTCCCCCGTGGCCACCGCCCTCGCCAACGCTCCACTGCACCCCACGTAGCATCTCCAACCGACCAGAGGAAAATGAGCCCTTTCCTCGCTCCGTATCTCTTAAACCTCCTCCCTCTCTCTCTCTCTTTCTCCCTCCCCCCTCAGTCTCTATCTCTCCCAACCCTGCTTTCCCATTCACTCCTTCCCTTCCGCCCATCACCCTGGTAATCCCAACAACTCAGTCAGTAACACACGCTACCCTATCCTCTCCCATTCTCCTCTTGTACGTCAGAATCCTCTAAAGTGGTCTGTTGCATAGAACCGAAGGCGGACATTCGCCACCTAAGGCGGCGAAAACAATCCATAGCCCATCTTAATAATCTTTCATAAAAAGAGGACGACGGTAGATGCTGTGTTATTTCGGCGGAGGCGTAATCATTCAAATGTTTTTCAGGTAATGTTTTATGAATTACATGCGATTTATTCATAAGGAAAAACGAACCAAACAAACCCCACCTATAGTTCCGCACGTGCCGTAAATTGTATTTTTAAACTAATTTTAGAAGTGTTATATCTCGGATACACGCTATGAACATTAAAATCCTGATTTAACATTTTTGGAGGACAAATCTAAGAAAAAACACTGCGCGGATTTCGTATTATATGGAGCTCTTTCGGAGATTCCAAAAAAATGAACCCCGAATAATGGAAACCTTATGTGCCGTAACATTTAAGTACAAGTACATTTATACATATATGATCCATCTTATTTCTGTTATTTAAGCGAATTTTCATCCACGGTTGACCTCTTTTGCTCGAAATCGCTGCTTGATTCTTGCGTCCTCTCCGCTGCATACCGCGTTGGGGAAAAAACGGACTAAGTGACTGAGATACGTGGATAAAAAAGTGAGAGAGAGAGAGAGGGAGATCTCCTCGACTCCTGGAAACGGATTGTAGTCATTAATCATGTCTGGGAAATGGAAACAGTTTTTTAGAACTCTTAATTCGAATTAAAATGGCATTGAGTAATACACGCAATGTATAATGGAAAAGGATATAGCATTAGGAGAAAAAAATTGCAGGAACGTCCTAGGTTCTAGAGCATAGTGCTTATGCTACAGATAAAATGTTTTGCAATCATTATTTAAGATCTTTCGATGCTCTTCTTCGTATAATGAGGCATCACTTCAAGTACAGTAAATAAAAGCTAATCGACGTAATCGTAACGTTAAACAAACTTAATTCGCTCACGTAGACGAAAGAATATCAATGAATTAATCCTTGAATTTAATGACTACATTAATACTGCGTATATTCGTATGCATAGCGTAATCATTCGTTCTAGTTATTTTCGTGTTTGCATATGTAACTACGCAACAACTTCTAATTGGTTGTTTTAAAAATGTATGCTCTAGTTTACGTAGAATTTGATTTCAATTGTTGATAGGATGTATATCTTTCTTTAACCGATATAAACAAGGAAAACGCTGAAATACGCATGCACTTCTCCACAGGAAGTGACAAATACAAACAATTATTTTCTTACAGTTACGCAAACTGCGCCTTTTTTGTAATCCATTCTACCCTGATTCGCTCATCGATTTTTTTTGCATGATTGCCCCATAACCACTAGTTTTGACGCAACCGCGAGGGTGGAAATATCGAAATTCAAAATTTATCGGGCACTTTCACCACATCCTCCTTCCTTCTGTAATCCGTAATCGGGATTGAGCTGGACGTGCAACCATATGGAACGGAAAAAGGAGTAATTTAGTCCGTCACTGTTAATTGTTGCGTGCGCTGAAGTAAAAAATAAAAGTACAGGGAGCAAAATACGCCTAGGCAAGCATTTCGTCGTTTCATTAACCTCGCTTATCGCGCAGTTTAATGCACAAGAATGATTTTGCTAAAAAACACATGAGTATATATCTGCTAATTATCATTCATAATATGTAATTCTTATTTAAGATATTTATAAAATTCCACGTTTTTTCTAAAAATATGTTCTCTCGATTTCTAATAAACTTAAATAGGGTTTTTAATCTTTAGTAACATCTTTATAAAAAATTAAATAAAATATCGGGAAATACTTGTTAACATATTAAATAGTGATTTGATTTTCAGAGTTGTAGCTTATTACGAAGGAACATTAATAAATTTTCCAAGTTACGACAAATGGTTTTCATTAACAATTTCACATGTCTCTATCGTAAAAGTATCATTGGATGTAAGGTAGAAACAATGAATTGCGACCATCTTTTAATTTGATTTGACTCTTCTTTTTTTTATACCATCAAGAGAGCCGTAGTGGAGGCGTTAGTTAAAAGTGAGCTTCAAGTCCTACTTGTCGAGTCAGTCTTTCTCTCTCTCTCTCTCTCGTTCCGTATCCTCTCTCCTTTCTTACTAGCAACCCAACTCTTACTCGAATTGTTCGTATCTCTAACCGTCGTGTTCTACCACTTTCCCTTATGTTCTCTTCCGTCATTTTACTCCTCCTCCCTCTTTCCTTCCGCCGTATACTCTCTCCCTCCCTCATATTCTCTCTATCTCTCCATCTCCAATCCTCCTACTATCTCTACTTTTCCCTCCCTCTCTGTTCTACCCCTTTCTCTTCCCCTTTCTCTCTCTCTCTGACATTCTCCCTTTTTCTCTTTTCTCGACTGATCGCCACTTTTCGTATCCACGCGATCATTCATCCCGTAAATGACCGCCGTCTGGTTTTCCTTCAATTGAACGTCCGTTATCACGTCAGCACTCCCATTCGAAATCCATCAACGACCCCTACCGCCAACCCCCCCCCCCCTCCCCTCCCTCCCCCGCGCCCTCCTCCTAGTAACACCGGTCCAATCCCGCCTCCCCCAACTTCCTCGCCACGCCGCGCCCTTCCCACTTCTTCCTCTCTCTTTCTCACTCTCTCCCGCCTCGCCCACGCAACACTCCGGCGCTCCCTCCTCGCCCTCCCCTTCCACGCCATCACTTCCCCCTTCCCCGACACGCCTCTTGCATCACGGCACATCTCACGCCCACCCTACCCCCTCAACCCCATGCCCCTAGCCGTGGCTCTGGAAAACCTCCGCTGTGTCTGCTCCTTTCCCAATTATTTTTATCATACGAACTAGCCTTCCTTCGTTCTCTTTTATAAAAAAAAGCCCTCCTATTTCTTGGTTATATCTCATTTTCCATTTGCAAGATTGAAACAGTGACGAACTTAATTTTACAATGTGTGAAAGGTCCAAATAAATGGAACATTTTTTTGTGTTTCTTCTCCTTCAATACAGATATTGGGTTTTAATAAATAAGAATTTCCTGTGCTTTAATTCATATTTATTGTTTTAAGTTTATACACTTCAGCGGAGAGTTAAAAGAGAAATATTTTCGAATTTATAACGTAATATACAATGTGCTTGATACCGTGAAATATGCGTCCACCAGTTTTTAAGGTAATGGTACGAGAATTACACGAGAGAAAACATTTTTTAAATCAGATTTACTTCGATGCTACGCACTTTCGTGGCATCTTAAAAATCAGTCATTTTTCTCAAGTTATCAAAGCCTATCTTTTATGTATGTGAAGTAATATTAAATGGTGCACGTGTTTAATGAATTCTATTCAAATCGCTTTTATTTTAATAGTAAAAACGCATAGTCTTTACCGATGCACAGATGCATTTATTAATATATTATATTATTTGAGTTTTTATTAACACTAATTATGTGTCAATAATTATCCTACCATAAATAAATGTATATCATGTAAGAAATATAAAATTTTCCGATGGTCAGAGATGCTGAATAGAGTTAGTTTGTATAAGTTCTACTTTTCAATTCAAAGTTCCGAGATTTCATGTCAGCTAAATAAGATAAAATCTCCGGTATAATCGATATCAAAATGATACACATACGCAAAACCGTGAAATCATTCATAAAATTCAATTTCAAAAAAGTGCTATTTTGCCACCTGTAAAATATATCGTATTTTTCTTTTGTCCATTGCCGATACTCGTTGAACCTGAGGCGCTGAAAATTTCAACCAATCGCGTGGAATGAATTACGCAAAATATTCCCCGCATCGCTGGGTTGATGGAAGGCCGCGCATCTGGAAGAGAGAATCCTGTTTCGTTTAGCTTCCTGAATCCCCGAAAACACCGTCGCTATGGCACCCGTCTCCGGCCCAATGCGCCTTGACTCATCGCCACACTCAGAGATACGAACGGCCGGAGTCACTCCGTCCCTCTCCTCTTCCTCTCTCTCCCCTCTTCTCCGATGCCTTTTCCACGCTCCATCTCCTCTCCCATTCACTCCACTCCATTTCCACTCCTCTCTGCTCCGCTCCATCAATCCCCCCTCCCTACCTTCTCCTCCCTCGCCCCTTTCCCCTCGATCGCCCCTTTCCCCTTCCCATCCCGAAAACTCACTCCCTCCCACTCCACTTCGCTCGTCCGCCATATTTAATTGCGGGACGCGCACCCAGGAAGGAGGGAATGAGCAGGGAGGTGGAGGGAGGCGGAGGAGGAGGGGAGAGGGACGACGAGGGAATGAGGCGAGCGGGAAGAGGATTGACTGGTTGGATTTATTGCGTTGTAGATTCATTAGGGAAAATGGTAAAATGGCGGAGGTTGAAATTACGTTAGTACCCTTAAAACCTCTGTTACAGTTTTGTTTACGGCTGTCTGTTTCGAGTGTACCGCGACCGTCAAACTCACAGTCACGCTGAGTACTTTGGCAATTGTTTTTTTCTTCCCCGCGCGCGCTTGCTCTGATCGTAACCACTATGGCCGTGTTTGATTACGAAAGTCGACGAGAGGTGTGTAATTTGTTAGCCTGCCAGCTTGAAGAATTCGGTGTTCCTACTCTCAGAATCAGTTTGTTGAATAAGTTTATCAATAAACCATATATCAATACGTACTTTGATTAATCATAATTATAACGCATGTACATATACCTATACATACAAACATACATATATAGATTTATATTTGTTAGTTTCTATCTTATCCTTTGAAGAATCAAAGTCTGGCTTGTTTTGAGTGTTCAAAATCATTATATATCAATATATCAATACGTACTTTGATTAATCATAATTATAACGCATGTACATATACCTATACATACAAACATACATATATAGATTTATATTTGTTAGTTTCTATCTTATCCTTTGAAGAATCAAAGTCTGGCTTGTTTTGAGTGTTCAAAATCATTATTTGCATTAAATGTGGAGTGCATATTGCTTTTTAGTAGTTATTTAATGCTATTTATATATTTTTGTTGTTTTTAATTACATACCACAATTATCGTTCTCTCTGCTCTTTTAAAAATCATTATTGCATGGAGGAACGCTTATTCAGCTGGAAATACTAGTTCTATATAGTTGACCGGTAAAAGACCAGACAAAAGAAATATGTAGCGCCCTAACCCCTATTTTAAGTCTTTTCCTTCAAAGCATTCGGAAAATTAAAATGATCGGGGCGAACACATGTCATCCGTAATGAGTGGCGTTCGAGGTGGTATACGTGGTTCCGCCTCTCTGTACGTTGTGTGTTTTTGATCAAGGGCGCACGCGTTTACGGCATCCATGCAGCAGTCGTTAATTACACTCGAAAGAGAGCTCTGGGGTTTAAATCTCGCCATGAGATTCGGTATTTTGGCTTTACGATATCATTTTTCATTCCGCATTAACGCCATATTAGCGTCCGGATCATCCACCCATCGTCCCCGCTAATTGCACATGCATCATAACGGAAATGAATATCTCTTTTTTTAAATATTTAGGATTGTTATCCACTGACTTACAGATTTAGGCTTTTTTCGCCTACTTTTGATCAGGGATAGCGTTAACTGCGTCAAACTTTCCCGTATGGATCCATTTTCTTTCATTCCAAATTTGATTTCTCTGTATTTCACGAGAATCATGCATTTCGCTCACAGTTTTTCACAAAAATCGAAGTTTTCATCCCTTAAATATTTTTAAGAATCACCCAGAGGGAGTTGGGGTGAGATGGAGACTATCTCCGTATCGCCGTAACCAAAGCCGAGTTTGATGCATGTGCGTGGAGTAGAACGCTCACCGTTCCAAAAATGGAGCAAATCCAGAGTATGCGCCTCTTGCTAGATCAAGGATTAAAAGCGCGATGTGGAAGACTCGCTGCGGTTATCTGAGGACGTCGGAAGGGTCACGGAGGCAACCTCTCTACTCTCACGGTAATCGCCCTAGTAGAAAGAGATACGGAGATAGGAGGTTGGGAGAGGATAAAAGGGAGGGGTGACGGGTGGACGAAAGGAGGGCGTGAGGTATTTTGGGGTGGAGGAGGAGGGAAAGAGGGAGAGAGGAGGAGATTGAGAGGGAGAGAGGGCGCGTTTGCGGGCGATCGATGTAGTAGATAGTAGTCCGGCGGTGGCCGGTGCTGCACCCCTGGAGGAAGGGCGGGGCCCCTAATTAGGGCCGCGGGTGAGGAGAGTGGCGACGCAGGTGTGGGGCGCGAGGCGGGAGTCCTCTGGGGACGAGGGAGGCGACACCCGCAGGTGGACACCGGGGTCTGAAGGATGGCCGGGAGGGCGGCCAATGGGACCCGGTTTTCGGGGAGGGGGGAAACGACGTACCGAAAAATAATAAAAGGCGAACCTTTTTAGCCGAAGTGCCCGGAATCGCTCGAGTCTTTAAGCGAAATTGGATGAGACACTCGTAGTCCTCGAGATGGCCACCATGTGTTCCGGAAAAGGGAGACGTAATCGAGGACCATCTCGTGATAAATCACCCTTTCTGTTATTGCAAGGAATCCAACGGCGACACGAACACAAAGGAACTGGAATTTCAAGTTTCTTTTATTCCGACGTCATTGTTCGTTCTTGGTTTTGAAACGTCGGTTCGACTAATTGGAAACGTAGATCCGCTTTCCGAGTGGTTCTCTCCTACGATTAAAAAAAACGAGAGTGCTCCCGGCAAAGTCGGAAGGCTGATATTGGATGATTTAGTATACTTCTACAAAGACCAAATTGCCTAGGAATTTCAAAACCTGAGATCCGGTGACGTGATTTTATATTGATGCGCAGATGTCGGCATCGGGAAAATATGGATCTAAAGTGGATCCAATGGATTTACTTTGGTAAGTTCTCAAAGAGCT
Organism: Uropetala carovei; assembly: GCA_036926305.1. Lineage (NCBI taxonomy): Eukaryota > Metazoa > Arthropoda > Insecta > Odonata > Petaluridae > Uropetala > Uropetala carovei. Next base: position 2,943,696 of record JAXCHB010000340.1, read on the forward strand.
TTGGTTATGATGATACAAATGCAAATAGTATAATAAATATATTTTCTTATTCACAACGCCTGAGACAGTTAGTTAATTTAATTTTTATTATTTACTTCAATAATGCTCCATTCACTTTGAGAAGATCTAGTTAATATTCTGTTTGATAAGCTATAAGCGAAGTTGAAGCATTTATGGCGTATATAATTTTTTAAATGATGCTTTCCCCGCAAAGCCAAAGGCTTGTCTGTAGATAGGGAAAAAACCCCTAGACAAATCACATCGTCCATGCCCAAAGCGGAATTCGAACCCGCGACCTACCAGTCTAATAATAATATACTTCAGATTTATTCATATGTCATAAAAAGTGCCAATGGTTGATACCTAAGCAGTTTACTTAATGTTACTTCATATGAAGTTTTTGTACCAATTCATTAGCATCTTTATTTTTTCTGTTAATTAACACAAAGTTTTTTGTAAAGCATTTCTGTTCGCTTGGAATTCCAGGAATTAAGATTACCTCTATTTAAATTTTACGTAATCGATAACTTCAATTAAACGCACGCTTTTAACATAAAGTGCAACCGTATAAACATTGGAAATGCACGGGGTAAATCCTACTTGCATTTCTTTTGTCTTCACCTGACGCTAGAGGAACTCCATTAAATTTGCATAACAACGCCCTCTCCAATTGTTTCATCTGAAATCCCAGAGTCTCAGTGGCGTTTTAGTCCGCCATGTATAAAAGAACAACACTCCCAATCCCTCGCGTTATTCACACGATATCCTCGCATATGTCGGGACGACCTCATCGGCGATCCTCATCACGTAGCGCGAATTCTTTTGCCTCGAAATAGCAGCGACGAGCACGAGTTCAAAGGGAAACACAGTCGCCTTGATCCGGAAGAATCACGGCTTCGGTTGAGAAAGGGATCTTGTCTCGACGGAGGCAAAGGCACACACGGAGAGGCAAAGGAAGCAGTGAGAGAGAGAGAGAGAGAGAGAGGAGGGGGGCAGGAGGAGGGGTGGAAGGGAGGAGAGAAGGAGGAAACCCTTTGTCAACGAAACATCGGCGTCATCTATGAATAGGGGTACAATGCGAGCTGGAACACAGGCGCTGCATTGGTTCTAAACATTAGCTCTCTCAATATAGGAAATTGAGGGTAGAATTAGCTGTTGGGTCTGTGTATGAAATGAGCCGATTCCTTGTAATGCATTGTTGTGCAGCCATATCGTAGCAAAACCCATAAAATATTCTCACAACTTTGATAAATTGCTAAGATTATTTATACTATAAGAACGCGACATTTTTATTAAGTAAAAAACCCTGAAATTTATGAGGTTCTCTTTCAGCATGTGAATATAACTTTCAACAATTCTAATAATTATGATAATAATTTCAAGCAAGTTTGTTTCATCGTTGCGATGCTCCAAATTTTAGGAAATTCTCGAATCAACATTTAAACGAACTAGCCATAACATTTCGATGATCCAGGATCACGATGTTATGAAATTTAGCAATAAAAATCCCATTCATAAGGTTTCTGGAAAGCCATATTTTCTATCTAGAATTAACTTAGTACGATCTAAATATATCTGTTTTATTGTATAAAAATAATAACAAACACCGTTTAAATCATGTCAAATGTGCAATACGTCAGTTAATAACCCTATATTATGCTTTATAACTTTCTCCGTTTCAAATCAATTCGCAACATCGTAATCCCTCATCTTGCAGCGTGTTTCTCTTAGCCGTCTTCTTTATCGATCACGTATGCATACATTTTGATAATCCATATTAGGATTTCACCTAGAGAGAGGGATCCTCGCTCAACAGGACAACTTTCCAGCGAGATGCGTAGAGGTTCCATCAATATGGAGGGTTCCCACAGGAGTAAAAAGGGAGGACGTCGCCTGTGGAAATGTGCCGAAGTTGGAGGAGAGGCATGGAGAAGATGAGAAGGAGGGAAAGGAGATAAGCGAGAGAGGCGAAAGAAGAGTCTCCTTACTGTGGAGGTTAAGGGGAAGGGCAGGGTGGAAGTGAGAGAAGCAGGAGGAATGAGATGAGTGCCTACTATTGGCCAAAGCTTTTACCCGGGACGGCGTAGAGGAAAAGGGTGGGCGGACTGAGTTACTCGAGGTATGAGTTACTGCTTCTCAAAATGGTTTCGGGCGAAGAGGACGAAGGAAGAAGATGTTGGACCACGTATGACGTCTAGTGTTGCGGCGTGGCATGCGATGCATGGCGAAGGAGGGGTAGGGAGATGGGAGGCAGAGGGTGTAGCGCAAGGATAGGTGCTTAGGAAACAAGGGGTCGAACTTTATACTGAGCAAGAATGCACCGCTTAGCTCCTTAATGCGGAACTCTGTACGAAATTGGTTTTGTGTTGATAATTGATCTAGGCATGCACCTACAGTGAAGTTCGTACGATTATCAGTTTCCGAATGCTCTAAAAATTTACTTTCTTTGAATGATGCAAAACGAATTCGTTAATCTCCATTTAAAAACAATCTCCACATTTTGTCTGTAGCTTAAGTGTTTTATTAGCACTTATCTCAAATTAATTTTGCTTACCTAGCTTATCTGGTGGTGTTATATCTGGGTTCATGAAATTCATGAGTTCCTCGTTGCATCCAAAATTAAGTAGCTGCATACTAGCGTACGTTAGTAAGTTTACATTAACAACTATTTCAATTTATCAAGTCATATATCTCCAGCACAACCTCAGTAATAAAGAGGCATACGAGATTTTTCACTTTCCTAAGTATTTCTCGGAAAAATTGTTCTTTTTAAAGCTTTTATCGTTGTTTACAATGTGCGATATCAAGAGTAATTGGCCTAGTTTTAACATCCACTTTTCTCAAAACATTCGCAAATATAGCTGTATTCTTATGCTGAGGGTAAATAGCAGCACCTTGACTTGATAAAGGAATGCTGCGTGAATAAATTAATCATCCCAGGAAGTTTCATTAACCTTTTGAGATATTTTTGCTATCCTTAACCCTCATACAGCCAAGTTTTTTGGCACTCAAATCCTACCAGTCCTTCACCAACACTATTTTTTCACTTTTTTCTTGGAAATGCAGAGCAAAATGTTTTTAAATATTTTGAAATAGTTACATTATCAGAAAATTATACCTTCCCGAAAGTAAAATCGTCAGTACAATAGTTTTATTTAAAATAAAACATTTTGGATATTGCGGATGGCCTACATTGATCTCATTGTAGTTTCGAAAAGGTAAATGTCCTCTTTCACCTAAAAATTTCAATTTTCTTCAACTTGCAAAAGTTTTCAAATATACAATATAATAATATATACAATGTAATAAAACATTTACCGAATTAAAAAATGATCATTCCAATAAAGTACTACTTAAAAAACCAAATCCATAAGCGATTTAATGCAGCAAAGCACTGTTAGAAATTTCTACTTTACTGTCAAACTAATGAAGAAGTATGTAAGAATGCATTTATAAATATAATAATAATAGCAAGAGTTTTGATGGAACAACATCGAGAAAACTAGTACTGGAGTGCGGCTGCATCCCCCCCCCCCTTGGCTGTATGAGGATTAAAGCATTTTCAAATACAATACTACATTAAAACATTTACTTACAATTAGGGAAATGTCATACGTTTCCTAACTTAAACAATGGAAAATCCATTTAATTTGTTTTGTGATTAATTTCACGCGTGAAATAAAAGCAAACTTCACTTTACAGCCCAATCAACTCTTTTTGTCAGCTTTTACGCGTGTTGTCTTTTTATCCTATCATTATTATTATTTGTCAATAATTTCGACGAATAAAAGAAATATTTCGGCAGTAACCGTTCCAGAATTCAATATAAAATAGTGACTTTCAAGGATGTTATTTTTTCCTACTTTTTTCTCGAAACTTTAGTGCAGCGCGATAAAATAACACGTCCTGTGCCCTCGAGACTTCTCTTGTAGAATCGTTCGACTTTTGTATGCCGAGGAGTTAACATTTGGAACTTTTTCTGGTGCTTGTTGGACTGACTGAATCTATTTGAGATTAGGTTTCCCACAATGTGTCTGACACGCAATTGGGGGCTTAATTTCTCAACCCTTGCGGTTTCTGACGGATGAGGGCCCGGAGGCGAGCAGACAAGGCAAATGGAAAGAATCCCGAGGATTCCGTCGGAGGGATAAGTCCGGTCTTAGAGGGGACTGCTTGCGACAGATGTCCTAAGGGTCCCACTGATCACGTGGTCCGAGAATTCCGGTTCGATGATTTTTAGAGAGCAACTTTCAAGGAACGCTGACTTCCTTTGCCGATTTTTCGGTTCTCTTACGACACGGCATTTTAATTTTACATTTTAAAATGCCGGAGAATGCAGGCTAACTCTGAGTTAAACTGAATATATTACATAAGCTCTTGACGCGACAGAATAAAAAAAATCGTATGTTGGTTGTGTTTTTAAAGTGTAAAAGACGTTTTTGCTAGAAAATGCGTGTAAACAATTTTTTATTATTGTTGGTATAAGTAATATTTTTAAATAGTATCAGATTTTTTGAACAGCTAAAAATAATTATGTAAATGCTGTGAAAATTATTCTTTGTATCATCATCATAAAATATATCACAGAAAATTTATTTCTTTGACTTGATAGTTATTCAGTTATTTATTATGAAAGATTTGAGCCATATAATACGGAAATGTTTTGAATCTTTAGAAATATATTAAACTGTGATACTGCTGAATAAAATTTGGATTACTTTTGTCATTTGTATCTTTTCAAAAGGAACTTATTCTTACACTTTATGGTACTTTAAGATTTCAACAAAAAATCAATCCTTTTATTCCTATGTTACAGGCTTTCGTTAAGCCAACAAGAACTGCGGTGAAATTATTTTTCTTCTATTTTTATTATTTATTAGTCTGAAATTATCCCAAGGAAGAAAGCTTAAAACCCTGTTAGTAACGTATAACTTATCATAAAAGGCTTTATTATTAATGAAAGGTAGTCATTTTAGATTACATTTTAATCATACGTACTGGTAGGATTTAAATGAGTCTTGAGTTTCAGTATAAAATCTATGTGCATTCCGGATTAGCCTCCGGTCATTAAAAAACTGTCTATATTAGCACCGACGATCAATCAGAGGCCGAGTTAAGCAGGGATATGCTGCGCCGCCAGCTAAAACCTTCGTCGTCGTGAAGAAAGAAGGGATGTGAGGGGAAGTGGGGAAGGAGCAACAACTGCCGCAAGGGGTGGGATTACGCCTCGAGAAATCACCATCGCCGGTCGGATAATTAACCGCGCCACTTCCTTCCCGTCTACCCGCCATCATCGCGGCCCGATTGCCCTGATGAAGTACTCGGAAGCAAGTATTGAGGAAAGCGAGATTGCGCGGCTTGGCAATTCCAAAGACGAAGAAAAGCACAACGTTTTCTCGTTATACTCCGAACCCCGCAAGTTTTTTTATGTCGAGATATATGGGTTCTCCGTTTTGCGCAAAAAGGATCGGATGTGACGTGGCATGTTTCGTCGGATTTTCTCGGGAGACTGGAATGGTTTAAAAGCGAACACATACATAAGACGTACCCATTGTGTATGAGAAAAGGGAAGTAGAGGCAAGGGGGAAGGGAGAGATACGTGATGGAGAGGGAGGGAAAGAGAGAACGGGGAGGGGGATAAAAAAGGGGGAGAGGGAGAAGTTTAAGGAGAGGAAGCTTCAGAGGGTCGAGGAACGCACTCTGCTTGGAAACGTGTTGCAAACCAATCTTAGCATTGAGGGAGTGTGCTGAAAGGGTTTGCTGGAGTGTGCTTGACGGATAGAGGTTCACAAAAAAATTCCAAAGAGGGGCTAAGAGAAAAGAGGGGAAGGAACCAAGAATGGAAGAAAGAAGTGGAAGGAGAGAGAGAGAGAGAGAGAGAGAGAGAGAGAGAGAGAGAGAGAGAGAGAGAGAGAGAGAGAGAGAGAGAGAGAGAGAGATGGAATTAACGAGTGTACGAGGGAGAGCAAAGAAAGATTGAAAATCGTCACCCCGACAGGGACAGATTAGGAAGAAGTGATATGGTAAGGGAGGGAGAGACAAGAGTAGGGGGGAAAAGGCGGACTGGAAAGAGGAAATGGGGACTAATTTGACCCGTAAGGAATCGTGAAAAAACCGAATGGGTTTTAGAAAGGGTTTCGAATTGAAATAAGATTGAAATTTGGAGGAAATGGAAAAAGTTTCGCGTTCCGAGATTTTCTTCGAAAGCAATAGAAGTGTGAGATTTGATGTATAAATTTAAACAGATTGATGGATAATTTTGAGCGGGAAAGAGGTGAAAGTCGAAAATCTGTTAATAAAATTGTAAAAAATGTGTATAAGGGAACAGGAAAATGTTGATTTTCATAATAATTGCATAATATTGGGCGCTATGCGCGTCGAAAAGTTTAATGGCACTGAACACGGCGTTAAAATTTTTTTCTGTATAAAACTTATATAATGCTCATTATTAATACATCATCAATAATCCTTCAAATTCGACAGACTATTAAATTCTTGCGAACCTTATATCATAACCATATTAACTATGTGAATGCTTATTATTTTTAAAATAATTTCTTTTCATCGGCAAAAAAATTACAAAGGCAAATGCAGTTCTTAAAAACATTCATAAAATTTTACACGCAACTCCAGGTAATTTTATCAAATAAAAAAATCCAACGAAGGATATTTAATGTAGAAATTAATGCCACTCAAATATAATGGTTTATATGCAGAATAAACTTTCGAAAAGTGTTTTAAGAATGAACTTTCTCTGATGAGTAAATCAATAAAAATATACGAATAGCAATTTCCGCGGCTTAAGCTCCCTTCAACAAATTAAAACCGGTTTTATTCATTTTATATATTTTTCATCTTTTTCCTTTGTCATTAGGCGGAGGCGCAATAAAAGTGGCATATCTGGAGTTTTTTTATTGGCCCTTTAAAATATACCATGCATTTGAATCGCAGCCTTAAAACGGAACTCAAATAGCTCTGAAGCTGGATAAGAATTTTTAGCAATCTCAGGTTGAAAGTAATGGAGTCAAGGCGGTCGTAAAGGCGTTTGGAGTCGCGTAGAATAGGATGCGGCAAAATGAGATGGACGAAGGGAGGGGATTAGGGGCATATGACTCACGCACTCTTACACATACACCCACACATAAACATTTATAGATACATACACACACACGAGGAATGATATATAATTATAAAGAGGCCGATATATAGAACGGGGAGAGAAAGACAGACAGACAGACAAACGACTTTATTAGGGCGAAAGGGAGGAGGAGGCGTAACAACATGGCTGCAAGCTCAAGCGATAAGATATTATCGCCGTCTTCCTCCGGGCGCTGCCACCATTAAACCTGAAGGGATTGGTCGCCGTCTTTGTGAGCATAAATTAGGACGGCCGCGACCTCACTTGAGAGGGACGCCATTAAGGTCTCAAAGATTAGGGTGTCGCTGGCGGTTCTTGTAACGCCGCGCCAGAGACTTCAAAGGGAGTTTCCAAAGGAGGCGATGGAACACTCCCTTCCCCCTTCTCTTCCTCTCCCTCTTCACTCCCTCCCTTCCTTCTCTCCCTTTCCCTCTTCTCTCCCCCCCTCTTATCTCCCTTCCACTGTTCTCTCTTTCTCTCTCTACCCATTCTCTCCCTCCCTCCCCTGTTCTCTCCCTCCCTCTCCTTCTCCCTTCCACTTTGAGTAACGTGCGAGACGTGACGGTGGGAAAGGGGTCGAAGGGAAAGAGGGAGTGCGGAGGAGGTTCCCTTTCGCGTCGGGTAATCCTCTGGAGAGGCCGCTCAGCCCGTCGGAGGACTCCTCCTTATGGATGGATGAATGGGACGGGCGAACTCCTCTTCCTCGTGCGCCTCGCGTCCACTTCCACCGCCGCCTGACCTCTTTTATCGCACCGTCCGTGATGGGGCATTTTTCCTTCGGAAAATTTAATGCATTGTTTGTCGTCAGAATTTTGAACAGGAAACGGACGCCGCGGTCGCACTTTATTACGGGAGGATACTTCTCGCCTTCTTTTTATTTAAGCACTTTTACTGTCGAGATAGATATGGTCGCTTCCTTTTTTTTTATAGGTTCCTGCTTCTTTTGTCGCATATTTGATGAAAACGCCCGAGAAGCCGCATTTTGTTACGAAACTTATATTTATCGTGTTAACAGACCGTTCGAATTATTTCGGAGAGTAACCACATGATCCATATAAAAGATTCCCGCGACGATTAAAAATAATAGTAATATACGCAATTTATCTTATTATATTTAATTTACTGAGATATAGCATTCCGTTACTTTTACTTCGCACAAGTTTTATGATGATTCGAACATATTTTAATGATATGTAGCAATTAATGAAAAAATACGAGGGATGTTGATATTATTATAATGAAATGATAATGCCTGCGAACTTTAATGAAACGATGAAAATTAAGGAATCGTCTTTTAAATCTTTATTGATAAATATGTAATACGATATAAATATTATCTTTTTAAAGTGGGATAATCTTGTAATGCTACACTTATGTGAAATTAAATTTGAATAAATATACATAAAACACATACATATTTAAAAATAAAAGTTTTTTTAGATCCTGAATTCGTTAGGTTAATATCCAAATGTACTTTTTTTAGACAGTGAGTCATTGATTAGTGTTTGAAAAAAAGAACTGCATTTGCCGACTAATTTCAATCTTCCACCGTCGCTCTCTTTCTTTTTTTTGAAACTCAAATTAGAAAACTCGCCCGAGTCGACGCCTCCGCAGCGACGAAACCAAATTTCAATTGACAACTCATCTTCGCAAGCGCGTCACTCTGAAAATCGCTCCTCATCCTCCCTTATCCTTTCACTCCCGTCATCTCCTCTTACATACATATGTGTTTATATATATAAATATATATGTATTTATATGTATATATCTCCCGCACGTCGTCGTTCTCCTTTCATCCTATCTCCCTTCATTTTAATCACTCCCTCAACACCCAACCCAACCATCTAGCCAGCTCGGTTGACCTCCTGAACCCCAAATCCAGGGATTTTCCTCTCCTTCCCTCTCTACCCTCCTTCCACTCCCTTCCCAGCAAACTCTCACCCGTTTGATTGACTCGCCAATCATCCCGACTCCAGGCCGACCTGCAATGCCCTGCTGCTGTCTCCTCATCCCTCTCTCCGACCCTTCTGCATAATCCTTATTCCTTCCCGTTCTCCGATTGCGAACTCTCGCAAACCGAACCCCTTTCCGCCGTTCCGAGCGCCAAAGAGAAATTGGAACTGGGGAGCGAGAGGGTCGGTTGTAATCCCCGAGAACCGCTAAGAGCTCTTTCGAACGGAACATTTCTGCAGCGGCTGTAATGGTGTAAAAGTTTAGGCGGTTTTTTCCTCAAGATGGATTTATTTTACTCTTACCCTTTTGTTTTTGGGCGAGGAAAGTTACAATTTGTATATTTACGACCGAATAACTTTCTAATTCAGCTTTTTTTCCAGCTCCGAGGACGTAACCGTTCCATTTAATCAAGGGGTCGGTCTTAAACAGCGGAATAAGCAAAAAAAAACATGCGTTGAAGCAAAAAATGTTATATGAGGGTGTTCTCATAAAGCACATTTCTGGCCACAGAAATGTATTCTCTGGTATCATCAGAAAAAACACTTCCAGTTCTTAAGAGATAAAAATACATCATCAATTTAACCTTATTTCAGCAATCCAGAATGGATAAGTATTTTTATGCACTGCTATCTTAAATCAATTTTTTTCCTTTGGATGAGCATTTGTTTTCACTTGCATGTTGGTGTAATAATCACAAGCAAAACGTCATAAATTTTGAAAAATTAATAAAAATTATTCCAGTCAATACTCATATTCAGCTCCTTTTCCTCCAGAGAAGAATAAGCACGCATTCTGTATGCTATCCTTATTAAAATATGGCACAAATTCTTTAACGCGTACACTAGATTTTTTAATACCTATGAGATTAGCTTTGTAGTCAGAAGAGCGTCAAATTCAATTAGTACGATAAGGCAACCAAAAGGTTTAATTACGACATGTTTGGTGTAATGAACTGAAGTTCCCCGTCTTCGCCCTTGTCTTTCCGACCCACACCACTCTCCATCCCCCTCCCACCCCTCTTTCATATTGTATAAAATCGCCCACCTTAATGAACAGCGGTCTTTGGCGTCAAATAAAAAAAGGATGACTTGTCATGGTAATAGAATTTAGCAGTTTGGTGTGGAGGGATAAAACAGTAATTCTAAGTTATAGAGCCATATGATGCTAAAATTAAATTTCTTTGCATGAGGAAAAACTTTATAACCACTAATTGACTTTTATTACTATCATATTCACCCAGTTGGTGACGCTGAAACACTGGACTCAAGCAGCGTTAAGACTGAGATTATTAAATTTACGGGATCGTATTTTTTGAGATTATACGCTCTATCACACAGGCACACGCACTCACGCATGCAAACCACGTACGCAACGCGCACGCAAGCACGAGCTCCTGCTCACATTTATAATATTATATTTATAAACGACAACTCGATTTGTAGATTAAATAAATTGGTCCAACCAAAAAACTTTTTGAATCAACGATAGTCACATTTAAATAATTTAAATAAGGTTCATAAATTTATATTTCATATAATATATTCTCAAATTTTGAAAATAAATAATTATCGGACTATGGAAATAAACTTTATAATATTTCTTCATTTTTATTAGAAAAACAATACCTGACGTTGTATAAATCAGTAACTGATCAATTCAATAGCAACAACAAAAATTTAATTTCTTCTTCTTTATTTCCGGCATGCATTGCTGCAGAGTAACATTCCTCCATTATTAATTTTTTTATTTTAGGTTTCTCTGATAGAATTTTTGAGAGATGGAAGGATTTTTGCCATTGCGCGTCATGGAATCGGGTGAAAAATAAGAAACATAAAGAATATCCTTGAATCTGGTTGCATTGAATGGTACCGAGAGCGAAAACTCCACAAACGAATGGAAATGCGCCGCGAAATTCTGATAAGGCTGCAGAGGAATAGAAGCGGAGGACAAGGAGCCTTGGGAAATAATATATGATAGATTAAAGGGGATAGAGGCGAATCGGAGTGTGGCGTTACACAAAGAATTTTTGGAAAAAAACACGCAGAAGGATAGAGGAGAAGCGATGTTAGCCAAAGGGGGAGAGAGAGGTGGATGATGGAAGAGGAGAGAGCGAGGGAGAAGGTGAAAGAGATAATAGAGAGCTAGAGAGAGAGAGAGAGAGGGAAAGAGAGGAGGAAAATATAAAATATTAGAGAGAGGGAGAAAAGAGTGAGAGAGATTCGGAGCAAAGCTGATTTGGATGGAAGAGTTATGAGAATGAAGGGTGGAATAAAAAAAACAAAAGCGTCGCGTTGAGCCGCGGCGATGAGTTTATTACGGCGTGAGAGTATAAAATGAAAAAACGGAAAGAAAATAAAAGTTTAAATAAACAACGAATCCACTCCCACGCGCGCGCGGTAACAAAATTCCCGGCCATCCTCTCTCTCTCTCTCATTTTCTCTCTCTTTCTACCCCTATCTCTTTCTCCTGTCTGCTCTCTGCCGCCGAAATAAAAAAAATATTTTAAAAATATCATATTTCACGAGAGAGCGTCTCGATGGGAGTGGTAGCCGATCGCCTTTTGTATGCGCCATGTTCTTTTTTCTTTTCACGTCCGAAGTCAGCTGTTCTGCTCGGAGAAAAAATTTATTAGTCTCGTTCCCAATTCTCTTTACTTTTCTCGTCACTAGTGTGGTTTTCCTTTTGGTTGCACACCTTAGAAATGGGTATGCGCTGGGAAACGTATGAAATCGATTTTATTCCTTTATTCACCAATAAGATATTCAAATCTGCTTGCGTGATTCGTTATGTAAATACTCTGAGATTTGGATAATCAGTTTTGGGATTGTAATTGCAATATGTCGCCTTGAGGTTATGCGTATTTAGTGAAAATAGAAAAATCAAAGATTTAGAAATTCGTTATTATTTTATCATTTGTCTCTGAAAAAATCGGTTAAATTAGCATGTAAGTAATTTACGTGTTTTTTATTGAAAATAAACATTTTTTTAAAATTTCGATATAATTTGGTCAGTAATGTGCGCCATAAACCACACTAATGAAGTACATTATTTAATATACTCGTTTTAATTTATAATAAAGGCATCAAAATCGCTATTAATATAAAATGATGGTTAATGTTTATGTATATTTTAATTAAAAATTATCACTTTTGGTTTACGCTTATCTAATAATTCTAACTTCTGTTACTTTTCCTACAGCTTCGATATTTATTTAAATGTTTGCGTATATTGGACATATTAATTCCAGATGTTTAAATTAAAAATATCAATATAGTTTTAAAAATAAATACAATCGTTACTAAAATGCTATAGTTATATTCTGCTAAGCCCATTGCAAATTGATCATTTAACGTAATGTATCCATTCCAAAATTAAATAAAAGCAAGTTAAAATTTTCAAAGAGAATAATACGCATCTATTTGAATATGGTCTATTTTCAAATTTTGGGTCTTAGAGAGTGTTAATGTTATACACGAAATATTTTTTCATTTCTCTGTCACCAAAATGTCAACACTTCCGATGCTAAGAAAAATACGTCAAATGGAAAACCCTTCATTTTTGATATTTTTTCTCGCTCAGCTCCAGGCAGTGTGGTCGCCCGCTCTAATTTTCACAGCGGAATGGTCTATTATCCACAGGTAGTTTATATTTTCCCATAACTCCCATTCTCACCCTTGGGCATTTCGTCCGCCCCCCTTCCCCTCCCCAAAGCATGGGCGAGCGGTCGTCCCCCAACAAAATAATTTGTGTCTGTGTGTTTTTCTTGCGAATGAGCCCCGTGGGCTATTATCGTCCCAAAAACACAAAATAGAGATGTGCTATGGGAGTAATCTAAATATTTTAATCAATTGATTTGACCAGTTAATTGTAATCTCTTGGACTATGAGGTTTATAACTTGAATTAATGGCAATTTCTCATGAAAATACTTTCCTCGCTATCACATACATATATAATTCCTCAGAATTATATTGTCGATTTTTCCTCCTATCAGTATTTTCTGTCTTCCATTAGGAAGATTCCGGCACATTCGTGAATGCGTGTTACAACGATTTCGAGGCGTGTGGGTTTATGCGCTTGTGCGCAAGTGCGCTTGCGTAAGGTGAGAGAGAAGAGGAGTGAGAATTAATGCAAGATGGAAAGGTTCTTGCGTATAACGCGTATATTCTCTCATCTTCCAATCTTAAGACTGTCATACAACCAGCTGCGGATTAATCGATGCATAAAACCGCTCAAAAATCTAACTGGTGCGACTTACGTCCCGCGATGCTTTATTCACGTTTAGGTGAGAGGAGGAAAAAATAATTAATTTATGATTTTAAAAAATTATTGATATAAGCAACCCGTCCTATATTAATTTCGCCCAGACTGGGTGATTAAATCATCAAGAGGCAGTGGAAAAGGGCAAGTTCACGCGGGTTCATTCACCACGTCCGTCCGTCCGAGCCGGGGCATTTTTTATATTTTTCTGCGTTATATATATATATATATATATATATATATATATATATATATATCCGATTTAAATACGACTTCGTTTAGCAAAATGCCGTGAGGATTGGGTCTGCGGAGAATGTGATAGGAAAAATAAGATAAGAGAAATGGATCCTTTATCAATTATATTACAACGAAGATGGAGCTCATCTCGGATATTTTAACGTCATATTTAAAGAGAGGGCGCGAATATGCGCGTACGAATACATCATAGCCTATAAAAGCATTCTCTATTTTGCTAAAATCAGCTAAAATCTCTCAGTCTCTCTTTCTCTTTGCTCTCATACACACATAGGTGCTTGCGTGTCCGAATATCTAACCCTACACTGTGAATAAACTTCTTTATTCCAATCTGGTCCGATGGATTTCCTTATGTTCTCGTCCCTGATTTTATTTTCCAGTTTCACCGAAATTTGTCTTTATTTTAAAATCTTGTCGTTATCTTTATCTTTGTTAATAATATTATGTATTTGTACTTTAGAATTAGCGACATATGAAGTTACGTCGAAGGGAGATCGAACAAGGCCATTTAAGGCCATTTAAGGGCCAAATAAAACAGTTGAATAAAGTTGTATGTCATCCAAGTTATGATTTATCAAATCTCATATTAATTATTTTCTGTTGCTTTCATAAACTGCATCCACCTGGTGAGCGACGTTTTTCTAAGAAAAGATCATTCATTCTCTCGAATACGTTGAATTATTTTTCAGAGTTTTTGCATAAATGTTGATCTCTCGCTCTCTCAATTTATTCCTCCCTTTAAAAAGCAATGTTATAGATATCGATAAGTATGTTGCTACTGATTGGAAACGGAGAGATTCAAACTTTTGGGAATATTCTAGAAAAATTAATGTCGTAAAAAAACAAATGACGCGCGAATGACACCCAGCTCCAATTGGCTCATTGGATTTATCGATGCCATCGCATGGTCGCCGGATGACTCCCGAAATTTCATGTGCGGATCCCGGTATGAGCATTGAAAAAAACAAATCGAAACGAGCGAAATATTCGTTTTCATCGAAACATTTTTATACCGTTTTTTTTACTAATAAAACTGCCAAAGTCCGATGTAACGAATGTGTCATTTAATTGAAATCGAATTCATTTTTCATCAGCAAAATTTGAACCCTAGATATTTTTGCTGCCAAATAAAAAATGCGTATGCTTCCGTTGCATATAGATCTCTAGCCTTCTGTTTTGCAATCGCGTCTAGAATTTGAATATGCAGTTTTTGCGAATAGATGCGGCATCAATATTCTTATAAATGATGCATATTTATGATTGCGTCACAAACCACATTTAATACCACAAAAATACGTCTGGCATATTTATAATGGAAATACTATCAATTCAATTACTTTCGTCGTATTTATTCAGAATCCAACTAATAATTTTTATTCGCAAGTTGTCTATATTTGATGCGTTGCTGGTTGCTTCATATCTTTAAATTATACTAGCCGATAAAATAATTATCTGTGTTTAAAACGTCAGAGACCTCTTGAGAATCAGGCAAACATTACATATTTTAAAAACATATTCAATATCTATTCTCGTACGTATGCAGTATTTTGATATAATTCTGTCTTATTTTTTATATATGGGATTAATTAATTATTTAGTTTCGTAAATTTTAAAGTATGTCGTAGAAATTTGATCCTTTTTAATTGTCTCAGTTGAATGTTGTGTATTTTTTTCCATTATTTAAATAACGTTATCCTGTTTCTTTACCTGTAATTTGCGCTGTTTTGGCTTTATTTATACATTCGAAGAAATTATTTACCTATGAAGATATTTAAGTTTTTATTCTTGCATGTTGCGCTTAAGTTCTATTAGTCTAAATTACTATATGTTGAACTATTTTTCTCTTCCTTAAGTTTTTAATGAAAGAGGTCCAACTGTGCATTTTTTTGCTTCTGTTGCAGCTCACGAACCGCCACCAATACCGAGAATAATTTGCATTTTTTAAAAGTTAAACTCATAATATTTTCTTCGGTTTCCGTCGAACTTATTCAGTTGCTACTCAGACTATGAGCGCTGCTGTATTTCATTGAGCAGTCGAGGAAACTAGCTTAAACACATTCGCTCAAAACATTTCCTTCACAGCCACCAACTTCGCCTGCATATTTCAAAATATGAATGAAACTGTAAATAATTCAGCTCTATCTTTTCTTTTGTTCGTTCATGCACGAGAGTCTTTGTGCAGAGGGAGGCCAATTCGCATGCGTTAAGTGAATGGCTCTGTTACGTCTCTACTCTTTCTAAAAGCATCGAGCTGTCAATGCTTTGGTAAGTGAAAGAGACATTCCGATCGATGACCGTTCCTTTATGAGCTCAGTTGCTCTCTTCCTATTTTTCTACTCTATCCTCTTTACTTTCTTCCTTCTCTCCATACTCTTTGGCTTCCCTTCCTTCATCAAAACTTCCCTTTTTCTCCTGCCTCCTCCCAACTCTCCACACATGTTCTCTCGGTCTTATCTCTATCTCTCTTTCTCTCTCTTACCGATCTGACCTTTTACATCTCGCTTCGTCGTATCCTCTTTTTTCTCTCTCCCCCTCTCCTTTATATCGTGCCATTCCTTCCATTCTTTCTTCTCAGGTTTCCTTTATCCTCTCTGCAATCTTCATCGCCACTCTTTCTCTATATACCCTTTTTGCCCCAAACCATTCTCTCTTTTGTATGATTATTTTCTCATTTCTTCCAAATGTTTTCTACGCTCTCCCCGTATTATCCCCTCATCCCTTCTTCTCCTTCATTTGCTAGAATCACTACCTCTTGGAGAGCTTTTTTTCCTCACTGTTCCTACATTTTTCCTCTGTTTTTTCCCAACTCACGGGACTCTCATTTTACGTACATCTCATCTCGTCTCTTTTTCACATTTCATCGCGTAATTTCCTCTTTTCCCGTTTTTTAACTTTTTTGTTGCTGAATATGTAAATATGAGATGAGATCATTGGTGAAAAAACAGTGGTGGAGCGAATTAAAGTTCCAAACTTTCAGGTCCTACATTCATGTTTTATCAGTAGAACAGTCACGTTAGGCCGAGATATCTCTTACCTTTGCCGTCGTAGAGGAAAAAGACCTCCTGGAGAATGTAGGAGAAATGACGCGGGGCTCGAGAGTGCGGAAATATACAGTAGAACTCTGTTGTAACGGCCTCGGTTAATACGACAACTCGGATATAACGACATATTCTTCAGGTCCCATCCCCGTTTCTACATTATTGCAATATATTTACCTCGGTTATAACGTATTAACGCACTCGGTTTTAGCGACAATGGAAATTAGTAAGTGACAAATATTTGTATAAATATGAATGTTTTTCTGTCTCCTAACACCGCAAGTGTTCTTCAGCCAAGTAATAAGAATCCTAAAGTGTCACTAACGAAAATTAATTATCCTTCGAATGATAGAATGCATTGAGAACAAAAAAGACCACAAAATTTCATTATTGGAAGCAATCAGAACATAGACAAAGAGTGGAGACGAGTGATACCGGAAACGATTAAGAACTGTTTCAGTTATGCGAGTTTTTTCTAAAACCAAGTCTGTAGAGGTCAATTTTAATGAAACAACACTAACAGAATGGTTAGTCGAGATGAGCGTAGAAAGTTTTAAAAGTTATGAAGATATCAATTCATATGCAGAAATCGACCATGATGTTATAACAACAGAAGCTCAAACGAACGAAGACTGTGAGGGAGGTCATGGAAGGGCAGCATGGAAAGTATAGTGAAGAAGAAGATGAAGAAATGGTAGAGGATCAAGACGTACCAGTTACCACTGTTAATGAAGATATGCAAGCAATAATAGTGATATCACGGTTTTATGAACCGAAGGAGACTAATAAAAAGAGTATTATTCAATGCATTGAGGAGAGCCTCGAAAAACATTTCAAGTTGGCACATACGACACGAAAAAAATATCAGATTATTTTACTAATCACAAAAAAATTTTATTATGTTTAATGTACTTATTATATCATAATATGATGTACTATGTATTGCCATAATATAATATAATGTTTAATGTACTTATTAGATCATAATATAAAATTTAGAATTTGGAAACTAATTCTATGTTCCCATGCACCTCGGTTATAAGGACAATAAATTTCCAGTCCCTCGAATGCCGTTATAACCGAGTTCTACTGGACTAGGATCGGGGTTTTAAAAGACGGTTGATAATTTAAATAATAATCAACCGGTAAGAATAGAATTAAGTACGTAATTGTATATTCGATAATGAGGCGAGGGAAGGAAATGAGTGAAAAAATTCCTCGGGCACGAAGCCGTTGCTTTCCCATTCTCATCAATCTTTATGCTACGCACTTTTGTTAATACAGACCCCATTCTCATTCCTTCCGCTAATCTTTTCGATGTTCTTCCCCCATTTCATCGTTTTTCTTTTAAGTTCCTTCGTTCTTTTCCAACGAAATATAGCGCCCGGTCCCGTTTTTTACCCTTCCCCCTTCGCCAGATACCGCCCCATCCTCTTTCCCGATCCTCTTTTAACCCTTTCTCTCGCCTTTCCTTCCCTCATTCCCCTCCTCCCACGCACCCAAATCCTCCCCACTCCATTCCCAAGTCGGACTTTTCATAAGTCTCGGGAGAGTGACTTTCGGAGATCTGATGTGTTTCCTCGGGAGCGAAAGCGAGGGTCCACCGTACTCAAACTGGTGACACTTTCTCCCGCCTCCCAAACCCTCCATCTCACTCGCGCCCCATTCTATATCTCTCTTTCCATTCATTCTCTCTCTTTCCATTCTCTCTCTCTCCTTCCTTCCGCTCTCTATTGCTCCACCATGCCATTATCTACGCTTCTCTCTCTCTCTCTCACTCTCTCTCTCTGCTCACATCCCAACCTCTCTTCTCCCTATCCAGGAGAGAGTGGCGGTGTGAACCTCACACTTCCATTTCGGTCATAATGCTGTTTCGTGAGAAATTTTCCCTCTCTTCATGCGTCGCGTGTTCTTTTGAAGTGAACCTCTCGCCTTTTGTTTGATAAGCTTTCGAATGCTTTTCCTCCACTTTCTCAACTCCGTCTCTCTCTTTAAGTCTCGCTCTCTCTCTCTATCTCCCTCCCTCCCCCTCTCCTCAACTTCCCATCTCACTCTTTCTCTCCCCTCACTCCTTCTTCCCTATATCCTATATCCTATCCCTGTAACATACATTAACCTCCAAATTTCAATGCCACTTCGATGTTGACTTGAGGACTTAAATAATCTAAATATGTGAATTTTGTTTTTATTATTTCTCAGAACTTTCTGCATTTAAATATTTTAGTCTCACCTTGTATTTAGACTATAATTGATATGTTCTTAACTGCTAATACCGATATTTTATGTTTAACATATCGCGGGTCTGCCAAGTTTCTCTGCTGTTATAATTCAGGTTTTCTATTTGTTGTGAGTGGCATAAGCAGTCCGTAAATTTTATAGGATATAACGTTCACTGAAAAGGCTGATACATATTTGGTGGAACTCCAAGATAGGGGAATAGGTGGTTTTAAATAAAAATAAAACAAACAAATTGGGCTGTCTCCATAAATTTACAAAGTTTATAACCTCGTCTTTAATTTGTTTTATTTTAAATCACGCCCATTTCTCTATCAAAGTTTATAAATAATCCCTATAGCTCTGAGACTGTGGTAGACACAGTACTGTCCATTTCAACCGCAATGAGTATTTGCTTGATGATAATTCATCCATAGTCTGTTCGATGATTTAACTAGAATATACTATAATCACGGCTATGCAGGTGATATACATATCTCTAAGGTTTACTCGACCGTTTTATAGATACAGCAATTAATGCAAATATTTGTTACCGACCATAATCTGAACATGTAATTTAAAAAAAAAATACGCCACAAGTTGGCCATAAGGCCAGCCATATTTGATCATCAATATGACGTGTTTATATCCATATTACATTAAAAGTATTACTCTGAAAAATAATAAAAAGCGGCGAAAACCTCATAGTGGGTTCATACCAGGATCCCTTTATGTTAAGACAGTCTCTCGCATTAATTTGTGTATTGCAAACTTATTCATCAGGTTCTGTTTTAATAAACTCGCACAGCAGATATTTTCATCATAAAATGTCAACATTCATAAAATATTACATATTTTTTGTTAACCATAACGTCAACAAGTTTCTGCTAAAACACCTCCAGTTTCTGCGCTGTTATTATATAAGCACGGAATCGTTGTCTCAAATATTTATGACTTTTTCTGTTTGTTATATTCTGTATTTGGCGTTCTTCCGAAATGTATCCGTAATATTTCGACACAAATCGTGTTTAAATATTCTTTATATATTTATTTCCTATGCGACCTGAATATTATAACATTTTTGTCAATCTATGGCATGTAAAAATACCTCGGGTGTCCAATAAATCTAAGCGGGTGTGTTCCACAGTTTAAATTCCAACTTTTTTGTGTATCCAAGTGACGCCATAAAAAGAATCGATCACCAGACACACATACAAAAAACCTATTTCACTCCATATGTGACAGATCGCCACGCTTTTTGCCGTTTCCATTTCGGCCTTAACACCGACAGTTTTTATCACGGCAGTTATTTTTTATTTTAGCTCGCGACCGGCACTATCCAAAAGTTTTCTGCGTTAATCCCGTAGCTAAAGCAACTGAAAACCTACCCTATGCAAATATAAAACACACGGAAAACGAGATCTGATATTTTCCCCTGGAAAACACGGACTTAAAAATCTTCAACTCGGCAAACAGCGAGATTTTCCCTGGTTTGTCTTAGGAAGCCAAATTCCGCGGACCGAACAAACACGAAAAATAACGAATTCCTGATGCGTTTCGTAACAAAATTTTCTCGTCTTAGCATAAGGGGATGCTGGGAGTTATTCCGTTAGGAGAGGAAGCGGGGGGAAAAGAGGGATGTTTGTGAATGAAGTACTTCGTGGTATGCGAGAGAGAGGGTTGAGGAGGAGGGGTGGAGGAGGAGGGGTTGAGGAGGAGGGGTTGAGGAGGAGGGGTTGAGGAGGAGGGGTGGAGGAGGATGAGGAGGAGTGAAGGGAAGAGAGTATCTCACACGCGGGTTCACTTCTCCGGCCACTGCCTCGGCACTCTCCATCCAGACTACGCTCACGTTAGCAATGAAGCGATTTCTCCTCGCACGCCGGCCGTTCAAAGGACGTAACACGGGAGCACCAAGTGTCCTTAACTCCCACAGGCACGGAGGGGATGGGAGCGGGAGACGCAGGGAAGGGATACGAAGAGAGAAAGGAGAGACGAAAATAGAGACTGCTCTGGGGATCACCGAGAATCGAGTCTTTTCCTCTTCCTTAGGTCTGGAATAAAACTTTTTTGGACTCCTCATAGCGCGTAACTCCGTTCCGAATTCACGCCCACCAGTGCGAATCTTCAACTCCGTGGAAGATGCGGCTTGACGTTGTTAGAGTAACTTTTGCCGCAAATCGCTGGACTGGTGGAAAGTGCCTGATTGGAAATTCGGTCCTGTAAACGGATTTAAAACATTAAAATGTTTTAAATATTTTTAAATTTGAAAGCGAATGATATGTATACTAAATGGATCTATATTAATCACATTGGATATTTTGACAACTAACCATTGTTTTCGGAATTGAATAAACGTGTGTGTTTTGTAGTTTTGACGCGAGCGCGCACGCTTGGTTAACTTTTAACAGAAACGAAGTTAAATTTAACTTGTAAAATGGTGATAAGTTGCTTTTCATTCAGGTAGATACAATCGTACATATAAATAAGAAGAATGTGGTTGTAAATACAGAAAAAGGAATTAATTTACGATCATAATGGATCTAATGCACTCCCAAGCAATCGAACGACCATTTCTATAGTATTTTTAACGGTCGCATAATCAACTATTTTCTCCAACATCGAGTACAATGAGCGTAGGAGGAAAGGTGTATTCGCGGTCTTTTTTGTTTTGGAAATTGTGCTTTATAAATAATTGCGCCGGAGCGAATGAGAACAGTAACGGATCGCTCCACTTAAAAAGAGAACGGCGATTGCAACGGGAGCGAAAGCCGGAGTAAATGCGAAATAGCGGAAATGCGCTTCATACAATAAGTCTCGCGGTGAAAGCAGCAAACCGAGAGACCGGCCGTAAACTATTGTTTCCACTTTAAAATGAAAATATATGGACCGTTATCTGGAGTTTCTCTCGTTCGCTCAAAAATGACGTCGTAACACACAGCAACGTCAAACTCACGGAATATAACCGTCGTAAATTTCATAGCCACCGCGACGCTCGTCAAAACCTTTGGCTCGTTATCCCGAATATATTACCCCCTCCGAGATATGTTATTAAAGACCACTTGACAACGAGGCGGATTTGTAAGCATTATGTCGTAGGCGCGTCCTAAATCGCAGATCCATTCCCCCCTCCCCCTATTTAGGATCAAGATCACTCCTAAACCGTTAATGTCACTTGGGCGCCATTTTCGGAATCCTCGCAAGTGCGCGGGAGACAAGGCGGGGAACCATTATTTCCCTCTCCCCCTCTCCCCCCAACATCCACTCTCCCTCACACATGCACTCTCTCTTGTGTTTTTGCACCACCTCGTGATAGCGCTGGCTCTCAGCCACGGGAGACTCTAATAGAGTGGATGGCGTTCAAAGGTTGGAGGAATATATGGAGATTGGAGGCAGCAATGGGAGACTGAGACAAATGGAGAAATGAAAGCAAGTAGAAAAGAAAATAAGGGAGGAGGAGGAGGAATGATGTAAGACGGGGGAGGGGGGATTCGGACATGCGAGAGAGGTAGGGTTCGGAAGAAGAAGAAGTAGGTGCTGGAGATAAATCAAAATTGGGATGGCGTTGTAGGGCGAGGAAATATATGGGAAAGTGGGATAAGAGTGGATAGAGAAAGAGGGAGAAACGGAGAGAGAGAGGAGGGAGGGAAAGAGGGGGAGAAGGAGGGAGGAAGAAAGAGGGGCAGGAGGGAGGGAATGCTTCGTAGGAAAACGGGAGGATGTATTCTCAGTCGATGTAACATGTGGTTAGATAGCTGGCATAACCGTGGCGCGAGATCAAAAACGTAATAAGTGTTGCTGCTGCCATTGCCGACGTCATCGCTTTCAGAGGACTGCGCCGTGAGCGGCCTTGGATTTTTTCCACGCGTAGTATTTTGTTTGAAAATATAGATATATAGAGAAGAGTCCGATGGCGGCGGCGGCGTCGCGTTTGCTTTGGAGAACAAAAGCCGTCTCCTATCCTGCGGAAAAGTAGTGCACCGTTGAGTGACTTTGCGATGAATGCTCGAGAGAGAAAAAGAGTGGGAGAGACAGAGAGAGGATGAGAGAGGCAGAGAGAGACAGTGAGAGAATAGAGTGGCATATATGCCTTGTGCGTCTGTGTGTTGTGAAGTATCCAAAGAGGGGATGATTTCAGAAAGTATTGTTGTGGAGAGTAATTCATCTGAAAGTGCGATAAAATTGCTACGAACCATAATGGAGTATTTTCGAAATAACGCGTCGTTATTTTTTAGAAGTTTGCGAATGATAAACAACGGCTCGAAATTATGGGATATGGCTTTTTTTAGCTTGCGCATCGTAGTTTTCCATCCTTACATCGGGAAAAATGACATTCGAGAAGGTATTCCAATATCGATGGCATTTTAAATGAATGATATGCATTGGTTTGTGTTTTTAGTTTTAATGTGACAGTTCTCAGAAATAATATTTTGATGTAATTTATATTGAAATTCTTGTTTTGAAACTTCGGCAACGGACTTCAATGAATTATGGAATTTTTCGGCGCAATTAATCATGTCATATGCAGAAAACCGGAAATTTACGTGCATTCAAACATTTTGTGTTCGATATAAAAAGAGCCGTTCATTTATAATAAATTCTAAAATATTAGTACGTCATCATTGCTAGTTTCACTGCTTATCATTGTGTCTAATCAACTCTTTAAGCGAAAGAAAAGTTATTTAGGATAAAATTAAATTAAATATAAATATAATAATTTTATCATATTCTTATAATTAGATGGCAGTACTACCAATAAATATCAAGTCACACTACTCTAGTTACCAATTCTTCATATTATTCCTAGTATTTTGTGGAAAATATGTCGACATGGCAATTGAAAATTATACATAATGCTTTCAAATATTCCACATATTTCTTACCTTCTCTTCATTGTTTTTTTATTTTACGCAGAGATGTAAATGGATGGACAAAGAGAAAGAGGTAGGAGAAGGTTTCAGCTGATAGACTTGAAACGGAAAGAGAGCTATCAAGATATAAAGAAGACTGCGGAAAATAGGAGTATACGGAGAACCAAGTTTAACCATGAATAATTACGGACCTGTCTGCGCACAGACTACCTATGATCGTTTTATACAGAAGGTCTCTAAATATTTATATACACTTTGAACATGTTAAGATGAGGAAAACATGAATTTGTGGCTGAGCCACCAAAACACTTAACATAAGGTAACGTGGTAAGTGTTTGACACACGTTACAGTGCAAGATGTGCACAGGGAATGTTCTGGAAGACCTCACACATCACCTAATGAAAGCAATGCAGCGAATGTGTTGCAGAATTTCACACGATCGCCTAGCATGTCTGTATGAAAGTATCGCGTGAGGTCTGTGTAATCAGCGTACACCAGATTCCGAAAGCTCTCAAGTTGAAACCTTACATACCGAGACTAGTGTAAGATATGAATGAATAGCATCCAGGTCTTCATGCTGAATTTTAAAAAATAGTTTCTACACGTGCGGTAAAAATGAATTTTTACTTTTACTTATACTTTTTGAGCAGTGTTCGCTAGATAGTGAATAATATAGAAGTGTTTGAGGCATGGGATCGAATTAGCTTGTACTGCTATTTCACCACCAACATGTGCACAAGTGTGTCACAACGTTGTAAACACTGCATTGATGCTGGTAGTGGAAATTTAGAACATTTGCATTCTTAAGCTAAGTGCTATAACAATGTGCAATCATGCATATGCTTTATAAGAAAATTCTTGGTGAATTAAGTGTGTTTTAGAATTTAGGAACACTCTCTACTTTACATAGAATCGTCAGCCGTTATCACATTTTTCTTTAAATAAGTGCAGATTACAAAAGTAAAAAGTTTTCATTTTCATCTTCGTAATGGACTTTCGATAATTGCAAATCAAATAAAATGGTATTTTATTCAAAACTAAGATCTTATCGGTATTCTATGTAAACCATGTTTCTATTTAAAGGATATTGATTTACGTTGGGAAAATTTCGCTCAGTATAACCGCACCTACACAACTTCATCTCTTTAAATTCGAATAAAAAATGCACATTTTCGCTACTATATCTCTTTCACCTTTTATTTTAGGCATTGCATGAAATAAAATCTTGGAGAACTCTGGTGAACTCATGCAGTTCTGGCGCGTAATTCATTTACGTAGCTTTATCGTATGCATGAAAAACTAACAGCACAACGAAAAATCTACAAAAAGGCGCCCACATTTACGTGTGATTTTTGCTTCAGATTAATACAATTAGGCACAAGAGACCTCAGTTTCAGCACTTCATTTCTCATCCAAAAGGTCACGAAAGGTTAGAAACGCACTCTTACACTCGTGATGAAGCTATAAATTTGCACGTGAGCCATCTGCTTCATGCCATTTAAACTCTTGGGTGCTCTAAAAGAGCTTGTTTATGGAGGAAATGTGATAGGTAGAAAGTTCCTTTCTCTCCCCCTTTATAGTATATTACACTAGGTATTTGTGTGTTGGAAGAGAAAAAATGAGGGAGAGGATATAGATGCTCTTCGTCTCCCTTAGCACCTAAAGACCAACCTGCAACCTTGGTACATGCGGATCCTCAACCCTCCGTCGCACTCTGACCTCCGGTGGACGTGCCGCGGTCGCCATAAAGCAGTCGCGTAGAGGACTACATGCATATGGCAGGGCTGGGTCGCTCACTAGACCCTTCTACCTCGCCGCTCTCTCTCTCTCTCTCTCTCTCATACACACACTAACTCCGCATGAGTGCAGGTACACTTGCCCTTCCATCCCTCGCGCTCCCTTTTCCTCTTCAAATCCTCACACCACTCCTCATCACTCCCTCCACATTTCACTCTGCTTTTGCCAACCCTCTTCTTTGTGACTACTCTTAAAAATAAATTGATAAACAGTTGAAAAGTTACATGGGAACGGATGGAGAGCTACATTTTACTCCTACTTCTCTGTTGGCTCGTGCGAGTCTGCCTTTGTCGTTTGTTCTCAATGTTGCTCGGGAGAGAGTTTTCAATGGGATAATATTATATATCCTCGGAAGTCATTCGAAAGGGTTTTTGTTTTATGGCGTCGGCTGTACGTTATGGATTATTGTGGAGAAACTTGATGCGTTTATGTTTGCATTTTCTCAATCTCTAGGCCATCCGTATCTCCGCCGATTCAGTGTCGTTATGAATGCATTTCTCGTAATTTCATCATAATGGCTCGGGAATATTTCACTGGCGACAGTGATTTTAATTCGTAAAATTATCAGAATATAAAGATGTTTAATGTTATGGAAAGTACTGTATCCCTATACTGAACAACTCATCCTAGTTCCCTTTCGGATGTTTTAAAAACCAATGGCGACACTCATTTCTATGACTGCTGCTGATATATACAGGATATTATTTTTCTCTTTTAAATAATTTTTAATTATTTATTTTCTTCTGGAACATTTTTTTCTATTCTATCTTTAAATTTGAAAAAAAAATTATCCAGTAATAAATTTCATTAAATCATTAATTCTTCCGTATATATTATGGTCGTTTTATGAGTATCCTGTCCCTAATAGGAAGAGGAATTGTCGGAAAAATTCATTTTGAATTACGTGCGGGAAAAATGTTCCTTTGTAGAAAATTGTTTGCAGAATCAATTTAAAAATTAGTTTTGAAAATTTTGTCCAAATTCTTTTCATTTCAAGATTTTTTTATCAAAAAACAAAAAAAAACTTTTTAGACGGTTTTTATAACTTGGGCAATTTCGGGGAAATATTCAATTGAACTGCGTCGAAAATTTTATGACGAATTTCTATATATTATTATATACGCTCAATATAATCTCCTCCACAAAAGGGTTTATTTTTATAATATATAACTATTACCAGTGGATAGGTAAAAAAATCCTAAGAAGCGACCTACATTTATTAAACTACTATATTGAAAAAAGTAGGCTGGGACAAAATCTCGTCCTTTTGATCTTCAGTACATGCTGCATATGAAATGTTGGTTACATAGTGAAAATAATTTTAGCGAAGATTTCATCACAATAGGACTGTTGCTCTGTTTTCTCCCTTGAGATCTGAGTTTTTTCCCAAATGAAGCTCACTAAAGTATCTTACGAAAGACTTGGGTAAACATCTCACTCTATCCTTATCAGTGAAAAAGGTATGATAATAGGTTCAAGCGACACACGAGCTAAAGAAATAACTGTATACTTAGTCGACTTGTGTGTGATTTTAAGGTTAACCGTAAAAAACGTTTATATCCATAAAATTTTACTGAGTTTTTAATATTAGCAAAACTCCTGATTTTTTCAAACTGTTCTATTTCCTAAAAAATGTTATTCTGGAGGTATAAGAAAGCTAACCTTTTCTTCTTCTATTCGAACTACAAAGGCAAATTAAAAGACATCTCTAGTAGATTTTTAAAAAAGTGCAGCGCTGAGGTGAGCTAGCGTTTCCAATTGGCCGGATGCCTCTTCAAATTGCCTGGAGGGGAAGCATTGTCCTAGTTATATTGGCTCAACTTCAGTATTGAATGAATTCTCGAATTTAAAATTTTTATATATAGTTCATGAAATTTAATGGCTCTATTAAAGCATGTTTTAGAAAAAATTGTTCCACTTTCATAAAATAAACAATATAATTGAATACGGCAAAATTCTATATGCCGTATGCTGCCCATTTTTACATTCCCATACAAAGTATCGAGAAAGTATTGTTATCGCGAAAAAATTCGACCTCGAGATTTTTACGGAAATATACGTTTTAGATGTTGCTGAATCCGAAAAAGTGGTTTTCGCAATGCCGTCTGTCTGTCTGTTACTGGCTCTGGAGCCTAGACGGTACAGCGAAAATGAATGAAATCTCATACTTAAGCATTTTATCATACTGAGCAGAGTATACAAAGAAATGGTTGACATTTCTCAATAATTAAGAGTAGTTTATTCTACGCATTTTTAACAATAATACTATTTTCTCAAAAACGGCTATAACGACTTTGATCAAATTTCGTACAGATACTTAAGTTTACCTCTTCAATAATACTGTATAGTTCATATTTCCCAAAAAATGAATATAAGGCTAGTTTATTGTACGCTACTTTAACAATAAATCGATTTTCTCAAAAACGGCTATTAGGATTTTGATCAAATTTCGTACAGTAACTTGAGTATACATCTATAATAACACACTTTTCTCAATGAATGAATATAAGGCTAGTTTATTCTTGGGCAACTTGAACAAATATTGGATTTTCTAAAAACAGGCTCATACGATTTTCATTTTCTAAAGAAAACTAAACGACGCATTAGTACCTATATATATGAGAAAGTTTGTACAATGTATGTTGTACCGATTTCTTAAATTTAATTTTGTGGTTTTCCTCAAAATCCAGCAATTTTACTTTACCGAATCAATTATGTCTTATTATGGGGTTCACGTTATGTTTGTCTGTGTCAATTCGAAGTACGTGGCCTTTCCTTTAATTCTCTTTCCTCCATTTCCTTTAGCAATAGAGGGGAGTCCAAGTGAAGGTCCTTCATTATTTATTCCCCCTCAATGCTTACCTTTCGGTTTGATAAATAATTCAGCGCCGCAGTGGCAACGTATTCCTTCCTTTCCTCGGCATCGATCTCTTCTTTCTTAATCATTCCCAAAACGATCCCTTCCCCCCTCCCCCCCCTTCCACTCTCTCCCACCCCGATGTTTCTCCCTCCCCTTTCTTTCCCACAACTCCTGTTTCACGGAGGGATGAGGAAGGTCCCTCAACTCGGATTAATTTCCACCTCATAATCATCACCATTTACACTCCTTGCGCGTTTTTTAACTTCACTTGTTCTTTGGCCCTTTTCCTCGTTCGCCGCCGGGAAAAAATGAGAAGATGTAGCTCCTTGATTATTCCACTAGGAGAAAAAGATCCTGACATGACGTAGCCCATATCACCCCAAGGGCATCAGAGGGTCATTCCTCTCGTTTTACTAAGCTTTGGACCCCTGAGGGCGTGGTGAAGGTGGAAGGTCTACGACCCAAGGTTTGATCGAGTGAGAGAATAAATCGGGCGGAGGGGCGTCGGAAGCGTCGTTAGAGATATATATTCCCGGGGATTTTTCGGTGTATCTATGAAGTTCTCTTTTGCGCAAGATGTTTTAACGCAGTCTAACGCGAGTAAATCAAATTTTATGGTCCATAGTTTTAAAAATTCGTGTTTTGTTTACGGCATCTATGTGTAAATGTTGCATTTGAGTTTCACAATACTTCTTTATTGATACGGTGGATGCTTCTGATTACCTTTCGACCGGATTCAGAAAAAGTTACTTCTTGTGATGCCTTTTTCCAACGGTTTCATTTGTTGACATTTGAAATGCAAGTGGAGCTTGACGAAGGAGCATGAGAGTCTCTAAAATATATGTATAGAGATACTTATGTGGGTAAATGAATACAAAAATGTTGAGGCGATCAATATACACACATTAAACGCATTTCCTAAAAACCTAATATGCCACTTGGGCGCTAGGGAAGAAAGCAAATGTGGTCGTTTGGATGCTTAATGCGATCGCCATATATTTCAATGACTCAGATGCGTTGAAAACCCTTTCATGCTCACTATTCATATCCAGCTCGATTCTATGGAGATGGAGGAATTTTACGTATTTTGCCATTGCAGACCGTAATTTCGCTGATCATTTCCTCCGTAGCTTTGTTAAAGATGACAATCAGACAGATTTGATCGATTCCCATAGTAGGATATCGTCCTCAATAGCGATTTATGCACTAGAGAATATTGCGAGTAGAGGATGGGGCACATATTATTGATTGACGATTCTTATAACCAGCAGTGACACGAGAGTGAGGAACTTTCAATGAAAAAATGCTACTTTATGGACTTACGGGCATCATTGCTTCCTTTTTTATTGCTAGTTTATAAAAAAATGGAAATGAAAATTCGAATTCATCCCATTTTATTGATTTTTTAGAGGTCAATCGCCAAATATGCTCATATGTTCCCTTTGTTGCTTATAATTGAGAGGAGGGGGTGAGCGTAAGTTTAAATTAATTTTTGATAGTTATATGATCTTTGTCAGCCCTGATGATCAGTATTACTTGTTTACATCAATAAAGAAAGAGAAAATGCTATGCATATTACTCGTTTTATGAAATGTCTTCGATATTCCATAGAAATCTTTTATCGGACTTCCCTCGGTGGCCGCGTCCACTCTACACACACGTCATGACATACGTTTCATTCCCAAGAAATACTCATGGCAGAAACAGTATTCCTATAATAGTAGTTTCCAAGTTACTAAAAGCAGGAATGTACATAAAGCCACATAGGAATGCCTATTTGCTGGGAACCATAGGCACACACACGCGCGCACTCTTTGATATATTTATAGAATGTGTGCTCGCCTCACGGATAATGATCGAACTGTGACTAATGTAGAAATTACATTGATATGACTAATATTATTTAATAAAATCCAAGCGCCTAAAAATATGGTTCTTGTTGGGCGATCTTACAAATAAGAGATATTGGTGGCCTTGGTTAAGTAGATTTAGTTTGTGTAAATGAGAATTAGACATTTTCCTTGAGAACTCCGCACGCGTGCCAGTTTTGAGTTAGCTGAATGTAGTCATACGTTATTAACGAGAGCATAAAATGAAAATTTACTTACCATGACAAACTCTAATATATGACTTGCATTTAATAACATTGACAAAAGCATCAATTAATACATCGACTCTTTAAAAATATGAGGTAAAGCGTTTAAGCCAAAATCTTCGCATTTAAATATTCTCTTGTTAACAGAGTGGTATTATTTTCTTGGTCTGGAAAAGGAACAGAACATATATAATACTTATAGTTTAAGAGAGAACAAGGTTTTTATATCTGGATATATAAATATAAATCTACGCACATGCATAATAATGTATGTGCATTGTATTGTACTGAAATCAACTTTTTGGATCATTAATTTAGTTTATTGGGTTATTTTTCTTAATATCAAAAAGATTATGTAATAATAATGTCGGTTTTGAAGCTGTAAATAATTTTTTATATTTTTCTTATAATTTCCCTTAGAAAATGTGCTCACATTTTAAAATTACAATTGAATTATTTACTAGGTTTACATATAATATATTGTTTCTTTATTTTAATTATAATATAGGTTTATTTATGGGAAACGTGAAACTCGTATCGTATAAAATTCTCATACACATGTATTAAATACATGAAACATTATTTAAGCAACATAACTTTTTCATAACATCTTCTACTAAGTGAACTCAACTACGTTTCTCTTTTCTGATATTGGAATTTTTATTTTTTAAATCCATCCCTATTTGCCTAACCGATGTCCATTAAACTTTCGAAGTAACGGCTGCTCTTAGATTTACCCCAGATAAGAGTGAGACACACACACACGCACACATTTCCTGCTGGCACAGGCGCGCACACATTTGAATTTAGTGTGCAAAATCACGCCATTATCCGGATTCTTCCCTCTTCTACGGTTTCCGAACCCAAATGGACCGCATCCCGCTTCCACCCCATTCCGCCATCTACGTGATAGAGAGAAATGCCCGTAGACTTTCTTGACGTCGTTCCCCTTTTCTCGGAAAATTGGACCCGCACACCATTTCATCTCTACATGTCCCTACGAAACCACACAGTAGCAATTTTCCCCTCTCTCTCCCTCTCTTTCCTCCTCTTTCCTCTCTCCCCCTTTCTCTCTCTCTCTCGTTCCGACCTCCATTCACCGAAGAATAACCTTCCGCGTTGTCCTCGTTTGCTTTTCTTCTTCTCTCGGAGCTCTGATGTCGCAACTGTCTCCCAACTCTCTCCGTGTCCTTCCGTATCTGTGTCAATTGCGCCCCCAAAACTCCCCTCAACATTTCCATTCTCATGCATTTCCCCGATTGTCTCGTCCGCTCTTTCTCTTCTCTCGCTAAAGAACAATTTAGATAATCTGCATACTCGTGTAAATCAGATATTTGGAATTTTTCTCTCTCTCCCAGTGGGTGAAATGGCGAGTAACTCAAAGCAAAAAGGTCAGGGTCAAGTAAAATAAATCATTCCAAGGCGCTTAGGAAAATGTAGAAGATTTTCTCCACTTAAACTTTGGGTTATCTGATAGTCGTTAGCATTAATGTCAACTATTAAAATCAATAAACATCATAAGGGCATAAGATTTTAGCGTGAGCCGCCGAGCCAGTACTGGTCACAAAAAAAGCCATTTGTTGTAAATTTTTATGAGCCTGTTGTATTTGTATGATTCTTATATATATATATATATATATATATATATATATATATATATATATATATATAAACAGAATTTTAACGATCTACGTAAGTGTTTTGTAGAAAGGTATAATGATTCTGAATGCTCTTAAGAGTTTAATTCCAACCTATACAATTATTATTTATTTATTAAAAACAAAAAGATATTTCATTTAGTAAATAGTTAAAAAAGTGATCGTTAAACGTGTATGTATTGTAGCGTAACGGTAGAGAAGTTTTTTCGAACAGAAAAGATTGAGGCAACAAAACTTAAAATGATTAGCACAGCGCAAAATAATAATTGTCAAGAGATTAAACAAGAAATAAAGAGTAAAACTTATATCAGAATGAAGTGTGTTTACAAAGTACATATTCACACACGTTAGAATTCATTTCAGAACTGCGACGAATATTTTTATTTTGTTATGCCTTTTTCAGCCTGTCGACTTCGGCGTTTGAGATATTTAAAAAAATAGAATTAAAAAAGTAGTTTCCGTCTCATGACAAAGATTTGCATGCTCACATAGCTGGAATTATTATATTTTTATTTCTTTGATTATCCATTCTACCATCCATTCCAGTAGACAATCATTCCATCTTTTTGCTTCCCCAATCCACTCAGTCACCTTATCCACCGTTCCGTACTCTGCTTCCTTTAAAATTAATCTCCAATCCCTTCCTTTCCCTCTCTCTTTTCCATCTCTTCATTCTCCCTTTCTTTATCTTCCCCCAATTCTCCTCCTCTCGTTCGTTCCCTCTCTCTCTCTCTGAACGCCTACGCACTCCACGATTTGTCAAACGTCTGCCTCCATTCTCTTCTAATTTCTCCAATGGCCCCCTTTGCCCGCCATTCAACCTCTGCGTACCCCGCGTGTGCCATTCCGCCGAATCCTAATCTGAGGAGTGCCCTCGCGCATCACGTCGGGGACGGATAGCGCAGTTCTTTTTATCCTGTGATTTTGCGAGATCACTCCGCAAGAGGGCGATTACTGTGAGGGGCGCGTTTCCTTGTATTTCTCAATTATTTTTGTGCTGAAGTTAAGGCGTGGAATATCCGAGTGTAATTATCGATTTAATCGCTATTTGTAGAAATAAACTATTTATTAATGTTTTTATCCCTCGTAGTGCTACATTTTATTTATTATAAATGATCGAGTAAAATTATTGGGAATGTATTGTTGATATACATATTGTAACGATTCTTAACAAAAAGTTGACCGCCTTTTGTTACGAATTTAAAAGTTGATGGAAAAATTGAAAAGTACCTTTAAAAGAAAAAATAATTAAGGTTAATAAACAATAAGGGCTCAGCAAATTTCGACGTAACTCATTTCTATTTAGGAATTTAGGTGATAAATTGTAAGCAGATTAAATTTTAAGCTCGGAAACATCTTAACTTACAATATTATGTTTAATATGCCGCATTTTTACCTAAATTCTAAATTGTCTATAAAATTTCGTCATAATGACGAAGACGTAATTAGATCTTCCGAATTTTATTTCATGACGTTTACATTACACCTAAATTTAAAATAAAACAAATAAAAGAGAATTAATGCGTACGCATTTCTGGCATGCAACGAATTTCGAATTTTCGAATTCCATTCGAATTTCAAACCAGTTTTTCACACTTATCTTTGTTAATATTTCGTAAGTCACCGATTAGCGCTTTGCTCAAATTGGATTTTTCCCTCCAACGATTTTCTCGCGAGCTATCTTGCCTCCGAATCCCTGAAACTGGATCGGCTTAAGCCGGAAAGCGCTAATATTTCAGAGCTTTTAATAAATCCCTTGAAACCATCGAGTCTTATTTAGGCGATCAGTTTTTATAACACGCATCGCAAATTAATATATCATTCCAATTAACTCGCGTTAATAATTCCGGAATTTTGAGTTTTAGTTCAATTGTAGGGTGGGACCACATTCGAAGTTCTAGATTATTCTTCCGCGATAAATTTTTAAAACTGACACGTGATGAAATCGCATGGAAACCAGGGAATCAATTCGGCATCCAATTAAAACTTTTGGCGATCGATCAAAAACGAGAAAACTTCTGCTGGCTCAATAACAAAGTCCCCTAAAAGCGTTCTTCGAGAGTTTCCTCGGTATAAAAGATTCCCTCGAAAAGGGCGCCAAGGATATTTAAGGCGAGTGCGCTCCGAGGAGGCGTTTTACGGCATAAATTGATAGGGTCTCCGGGAATGAATTAACACATGTCTCCTCCCTGCCGTAGCATACACGCCATAACAGTATCCTATATGAAAAGACGGGGAAAGTCATGTTTGCACGGCAGCCTCTACCCTCCCTCCACCTGTTTCTCCTCGCCGTCCCAAACACCCCTCTTCCATCATCTCTTCAATCCCCATACTCGCTCGCCTCCTCCCCACTCCCCTTCTCTCCCGCCCCATCCACGACCTCAAACCCTCCACCCACATTCATATTCCCGTCACCTGCATTCCGACCCGATATCCCCCACCCCCTTACGCCCATCCCCTTCCACCCCACCCCACTCGGTGCCGAACCCTCTCTCGCTCTCTCCCTTTTATGACTCCCCCTCCCACCTCCAGAAAACCCTTTTCCCATTCCTTCTTGTCTCAATCCATCATGTCTGCCGTGCTACGAGTACCTACCCATCTATGCCCACATCGTCGTCTCTCCAATACCCACCCCACCCACCTCTCTCTCTCCCTCACTCCCACTTTTCCCCAAAAACCTACAAGCTCACCAACTCCGCCCTACCACTCTCCTCTTATGCGTCGTTTTTTACCCAAAAGCGTTCGTATTTTAATATTATATACATATTTCATTATTTTTTCCTGCTCTTCCATTCTTCCGCTCTCCTCTTTTCAACGGCTTATCCTATCTCATGTTTCCCTGCGCGCCAAAAAACACACTCTCTCCCTTGTTTTCTGTATACGCTCACCTAAACTTTTTTTTCCCACCAGCCATCCTCTTCCTCCGCGCTCTATTTATAACTACTTTCGCTCCTTCACTTCCTTCTCGCAGCACACTGCACTATATATCCTTCTATCATTCATTCCATCCCATTCCTCCTCCTCTTTCTCTCTCTCCCTCTTTACGCCTCCGCATCCCTGTCTCTCCAACGCACCCTTCGCCCCTCCACCCCCTCTCACCCACACGCCTGGTCCCTTCCCTTCTCTTTCCCGTTTCATATCTCTCGCCTGTCTCACCTCTCTCGCGTATCCTATCCCGCGCACCCTAACCCCCTCTACAAAACCCTATCGCCCAATTCTCTCTTCTCCCTTCCTCCTTATTTCGTCCCTACTTCCCTCCACGACCTCTATGCCTCTCATCCTCCTCCCTCTCTCTCCCCTCCTCATCCACCGACCCTTTCCCTTTCATCTCATCTTCCATCTGCATATCTCTGCTTCCTGGCCCTCCACTCACTCCCTCTTTCCCTCCCCTCCCCCCTCTCTCCCTCCTTCCCCTCCCTTCCCTCCATCTCTCTCCTTCCCAATCTTCCCCACTCTCCGGCCCTTATTCCGCTTCACCATCCATTCCTCATCTCTTTTCCTGTCGACCCGCCGCCAGCCTATTATTCTACGCGATGCATATTCTTTTATCTTTCGCTTTTTTTCTGCCTACCTTATCCGTGTGCCTCCGACCCGCCATAACATCTTCTGTCGCACACGCAAAAGCCTTCGCCCTTCTTTCTCCCGCTTTTTTTGGCGTTTTCTGCAGCCGCGGCTCGAATCTACGTGACCTCGAGCCATTGCAGGCTAAGTACACGGGTGGTTTCGAAGGTTCAGCGACTTTTGTCCGATCTGTGCCGTTTGATGTTTTCTGAATGGCTCTTTGCCTCCGGGAGGAAAAAAATATCGCGATGCCGTTATTTCGGTCTATTTGATTCGGGAAATATTTGAACCGGGTCATAAATTTTTAAAACAATATTTTTCGCCTGCGTTCGCCAAAATCGCACGTTAAATTATTTTAGAGGAAGCTGAAAATTGAATCTTTATTACAGTTAACTTTGAGTGCAAAAATCGGTAAATTTGAAAAAGAGAAAATTGTTTACTCGCGTCATAATTAGCTAAATGTTTGTCAAAATCCTTTTTTTCCATTTTTGTGCGCATTCGTCCTCTCAGGCACAGCATCTAGCAGTAAAAAAAACAATTCGTTTTTGTTTGTTTTATTGATATTTAAACGTCGAAAAAATTGCTTTGCTCTGTCCGATAGCGCCCAAAATTCCGTTTTACAATTTATCTAGTACGTCCGAATATCCTCGCTTAGCAAACGCATCCTTAGGTTTCCACTTTGTTAATCTCTATAGCAACCTGAGCACAGAGAATGAATTGGAGGATAAATAAATCCTTAAGAATTTGACTCGGCTTCAGTCTTTTCCTTTCTGATTCTTTCTCTCACTCCCCTCTCTTTCTCGCTTTCTCCGCCTTTCCCCTTTTTCTCTCTCTCTCTCTCTCCTCCCGAGACTCGTTACTCTTCTATGCTCAAAACGCTTCCACGGTTGGCATCCGAAGCGACCGAGGGATAAAACGATTCCTCCTTTTTTTATGGAAAGGGGAAGAGAGGATGCGGAAATCTCCTTTGAGCAACTATCCAAAAATTTCGAGACTTATTTCCAAAGGAACACGCTCC
Source organism: Uropetala carovei (assembly GCA_036926305.1). Lineage (NCBI taxonomy): Eukaryota > Metazoa > Arthropoda > Insecta > Odonata > Petaluridae > Uropetala > Uropetala carovei. The sequence continues at coordinate 2,980,410 of JAXCHB010000340.1, forward strand.
TGTTTTGTTTGGGAGCCGGAGGAGTACATTTTTATTTCTTGCTCTCGAGATTTATTCCGGGAATAATACGGGCCAAAAAACAGATTTGGGTCGTCGTTAAAAACGGTTTTGCTCATTTTGCGCCATAACGCTCGTTTGTTTCCTGCGAGATGTGGAGTAATCGGCATTTTGCTCATCGCCACGGATAAAGTGTTATAATATCGAATATGTAAGTTAAATGTGTGCACTCAAAGAAAGAGAAAGGAAGCTGAAAAAGCTTGCGTGCATGATTATTGCGTGTTATTTTTCTTCGACGACTTAACTATTTTAATAAGTTTTATATATGCTCAATACATTGAAATTGCGTATAAATTGTGATATTAATTTTTAAATCTGCCGATTCCTTAATTTCTTAAACATTCAATTTTAACCATTCGAGTCATATTACTAATAACACTGCATTGGAGAATTCATCTGTGTTTCTGGTAATGCTGATAGATTTTCAACACGTTGAAGACTATGAGATAACATGAGTTTCAATTCAGACATCGCCAATCTTTATTCTTTCAATTTTACAAATTATAAAAACTGATATCTTTAGGTGAAGATATTTATTGCCACCATACCGGTCTTTTCTAAAATTCCATTTAGACCTTTCGTTTTTAAATAATTTAAACGTGAATATTTATGGATGGATAATCCTTTCCGAGTCCTTAACATGCGTTTCGTTTATTGAGTACACAATAAAAATGCGATTAATCAACTTTCAGTGTCGGATTTGAAATATCCAGCAGACAAAGAAAATACACCACTGAACATATCAATAGAATCTAGCGCTTTCCTAATTCCACTCTATGTCTGTTTGAACTGTCCTCATTATAGGATATTGAGTCGATGCAGATGCAAAGACTATATTGATTTCCTCGAAAACCTGTTCGAATAGCCACAAAAAAGAGGGGGTCATTTCATCACCTAACAATTCTTGCCTTGTGTAATCAAATTTCGAATATTTGAAATGATCGATTCACTCTGATATTGGTTAATTACATAAAAGCAATCGATATTTGATTTAAAAATGCGTCTTTCCTAGAATATTTTACTGTATGATTTGATTTCAACATGACGTTAGCGATGCAGCTTAATTTTAATCCAGAGTCGGTTTCCAAGGAAAAAAATCAAAAATGCAAACGATCAAAATTCTTGTTTGCATATTAAAAACCTTTGCTATAAAATTTCAAAATATCATTCTGATTTCCAAGTAATACCCATTACATACAGTAAATTTGACACGACTGAATTACCATATGGAAATAACATTTGACCGTCACATCTTAACATTTGCAACGCATATTTCCATTTGGTGGAATAATTTTAACGGTCGAAATTCGTACTTTCAATTTCAGTCTTTTCCAGTGGAAAATATGAGAATTGAAAAATATACTTTAAATTAAGCGTATATTGTTTTGCCGAGACCAGATACAAAGTAGTTTTTCATTTATGAGAAGTTCTCTTGAAATTGCTTACAAGAGCAAAAAAAGAATACATTGGTCTGATGACCCAAGGTTAAAGGTCAGCCGCATCCTGAGGCGTTTGAAAATAAAACATTCTGTGATGAGGAAGGGAGTGGAATTTGCAAAATATTTTAGAATTTGTATTTTCATTTTTTCCTAAACTAGTGGAGTTGGAATCCCAGGTGTAATTCCTCACGTTTTCCAATTCCTTACTTATTCTATTGTTGATCGCTTTATAATACTATTTTTATCTCATTCAATTGAAGCTCATACGCAAATAAATAAGTCATAACAATATGATATGTCGCATACTCAAGCAAAATATATTGGACTCACTTGTCAATATGTTTTTATGGTTTTTTTTTTGCTATTTTCATGTTGCCATGTTCCAAAAAATGTAAATGAAGGATAATGGAGAATGTAAAATTTGATTCAGGTTACAGGATAAAAAAATCTGATATGACCAGCAAATGGCTTTCTCCATACATAGTGATGAGTGCAGTTACAATAGTAATTGGAGTTCGCTCTCCATCTCAAAAATATCAATATTCAATTATGTTCGTAAATAATTTTTAAACAAAATAATTTTAACGTTAAAAAATACTTTCAATTTTTAAAAAATTTAAAAATTTTCTATTGATAAAAATATTGATGGGTTATTAAAATTTCCGTTTATGTCGCTTCCGCTGTTATCAATAATTCTAAAGTTGTATCGTAGCAGCGTAAAAAATGTCACCTAGCGACATCAGTATACTGTGTAAATTAAGACGGATATTAATCGGAATATTTCTGCGTATCCACTCTATGAAAAAATGTTTTTTTTTAAAGTTGTAGAATTTATTTTACCTGTAACATTGATAATGAAAAATATTTATATTAATGAAATCTTAATGGAGATATTTGGCAAAAACGGAAAATTTTCAAGTATAAACTTCTACTTTCGACTGACCAATCTAGTCGTACTTTGATTCTGTAACTAAATTTTAATTATACAGTTTCGTTTTGATTGAATTATTAATTTTTGATTTATAATGCGCATAAAATTTTTATCACACACAGATATCATCAAGAAAATAGTGAAAACGTACTCAGTGGAACTTAAAACGTGAATTTCCATTGAAATCTCTAATTCGATTTTTCACGAAAACAATACTTTCTCTTTATTCCATATGGAGAAATAAACATATGATAGAGGCTGTAATAAGCGTTTATACCGTTACTTTATTTTAAAATTTTATCGTTTTAAATTGTATCCTCATAAGAAAGCACACCTAACCTTTAAAAATTCAATAGGCTACGCAAATCTTCTATTTCTGATATTTTGTGAGGTATGTTACAATATAAACAGTCCGGAATCCTACAGAATCAAGAGTCATTATCATCATTATCATATGTTTAGATTATCTTTTATATTATAAAGGAATAAACACCGATATGTGGGTGAAGAAAAATTCGATGCCCATTCTTCTAGGGGTAATAGAAGAGACCAAAACAAACATCTTTTGTTAAACAACCGTGGGTCTGAAATGCGTCCTTGAAGCGTTACAGGCCATGAAACAGGCAAGGGGCAAATAGGCAACCCGCTCAGAAAATTTGTAAGAGACTGTTGAGAGGTTTTATGTAAGGTTGGGAATCAGGAAACAAACAAATGATAACCATCGATACGCGAATGCGCAGTCAGCTGTTTGGTTTGAAGAACGAAGGTTGTTGTTCAGAATCGTGAGTGTTAGTAACTCGCTATTATCGGCATGGAGCGCTAGACATGGAGAGAACTTAGGGACATGCACTTTGTGTATGGTGCTGCTAATGGCAATGACAGAAGAGCCCAGAGGATGTACCGCTAACGTTTTCCAGACAGAGTGTGTGCGGATTGTCGTACTTTTGTTTCTATCCACCGCCGATTGGGGGACACTGGCTCATGCAGGGCGACCACGATCGGTGCAATTTGACGAGGACGTGTTGCTACGCTTTGAAGACAACCCCTCAACAAGTACTCGCGCGGTTGCTGCCAAGCTCGATGTTGAGCAACGCCTTGTATGGAACGTTTTGCACTAGCAGCTACTTCATCCTTTTCGTCCTATGAGAGTGCAGGCTATGGACCCTACAGACTACCGTCGTCGATCTGAATTTGCACTGCACTGGGCTATCGAAGAGCCTCAATTTCCTGCAGTTGTGTTGTTTACGGATGAGGCCTCCTTCACCCGAGAAGGTATTTACAACTCTCACGACAGTCATGTATGGGCATACAAAAACCCTCATCCCACAGCTGTTCATGTCCATCAGCAACGTTTTGTGGTCAACGTCTCGACCGGTATTGTGAATGACTTCCTTATTTGGCCTTACCTCTTACCTACTCGGCTCAATTGGCAAGTGTACAAGGTGTTTCTGGAGTTTATCCTGCCGGAATTTCAGGAGAGAAATGTGGTTCCAACATGAAGGGGCTCCGGCTCACTTCGCACTCCCAGTCCGCAGATACCTTACCACCGCTTTCGGCAATCGGCGCATCGGACGGGGAGGACATGTGAACTGGCCTGCAAGATCACCGGACCTCTCCCCACTGGACTTCTTTACGTGGATTTATATGAAAAGCTTGATTTATTCGACGCCAGTTGACTCTCAGATGGATCTTATTGCACGTATCGCTGAAGCGGCCGCAACTATCAGGAGCAACCACACATATTTAGAGGACCACGACAATCTCTGCTGTGTCGTTCCCATCTTTGTATTGACATTAATGGCGGTCATTTTGAGCATTTATTGTAAAATGCATAAATAAATTCAAGTTGTGGTTATCACTTGTCACCTGATTCCCAACCTTACATAAAACCTCTCAACAGTCTCTTACAAATTTTCTGAGCGGGTTGCCTATTTGCCCCTTGCCGGTTTCATGGCCTGTAACGCTTCAAGGACGCATTTCAGACCCACGGTTGTTTAACAAAAGATGTTTGTTTTGGTCTCTTCTATTACCCCTAGAAGTTTGGGCATCGAATTTTTCTTCACCCTTTATATGTCACAATATATACCGTCCGTCCCACCCTGTATCTCAAAATCCGTTCGTCGTAGAGATATGCGGTAAACTGCATTTTGTTTCTGCAAGCTAGGAAGGCCCCTAGAAACTATTCTCATTTTCATAAAGTCCCGGGTTCGAATCCAGGAGACAATTATATTTTCCCATAAGTTTACACGGGATTTTCGATTTTTCAGAGTGCAAGGTTTTTTTCCTTCATGCATTAAAACGCGTAAATATGGACAGATTTTATTCGTTTTTGCTTTATTCTACGGCTAAAACTCCATAATATCTTATTCTTGAGTTTTTTACATGTTACACGGTCGAATCATTCTGAAATACGCAATTGTTTTCGAAATCTTACGGGTATTTCGTACTCTTTCCGGACGTTGCCAAGGCGACCGTCATTGTTGCCTCCGATTTAATTAATGCCAATTAAACCTTCAAATAGGTGAAAGAATAGCATTATTCGCTTCGCACTTTGTTTAAGCATCGAAATTATTGCTGTAGCAATTTCAACATTTATACATAGCAACATAAATATTTACGGATAAATATTCAGTTAACCACAATTAACTGCGTATGGGAAGCGTTTCTAACGAATCAATGAAAGCAGTTGAATCTTCCTATCATCGTTTGAATGCTGGAATCTTATCTCTTTGTAAGTAGAACCATTGTATTATACATCCATAATGTTTATTAACGCAAATAGGCTCAAGCATAAATTTTTAATTAAATGAGAATAGGGACACACGTTATTATTTCAGCTAGTATTTATATAAATGACTAATCTTGAAGTTAAAATAATTTACATGACACGATGCACTTTATCCCAATTACCAATATTGTAAAAAGCATATAACATTACTCAAGTATAGAATGTTAAAAATTATGCGTATTTCAAGTGGTAAAATTAGATTTTAACCGACTTTCATGCACTAAAATAACTTAAAATTTATCGTTTAACAGTTTCATCTATTTTCTTCTGTTTGCCAGTTCTTTCTTTCTCTTCTATCGATTCCGTCAGAGATTGCTTTCGACGTTTTTTTCCCCGAGGGACTGCCACGCCCCCTCTCGTCTCTCATTTTAAACCAGCGTTCACATAAACCGTTTCCTATTCGGATGGATTCCATTCCCTCCGCCACCTCTTCAGATACCTCTCTCTCTCTCTCTCACACACCAACCATTTCATCCTCTTTATCCTCCTCTATCACATCCGTTCTCATTTCTCCCTCCTTTCTCTTCCACCGCCGTATCTTCTACGCCATTATTCCCCGTCCTCTCATCCTTCCTTCTCCCCCCCCCCCCCCCAATCTCTCTCTCTCCTCCCTGTTTCCACTCACTCTTCTCTTCAACGGACCCGTCTCAGTTTTGATGTCTCTCTCTCTCTCTTCTTCTCTCCCTCTCTCTCTCTCTCCTTTTGTCTCCGCCACAACGGCTCGTCCACTCGCATCCCGAGCGCCTCCTTTTCTTCCTTCGTGTTCATTTATCGGATTTCGACTATCTGTGCGTATATACCGACGTCCGTGATACGCCGACCGCTTCGGCTATTACTGCGTTCCACCACGGAAACACCGATCCTGCGGATAATTATATGTTAGCTTCTCACTTCCGAAAATTTAAAGGAGATGATTTTGATTCGCGATGGATATAAGAAAATAACAGCGGTGGGAATGGAATCTTTAATGTTTTCCTCCGATTGCTCGTGATTCTTTATTCTGCAATACGTTCGTGTTTTCTCGGGAAACGGTTAAAAAAAGTTTATTATTAGCAAATATTTTTTTGGGATTCATAAACATTCGCAGAAATTAGATCTGCGATATCAGAAGTATTCCAGTGAAAATTCTTCTCGCTTTTAAATTATTTCGAAATGGGAAATTTTTTAATTTCAAAAAGATGATGGTGTTTAAAAGATTGAATCTGGCTGGAAAATAAAATATTCGGAATCAAGGAAATAATAACTTTGTGAAATAGGTTAAATACATGTGAGATAGGGTGTAATACTTTCCGAAAGTTAATCCCTTAGAAATAAAATTTTCACGTTTAAATGAATTTTTGATCTCTAATAAAATGTTGGTAAATGATAAATTATGCGGAGGCATATTTTATATATTTCATTATTTCTTCTTTGCCTCTCGAATTTTTAAAATTTAACTTTCACTCATCAGTAGGTTTGAATTGGAACGTAAATTGTTTGAATATTTTTGCATTTCAAAATCTTGAACCTAAAGAGATCAGAGATTGAAACAACAAACAAGCTGTCATGAAATTGTATTTATTTTTAAATCTGGTGAAACAGGAAAAACACGTTCTCGTAGAAATGTTATCTCCGATAAGGGTTTTCGCGAAATTTATCCGCCGGCGCTAAGTCACATTTAATGTTTAGTTTTGTAAAACGCGACATAAATTCGCAAGTACGACCCTGTAGTTATAATTTCATTCGTATTCTTGAGCGAACTCAGTCATTAGCGAAATGAAAACATTTAGTTTTGTTGCACCTGCGAGGTTTAAATAACCGCTGGCACAGCCGAGACACGGAACTGAAAAAATGCACTGGCGCACACACACACACACACACACGCTCACGTGTTTAAATACGTACGCTTGGCGTTTTTCATTTCTTGCTTTGGTGCATTGCTCCCTTTAAAACTCATTACAATTCCCCATGCCGTATTTGCACTCGTTTTATTTTAAACAAACCTCTTTATGCATGAAGTGAGAACAAGCCCCAATGTACGACGAGTACTCACAATTATTTCGCCTTCCGACCTTGGTTTGACCTTTTCTCTTTATTTTTTTCTCTTTTAACAAGGCATTTTCCCTATTCTCCCGCATCCCCCATTTCCCAACGAACTCTCGGCCCCGAGGACTGCGGAATACACGCTCAGTGGGACTCGTTTGCTCTCATTACCTCGTCCGGTCCTTGGGTCTCCCTTCTCCCGCAGCCACGTCAAACAACGCCTGGCGCGCAACAAACATACACACACACACACTGGTAGTCTCACCCCGTATAAGCACTTATTCCCGCATTCCTCATCCCCGCCCAAACATCATCCCATACTCATACTTTTGCGTAGCCACGCACACACGCGCTTCCAGAAACCTCCATTTCACGACGTCCTTTTCTGGTCTTCCCCCCACCACACACACCTAATCCGATTCCATTTCGCACACTTTAACATCCTCTGAAACTCTCTTCCACGTAAATCAAAAACTACCCCTCGAGTTTCCTTCGTAGCGCCTAACTCACTACGTATCTCCCAATCTCCGCGTCGATCTCTCCTCTCCCTACGCTTATCTCTCTCTCTCTCCCTTTCTCTCCATGTATTTCCCTCCCCTCTCTCCCTCCCTCCCTCCCTCGCCATTCTTGGCTCTCTCCCTTTCCGAGTTGATTCTCCACCACTCATCCATATGGCATGGCTATGATAGCCACTTCCTTTCTCGCGCTCCATTTTATCATTCCGTTTGCATTTATTTCTCTCTTACTCTTCCTCTCTGAGCCACTCTTTCACATACGTGCACGCAATATCCTCGCTTTCCTTTAATCTCGCACACCCTCCGATGTACCCATCTCTGATGACTGATTGAAATCGTAGTCCATCAGAGGTTTAAAAAAAACTCATATACTTCCTTCTTTTCCCCCATTTTACCTTTCTTTTCTCGTGCGAGATTATGTCACATCGAACGAGTTATACGTCTGGCTCGGCGGATTTTTTCCTCTCGAGCTAACCTTTAAAACAATAATATTCTTTTTCCTATTCACTTCTCGATCTCTTCGCCCTCTTCCCGAGCGGAAAAGTCGTTTCGTATTTATCAATAAAGATATTTCGCATCCAAAACTTAGAACTGTTTTCGCGAACTGGTCCGCGCGACGGCAATGCGTCTATTCTTCAAAATTCCTTTTCGCCTCCGCGCCTCGAAAGCGAGTTCATTCACTTTTCCGAGTATTCAGACATGGTCCGGAGAAAATTAATGTTCTTCGTAGGCAAAGCTAGGTTCAACGGAATAATTTCGTTCGCGCGAATAATTACGTTAAACCGAATTCCGAGAATTTCTCCTTTCCCATCATGCACCGCACTTTCTCAATTTCCCTCTTCTCATCCGTAAGTTTCATTTTCCGTTCTCATCTTTTCCTCCTCCGTCTCTCCCTCTCTCTCTCCCTCTCTCTCTCTCTCCCTCTCTCTCTTTCCCTCTCTCTCTTTCCCTCTCTCTCTTTCCCTCTCTCTCTTTCCCTCTCTCTCTTTCCCTCTCTCTCTTTCCCTCTCTCTCTTTCCCTCTCTCTCTTTCCCTCTCTCTCTCCTCCTCACTCGCTTCTCTTTTTTTCTCTCTTATTTTTCTATCTCCTCTACCACCGACACCATTTTAAAATTCCTATTCACCAATTAAGCCACATTACTCCATACCTTCGTCCTCACGGAGCACCCACGCCCACACCACTCCCATTCTCTCCCTTTTTCGCGGACCACTTGCCCCACCTTCCTAGTTCCGTTCTATTCCTCCCTTCTCCTTATCCTTCTATCTCCTTATCCCTCTCTCTCTCCTTCCTCCCCTTTGGCCCTCCCTCACATTTTTTCACTTTCAATCCTACCTCACAAAATCTCCAGTTTCCCTCTATCTCCCAATAATTCTCATATTCATTCATTCTCTCTCTCTCATCTCCTCGTTCCTTTTCAATTTCGTCCCTCTTTTAATCTCTCATTCCATTCCCTTCTTGTTTCATCTCCATTTCCGAACCCCATTCCAATCCTCCCTCTCACCTTCTATCACCTCCTTCCCCTCATATATATCCATCCCACTTCTCCTTCATCCCTCTCTTTCCATTTCCATACCCTATGTCTCTTCCCCATTTCCTTTCTCCGTTTTCTCCAATCCCCATTCCATTGCCTTTTCCCTCCTCTCCTCTTTCTCCTCCCTTTCCCACCCTCGTTTCCCACTCTCCCTTCCTACTTTCCCTCTCTCTTTGCCCTTGGATATTCCCTCTCCAACGAACACTCTTGCTCGGCATCCCCTATGAGTGGTCCTCGCACTTCCGCGTGTCTGTGGCTCGCAATGACGTTTGTGTTAACGTCCTCTCCTTTGTTTGAATTCTCCTGCACAGGATGGCGCTGGGTGCAAATACTGCAGTCGTCGGAAGGAAGGAAAGTGGTAATTAGGGCGGAGACAAAAATGAGCCTCTCCCCCTTCCTCCCTTTTCGACCGTGTGATACCGAGTGTAATTAGGTTGATGCGGATATAACTTCACTTTTAATCACTAACTCTGGAGGGCTGGCGATTGCATTCGATAAGGAATACATAATTTGAGACAATATTACTTCCGTTGCACTGCTCTAGCCTGTTAGTCGGTGTTTTTTTGTTAATACTTTTTTCGAAGATAGAAGCCCCCAAAACACTTTACGAGCGACCGCACAATTTACTTTTATTTAATTCAAGTAACTTTTAACCCAACAACAGACTTGACCGTATTTTTTCGTTGTACATGAAATCATACTTTACATTTATCGGAATGTTCTTTTCTCTATGCTACGTGTTTAACTGAAAGGTAACTTTTCTACTACAATACATGTATCACAAAATTTGTATATGTACTTATGTTTATGTATGCAATAGTTTTCGAATTTAATCTCAGCTATAATGAATTCACACGTAGTGTTCAATGACACTATAGCGTAAATCACTCTTGGACAGGACATTTATGTAATTTGTTGTCATATTTTTGCATCAGTGTCATGAAGTATACACAGTAAATTCAAGATATGAAAGCATAAAATACTATTTTTATGAAATTAATATACATAGTTTTGCAATTGTTTTTAAATGTTAGATAGCTCCAATAGTCATAAAATATTTGGCTAATGGAAATATTTAAATCATCAATTGGATATCAACCACCAGAGGAACTTGTTTTTTTTTATTGATCTTACGGGTTTATCAAACCAATATGAACGTAATGGTAGCTCCCCTGAATATATTCCCTGACATGCTATAATTCTTTCTGCATATTATTTATATAAATGAATCTTGAACATGTGTTCAGCAATAGGAACTTTAATATAGCAAACACAGTACTAGATATCTTATTTAATAACTATGAAATATACTCCCGTAATGTGCGTTATTGACTTATCGATTTCCAGTAAAGCATTTTGTAAGATGTTTTATCATGTTTTGGTATAAAACATTCAATCATAAAATAAAAATTTCGTCGATAATTTATTTGTTGGCATATAGCAACGATTTGATAAGTTATTAATCACCGAAGTTCGCTATATCTAATATCGAAGATCAATAAATCTGATATTCAAAACGCATAAATCTGGTAAAAGGCAGTCGGACATGGGAGTTCCCCCTCCCCCCCATCCACAATGTCAAAATGAAGATGTAGAATAAGACGATTGGAGTGGGTCTCGCTCGGTTTTCTTTCTTCTGAGGAAAAGATCGGGATTGGTTGGGATGGCTCCCTCGTTGAGTCATCGATACTATTCAAAAGAAGATAGGAAGGGGCAGGATGGAAAATCAGCGAATATACAATCTCTGAACCCATGAAGAAAGAGGCAGAATATATATATACACACACACACACACACACAAACACACGCGAAGGAAGGACGAGCAAATAGAAATCGGAGGTTTGAGGAAAATCGAGTGAAAGAGAGGAGACGAGAAGAGTAGAGAGAGAGAGAGAGAGAGAAAAGATATGGAGATGCAGTGTGTGTGTGAGATAGAAAATTATTATTATAGAACCCTGAAGATTGAGGGGAGTGATATTAAGATTCGAGGCACTAGCTAAGGCGAGGGATAAGGAGAGGGAAAACGGGTTGGCAGAAGAGATAGAGAAGGAAATGAGATGGAAATGAAAAGAAAATGAAGAAAACGTAAAGAAAAGAAATTAGGAGAGCGTAGGAAGGAAAGAAACAATTTTAGGAGAGTGGAAGAAAGCGAGGGAAGAAACCAGACGAATGACGAGCAGGAAGGAGAGGAAAAGATGGCGGTGGAGAAGGCGGAAAAGAGAGGAAAGTAAAGATATTACGTAGAATCGAGTGGAAGTGTGAGGATATAACGAATACCGCGGATATGGTTGGGGGAGCAGTTTAGAGGGCAGTAAATCCGGAGAGGTTTTGAAGGAAAGAAAGAGAGAGTTAGAGGGTTGGGATTGAGGAGGACGCGGCGGGGTTTGCGGATGGAATATCTTTTGAAATTGGAATACGGCGTGGGTTCGTGGGCTTGGTTGGCGTGGATATCTTGAGGAAAGGGTTGAATTGGGATTGAGGGAGGGTGCGGGGTAGTATACGGAGGGTTTGAGGAAGAGTGAGGGGGCGAGGAAAAGTCGAGATTAGGATTGCGGTCCGGAGAGAGGTGGTTTGAAAAGAAAAGGGGCGGATAGAGGGAATATTATGCGTTGGGAAGGAGCAGAGGATCTTGGGGAGAGGAATACGGGGTAAAGAAACAGATTAGGAGGTAGTCAGATGAAAGAAGAGGTTCGGTAATTAAGCCGTGGCTTCTCCGTTATCTGTGAGCGCGCGTGCATATATATATATAGAAACTTTCGTTTTTTAAACTGAATAGCTTAGAATAAACGGGTCCATTTCATATTAGCACCGAAATTATTTCACTAATGCAGGGAGGAGTTCTAAGGATTTTCTAATTAAATTATCTCTTTCACTCGCTTCTGTTGTCTCAGTTTTTGTGGAATTGTTCATAACTTAGACCAAGATTAATTTGCTATTTCGGTTTTCAATCTTTTATCCACCATCTTAAAAACGTCCTTCTTTTAAGATGTAGATAGTGTATTATTTCTCATTTCCTCTTTCCTTACGATATAACAATCTTGAAAAATATACATAAACTACGAACTTCATATAAATATTGTCTATGTTAACTTGTACGGCACATGTTAAGAGCCTAATGCGACACTGACTGACTCCCAGCGTGAGTGCTGCATTCAGGGCCGGAGAAGAGCTGAGCGCTACGGCTGCACCGAGGACCAAATGTTCATCGCGCATTTCGCAAGTACGCAATAATGAAATTTATATTTATAGGAACTGGCCGACGTTTTTATTCGAAATTCTCTGCTACTACTGCTCTGGCCTTGACTCAAATCTTTCTGCACTTGTTATAATGCATTATCACAGAATGAAAACAAAAAACGCAATGGCTGGTCACAACGGATGGATAAATAAAGCCACGATGGTGTGCACCGTTAAAATTTGTCGTTATTTTGAGTCATCCGATAATTATACAAAAATAAAAATTATAAAATTTATAGTTTGTAAATTACAAAATTATCTGTGCTTCGGAGTAGTGAACAGATTGGACGGCTGCAGACATGGGATGGCATTCCAAAAGAAATTTAATGCAAGTTTAACGAAGCAGATTTTCGTAATATGCGCCAAAAAAATTCCGAAAATTGGTGAAATCTGATCTCCCTTTAATACTCTACGCTAATGGACTAAACATCACACGATCTTGTATGCATGTAACTTATTTATAATCTTGCGTGTGCGTATTTGTTTATATCGAGGCTCTCTCTTTGCGTATCCGAATCTCTGCCCTTTCTCTCCTCTACCACTTTGTCTCTCTTTGCCGTCCTCTCCCCGTCTCTCTCATTCCCAAATCTTATCACTCCCCCATTTTTCTCATCCTCCTTCCCTCACCCTACTTCTCCCACCTCCCTTCCCCTATCCTCCACTTTCCATCCCTTCCACGAGGAGAGGACTCCAATCCGAGGGATATTCCACCCCGCCGACTCCCATATTTACATTTCTCCCTTTAATGGAAAAATTCCTAAGGCGAGCTAGCGCCCAGTGGTTGCCTATGGAGTCCTCGAGAAAGTGGACGAGAGAGAGAGAGGAAGGAACGAACATGTCGCCAGCGAGGATGATGCTCTCTATGGTCGTCAGAAGTGAGATAGGTCCTCTAGACATCCACTGACCTAGAAATGATATTGACCTTTGTGGATGGCTTCGCTGTGTTCTTGGGAGGCCCTTCTGCTGTACCATGATTGATGCATATGTGGGATGCAGGGAGATAAATAAATAAATAAAAAAATATATATATATAGGTTACTCTTTTGCGACCGCACGGTTTTTATATCCTCCTCATCCTCGTACTCATTTGCGGCGCAACTAAAAGCAAATAGAAGGCAATGGGTACGAATATGCTTTCGAGTTCGCATAATGTTTATCGATTTGGCGACTCGAATCCTTCGATAGATTTGATGACGTCATGCTTTTAAAATATTGCATATGATAAAGATTATTTCAAAAATTACGCGTGAATCGAAATATTCATCAAATTTTACATACTTTAAATGTCTTATTGTTAGTGTCTTATTATTCGGCATCTATGGCATATATCAGTAGTGCTCAAACCTTTCGGCTAAAGGACCATATAACCCATTTTTGCATTCATCGCAGCCACATAGCCCACTTCTGACCTCTTTGTGCGTCACACCCGCTCGAAAATAGATATGAAGAATAATATAAGGTAATAAAAGGATTTAGTTGTGATTTGTTTTTAATCTATTTAACTGTTTTGCGAAAGGAATGGTGAAGGCGAAACATATTGGTTTTATAATTGTTTATTTTTATTTTGTGTGTTCTTTAATTGTTAAACTCTATGCAGACCGGATGTAGCCTGCGAGCCGTAAGTTGGGCACAACTGGCATATGTATATAGAGCGTTAGCTTCGTTTGTATAATATATTTCTGAAAATTTTACTATTTCAGGCTAAAATTTTTGACTTGATGGAAGTGAATTTCGTTTCACATTAAAAACTATTTTTTTAGCGAGCTCATTCCGTTTATTTCAAAATCTTACCTATTTAAATAACGTATACTTTGCGATTCCCGAAAATTATCGAAGAAATTACGACACCAGATTCGTGCGACTTTCTCGGGTGATTAAAAAAATTTCTTCCGCGGCTATTTTATCCCGATTTTGCTGTTATCGCTTATTAGGTGATGGATTTGGAACAGGTACAAGAGCCGTCATCTCCCCTTTGATCCCATAACAAAAATCATGGGAGGATATCAGAGGAATGAGGCGTTCAGGAGAGTGAGAGAGAGAGAGGAGGGAGTGAGAGGGGTTTCGTGGGCGTGACGGAAATCTCAGTTCCTTCCCTGGAGAGGAAGAGAAAGAAAGAGCGGAAAGAGATACGGAAAGGAGAAAGAGGCGAAGAGGAGAAAAGCTGCACCTTCGACCTTCACGGAATTGGAGGCGCGCCAGCCTCTCCTCCCTCCATCCTCGCCCCCCTCTACACCCCCCTCCCCCCCTGCTGGTCAATCCCTCCCCTTAACTCGCTCCTTTCCTTTCCACCTCCAATCCCCTCAGCTCCAAACTCGTCCACTCCGGGAAATTGTTTTACTTCCTTCTGCTTACTGCCTCCAGGATGCCTTCGGTGACATAGTCGAAGTGCATGCCGAAGCGTCTCAGGGAAACGTCACGGCCGACGTATCCCGACACGTATATAAAGAAAACAGAGAAAAAGAAATAGGAGAAACGCAGCGGCTCCTCATGTTACGGTCCGTGGATTTTTGGACTAGTTGACCTCGCCGAGACGCACTATATTTTTCCTGTTCATCCGACCATGCTTAGCATACTATTGCGTGAGTCGTACAACCCAGTGCTTGCGAATGGAATTTCCGGTCCAAGGATCTTTACCTTTCTTACGGATTGGAATCCATTTTTAGTACGGAGCAATCCTATGCATTCCATTTGTTAGCCTAAGTACTTACGAACAGAATTCGCCCATTCGACTGCAATTTTCGTTTTTCCCTGCGCTTCACTTGTTTTACTGCCAATAGAGAAACGTCTCCATCGAGTTGATGTTTCCAGTGGATCAGAAAAAAAAGCCCGACATTAAATTTATAACTTTTCGAAGAATCTAGTTAGGAAATAGATCGCGTAGTCTGTGACCGAAACAGGTTATCGGGGATCATTTATCTTCGGGAAAATAGCCTCTATTGGTATATGGCCTGCTTTTTTCTTTAATTTATCAATGAGTCCCTTGAGCGTACATTTATACTTTATACTCGTGAGTTGTCGGATTCATATTGATTAATCACCATAATTGAAACAAATAGAGTAACAGGACGAACGGGATTATAAGCATTATTAGTTACTTCGGAAGTTCTCTTTTACAAACATTTTATTGCAATATTTTGATGACAAATTCTATATTGACAGCTATGTTTGCAACTGTTACTTTAACTGTGAATTTAGTAACGGTATTAAATACCTTCTTTAGTATAGTTTAGGAATCGTAAAATATTTCAACCATGGTTCATCCGTACATTATACCGCCACCTGAAAGCCCTCGTTTCTCTCTCCCTCTCTCGTGGGAAACGGGTCGTCATATTTCCGAAATCCGAGAGAATTCATCGGAAAAACGCACGGAATTCAGGTGTAGGACTACATTAACAGCTACAGTCCGTCCAGGTCATAACTTTTTGAAAAGGAAAGCTTCATCCGAAACCCCCTCTTAACTACCCTCCACGCGCGCGCTGCAACACATTCGTCCACGAGAGGCACAAAGAAAAAAAACGCAGGCACCGTTTCGATGGCGCCTCTTGCTTCGCCTTTTTTTCTTTCCTCCCCTCGCGACGTCCCTCCCAGGCAACGCTGGACGTTAGCCCTCGTAAAACGCTTTAGTCCCGCCCGCATGTGTTCGAGACAACCAATTCCATGCGACGCCCCAGACTGCGCCGTCCGGCGATGACTAGAGAGAGAGAGAGAGACGGGACTCCACGGACGGCACTGCACCCAAGAGTCTCTGACCCACTTCGGCGAACCCCCGTGAAAGGCAGCTCTCTCTTCGCTTCCGTCCCCCGCCACCGGGGACAACCGCGTCCCGCTGGATCCACCCCCTCTCTTCCCCCCCGCCCCCATCCCCCACCTCTCTTAGGTGACGTGTGCCACCCTTGATATCTGGCCACGAACGCCGAAAGGCATGGAGAGTTGAAGGGCAGGGCCATTACGCGAATTTGTTTTCTCTCAACTCTTAGATTTTGCCGTACCGAGTGAATGTCCGAAAAGCACTACGGTTTGCATTTCTCTCGGAACGGCTGAGAGATATAATGGGAGAATAAAATAGCTAAAGTCTAATTATTAAGGAAATTTTGTATCTTCATAGTGCGTAACTCTTTTTTTAAAGCTCAATGTTTAACCAGTCACTTTTAAGAGATGAGTAGAAATTGTACTATTTGTTTCTTTTCGAGTCACACGGGTATTGCCGAACATTTCAGAGCGAAAGTTACGAAAGCAAAGCGAATATTATTAATCCTAGAGCATTTATCATTAAAGATCCTTAATAAAGTCATACTGAAGATATCTGCCGCCAGAAATTTTTAATAAAAGTAAATTTTTGTGCTTTACGCAACTTGATCAATTTTCTAACCCATGCGCCCGTGTAGAGTGTAATAATTTAGCTTTATTAGCTTTAATATGGAAAGCAATAGAGAGCTATTAACGCATTAGCATAGTTAAATATTAGTTAATTTGGCACGTAAAACATTTTGTGACTTATATGTCTTATTTTCAAAATGTTGTTGATACCATCAAAATATATTTAATTTTCATACAATGAACGAGGTAATTATACTTTATTATCTTGAAACTGAACGCTCGTCATTGAATTTCCTCTCCATTCACCAATATGTGACAACAAGGATGACTTCTGATATGAAGGAATTTCCTTAATCTATCTTTATGAGAGCAAATGCTAAGAATTAATCCTAGATATTTGTTTCAGTTGTAGCCCTTTCTTACAAAATGTTGGTATAGATGTTTCTCTATAGATTTTACTCTTTTCGAAGGTATCCTTCAACTTCGATTTGTTGTTGAACGAAGTTGTATGAATGATAGCGAACACAATAAGGGTGCTGCCATTAAAATCTATTTCTCTTAGATCTTCCTTAAAACTTACCTCCCTTTGTTTCCCTCCTTCCTTCAAACGTTGTCATTTCTCTCGTCTGGCATATCCCACAGCCCGTTAAATTTCCTCCGCCCCACTCCCCATCCCTTCTCCTTCCTCTACCGCTAGTTTTGGTCGTTAAAACACCAATGTATCTTTCTCTGGTGATAAGGACCTCATTTTTTAAATTCATGGACCTTTTATTTCTCTTTAACGATCGTCTCATCTAACGTAAGACTAGAAGCGCTGGCTTCGGCATTTCTATGGGTTCTTAATTTTTGCTTCTTTGATTTTCTTCATACTGCGTGCGTTCTTTAATTTTATACATTCATGCGACACTTATTTATTAATTATATTCTTATTACAAATAAATTTTGCGCTTGAAAAATCTTTTGAATTATGAACCTGATACTAAATTAAACATGTAAATAACGTCTATTCTCAGATTTTTAAATATATTTAAGAATTTCCTTGCAATGTGTTTTTTAAGCAGTGGCTCCTAAACTCTTTTAGCCTGAGGCCCTCTTGATGTGAATAAAAAAATGTCGAGCCCTCCCAACTTATAAAATTGACTTAAAATGTGATTTAGCAATTTCAGAGAATAATTACTAATGAACTTTAATGATATCTATAAAGTACTTTTTCTATTAAATTGTGTGTTTATAATTAAATCTGACTTTTCGTTATCAATGCAAAAAAATACACTCGACCGACTGACGTGGGTTTTCCTCCCACTACTTTAACATGGTGATTTAAGAACAGTGCTATAGGAGAAACAATAATATCTCCTTTCGACATACAGTATCATTTAATTAATTCAACATATTTTTTATCAGCTTATTGTTTATTTAGGATTAAAATTAATTCAGCATCTTTGTTATCGGCCCATTTTTTGGCGACCCTCCTGAAAAAGCTTCAAGACCCCCTGCGGGGCCGCGGCTTCCACATTGTGAAACACCGTTCTAAAGTGATACTTAATTTATGCGTAAAGGAAATTTGCATGAATATACGCCGAATCACAAATAAATTCACATTTTAAATTAATTTTTAGAGCAGTTATCTATGAAAAAATATGACTAAAATCTTCCAAGACCATTGTGTTATTAAATATCGAGAGTTTTCATGGAACGGATTATACGTTATTTTTTACACTCGATATAAATATCGAGATCTATTCCGTTCTAGAGAGGTTGTTATTTCATTCGCAGCTCGTATGCCAAGTTCCTCTTACGTATTCCTCCTTTTATTTGTTTTCTAAAAATAAATACTCATATGTAAATTTCTCGTTTCCGCACGCTCACCATTTTCCACCCCATATACAGGTACGCATAACGCTTTTTGCTCCTTTCCAAACAAAGCATAGAACTCTTTAGACGCCATTAATGACCACTCAGTACACGCAGATGTTTACCCACCTGCTCCTCGGCAACGAATCTCTTTTTTCCCCAGGATTAGACGACACCTTTTAACGCTCTGGACCCATTAATATGCCTCCGTCGATCTCTTCTTCGCCGTAGCATCGTCCCTTCGTTCGCCACCCAAACTCCACTCCTTCCATTTCGAGACGCATTTACTCTCCTCAGCTGCAGCCTTTCTCTCTCTCATTTCAACAGCTTCGTGATCGCTCGTCTTTCATTCCTTCGCACGTGTGTCTTCGAACACGCCTAGCTTCCCTCATCCCTTTCCGCCCTTCGTCACGACTGCCAGCTGAGTGCATCGATCCCGCCAACACATTGCATCGCTCCCTGTTGCACACTTAACCCGTTACACCCTCCGGAGACGCCCTCTTCGTCACACCCCCGCCCTCCAACCTCATGGGTCGCGACTTAGAGTTCGGGTCATCGTCGTTTCCTCCCGCGATATTCCGTCATCTTCTTCGACCCCTGGGACTTCCCTCTCCTCGACCCCTAAAAAGGAAGCCCTTTTTGCGTCCGTGCCTCCAACTCTCATACGTGAAGCGGCGTCCATTTCCAGAATCCTTATTTCGCCCCTTTATCTAAGGGTTATCTGGCCGCTCTTAAGTTCTGCGCACCGCATCATCCTCCTCTTTTTTACCTCTCTTCTCCCTTCAGGATCCGCTTCTCTCTCTCTCTCCCACCGATTTCTACATTTTCTCTCCGCTCGGCTCCATTCCATTTATCTCCCTCTCTATACTGACGCTCCCTCTCTCCTTTCGAAAATTCTC